>CM028136.1:520702500-521302500 GCA_016271365.2 Neoceratodus forsteri | reverse complement strand
AAATCCAGGAGGTACATAAGTGGCAGTCTTTGGAACCAGACCCTCAGCGGATGAAACTCGCCGAGCATCTGGATCTGCCCGTGACAGCTCCTACCTTGGTGCCACCCTGAATCAAGTCTCACGCCGACCTTGTTACCACCACTTGGAAACAGCCGTCGGCTCTAGCCCCACTTCCTCGGAAGTCGAACAGGCTATACCAGGCTCCTGAGGGTGTTGACTTTTTCGATTCTCACCCTTGTGCTGACTCGGTAGTGATTAGCACCGCTCACGGGCGGTCGGCTAACCCAAAACACCTTTGCTCGTCGCCACCTGTTAAAGAATCCTGCCTACTGGACCAGTATGGTAAGAAGATTTTTGCTGCTTCCACGCTGGGGATCAGAGCCCTGAATTATGTCGGTTATATGGGGGATTACCAGAAAGCAATTCTTACTCGGGTGGAAGCCAAATTGGACTGGTCAAGCAGGAGTTGGCTGACCTTGTCCGCTCTGCACGTTTGGCCAGTCAACACATGCTTCGTGCGACCTACGATGCAGTGGACACTGCTGGACGGAGCTCGGCTTTCGCTGTAGGCTTACGTCATCACGCTTGGCTCCGTGTGTCAGGGTTGGTCCCGGAAGTGCAGTCCGCTATACAGGAAGCGCCCTTCCAGGGGTCGGTGCTTTTCGGTGGCGATGTCAAGGACATCACCGATTTGCAGGAGTAGGGGATGGCACTAAAGTCCGTCGACTGTGTACCATCCCCACCAGCCACAGTGCCGTCCCTTTCGCAGACAGAATGGGCCTAAGGCGAAACCTCCGGGAAAGCGGGCCACTAAACGCCGGGCTCCCACATCTGCTAAGCCCTCCCCCGCCCAGAAAAGCAGCGGGTGCTTCAGCTGCAGCGCTGCCCCACAGTACCTGACTCCTTTCCTCTCCCACAGCCTCCGGACTCCCCGGAGGAACCGGCAGGAGGGAGGTTTTCCTCTACCTTCCGGGCTGGGAGAGGATATCAGATTCTTGGGTGCTCCAGCTGATTGCAGAAGGACACTCAATAGAGTTTCTACAGAAACCACCTTGCTACCCCCCCCCCAAAAAAAAAGGTCATCATATTCTCGGGAACATCTTCTCTTGGTCCAGGAAGAGATTTCAGCTCTGTTGCTGAAAGAAGAGATAGAACCCATCCCTCTTCATCTTCAGGGGACAGGTTACTATTCCCACTTCCTCCTGGTCCCGAAGAAGACAGGAGATCTAAGACCCATTCTAGATCTCAGTTCCCTGAATCTTTTTGTGGAGTACTAAAGGTTCAGAATGCTCTCCTTGCAGAGCCTTCTGCCCCTCCTCCATTTGGGCCAATGGCTGTGTTCTCTGGATATGCAGGATGCTTACCTGCACATTTCCATTTGCCCGTCTCACTGCAGATATCACCGTTTTGCTTTCCAGGGGGACCACTACCAGTTCAGGGCACTTCCTTTTGGCCTATCCTCAGCTCCCCGAGTATTTACCAAATGCCTTGCGGTGGTGGTGGCCTACCTGCTTACTCGGGGGTGCAAGTCTTCCCGTACGTGGACGATTGGCTCCTGGTGGCCTCGTCCATGGAGGAACTCCTGTACTGCCTCGCCCTTACCCAGCAGGTTTTTGCCTGCCTGGGTATTACCATCAGCCATTCCAAGTCTCACTTGATCTCATCTCAGAGACTACAGTTTATAGGAGCGATTTTTAGACACGACCATTGGCAGGGCCTTCCTGCCACCGGACAGGGCGTCCACTCTCCAGACTCAAGTCTGTTGTCCGGCTGCAGGCGGGTAAGTGCAAGGTGGGTCCTTCGCCTCCTCGGGCTCATGTCGGCTGCTATCCCAACAGTCCCTCGCGCTCAACGCCACATGAGGGTTTCTCAGTGGATGCTTCACTCCCAGTGGGATCAGTTGGTGGACGACTTGGGTCACTTAGTTCTAGTCTCCTCACCGATGCTTCGAGACTTGCTGTGGTGGATGGTTTGAGAGAACCTGCTTCGGGGAGTTCCTTTCTTCCTTCCTCCCCCCTACCAGACTCTAACCACAGACGCCTCGGGTGAAGGTTGGGGAGCCCATCTCTGTCCCCATCGGACCCAGGGCTCTTGGTCCAAGCTCGAACAGACACTCCACATTAATGTGCTCGAGCTTCGGGCAGTTCTGTACGCTCTCCAAGCCCTTCACCTCTACATTCTTCCCTGCCACCTAGCCGTCCAGACGGACAATATGTACGTGGTTTGTTACATCAACAAATGGGGGGACTCAGTCCTACCCTCTTTGCAGGGAAACAATGAGGGTTTGGGATTGGGCAGCACAACATGACCTTCACCTCACGGCAATTCATGTTCCGGGAATCGACAACACCTTGGCAAACAAGCCAAGTCGCTGGTCTGCTCTGGCTCACGAGTGGGAACAGGACCAAGGGGTCCTAGACAATATCTTCTGTCTTTGGGGAGCACCACAGGTCAACCTGTTCGCATCCCCTCTAAACTCAAAGCTTCCAGTTTTCTGCTCGCTCGTTCCAGAGCGAGGCATTTTCTGGAGAGACGCTCTGTCTGTAGACTGGAAGGACAGATTCATCTATGTCTTTCCTAAATTCCTCTGATCCCACGAGTCTTGCAGAAACTAGGTTCAGAAGGAGCACGAATGATTCTGATCGCTCTTTTCTGGCCCAGGCAAGTTTGGTTCTCTCTTCTACAACAATACTCAGGATCATCCTCTTCCTCTTCCTCTGTCACAAGGTTTGCTGACCCAGAATCAGGAGACTCTGGTCAATCCATGTCTCAAGTCACTTCAGCTTCATGCATGGCTCCTGCAGACATAGCTCAAAGTCGCTTTGGGGTTTCTCCCCAAGTGGCGGAGATTTTGGTGGAGGCTAGAAAACCCTCCACTATATCTACATACACCATGAAGTGGAAAAGGTTCACTATCTGGGCTGCTTGGAAAGATGTGGAACCCTTTTCCTGTTCGGCTGGGCTACTGCTGGAGTACCTACACCATCTTTTTGACCTGGGTCTTAGTCACTCTTCTCTGAAAGTTCACATGGCGGCCATCTCAACCTATCATGTTCCCTTTGCAGACAGGACATTCGCTCAGCTGGAGGTCTCTAAGATTTTCCTCAGAGGGGTTCTCCATCTGAGACCTCCTATATGTATTCCCGCCCCTTTTTGGGATTTGAACTCTGTTCTTGAGAAACTTACTCTGCCTCCCTGAGAACCGGCAGCTTCCGCAGACTTGAAGTTCCTTTCATGGAAGACTCTTCCTTGTGGCCATTACTTCCTCTCGGAGAATTTCCAAGCTCCAGACCCTGATGTGTAAAATTCTATACTTGATTTTTCACAAGGAACGTGTGGCTCTGTGCACTAACCCTAAGTTTCTTTCTGAGGTGGTAGCGGAGTCTACTCTGAACCAGTCCATAGTTACCCACCTTTCTTACGCAGTACTCGAATCAAGGTGCATATTTACTGCATACTATGGACGTTCACTGTATTCGGAGATACTACACTAACAGGACAAAGGATCTCAGGAAGACTGATCAACTGTTTGTCTCTTTTGCACCCAAAAGGGAAGGCAATGCTGTTTCTAAGCAGTGCCTATCTAAATGGTTGGCTCATTGCATCATTTTCTGTTATGACAAGTACAAGAAGACCCTCCCGGGTCAAGTAAGAGGCCGCTCCACCAGGGGAGTCGCTGCCTCAGTGGCTTGTTTCAAGAATCTGTCGGCAGCGGACATCTGTGCTTCTGCCACTTGCACCTCTGTCCATACCTTTACAAAACATTACAGTTTGGATATTGTCTCTCGCTGTAGAGCAGGCTCCGGGCTTGCTGTTCTGCAAGGCCTCCTCTCAAGACTTGCACAGCTAGAGGTTCTACTTGGAGTAGATTTCCTCCTCCCGTGTGCTTCTTGTTTCAGACTGCTTGGGACTCGGTCCTATATGTAATTACCTGTTGCAAGAGCCCTCTCGAAGTAAGATAGTACAGTTATGTAAGAACTTACCGTAACAGTAGATCTTCGACAGAGGCTCTTGCAGTAGGTAATACCTTCCCGCCCTCCATCCCCCTAAGCTTTTTCAGCTCCTTTTCCATTTAGGGAAATATCCGCTTCTCTCTCATCTGGTCTCCTTTGGCCTGTGGCAGGAAAGAACTGAAAGGCGGGCGTCGGACTGCCCTTAATACCGACGTCTCTCCTGATGCGGTCAACTGGCGTTGAAGGGTCCCTCAGCTAGGACTGCTTAGCTAGAAGTTTTTCCGTGGTGTCCTGCCGTCGTCGGTCCTATATGTAATTACCTACTGGAAGAGCCTCTCTTGAAGATCTACTGTTACAGTAAGTTCTTACGTAACTGTACTTTACTCAAGATACTTCCTCACAACAAAGAAAAATGAGGGAGTGGCGACCTATTCTAGATCTAAGATTACTGAACAGGCACCTGACAAAACCAAAGTTTAAGATGGTGACCTTGGCACTAATTCTGCCAACACTCCAAAAAGGAGCCTTGTTGGCATCTCTGGACCTAAAAGATGCTTATTTCCACATCCCCGTAAGAGAGCGTCACAGAGAATACCTCAGGTTTAGACTCCCTTCAGGTCAATACCAGTTTTGAACCCTGCCATTCGGGCTCACTTCAGATGCAAGAGTGTTCACAAAGTGCTCATCAGTGGTTGTGGCACACCTGCAAAGGTTGGGTGTCGCAGTATTCCTATTCCTTGTTTACTGGTTGGTGGTAGGAAACTCGCCAAAACAGGTAAGGGAACATTTGCAGCTCACTCAGGGCCTCTTAGAGTCCTTAGGATTTCTGAGAAATCTCAAATTCTGTCTGTCCTACCTGCACAGGTACTGTAGTTCATGGGGGTAGAGTTGAATATCCTGGAGGACAGGGCCTACCTGCCTCTGGACAGGATAAGAAACATTGTACAGATTGCAGGCTCCTTCAGCTTGAACAGACCAAAAACTGTAAGGCTGTTTCTAGGGACATGGATATGTTGTTCAAGCCACACTTGTTGGCAGGTTCCTTGCTGCTTTAAATCTTGCCGGAAGGTCTTCAAGCTGGCTCTTCCCACCCACCCGGGTGGTAAAACTCTCAGCTCTGCCCCATGACGCCAGATCTTCCTTACTGCTTGGAAATTCAGGTTCCCTCCTTAGCGCTCTGCATTTTAGACTGGATCCTAACTCTTCGGTTCGTCCGAAATTAGTTTTGAAGTTTTCTAAACTACGGTCTTCATCTTCCCTGGTGGATGCAATGGACAAATCTATTCCTGGCTTTCGGAGGTACCCTTGCGGGCAGAAAATGTCCAGAACTGATCAGCACTCCACGTGCGTCTACTGCCTTAGCCTAGATCACGACCCGCAGGCCTGCGAGTTGTGCCGCTCTTTCTCAGCCAACGTCCTGGATGATCGCGCTGCCCGATTGAAGCTCGGGCGCCCCGAGAAGCGTTTCCTGCTGGTAAAATCAAGAGGCTTGTTGGGCGGTGTCCACGGTGGCTGGGTCGGCTGAGCAGCTCGAGCAGATGATTGCCCTTGAGGAGGAGGCGGCCCAGGCCGCATCTTCCTCCTCCTCCTTGGCCGCGGCATTTATCCCACTCTCTGAGTTCCTTGTATACGGCTTCGTTCAAGGAGCTTTGTCAGTCCCTTTCCACAAAGGGAGAGGGGCCATCGGGACATTCCTCTCGGCCCAAGAAGAAGGAGTCGATGGGTATGTCCCACCACCGGCATTTGTGGGAGCGGGAGAGGTCCCCTTCCCTGGACAGCCGACCGTCGACTTTGGTCGAAGTTGCGGCTGAGGCCGCTGGCTTCACGGTGTCCCCATCAGGCCAGCCTGCCGAGACTCCCGTCGACGCAGTCGAGATTTTTCTCTGTCCGTTAGATGGGCTGTCAACTGGTGAAGCTGACAACCCTCCTTCACCAGTTCCCCCGGTGGAGACCGAGGATCTGCCTGTGCCTTTGGGGCCACAGTCCCCGGTTAAAGTGCCCGAGCCGAGGGAAGAGCGGGTGTCCCCCGCCCCTACCCAGACCCACCCTCTGTCTCCCCTGAGGGTCTCGTTCTCAGACTTCATCTCGGTCAAGCCGTTCCTGCCATCGGCGGTCTTGGTCTCGATACTGAAGTAAGTGGCGACACCGTTCCTCCTCATCCTCTTCCTCGGATGAGGGGAGGCTTCGGTGTAAATTACGACAGCGCTACGAGGAGTTTATGTGGCAGCAGTTGCTGTTGTCCGGGCCTAAGCCAACTCCGGTCCAGACTCCGGCCATCAAGTGGCTGTCACCCGAACAACCAAAGCAACCACTTGCCCCTGTTGAGTTGCTTGGCCAAAACCAGCTGCTCCACCGATTTGTGGTGGAACCTTCGCCTCCACAACCGAAGTCTGGGGCACCGACCAAGGATTCTCGGTCGGGTCATGGCCTGCCCCATAGGTTGTCGGTCACCCTCACTCCCGACCGTCCTCGGCAGGTAGAGGGTGGCTCAGGGCCATGGCAGCTCTTCGCAGACTCTTCAGAATCAGACGACGACGCCTCCCTGTTCTCCAGGCAGGTCGACCTGGAGTCCTCCGGGGGCCAGTCATTGGACGATAGCCCATCGTCCTTCCTGGGTCTGCTTTGACTCATCTCAGAGTCCACCGGGATGCAGCTCGAGCCCGTGTCCAAACGGGCCAAGTATCCTCTGACGGAGATACTGGACTGAGGGGATACCCCCACGGAGGCCTTTCTGGTGGCAGAGGCCATTGTCGGCCCAGCCTTGGAGCTTCGGCAGTGGCCTGCTTCCTGTCCTGCGCCCTCGGCCAGGATGGCCAGGAAGTATGCGGTCCCTACCAGCTCTTTGCCCGGTTTCTCGGAGCACCCTTCTGCCGAGGAGTTAGTCACCGACAGCGTTTTCTGGCGTTCCGGTAATGCTCAGGATGTGGATAAGCCCCCCGACAGAGTCTAAAAAGCTGGACTTTGCCGGGCGCAAGGTGTACGCTGTGTCCTCCCTCTGCCTCCGACAGGCCAGCTCAGCCGTGCTGATGGCACACTTCTCCCATGCCCTCTTGGGCTCCCTGGATGAGGTTGTCCCTCATCTCCCGACCGACCTGCAGACCACGGTCTGCCAGTTGCAGGACCAGGGTAGGGCGGTGGCAAAGCAGCAGCTTCAGACTGCTCTGGACATAGGTGATTCCTGTGCCATGTCAGTAGCGGCCGTGGTGGCCATGCGCTGCAGGGCGTGGCTGAAGATATCCACCTTCACGGTGGATACCCAGCACAAGTTGGTGGACATCCCCTTCTTGGGGACTGACCTCTTCGGCCCTGGAGTGGAGGGACACCTCCAGCGGATCAAAAAGTCCAATGCCACCCTGGACTCTGTCACCTCCACCCAGAGGGACAAAGGCCGCCGTCAGCAACAGCAGAAGTCGTTTCGTCCTTCGGCTCCTGCATCTCGACCGGCCCAACAGCACCAGCAACAGGGCCAGCAGGCTCGCGCTTGGTGTCCCAAACCCAAACCGGCGGCTTCCTCCAACAGGAAGCAACGAGATAAAGGCCCAGGAGGTCCCTCGGCTGTTTTTGCCTCTAAGTCTGCCCAGTGACGGGTTGAGCGGTGCCGCCCTCAGCCTCGTCACTCCCTCCTGGGTTCCCCCTGTGGGGGAACGGCTCCACCACTTCCTTTCTGCCTGGTCCGCTATCACCACGGACCGCTGGATGTTGGAGGTGGTAGGAAAAGGCCTGCCTCTAGAGTTCGAGCAGGCTCCACCCTTTTGAGCCGTCGCCCCTCGGAGGGCCACGGGGTCCGCAGCCTTGCTGTCGGCCCGCCGAGCCATTATCGCCCTGTTCCTCGAAAAAGAGGTGATCAGGAAGGTGGCGGATCCTCCTCCAGACCCGGGGTTTGTGTCCAGGTATTTCATGGTCCCAAAACGGACGGGGGGCTGGCTCCCCATTCTCGACCTGCATGACCTGAACAAGTTCCTAAGGTCTCAGACTTTCAGGATGGTCACTCTGGCTCAGATAATTCCACCCTTGGAACGAGGCATGTGGTTCTGTTCACTGGACCTCCAGGACACGTTCTTTCATGTCCCAATCCATCCGTCTCATCAGAGATTCCTCCGCTTCAGAGCAGAGGGATCCCTTTACGAGTTCCGGGCCATGCCCTTTGGCCTCTCCCTAGCTGCCAGGGTCTTCACCAAATGCATGACAGTGGTGACAGCATTCCTGTGGTGCCAAAGGGTCCTGGTGTACCCCTACCTGGACAACTTGCTGATTGCAGCCCCCTCCAGAGTGGAGGCGGAGCGATCCAGAGATCTGGCCCTCCAGGTTTGCTCTCAAATTGGCCTCCTCATCAACGAGGCCAAGTCGGAACTTGTGCTGAAGCAGGTGATTCTCTTCATCGGGGCAGAGCTCGACTCTCTTCGAGCCAGAGCTCAGCTCCCGGTGGACAGGGCCGAGGTTCTTTCCTCCTTTGCCCAATAATTTCTGGTTGGGCAATCGCGCCCTGCCCGGGACTTCCTGGGCCTCATGGCGGCCTGCACCAGCGTGGTCCATTGGGCCCGTTGGTACATGCATCCCCTTCAGTGGGGACTGGCCAGCCAGTGGTCACGACGCTGCGATCCATTGGACCAGCCCGTGACAGTGACCCAGGAGATGTGGAACGCTCTCCAGTGGTGGACCGTTCCGGCACATCTGCAGGAGGGCATCCTGTTTGTCTGCCCGAGCCAACGGTCTCTCTATCGACAGATACATCTCTGATGGGTTGGGGTGCCCATCTGGGGGAGCACAGAGTGCACGGCCTCTGGTCCCCTTGGGAGTCCTGATGCCATCAACCTGCTGGAGCTCAGAACAGTTCATCTAGCTCTCACCGCCTTCGCTTAGTTTCTACGGGGTCAAGTGGTTCAGGTCCAGACGGACAATACCACGACCATGTACTATCTGAACCGCCAGGGTGGGACGCGCTCCATGCTGTTATGCAAGGAAGCTCTCCGCATTTGGTTCCTCGTGCACAGCCTGGAGGCGGATCTCCTAGCCATTCACGTGGCAGGAGCCTCCAACACCCTGGCCGATGCCGTAAGCCGGATAGGGGCTGCGTCTCACGAGTGGTCTCTCCTTCTGGAGGTAGTACAAGATCTCTTCCCCCACTGGGGCACACCTCAAGTGTACCTGTTTTCCTCCAGGGAGAATGCAAAGCTGAGACTGTTCCATGCCCGCCCACCTCAGCAGGGCTGGCTGCAGGGGGATGCCTTCTCGAGGCCGTGGACCCCGGGCCTCTTCTACGCCTTTCCCCCATTTCCCTTGATCTACAAGGTGCTTCTCAAGGTGAGGAGGGACAAGGCGCAGGTGATTCTGGTAGCCCCAGATTGGCCCCGACAGTTCTGGTATCCGGATCTCCTCAGTCTCCACTCTAGGCTCCCGAGGCGGCTTCCAGCCCACCCGGATCTGATCTCCGTCAACCAGGGGAAGGTATTCCATCCGGACCTTCAGTCCCCGATGGCCTGGTTCCTAAGCGGCTAGAGTTCCAGGTCTTGGGTCTTTCCGACGAGGTCCTCAACGGTCGTTGAGGCGTCCCGTAAGGAGTCGACCAGGAAATGCTACGCCTTCAAATGGAAGAGATTCTCCATTTGGTGTCGGGGAAGGGCTTGGACCCTTCCGCCTGTCCTTTGGCAAGCATTCTGGACTATGTGTGGTCCCTTTCTCAGCAAGGGCTTCAGTTGATGACCCTTAAGGCGCACCTGGCAGCCATCTGTGCTTACCGGGCGCGGGCCGGGAAGCAGTCGGTGGCGCAGGAGAAGGTGGTCGGGTGCTTTTTCAAAGGCCTTGACCACATTTCCCCTCCGGTGCGAGAACCTCCACCTCCGTGGGATCTACTGCTGGTATTTGCCAAACTCATGGGCAAGCCATTCGAACCGATGCACAGGTGCGATATTTCCCACCTGTCGTGGAAGATCGCCTTCTTGGTGGCTATCACGTCAGCCAGAAGGATGGGAGAGCTCCAGGCGCTTTCCATAGAGTCTCCTTATCTGGTCTTCCACAGGGACAAGGTTGTCCTGCGCCCCCACTCGAAATTCCTTCCGAAGGTGGTGTCGGAGTTTCACCTTAACCAGGTGTTGACTCTGCCGGTGTTGTACCCCAATCACACCTCTGAGGCCGAATATAGGCTCCATACATTGGACCCTAGACGAGTGCTCGCTTATAAGGAGTGGATGGCTGAAGTTCGGGGAGAGGTTCACCAGCTGTTTGTCACCTACGCTGAAGCCGCACCTGGCCGACCTGCAGCCAAGCGGACGATAAGCAGGTGGGTCACCTCCTGCATAGAGCTCTGCTATAGGTTGGTGGGCATGGAGCCTCCTAGAGGGAGAAGAGCTCATTCTACCCGCCATACCGCTGCTTCAGTAGCTGCTTCCAGGGATGTCCCTATCCAGGATATCTGCAGGGCTGCTACCTGGAAGTTGGCACATACCTTTATTACCCACTACCACATCGACCTTGAGTCATGCCGGGATTCTGGTTTTGGGGCCTCGGTTCTCCAGTCTCTATTTCCCAAGTAAGCATCTGGGTGTGCGCCTTGCCTGCCTCCTCCCGGAGAACTGCTAGGAGTCTGCCAATAAGTGTGGATTGAACAACATATCCATGTCCCTAGAAATACAGGTTACTCACCTGTAACAGGAGTTCTAGGAATGGTATATGTTGTTCCTCCACACGACCCATCCGGCCTCCCCGGCATCGACGCACAACCTGGCTTCCAGCAGGCTAGATCTGGCATCATGGGGCGGAGCCGAGAGTTTTACCGCCCGGGTGGGTGGGAGGAGCCAGCTTGAAGACCTTCCAGGAAGATTTAAAGCGGCAAGGAACCTGCCAACAAGTGTGGATGAACAACATATACCATTCCTAGAACTCCTGTTACAGATGAGTAACCTGTATTTCTTTAATTACTGGACCATATAGCTGCAGCCACAGGCACAGTCTTGGGGTCCAGGTTCCAGATAAGGGATGTGCAGTTCCACCTCGGGGTACATTAGTGACAAAGAAGGGACCCCCTCTCAAAACTAATTCGAGTAACAAAAACATTACTGCAGGCCCTCCAGTTGTGGAAAGAGGAAGCCAACCTAAGGGAAGGGGTTCCTTTCCACCAAGAGTCCCCATAAGTGGTTCATTCAACAGATGCATCACTGCTAGAGTGGGGTGCCTATCTGGGGGATCACACCACCCATGGTACATGGTCAAGTGCAGAGTCACTCCAGCATTTCAGTCTACTGGAATTCAGAGCAGTGTTGCTGGTCCTGCAGGACTCTTCTCTCCCCCCCCCAACACTAATGCAGGGAAGGGTGGTACCGATCAGAACAGACAATACCACCTCAGTGTACTTCATAAACAAGCAAGGAGGAACAAGGTCAAGCCCTCTGTGCACAGAGGCCATGAAAATATGGAGCATGGCCTACTCCTTAGGAGTTTCCCTTCAGGCCACCCATCTTCCAGGGAAGGACAACACCCATGCAGATGCACTGAGTCTAATCAACTAGGCCATCACGAATGGGCCCTCAACAGACAGGTGCTGAAAGTAGTTTTCACAAGGTGGGGTACCGCAGAGATAGATCTGTTTGCATCACACGAGAACCACCACCTGCCACAGTACTGTTGCAGGCCACCAGCTCAGGGGTCAGTTCCCCTAAATGCTCTGGCCTTGAATTGGTCTGGGATGCACCTGTATGCTTTCCCTCCCTTCCTTTTGGTGTTCAGTATTGTGATCAAGCTCCGATCCCAGCCAGCATCAATGATCTTGATGGCACCAGATTGTGCCTCGGAGGAAGGTGTATCAGTTTGGCTACAGATATGGAGAGCAGCAGAGAATACCATGGCTGCTTGGCCCAATCTTTTATTCTCCAGCCAAGGGTGGATCCTGTTCCTGAACCTCAGATCCCTCAGACTCGAGGCATGGCTCTTGAGGATCTAGAGTATGCAGGTGTGCATCTCTGAGTGTTCTGGATGTTCTCAGGGGATACAGGAAACCCTCTAGTAAGAAAACTTATGCCTCAAAATGGAAAAGGTTTTCAGTTTGGTGTTCCAATGATGTGGTACCAGCACCGTCAGGGATTCCAGCTTTGCTGCACTACCTTACCCATTTGCATTCCTTAGGCTTGCAGCCCACTACCTTAAAGGTCCATCTGGCCTCAGTATCTGCTTACATCACAGCTGGAAAGAATGCATCTATGGCATCAAATCCTATTTTCAAGAGGATCATCATAGGGCTGGCTGATCTGCACCCCCCTCATAGGGAACCGGTGCCAGCTTGGGACTTGAATAACTGTATAGCCAATCTCATGGGTCCCCCCTTTGAGCCTATGGCCTCAGCTCTTTTGAAATAAGTCACCTGGAAAACTGTTTTCCTGGGGTCAAGAACCTCTGTCAGAAAGATCAGTGAGCTCCAGGCTCTCTGCATTGATTAGGACTACATTTCATTCCACAGAGACAAGGTACTGTAGTCCTGCAAACAAACAGGAGATTTTTTCCCAAGGTGGTTTCTGATTTCCATTTGAACCAGTCCATTACCCTACCAGTCTTTTTCACTGAACATTCTAGTTCAGGTGAGCGTAAAATTCACAGTCTGGATGTTACACGAATCCTTAGCTACTAAGGACCACAGGCAGGACAGAAAACAGTTGATCTTACTTCGAGATACAGCACTTGCAGCAGGTAACACCATTAGGACTGAAGCCGGCAGGTGTCAGGACCCCACGGAAATCTTCTAGCTAGCAGTCTTCAGTGGGGACAGCCTCCGACGTCTGTCCCGCCCCTGACGTCAGACATAGTACATAAGGAGGCGGTCCTGCCAGATTCCCCAGTTCTTTCCCGCCATCGACTTGCATGTCTCGACCCTTTGGTTCGTTTCTAGTGCGCGACGCCTGGTTAAGTTCTTCCTTCGGGAAAAAGTTTGTTTTTTCGGCTCAGTTTCTATCTGATGTCCTCTCCAACCTCCGTTGAAGGCTATCCTTCGACGTGCGCCTGTGGGAAGCAAATCCCGTTCAAAGACCCGCATTCGGCCTGCGTCCGGTTCCTAGGCCCAGACCACGACACCCAGGCCTGTTCCTTCTGCCAGGGATTCAACAGCCAAACCCGGATCCATCGCCAGAAGGCCCTTCAGGCTTTCCTGCTCGAGGAGAAGATCAAAGCCATGGACACAGCCTCCAAGGGGGAATCTTCCGACAAGGCCCGGAGAAACCTAGAGAAGCATAGGGAGACAGTGAGATCCAGGTCCCCGTCTAGGGCCTCTGACTCCCATAGCTCTGGCTCCCGGTCCGACCGCTCCCCCTCCCGGGCCCGCTCTCAGCCTCCCCCTGCAGCGGTGAAGACCTCCTCGGGTTCCTCTTCTCTTTCACAGGCCAAGATCTCCAGACCTTCTTTGTCTTCAACCACCAAGGCCCTGTTGAGGTCAGGGGACCGTCACCACCATCACAAGTCCGGTTCCCGCCATTCGGAACCCGATGCCAGGTCAGTCTCTTTGCCACCTCCTCCCCAGCAGAAGACCAAAGAACTGACTTCTCTCAAGAGATTGTCGGCCAAACACCATCGGTCCCAAGCACCGACAACCGCCAGACACCCGTTGCCGGTCAGGCCTTCACCTCCACGGATGCTGGCCGGGGACCAATGTCCACATCTACCGAGAAGGGACCCTCGCCTCCCACCGCGCCGGTCAAGAGGCGATCGGAGGAGGAGCTGACTGGCCCGAGGACTAGGCGGGTGAACCGGTCCTGTTCATGCCCCCCAGGGAACCCTCGCTGGAACCAGACGATTGGCCATCGGCGCCCGGTCCGTCATCGGGCCTCGGCATATCCGAGGTCAAGGAGTTGTTTTCTTCCTGGTGGGACACCATAAAAAGGGATGTGGTTCCCACACCACCACCACCACCTCCTCCTCCTGCTCCCGCCCCCGCGCCCCCTACTTCACCCAGGGGTGCAGGCCGAGTACCTTCCCCCCCCAGGAGCCTACAGACTCTCCTGGGGTAGATCACAAAATAGGAGACCTCTGTCCAGATCTTCTTCAGGGTCACCCAGCCCCAAGAGACCCAGAAGACGCCGCCGTTCGCCTTCGACAGAGGACACGGGATCTGACTTTTCGGACAGATCCAGATCCCCCTCTCAGATAAACATCCCTTCTATGGACCCACATGAGCTCCCAAGATCTCCTCCAGATGACCCATCATTTTCAGAGATTATGAGGCATATCCAGGAGAACATGGGCTGGGACGCAGAGGAACTAGACCCAGAGAGATTACGCCTTGCCAGATATCTTCGGCAAAAAGATCCTAAGCCTGTGGTGGTGCCACCCTTGGTGGACACTTTCATGGACATCACCAAGGCAGCGTGGAAATGTCCACACTCGCTTCCGGCGATGCTGAAGAAAGCTGACCGCCTGTACAAGACCCCTAGTGAGGACCAGTTCTTGGCATCGCATCCTCTGGCCGATTCTCTGGTCATTACAGCCTCTCATGACCGGTCCCAGAGGCCGCAACATTTGAGCACACTGCCACCGGACCCAGAGTCCAAACAGCTGGACGCTATGGGCAGGCGCACGTATGCCTCCGATACCTGCGCCATCAGATCCCTCAACTACTTGACCCACATGGTACAGTTTCAAAATGCCTTGTGGGAGCAGGGACTGGATCTGGTGGAAAGATGCCAGAAGGTGAGCAGAAGGAGGAGTTGCTACAGCTCCTTCATCAAGGTTGACGTGGGAACCCAGGTCTGCGAGCAGCTGTGTGATTCCGCGGACTCCTCAGTCAGGCGGCAGCTTCAGACATATGCCCTCCGGAGACACTCATGGCTCCGTGTTTCCGGATTCACCCCGGACGTTCAGAAGAACATCCTGGATGCCTCATTTCATGGAGAAGTTCTTTTTGGTGAGTCCTCGGAGAAGGTCCTCACCAAACTTCAAGAGGCCGGGAAGGCGGTAAGGTCTGTCCAGGCCATGTACAGACCCAAGCATAGTTCCTTTCATAGGAACCAAAGCCGTTTTCGAGGCCGGATGCAGAGACAGCAGTCCCGCGCCAGTCCTCAACAGAGGGGCTCCTTCTCCCGCAGAGCCTAGGGGAAGTTGTCAGCTGGCTGAGGTCAACGACCAGCTAAGTCGACCCAGCTTGCTGGACCCTCAGCCACCACAGCATGACTCCTTCCTGGCCCCCGCCCCTCAGGATCAACAGGACACCAAGGTCGGGGGCCGCATTACGGACCACCTGCCAAGGTGGCAGTCCATAACCACCGACAGGTGGGTTCTTCAGTTCGTCGAAAGAGGCCACTTTATAGAATTCGTGGACAAGCCACCAATAAGGCCTCCTCTGCTCTTCCGTTACTCGGGTCAGCACAGATCACTCATCAGGCAAGAGGTACTAGCGCTCCTGCAAAAGGGAGCGGTGGAGTATGTCCCAGAGAGCCAGATAGGATCCGGATACTATTCCCACTTCTTTCTGGTTCCAAAGAAAACAGGGGACCTCCGTCCAATCCTGGACCTCAGCGACCTCAACATGTCGGTCACCTACAAACGTTTTCGCTATGGTGACCCTCCAAGGACTCATTCCCATGCTGAAAAAGGACGCCTTCTTAGCGTCCCTGGACATGCAGGATGCCTACCTGCACATCCCAGTAGCTCAAGCGCACAGGAGGTTCCTGCGCTTCGAGTTTCTCGGCCACCACTTTCGGTTCCGGGCCCTTCCGTTCGGACTGTCTTCAGCCCCCAGGGTCTTTACCAAGTGTATGGCAGTCTTGGCAGCGTCTCTGAGGAGTCAGGGCCACTACGTGTTCCCGTACCTGGACGACTGGCTTCTCATGGCCGCCTCCAAAGAGGCACTGTTGATGGCTATTCAGAGCACCCAGGATCTGTTCCAGTCTTTGGGGATTCTTATCAACTAGGAGAAGTCTCTCCTAGTACCGTTCCAGAAGCTGCAGTTCATTGGCGCAGTTCTGGACACCATCCAAGGGAAAGCCTTTCTTCCCGACGAAAGAGCGGAACACATCAGATCCCTCATCAGGGATCTTTCAGCGAAAAAGACCGTCCCTGCCAGGTTGGTCCTTCGCTTGCTCGGACACATGGCTGCGGCCATTCCAACCATCCCTTTGGCAAGGCTCCACATGCGGGTAACTCAGTGGATGATCAAGGTGCAGTGGGACCAAAGGCAAGACCACATGCAGCATCCGGTCAGAATCACGAACGCCGTGATTCGAGATTGGCAATGGTGGCTAGACCCAGGGACACTTTCTGCGGGTGTCCAATTTACCACGCCATCCCCGAAGGCAATCCTCACCACAGACGCCTCAGGGCTGGGATGGGGAGCGCACCTGAACGGGGTGAGGTCCCAGGGAACATGGACCCCTCAGGAAGCTCACCTCCACATCAACATGCTGGAGATGAGGGCGGTCCTCTACGCCCTGCAGGCCTTTCAGTCAGAAATACCGTCGAGTACCCTTCTGCTTCAGACAAACAACATGGTGGTGATGTATTACCTCAACAAGCAAGGAGGTGCACACTCTTACCCTCTCTGCAGGGAAGCTATGAGGGTGTGGGACTGGGTAATCCGACACGGCACGAGCCTGATTGAAGTTCACGTTCCCGGAGTGGACAACACAATCACGGACGGCCTGAGTCGTTCCCAGGCCAGAGTCCACGAGTGGGAACTTCTTCAGTAGGTAGCAGAGGATCTGTTCATTTGATGGGGCACTCCAGAGTTGGACTTATTCACTTCCCCATCCAATGCAAAACTGCCCAATTTTTATCTCGCTAGATCCAGGGCCTGGTGTTTTCTGGCGAGACGCGTTGTCCCTCTCCTGGGCGGACAGATTCCTCTACGCTTTCCCTCCCTTCCCATTGATCCAGAGTTTTCTTCTCAGACTGCGCAGGGAGCACGCAACAATGATCCTGGTAGCGCCTTTCTGGCCCAGGCAGATCTGGTTCCCCATGCTGACGCAATTGTCCCGGGACCCTCCAGTTCCGTTGCCTTTCAGCTCCCACCTGTTGTCTCAGGAGGAGGGTTCACTAGTCCACCCAGACTTACGCTCACTAAACCTGCATGCATGCCTCCTAGAGACAGTCATTATGCGATATGGGGTCTTGCAAGAGGTGGTGGAAGTCCTTTCACAGGCCAGAAAGCCGCAACGCGATAAAGGAGCAAAAATTTCATGAAGTGGCTTCTATTTTTGCTTATGGTAGCAGGCACGCTGCTCTCCCCTCTTTAGAATGCCCGGTGAAAGGGGTGCTGGAATACCTTCTTTCCCTATTCCATTGGTCTTGCCTACTCCTTCATTAAGTGCACCTCTCGCGATCTCTGCATATCACGTCCGGTGGGACCAGCGCTGATGTACAGCTGATGCCTCTCGAGACTTCCTGAGAGGGGTGTTACACCTTAGGCCACCCATCAAGGATCCTGCTCCTCCTTGGGACCTACTCTTTGTCCTGGAACAACTCACGCTTCCCCTTGAACCTGCCGTGGATTGCGAGCCGTTTTCTGTCGTGGAAAACTTTATTTTAGTTGCTGTCACGTCAGCAAGGAGAGTTCCAGCTTCACGCTCTCATGTGCAAGGAGCCTTATTTAATTTTTCACCAGGACAGAGCGTCTCTGAGGACGAATCCTAAATTCCTGCCTAAGGTGGTCTCTGCCCTCACTCTCAACCAGGACATCGATTTGCCTGTGTATTTCCCCAAGTACTCTAATAGAGGAGAGGTACTGCTTCACACCCTGGATGTTCACCGCTCCTTAAGGTTCTACCTGAATAGAACTAAACAGCTTTGCAAGTTGAAGCAACTATTTGTTTCCTTTGCTGAGAGGGTGCTGGGCCAACCTGTCTCAAAGCAGACCCTTTCTCGCTGGCTTGTCCAGTGTATTTCATTTTGCTACAACAAGCATAAACCCTTCCCGGGTACAGTCCGGGGCCACTCGACAAGGGGGGTGGCTTCCTCCTTTGCAGCACTGCGTAACGTCTCCACCTCGGCCATTTGTGCTGCAGCTACTTGGAGCTCTGTGCACACATTTATTAGGCACTACAGCTTGGATATTGCATCACAGCGGAGAGCCGGTTTCGGCCTGGCCGTTCTACAGGGTCTTCTGTCCTATAGTCAGGACTTGTTCAAGATCTCTCCTAATTTCCTCCTCCCGGAATGCTTACAGGTGCTATTGCTTGGGAATCAGTCCTAATAGTGTTACCTGCTGCAAGAGCTGTATCTCGAAGTAAGATAGTACAGTTACGTAGAACTTGCAGCGCAGTAGATCTTCGAGGCAACTCTTGCAGCAGGTACCTTCCACCACCATTCCCTTGGAGGAGGTATGGCCTACCAGGCCTTGGCAGGAGCTTTTGCTCTTTTTTCTTCTGATGGCGGATCCTCGGTCTCCCCTTCTGATTCATCCTGCAGCCGGGAGTCTCTGGCGGGAGAACTGGGGAATCTGATGGGATCGCCTCCTTATGTACTACGTCTGATGTCAGGGGCGGGACCGACATCGGAGGCGGTCCCCGCTGAAGACTGCTAGCTAGAAGATTTCCATTGGATCCTGACACCTGCCGGCTTCAGTCCTAATGGTGTTACCTGCTGCAAGAGCTGTTCTCGAAGATCTACTGTTACGGTAAGTTCTTACGTAACTGTACTTTCCTGACTTATGGGGATGTGAGAAAAGGAAATCCAGCATCTAAAAGGTCCATCTCTCAATGGATAGTTCAGTGTATTCAGTTTTGCTACTCCAAAGCTGCAAAAGAGCCACCAGCAGGGCTTGGGGCTCATTCCACAAGGGGTACAGCCAGGGATGTCCCATTAGTGGAGATCTGTAAAGCAGCTACCTGGAGAACAGAGATGATGCCAGGTTTAGCACAGCAGTCCTGCAGAGTCCGTTTCCAAAGTAGGTTCTGTGCCCACCTCCAAAGGTACTGCTTTGTAGTCTGCAAGAGTTAGGAATATTGGAGAATTCCTGGGGTAAGAAGAAAACATTACCATAGTAATCTCATTTCTTCCCAAAAATTCTCCAATATTCTTAACACTCTCACCCTGCCTCCCCTACTAGACCCAGTGGCCTCTGCACTCCAAGCTGAAAAACTGTGTGAGGGTGCCACACACACTGGCATATCTCTCTCTTTGAGCCTCTTGGGCATTAGTTTCCCCTTCCTCAGAGAATTCTGACATTCGGGGAATTTGTGTTTTTTTTTTCTCCAGTTGGAGGTTTATTGAACTGTTTAGTGTTTAATATTATATAGATACAGTTCACTCGTAGGGCCTGTCTTGCAGGCTTCCGTGAAATCTGAGGCATTAGACAGAGCAGTCAGTAGGGAGAAGGGCAGGGGTAAATGGAGAAAAAGGCAGTAAGGACAGGGATGGGGCAAAAAGAAATCAAGCCATATAAAATTGCAGGGTAATGAGTACCAATGCCCGTAATCTAGGTAAAAAGCTCCCTGAAATGGTGGCCTTGATGGAAGAGGGATGCCTGGATAATATGACAGTCACAGAAACCAGGTACACAGAGAACCATGACTGGGATGTCAACATACCAGGTACACAATCTACAGGAGGGACGGAGGGAAGAGGAGGAGTAGCTCTATGTAAGGGAAGGGATCAAAGCAGCAGAACTAAAGGGTAAACAGGGAGGAGAGGAAGCACTGTGGGTCACCCTGGAGACTGGAAATGGCACCACAGTCTGCACAGGGGTTGTGTACAGATCCCTGTCTCGGGGAGGAAATGGACAAGGAAATGATAGATGACATCCCTGGGATGGCAGAGAAAGGGGAGATATTGCTGATGGGGGACCTGAATGTGCCAGATGTTAACTGGAGCACCTTTGCTGCAGCCATTCCCGATGCCCTACAGGGGCCATGCCTCGGACAGCTAGTGTTGGAACCCACTCAGGAGGGAGCAATCTTAGACCTGGTACTCTCAAATGGGGATGGAGAGAAGATCTCCGATCTTGAAGTGGGTAGCCATCTAGGAACAAGCGACCACCAAACAGTGTGGTTCATGATAAACTTAGTTGTAGAGTCAAGGCATGCAAAAGTGAAGGTACTGGACTTCAGGAGGGCTGATTTTTTGTCAAAATGGGAGAGTGCCTCAGAAAGGCACTATCAAACGGGCAAGGAGGAGGGGTGGAGCAGCAGTGGGGAAACATCAGAACCACCATCACAGAGGCAGCCAGTCTTTGTGTGAAGCAAATAAATCAAAAGAAAATACCACTATGGTTCTCAAAAGAATTGGTGGGAAAAGTAAGGGAGAAAGATAGCATTCAGGAAGTATATGGAAACATAGAAGGAGCAGGACAGAGCATTTTACCAGTTAAAGCAGAAGAAAGCGTGAAGGCAGTCAGAATAACAAAGACCCAAACCAAGGAAAAGATAGCCAACTCAGTTAAGAAGGGGGATAAAACCTTTCATAGGTACATTAGGGAGCAAAGAAAGATTATGGCAGGGATACTGAGGCTGAATAAAGAGGAAGGCGATTGGGCAGAGGGTGACAGTGAAAAAGCAGCGATACTGAACGAGTACTTCTACTCAGTATTCACAATGGAAAAGCACGGGGAGATACCTAATCCAGTCAGTAGAAGCACTCTGGATAGGAGGGGTTGATATTAGTCCTTTCACAGAAGAAAGGGTTCTGAAAGAACTCTTAAAACTGAAGGTGGATAAAGCAATGGGGCCTGATGGGATTCACCCCAGAATTCTAAAATAACAAAGGGAAGAACTAGTAATACCACTGACTACCCTTTTTAATAAATCATGGGAGGAGGGCAGATGTGATTCCCCTTCACAAAAGTGGGAGCAAGACCAAGGCAGGAAACTAGACCTGTTGGTTTGACCGCAGTGGTAGGGAAAATGATGGAACCACTTCTGAAGGAAAGAATTGTTGAGTACCTAGAGGTCAGTGGGGCACAGGACCCAAGGCAGCACGGATTCACAGCAGGAAGGTCATGTCAGACAAATCTATTTGATTTCTTTGACTGGGTGACCAAAGTAGTAGACCAGGGAGAGGCTGTGGACATGGCCAACCTAGACTTTAGCAAGGCATTTGACACAGTCCCGCACAAAAGATTAATAAACAAATTAGCCAGTCTGGGAGGGGTTCCAGGGTGGTAGCCTGAGTAAAACACTGGCTGGACAACAGGACACAGCAGGTAATAGTAAATGGAGTCCACAGTGAAGAAAGGGGGGTTACTAGTGGGGTACTGCAGGGTTCAGTACTGGGGCCGGTACTTTTTTATTTAAACTTTGGGCCGGATATTCAAACTGTGCTATTTTGTGGCGCAACTAGCGCTGCACAAAATAGTTGCAAGAGAGGTGTGGCCCGAGCGATAGTCAAAGGAGTTGCGCTATTGAGCAACTCCTTTGAATATCACCCCGGCCACAGCCACTGTGCATGGTGCAGTGGAACTTGCGCCACGCAAGTGGTCAGAGTGGAGCATTCAACTTGCAGTGGCGTATCATTACAGCCACGCGAAATTTCCCGATATTCAAAAGGTGACATGCAAATGGGGCCATAATCATGCAAGGCACAGGGGCCATTTATCTGTTTATAGCCCCATTTGCATGCCATTAGCATGCAGGCGTCAGATCCCCGAGAACTTGCCCCTGCAGCCCGATCAAGGGCAAATGTGTAAGAAAGCCCCTCCCGACTCAGCCCGATTGCGGGCATAAGCTACATCCCCCACCACCAGCCCGATCAAGGCAGCAAAGTGCCCACCAAACATATCCCTGGTAGTCCAGTGGACCGATAAGCTCGATCGCGGGCTGCATAATGTGGCGAACCCCCGCCCCAAGACCATATCCCTGGTGATCTAATGTCCCCCACCCCACCCACCCACGAAGCCCCACCACGCTCTCCCCCCACCCTGCAGCCGGAGGGTGGCAGCACCCACCTCGCTGCCGCCTCACTGACCTGACTGCCCAGTAGGACGCACACTATTGAGGAGAGCAAGAGCCAATGGTGCAGCTCATATCAGATCAGCAGCAGTTCAGATATGTGAATGACATTCATTCATATATCTGGACTGCCTTTGTAGAGCAGGCTGCACGCCATTGGCTCTTGCTCTGCACCAATGCAGCAGCCCTACCAGGCAGTCGGGCGGGTGGGATGCCAGCGGGGAGCGGGTAGTGGGGCTTTGTGGGTGGGGTGGGGACACTAGATCACCAGGGATATGGTCTTGGGGTGGGGGTTTCGCCACATTATGCAGCCCGTGATCAGGCTTATCGGTCCACTGACCACCAGGGGTATGTTCGGGGACACTTTGCTGCCTGCGATCGGGCTGGTTTGGGGGTGATTTAAGCTATGCCCCAGTCGGAGGGGGGGAACTTTTCTGCTTTTGCCCGCGATTATGGGTCGGGGGCTGGGGGATGTTTTACACTTTTGCCCGCGATCGGGCTGCGGAGCACAGGTAGGGCTGAGGGCCAGCCACAGGTGGCAGCTGCTATGTTGCACCCTGCACTCGGCAGCTCACCTCTGGGTGGCCCTCGGCAGTACTCTTTTTTTTTTGGCTCAAAAGTTGTGCAGGCGTAGGTTGGGGCGTCTGCACAACTCTGCACAGCCCAGCTGAATATCGGCCTGTGCAGTTTATGCATGGTTCCTCCCCCTCTAGTTCAGCATGCATTCATTTGCATTGTGCTGTTGCCCAGCATGTTTTCAGTGGCGCAACTGCCTCCTGTTGAATATCGCAGAATGGCGCAATTTCGGACTTGTGCAGGCGCAACCCTATTGCGCATGGCGCAACCCTTTTGAATATCTGGGCCTTTATGTTTGTTTTCTTTTAAACATAAAAGTCCACACTACAATAGCCAGACATCAATGTGGTGTTACATCAGGTAAATTTCACAGCAGGATATCACAATCTAGATCATAGGTGTACGAAGTTAGGGGTATACCAACATTTGTTCTGAACTAAAAAAAAAAAAAATCCCCATAGCTACACTTCTACATGAGGAGTGGCCAATCCTAAGAAAAGGTATCCAAAAGATAGAAAATTTCAACTCCCTGCGTTGATTAGGCCACGAACCCAAACATATGGTATACTTTAAGTCTAGCATACCTCCTCCCACTCTGGCAACCTTGAACAACCACAAATATAAGCAATTGTAATGCTCTATTTAAAATATTTAAAAAAAAAAAAAATAAAATTATATGGACATTCAGTTACCCTAAACAAGATAACTCTGTCCCTATACAAAAGAGATATAGGCTGTCCCTGAATATCAACTCAAACCACTTAATGTCTTTTAAGACTGTCCATGAAAAAAGTTGAACTTTCAAGACATTTAACCCATGTGCTCAGCCTCCCAGGAACTCCTTGTATGATTATGTATGCTGTCAAAATTTATTAACCTTCAAGTGTCCTCATTTTCAGATTCTAGGTCTGATTCCACTCGAGCTGCAACTTCTGAGGCCTCAAATTCTTTTTGGATTTGTTGCACACGTTTACTGGCTTCATCAGGGTCAGAAAATTGAAAAGTATGACCCCCGTAGAAAATTCTCAGACGCGCCGGCATCATCAGTGAATGGGCCACCCCTGAACTTCTGAGTGTGGCACGGACCCTGTCGAATCGCTTCCTACGAACTCTTGTGGCATAAGACAAGTCTGGAAAGCAGTGCAAAGTATGCCCTTCGAAGTTCAAATGCTCCGTATTTCGAGCAGCCTGGAGTATTCGCTCCTTTACCGTTGCGCTCACCATTACAAGCAAGACTGTGCGTGGTAGGTCTTTCTGTGCCCCGGCCAATCTAGGAGAGATCCTGTAGGCTTTAGCAAACTGCCTTCCCAAATCTTTTTCTAATTGCAGAGCCAATGGGAGCCAAGATTGAAGAAAAGAGAGGAGGTCTGGTATCTCGGATCCCTCCGGGAGGCCGATAAGACGGACATTTGGGGCCCTACTGATGTTTTCCAAAGCTTCCAACCGGTACTTAAGTTGCCCATTTTCCTGCGTTAGTTTAGCTGCAGTCGATAGAGCTCTAGTTGCTTGACTTTCCGCAGAGGAAGCAGTTTTTGTTGCCACTTCAATTTTGAGGTCTTGTTCCCCCAATCTTTGTAGGACCGAGTCTACCTTATTATCGATGGCCTGCATGGCTGCTTGCAGAGCCCTTCAGGGCGGTTCACTAGCACTACAATGTGGGACATTGAGCGTGGCATGTTGTTCCGTTGAGACTTGAGATTTTGCAACGTTCGGACAACTTTTATTTGTGCGCCCCATATTCAAATATAATATCCACGCGTTCAGTACAATGTACAGAGTCCATAAATGCCAAGCACATAAGAATCCTCTTGTTAGAAATTAAATTTGCAGTTTAATTGTTCCCGTTACAGAGCTGGAAGGAGTCGCGTCTGCTCGGTAGAAGTGCTCAACAGCACCCCCGGGCCGGTATTTTTTTAATGTCTTTCTAGGTGACATTGCAGAGGGTCTGGAAGGGAAAGTCTCTCTGCAGATGACACAAAGATCTGTTACAGGGTTGATACACGGGGGGGGGGTGGAAAGGATGAAAAGGGACTTGGCAAAGTTGGAGGGATGGTCAAATGTATGGCATCTTAGATTCAACACAAAGAAGTGCAAAGTAATGCACCTGGGAAACAAAAACCCAGGGGAAGAGTCACAATGGGGGGTGAGATACTGACAACAAAAATGAAAAGGGACCTGGGGGTAGTCATATCAGATGACCTAAAGGTGGGCCAGCTATGTGAGAAGGCAGTAAGGAAGGTTGGGGGGATACTGGGATGCATAGGGAGAGGGGCATCACCAGTAGAAAACAGGAAGTTGTTGGCCCTTTGTACAGATGGTTGGTAAGACCACATCTGAAGTACTGTGTACAGTTCTGGAAACCCCTTCTCCGCAGAGACATAGACAGGGTGGAGGCTGTCCCGAGGAAGGCAACCAAAATTGTGCAGGGTCAGCACCAGAAGACATATGGAGAAAGACTAAAGGAGCTTAAGATGTATAGCTTCTCGGAAAGGAGGGAATTGGGGGACATGATATAAACTTTCAAATACCTCAAGGGAATCAAAGTCCAAGATGGTAGCATCTTTCAGAAAAATAGATGTGCAAGAGCAAGGGGGCACAATTTGAAGACAGGGGATGGCTCAGAGGTAATGTGAGGAAGTATTTCTTCAGAGAGAGTTGTAGATGCATGGAATGGCCTTCCTGAGGAGGTCGTAGAGTCAAAAACAGTGGGGGAATCCAAGAATGCATGGGACAGACATAAGGCAATTTTAGTGGGGGGTAGGAGGAAGTAGGGTGTTTAAGTAGGATCTGCAGCTTATCCGTTAGGTAGGGAAATGGGCAGAGTAGGTGGGCCAAGCAGTCCTTATCTGCCATCAAATTCTATGTTAATATAGGCAGTTGATAAGGGCAGTATTTTAAAAGTGACATGAGCCAATGACGGTTCCATCATTAACATACATTCTATCTCCGGGCAGTTCTGTCTTAAAGGCTGACTGCAAGAGTTATGAATGTTGAAGAATACCTTGGAAGAAACAAGATTACTATGATATGTAATTTTTTCTTTCTGTTCACTAGATGCAGGGCCTGGAGTTTTCTGGCGAAACGGATTGTCCCTCTCCTGTACAGGGAGGTTTCTGTATGCCGTCCGTCTGACCCCTTCAACAAGTTCTGATCAAACTCCAGATGGAAGGAGCTACAATGATCCTCATCGCCCCCTTCTGGCCTTGTCAAATCTGGTTCCCCTTACTGCAACAATTGGCGTGGAACCTCCGCTGTCACTACCCCTCTGCACATGCTTGCTCTCCCAGGAAAAGGACACCCTGGTCCATCAGGACCTCAGGTGTCTCCCTTCTCCATGCATGGCTCCTGAGGACATAGCCATTTGCTAGATTTGGTGGTTTTCCCCAGAGTAGCGGATGATCTTACTTCGAGAGGGCTCTTGCAGTAGGTAATTACATATAGGACTGACGTCTGCAGGCGGCAGGACCCCACGGAAAAATTTCTAGCTAGCAATCTCTGGCGAGGGACTGCCCTCCACGTCAGGTGACCGGTGTCAGGAGACGTCGGTATAAAGGGACGGTCCCTCACACCCAGCTCCCAGTTCTTTCCCGCCATTAGCTTATGCCAGTGCCTCATGGAAAAGTTCCCTGCTCGTCAAGCTCCTTCGGTATTTTAACAGAGTATTTTCAAATTTTTTTTTTTCTCATCTTTCGTCAGTGTGTGTCATCCCGTACACACCCTCTGAGCACAAAAACAAGTGTGACTCGTGCAGCGCCCAACTCCCGCACAAGAACGGCCATTCCCTGTGCCTTTTTTGCCTAGGCCCCGACCATCCGGTAGAGAAGTGCCAGCACTACCTCAGCTTTAACTTGGCCACCCGGAGAAGGCGGCAGCAGTCTCTGGAGGCCCATATTTTGAAAAAGAAGAGCTCCATGGAGAAAGAACTGAAAAAGCTTCGGCAGGCATCAACTTCCCCTGAAGGCCATCATAAGAAAAAGGATAAAGAAAAGCACGGGGACAAGGACTCCTCTCCCACTGCGTCTTCCTTGGGAGTCGCCGTGAAAAAGGTAACGTCCCCCCACCGGGGGACCGCTCCACGACAGCTGCCTTAGAGGCTTCTAAGGCGGTGGGCGCCCACCCGCTCTGGCTTGCACTTGGCCCTCTTCTGGGCACCTCCGAGCTGTGGAGGACTCGCCTCCCCAGTAAAGCCGTGGTTTCGCGGCCTACTGGTGTGAGCAGCTCCGATAAAGTGGACTTGGGCTCCTCCATCCGCACGGAGAAGGTCAGTAAGTCACCTGACCCTTCGGGGCAGCACGCAGCCCCCATTCTGCCCGACCAGGCCACCCCTCCATCGCGGCCTGCCTCTGGCAAAGGGTCAGTTATGTCTGACCCTCCAGCGCCCGCCCGGATCCCACTGCTAAGACACACGTCGGTTCTCCCAAAGTCCACACAGTGGATGAGCAGACGCTGAACCCTCTCACATCCGTTGTTCCCGGCTCCCCGCAGCCTTCGCTGCCCTCCAGGGACCCTCCAGGGACCCTGAGTCTCCTTAGTCCGACCCTGAGGATTTCTCCCCCATCCCTGGGCAACGCTGAGGTTCCTGTTCCACCTTCGTCAGACCGTCCACCTTCTGGTCCGACTGATCTGACATTGGTTTCCTGGACGCCGGCTCTGACACTGGTTCCTCGGCTGTTGGCTCAGATGCCGGTGTTGATAACGCCGGGCGACATCCCACCCCCCGATGTCACCCTGACGCTGGGCCCTCCGCCCCCCCCGGGGCCTTCCACTCCAGAACCACCTGTGGGGCCTCCGGCTGGGCCGTCTGCTCCAGCAGCTCCTCCGGCTCCCGGGTACCTGACCCCATCGTATCAGACGCCGCCATACCCGGGACCGCAGTACCCGGCTCCTCAATACCCGACACCGGGCTTCCTGCCATCGGGTTATGGATACGTGCCTTTTGGGTATAGTCCATACCCGTATCCCCCTCCTCCTTCTTCTCCACTGCTCCCTCAGCTGCTGCTGGACTTGCAGGAGACTCTGGCCTCCTGGTTGGCTGAGTCCAAGGCTCAGCTCACCAGAAAGGTGGAGAGTCGTCTGCCGATGACTATGCCGGTGCCGGTTCCCGTACGTCCACGATGACACACTCCCTCCCCACCTCCGGACACCAGGGCTAAATCCTCTGGGTCCAGAGTGGGCAGAATGCGCTTCCTCAAGGGATTCCCAAGGGATCTGTTCCTCCCCTTTATCAGGAGGGGTGTCTTCCTCTTCCTCATCTTCTTCTTCTTCCTCTGACACCTCTGATGCTTCCGACAGTTGTTCTGAGCAAGACGACGAGCCACGCTCTCTGTCCAAGCCCCGGCCAAGGACTCCTCCGAAGGATCCTTCCTTCACGGAGTCGCTACGGAAGATCCAGGAAGTACATAAGTGGCAATCCTTGGAGCCAGACCCCCCAGCGTTAAAACCTCGCTGAGCATCTCGATCTGCCCGTAACAGCTCCCACTTTGGTGCCACCCTGGATCGAGCCTCATGCTGACCTTATTACCACGATATGGAAACAACCGTCTGCCTTAGCCCCACTTCCCAGGAAGTCAAACAGGCTATACCAGGCTCCTGAGGGTGTTGATGTTTTAGACTTGCACCCTCGAGCTGAGACTGTGATTGGCACCGCTCATGGCCGGTCAGCTCAACCCAAACACCTCAGCTCATCTCCACCTGACAAGGAATCCTGCCTTCTGGACCAGTATGCTTCTTCCACTCTGGGTATGAGGGCCCTGAACTATGTCGGCCACATGGGGGATTACCAGAAGGCGATTCTCAGTGAGGTGGAATCTAAATTGGACTCCCTTCCGGACTGTTAGGTCAAGCAGGAAGTGGCTGACCTCGTCCGCTCTGCACGTTCGGCCAGTCGGCACATTCTTTGTGTGACCTACGATGCAGTGGACACTGCTGGTAGGAGCTCAGCGTTCGCCGTAGGCCTACAGCATCGCACTTGGCTCAGAGTGTCAGGGTTGATCCCGGAAGTGCAGTCCGCCATCCATCCGGGGTTCGGTGCTGTTTGGGGGTGATGTCAAGGACATCATCACCGACCTGCAGGAGAAGGGGACGGTACTAAAGTCTGGAATGTATGTATCATCCCCATCAATCGCAGCACCGTCCCTTTTGCAGATGGAATCATCCCAAAGCGAGACCACAGGGAAAGAGGGCCACTGAACGTCGAGGGCCCCAAGCCCTTCCCGCCCAAAAAGCAACGGGAGCTGCAGCTGCGGTGCTGCCCCACACCTCCTGACTCCTTCCCTCTCCCACAGCCTCCGGGCTTCCTGGAGGAACTGGTAGGAGGGAGGGAGGTTTTCTTTCCACCTTCCAGGCTGGGAGAGGATAACATCAGATTCATGGGTGCTCCAGCTAATCACAGAAGGACACTCAATAGAGTTTCTGCAGAAACCACCTCGTCTCCCTCTCCCAACATCATCGTACTCTCGGGAACATCTTCTGGTCCAGGAAGAAATTTCTGCACTTTTGCTGAAAGAGGCGATAGAACCTGTCCCCCTTCCCCTGCAAGGAACGGGTTACTATTCCCACTTCTTCCTAGTCCCGAAGAAGACTGGAGATGTAAGACCTGTTCTAGATCTCAGTTCTCTGAACATGTTCATGGTGTACATGAGGTTCAGGATGCTCTCACTGCAGAGTCTTCTGCCCCTCCTCTGCTCGGGCCAGTGGCTGTGTGCTCTGGATATGCAGGACGCTTACCTGCACGTATCTATCCGCCCATCTCACCGCAAATACCTCCGTTTTGCTTTCCAGGGTGGACCACTACCAGTTCAAGGTGCCTTCTTTTGGCCTCTTCTCGGCTCCCTGAGTGTTTACCAAATGCCTTGCGGTGGTGGCGGCCTTCCTGCATACCCGGGGGGTGCAGGTTTTCCCGTACTTGGACGATTGACTCCTGGCGGCCTTGTCCAGGGAGGAACTCCTGCACTGCCTCTCCCTCACCCAGCAGATCTTTGCCTGTCTGGGTATTACCATCAACCATTCCAAGTCTCGCTTGATCCCATCCCAGAGGCTCCAGTTCATTGGGGCGATACTGGACATGACCCTAGGCAGGACCTTCCTGCCACTGGACAGGGCGGCCACACTCCAGACTCAGGTAAGCCTGTTGTCCGGCCACAGGCGGGTGAATGCAAGGTCAGTTCTTTGCCTCCTCAGGCTGTTATCCCGACAGTCCCTCGTGCTCGGCTCCACATGAGGGTCTCTCAGTGGATGCTTCGCTCTCAATGGGATCAGTTGGTAGATGACTTGGACCAGTTGGTCCTGGTCTTCTCTCCCATGATTCGAGACTTGCAGTGGTGGATGGTTCGAGAGAACCTTCTTTGAGAAGTTCCATTCTTCCTTCTTCCTCCCTCCCAGACTCTGACCACAGACGCCTCGGAAGAAGGCTGGGGAGCCCATCTCGGTCCACATCGGATCCAGAGCTCTTGGTCCAAGCTCGAACAATTCCTGCACATCATTGTGCTTGAGCTCCGGGCAGTGCTCTATGCTCTTCAGGCTCTCCACCTGCATCATCTTCTTCTTCCAGGCCATCTAGCCATCCTGACGGACAATATGTGTGTGGTATGGTACATCAACAAACAAGGTGGGACTCGTCCTACCCTCTTTGCAGGGAAGCGATGAGAGTCTGGGATTGGGCAGCACAAGACTACCTTCACCTCACGGCAGTTCATGTTAAGGGGGTCGAGAACTCCTTAGCAGACAAACTGTCGCTTGTCTGCTCAAGCTCATGAGTGGGAACTGGATCAGGGGGTCCTAGACTATATCTTTCTAAGTTGGGGAACACCTCAGGTGGACCTGTTCGCTTCACCTCTAAACACAAACTTCCTGACTTCATTTTCTGGAGAGACTGCTCTGTCTCTAGATTGGAGGGACAGATTCGTCTATGCCTTCCCCATTCCTCTGATTCTGCGTGTCTTGCAAAAACTCTGCTCAGAAGGGGCACAAATGATTCTGATCGCTCCTTTCTGGCCTAGGCAAGTTTGGTTTTCTCTTCTGCAGCAATACACTTCCTCTTCCGCTGTCACAAATTTTATTGACCCAGGATCAGGGGACCCTGGTTCATCCAGGTCTCAAGTCCCTTCAACTACATGCGTGGCTCCAGCAGACATAGCTCAAGCCCGTTTTGGGGTTTCTCCCCAGGTGGCTGAGATCTTGGTGGAGGCTAGAAAACCCTCCACTAGGTCTACTTATGCCATGAAGTGGAAACTGTGCTCAATCTGGGCTGCTTCAAAAGGCTTCGAGCCTTTCTTTTGTTCAGTTGGGAGACTGCTGGAGTACCTACGCCATCTCTTCGACCTGGGTCTCAGTCACTCGTCTCTGAAAGTACACATGGTGGCCATTTCGGCTTAACATGTTCCCTTCACAGATAGGACGTTTGCTCAACTGGAAGTCTCTAAGACTTTCCTCAGAGGGGTTCTTCACTTGAGACCCCCATCTGAGTTCCCACCCCTCCTTGGGATTTCTACTTTGTTCTTGAGAGACTTACTTTGCCTTCTTTTGAACCGGCGGCCTCAGCAGACATGAAATTCCTTTCATGGAAAACACACTTCCTAGTGGCCATTACCTCTGCTCTGAGGATTGCCGAGCTCCAGGCCCTGATGTGTAAAACCCTGTACTTAATTTTTCACAAGGAACGTGTGGCTGTGCGCACCAATCCTAAGTTTCTCCCAAGGTGGTCGCGGAATCTACATTGAACCAGCCCATAGAGTTGCCCGCTTTCTTTACGCAGTACTCCAATCGGAGAATATCTGCTTCACACTATGGATGTTCACCGGATCCTGAGATACTACACTAACAGAACAAAGGATCTCAAAGTCTGATCAAATGTTTGTCTCTTTTGCACCCAAAAGAGAAGGCAATGCTGTTTCTAAGCAATACCTGTCTAAATGGTTGGCTCATTGCATCACCTTCTGTTATGACAAGTACAAGACCCTTCCAGGTCAAGTAAGAGGACACTCCACCAGAGGGGTCGCTGCCTCTTCGGCACGTTTCAAGAACATGTCACCGGAAAACATCTGTGCTGCCGCCACTTGGACTTCTGTCCATACATTTATAAAACATTACAGTCTGGATATTACCTCTCGCCATAGAGCAGGTTTTGGGCTCGCTGTTCTGCAAGGCCTCCTTTCTTAAGGCCTTCACAGCTAAAGAGGATCTGCTTTGAGTAGCTTTCCTCCTCCCGTGTGCTGCTTCTTGTTCCAGACTACTTGGGACTCAGTCCTGTATGTAATTACCTACTGCAAGAGCCCTCTCGAAGTAAGATAGTACAGTTGCATAAGAACTTACCGTAACAGTAGATCTTCGAGATAGGCTCTTGCATTAGGTAATATCTCTCAGCCCTCCATCCCCCTAAGCGTTTTCAGCTCCTTTTCCAGTGAGGGGAAATATCCGCTTCTCACTCGTCCGACCTCTTGTGGCCTATGGTGGGAAAGAACTGGAAGGTGGGCGTGAGGGACCACCCCTTTATACTGACGTCTCCTGATGCCGGTCACCTGACGTTGGGGTTGGTCCCTCACCAGTGACTGCTAGCTAGAAATTTTTTCGTGGTGTCCTGCTGCCTAACAACATCAGTCCTATATGTAGTTACCTACTGCAAGAGCCTATCTCGAAGATCTACTGTTACGGTAAGTTCTTACATAACTGTACTTTTCAGTGGGGGCCAGGAAACCCTCCACCAGGGCCACTTACTGTATGAAATGGAAGCCCTTTGATCTTTGGGCTGCATCACACCATTTAGATCCCTTCACCTGTCAAATGGATCAAGTTGTGGAGTACCTTCTGTCCCTCTGACTCTGGTTTGTGGTACTCCTCTAATAAGATACATTTGTCTTCCATCTCTGCATATTATGTACCTGTGGATGGGCGCTCCATGGCCTAACTCGATGTATCCCGCACTTTCTTGCAGGACATTCTGCATTTGAAGCCCCCAGTCAGAGACTCTGCCCTGTCTTGGGACCTTAATTTTGTGTTTGAATAGCTTACGCTGCCTCCCTTTGATCCGGCTGCTTCTTGCAAGTTGTGCTTTCTGTCATAAGAGTTATTAGGGCTGCAGATAGGTGGAGCCTTCAGTCCTATTGCATCAGCTCTAAAAATGAGCTACAGGATTCAGACCGTGGAACACTTCCATTAGAGTTTTCAGTTGATCCTTCCACCTCTTTGCAGCCCTTCAATTTAACCCGTGCAGTGCTGTAGACTGAACAATCCAGAGCTCAATCAAATAGAATCATTCTAGTTCTTTCAGCAGCCCAGTGATTAAGAAACAAATGCTCTGGAGACTCGCCTCTTCTCCCCAACCTTGTAGTGCTTCAGTGAGTACAAGAAACATGTTTTCTTTTGAATCCAACTGGTAAACAGCATTTTTTTTTATTTTGTTTGAGCTAATGCAAGAAGGCTGCATACAGCCATCTTGCTGTCTGTAGACTGAAAATTGGAGTACCATGGCACTTATTTTGGTAATTTTCAGTGTATCCTTCTACCCTGCCTGCAGTATATAGCACTGTTGGTAGAGCCCTTAACTCGCTCAGCTCTAGAATGGAATCTTGAGCAAGTGTTGTATTCCTGTGTTTAAAAAAATAAAAAATAAAAATGGCGGTTTTCCTGAGCAGTTAGAATGCTCAGAACTAAACTGGTAACACTCCGACTTAGAGTATAAATAACTAAAAAGTATAACTCCTATCACAACTTACAGCATGAAGTTTGCTCAGAATAAAAAAATCTTTAAAATGAGGGGTCACATGTTAGTAGCATTAACTTTTTTTTTTAGAGCATGTAACGATGAAAATTAATTTTATTAAAAAAAAAAAAAAAACACCTTAGAAGTGGCAAATGTCTGTTGTATGATGGTTTTCCATCACACCAACATCTGTGCATTGCACTGCCTCAGTTTAGAATATTTCTGAGCTGTTTTGCATAATAAAAGGGACCATAAACTAAGGCATGTGCCAACACATAATGCCAGTAAACTGACTGAATTCAGAAAAATGCTCTGCACAACTGCCCACATGATGCACAAACCACAATAACTGAAAATGTTCACAAGAACAAGAGCTTTAAAATGATGGGTCACTCACGTTAATGGCATTTGTAGATATTTTTTACAGTTCCTGAAATGATAGAGCATTTTTTTTTTTTACAATTTGTTCCCAAACAAAAACCTACATCATAAAAAGTAAACCTCCTAGACCCCAGCATAATTGTCCACAGAGAGCTTTCAAATGATGTGTTACACATGTTTCTAGCACTAAGTTTTTTTATAGTATCTGAAACAAAGGAAAATCATTTTTTTACACTTTTTTATCCCCCCCCCAAAAAAAAGTACACCTCCTAGCTCCCAGACACCAGCATACTAATTTTTCACAGTGAAATGAGTTTTCAAATCGGGGATCACATGTTTCTAGCATTTACAGTTTTTTTTCACAGTACCTGCAATGGAGAAAAATAGCATTTTCTTCACTTTTTAACCCAAATTAAAACCTAAAAAAAAACCCTGAAAGGTAGCAAATGTATCCAATATAAAGTTGGTATTCTGGTAGGTAGGAATGTTTCCTACCGACCTGCACTTTCCAATAACCTTATCCCTCCCTGATTGGTTGATCCAGAAAGTGCATAAGAAGTGCAGGATGCACATATGCGCTCTGGGGATGAGATGAAATGAATACCTGACGCATACGTGCGCAATGGGGACTCGAGAAATTTTCCTGATGACGCACATAAGCTCTATGGGGCTAAGTGAGTTACATAATTGTGCCTTTTGAAAGATCTTAAGGCAGTTATGGCTGTAATTTCTATTGAAACACATTAATTATTTCAAAGGCTCATAAGATAAATAGCTATGGAACAGCCAACTTCCAAAACAAAGAAAATGTTTCTTTTTAGCAGCACTTTCCCTGCACTCTAGCATATTTATCTGATTCTGTAGTATATTTGTTGATTTCCTGCAAAATGTGTCCTTAAAACTAAGATATGTATAATAATTAGGTAGTTAATGAAGTTGTGTGCCTTTTCTGGTATTTTAATGGTTTCAACTCCCCCCCTATTCTTAGATTACCTTGCAATACATTTGAGTCTTAACCTTTGATTATGCTGGTCACTAATCTTCAGCCTTCTTGTGTGCTTTTATATATATAAACGTTGACATTTTATTTTCTTCTTCAGTACCATAAAGGCATTGTGTTTTTGCAGAGTTTATTTACAAATTCCTCTCCTCTTTCATTTCATTTTTCTGTCCCAATGTCCACCTCCACATTTACATTTTTTTATTTCTATTTGATCAAGTTTCACAGCATGTAAGGTTAGCAACAGTGGCAGCTCCAACTTCTGTTGGTTACCAGGGCACTGGCTAGGTACTACAGTTGGAAGCCAGGGCACCTATTGAAACTGGAATGGAAAGCATATGTGCATATTCATGCTTGTGTCTTAGAGTATTTGAACTAATGATGAATGTTATGTTTCTAAAAACAAAAATGCAAATTCCATTTTTTTTTTATACAGGGGATGGCCCTGCTTCTCCTGTTTTTGGGGATGGGGGTATGGATAGCCCGGCTCCTCTTGGCTTGGATGGCTCTGCTTCTCCTGGCTTGGGGGGGGGATGGCCCTGTCCCTTGCTTTCTGTAGCAGGAGAAGTTGGGCCACATGACCCAGAAGATAGGGCCACCCCCCCAAGCCAGGAGAAATTGGGAGATACCCTTCCCCCAAGCCAAAACAAACAGCGCCATCCTCACACCCCCCCCAAGCCGGGAGAATCGGGGGCCCCCCAGGGCAGGAGAAGTAAAGCCTTCTCAATCACCTGAACAAGAAGAAATGGCCATCCCAACCTTTTACAGCAGGTGTCCAACTACCAAAATGGTCCTTAATGGATTGGCCACCCACAGTGGTAGGCCAGGAGATCAAAGGCCATGCATTCTCTTGAGTCTCTCCCCACAGTACTGAGGCATTTTCAAATAAACCCATCCACTTATCTTAACGAAAAAGCACAAGCAGTCAGAACCCTGTCACTATGGTTCTGCAGGCAGTTTCTGTCTTGGCTGTCTCTGCTGCAGGCAGGACATTTATTTAAGGGTCTGACTCTGTGCTACAGCTACTGGCTGGGCAGGGTGGCCAACTGGTGCTGCATTCTCATTACCGATCAGACTGTGCTCTAGTATTTTATGAAAAGACAGCATAGTACAGCTCTAAGGTTAGCTAGTAATACTGCTGGGTCGGGAGGGTTGGGGTTCTGTGCTGCAGCTTGCAAGCAATGGCAATGCAGTTCTGGTTTGGTGGACATGGTTGGCTGGGTGACTCGTGATTCAGGCAGCTAGGCAGTCACTTGGAGCCAAGCTGCAGTGCCACTCCCTGCCCCAACACTGGGTGCCCAATTATGGGGTAGGGTGGTAAACTAAAATGAAAGCAAGTAGCCACTTGCTGCTCAACCGTGTTGCCACCAAACTGCCCCAGTTCTGACACCAAGTGCCTAAACCTAGAGTCGGACAGTAAATAGGAAAAAAAGTAAGCAAACATTGACAGCCAAACCCCAGTGCTGCCAACCCTCCATTCTAATACTAGGTGCCCAGCACACTCCCCCCGTTCAACAGTCAATGTAAAAAGTAAGCAGACAATGGAAGCCCATCTACAGTGATGTTTTAGAAAGAAACATTAATTGTTTTCTGCATTAATCTATTGTAGCATTGCTCCCTGCTATTCATTGTACGTTTGTGTACATTCCTCTTGTACATCAAATAAAATGCAATGTTATTCCATAGTCGGCAGGAAAACTTGAAGCCGCTTAATAGAAAAGTATATGGGAATTCAGTGCAGTAAATATCAGGGTGCAATGCTATGCTGTATTGGGGCAAAAACAACTAACGGTTCACTCCAGAAGCAGAGTTTCATCAGAGTTAGTAACCTGATGCAGAAATACTCTTGTATTATCGGTCACTCGGTCTGAAAAGCATATGTATGAACAGTGCTGTCAATAACAGCACCTTCTATACAGCACTGTGCAGAACAGTGGCAGGAACAAATGTGGCAAGTAAAGGCAATGCCACTGGTAGCGGTCACAAAGCACACTGACTACTGCTACCAGTCGAAACACTTATTTTAGTGGGGGCTCTACCCCCATCCCCCTTAAGCAAAATAATCAACTCTGAGTTGGAGTTGGATTACAGGAGAAAAACATTTTGAATGCCAGGATTGGCACCCTGATGTCCACCACCATTGTGGCCAGGCAGCTCCATGTCTCAGTCCTCTCTGCCATGGGAGCAGCTCATCCACCATTTTTGATTTCCCAGCCCTTGTCTTCCTAGTACTATGGACAGTGACCTAAGTAGCACTTACTGCACAGCACTGTTTAATCCTAGTCTCTGTCTGTGGTACGCCATTCGAACATCACTGTTTTTTTTCCTTATGCTATATTTGTAGCACTGTTGTAACCGGTTATTATATTATCCACCGTCAGTGATATGTACAAATAAAAAATTTTAAACAATGAATATGATGCATCCTCAGGATACGAGGAGGCACTTACAAAATTACAGCTGGCAATTATGGTAACGAAAAGTATATCAAGCCTGGTTTAAACTACTAATTAAAAAAAATGCATATTTTCAAAGTTGGTTAGTGCATATAATTATTAAAAAAGCTTTACATATAAACTGCAATATCTGGAAATATAAATCGTATAGAAATCCATTTTGTGGATGTTGAAGTGAAGCAATGAGGATATAAAATTGACGGGTATTCATTTATATATCGCTTCTCTTCAGACATTTTCTTTAGAACTGTGGAAACAATGGACTCTACAGTACAATGAGTCCAAATATTAGGAATCTATTCTAAAACATTAGATAAAAAGTAGGGCATTATTATATCAGATGCTTGGCCATAATGGATCTATACCTTGGGGGCTCGCTATAGGCCCAGGTGTAAATGATTTCTATAGACAGTCTTTATTTCCTGTATATAAAGACGGCAGGTATACTTTGCAACAGGTTTTTTTTTTTTTTTTTGTATTAGTGGTAGTCATCTAAAAGTTGCCTACCTCGAAGTACCACTGGAGGTTATCAAGTTGCAATTTGCATTGACTGCAATGTGATTCTGCCTCAGTATACCTAGGTATACCTCAGTACTGAGGCACTTTTCTATGGCTACCATTGTATGATTGACTAAATAAGCATCTGATATAATAATGTTCTGCTTTTTATTGTTTTTTAGAATACATGCCTGACATTTGTATTTTGTATCGCAGAGTTCACTGGATCCACAGTGCAAGAGAAACTCTCTCAAGAGAAGGAATCTATATGGATGGAACACCTAAACATTTTCTATCCTCAGTGCTTCACCCCAATATTTGCAAAATGGACTTCAATATAAATTTATATTTACTGTTATTGTGGTTTATATGTAATGTTTTTTTTAATAATTTAATCTACTAACCAACTGTTGAAAATATGTCTTGTGGGTCATTAATGCCAGGTCTGATGTTATAGTTTTAATTTCTTTTATCGCTAGTTATAACTTTATGAGCCTCCTCGTATCCTGAGAATGTCACAGTATACGACTGCTAATGTCTCTTTTATATATGGTACTGTATGCCATTTTACATGTAATGACAAATTTTAAATAGAACCTTTAACAACAAAACAGTATTTATTCAAATCATTTTGCTGCCGTATTGGCTCTGACTAGAGTTTATGAATCAGTGCTGCACTGGACAAGGGGCTATTGGTGGATGTCATTTACTTGGATTATGCCAAGGCATTTGACAGTCTCCCATTGTCTTTTGATTGATAAACTTGTAGAATTGGGAATAAACACAAATATGGTCCAATGGATAGATTCATGGTTGGATTGGAAGACAACAGAAAGTTGGGGTTATGGGGCACTATTCAGACTGGGGAGAGTTGACGAGTGGAGTTCCCCAGGGTTCCTTCTTGGGGCAGACCTTGTTTGGTATATTTATTTCATCTATACAGGCATGTCATTCTTGGATTGCCAAGTATGCGGATGCTATCAAAACTGGTGCTATTATAAATGGTGCAGAAGCTGCTAAAGACCTTCAGAAGGATCTATGTAGAATACAAGAATGGACGAGTAACAATAAGTTGTTTCAACGAGAAGTGTAAGGTGATGCACTTGGGGAAAGATGACCATAAATACCAGTACATCTTAAATGGTAGAAGGATTCAGGAAATGGGAAGAGAAAGATCTGGGAGTAATCATTACAAATGATTTGAAGTTTGAAATTCATGCTAGGAAATGTGCGCAAAAAAGTAACAGGATACTGGCTACTATATTAAAGACTATTAAAAGTAAATCACAGGAAATAATGGTACCGTTGTTCACTTCTCTTGTGAGACCACACCAGGAATACAACTCTGCATTTTGTGCTCCTCAGAGTATTACAGGAGAGAAACTAAAGGAGGGTGTATAACGTGGGGCACCTAAAAAAATAATTGGATAAAAAGGCCATTCAGTGATAAACTAAATAATTTGAATTTGTATTCCTTGTATTACAGACATATAAGGGGGGGATCACTGCCTGGTATACAGGGCAATGAACGATGACTTGATGTGCAAAAGTATATGATAAGTAGGAGATTAATAAGAAAAGGAACAAGAGCACATAATCTGCCGATATGAGGGGTAGCTGGAAAGGTTGGGGCACTTGGATAACAGATAGTATGGTTTTGTTCAGGGAGGTCATGCCAGACCAACCTGGTGGAGTTTTATGACTGGGTGATTGGTTCCCTGGACTGACACAGGCTGGTGGACATCCTCTATCTGGATTTCAGTAAGGCGTTTGATTCGGTACCCCATAATGGCCTGCTAACAAAGCTGGGGGATGGGATGGGGGGGCAGTTGCTCAGGTGGGTGGAAAATTGGCTTATGGGGTGAATACAGAGAGCGGTGGTTGGAGGTATAGTCTCCACCAATGGGGCCCCCCCAGGGTTTGGTCCTGGGACCACTCCTGTTCAATTCCTATGTCTTGGACATAGGGAGAGGTGTTAGGAATAGGCAGAGTGTCTTTGCGGACGACTCAAAACTGGGAGCACTGGCAGACAGGGAGAGAGGCCCTCCAGGTGGATCTGGATACCATGTGGGGGGGGTCAAGGAAGTGGTGATTGAAGTTCAGTGCAGGGAAATGTGAAGTCTTGCTGTATTCTGACATATGCAGTTAGCCTCAGCTCTTGAACTGCCTCGGTTCATGCAGAAGCATAGAACGTTGAGCTTGAGCTCGGATTTCAAACTTCTGTCTGTGGTGCTTCAGAGTGTAACCATCAGATTCTTTACTCCACCTAACTATGAAGTTGCTCCGGAGATTACTCCTTCGCTTGGTTAGGTAAAGTTTCATAAAAAGTGTCTGTTTTAACCAATTTATTATTTTTCGTTTTTGAAGTCTCTTGTCAACGATACAGTAAGTGTTTAAATAGGTAGTGAACTGTGTTTTGTTTCATTCTGTGGGAATTGTAATGTCTTTGGTTCCCTAGTGGTCAGTCCGGTTGGGAACCAACTGTTTCTGTTTGAATTTCTTACCTTAGTATTTGTAGTGGTGTGCCGGTTCTGATCGGTTTAAAAAAAAAACAAAAAACTGACTTTTACCAGTTTCTTTCCACAACTTGTAACACGGTCGGTTACCGATCGGAGAGTATTACCTGGCGTAACAGCTGTTAAGGGTAATTTTTGTTAGTCTGGTCATGGCTGAGAAACCCAAAAAGAAAACCAGGCTTACTGGGTTTCAACATTGTGGTGAGTGTGGGGAGGCTTTTGCTAAAGCTGATCCTCACCTCATCGGTGTTTGTCTGGGGTTTTACCACCTCAAAACAGACTGCCAAATCTGTAAAACATTTTCCCAAAGCCACTATGGATAAAAGAATGAGTAGACTAAAGGAAAAGAAGGTCGAGAAATCCACTGATCCGGATGGCCAGCTCGGTTTGATTGCGGCCGAACCTGAGGAGGTGCCCACTGACCAGGGTGATACCTCATCGAGCAAAAGGAGATCCGACTCGGAGGGGTCAGTTCCAGTGGAAAGAAAAAGGAAATCTGCCAGTTCGGATTCAGAACCGTGTACTCCAACCACTGATGAGATGGCCAAAGCGATGAGTATTCAGTCGCTTCAATCGGTTCTGTCTGAACAGACACCTTCGGCCAGGCAGTCGGTTTGGATGGATCCTACTCCATCGGATTACAATCCAGATGCTTATTAATGGACTGGAGTGGGAGGGGGACGAAGACTATACAGAACAAGATAATGATTTAGAAGGTCTGGATGTGCCCATTGATCTGAACATCTCACCAGACAGACCCTCCAATGTCTTCCCTCCCAGGCTTTCTGAGTCGCCTTTCCACTATTCATTCTACAAAAAAGTGGCTGAAACTCTCCAGCTCCCTGTGGTAGAAGCTACAGAAGAGGAGCTTGATTTTGTTGAGATGATGGACATCCCAGATTCTAAGAGGCTGTCTATTCCCCTCCACAAATCCTTGGGAAAACGGACAAAAAAGATTCGGACACCAAACTCTATCTCCAGTGGATAAAAGAATGGACAGGAGGTATATGTTGTCAGGCTCGGGTATGGAGTTTTTGTACAATCATAGCAGCCATGTTGGGGTAGTGCAGGCTGCAGCCTGTGACGGGGCTAACATAATTTTGGCTTCACACCCCCCTCAGATAGACTCCAGGAAGGTGGATGCCATGGCCAAAAAACAATGTTTGGCATCCTCCTTGGGACTCAGGCAGGCAAACGATATGGCCTATGCAGCCAGGTACCAGAAGTCCGGGTGGGATACTGTTTTGGCACTGGCCAAACAGGCCTCCCCCCAGCTGGCCTAAGAGCTAGAGGAGGTGGCCGCTGATGGGATTGAGGCATCCAAGGTACAGTTCCATGCTGCTGTGGACTCTAATGACGTGGCAACAGGAGTCATGGCTACATCTGTGTCTCTCAGGAGATTTGCTTGGCTCAGATGTACTAATCTTTCACAGGTCACCCAGCCAAAGGCCATGGATTTCCCTGTAGTAGGCAGTTCTCTGTTTGGGGAGCAGACAGAGGATTACATGGAGAAAATGGATGAATATAGGACTACTTACAGGAGTGCTCAAGGAAAGGCAAGCCACTCCTCAGAGGCAGCAGTCTAGGGGCAGGCCTTTCTAGCAAGCCCAGGCCTCCTCTCCCTTCCAGCAGAGGGTGTCCCTCCTAGGGAGAGGCAGGAGGGGGATGAGCAGGGCTGCATCCTCTTCCCAGTCTAAGGCTCCTGCCAGGCATACACCATGATGTGTCAGCCCGGGTCAACTCCCCAATTCCAGTAGGAGGCAGGCTGGCTTACTACTAACAGGCCTGGAACTGTTGCCTCAGACAGGTGGGTCCTTGAGAGGTAGTAAGCCAGGGATTGGCCCTCAGTTTCAAAACATTTCCAAAAATGAGGGTCATGTCTTTTCAACCTGCAAACTTCTCTGAAACCATTGTTTTAGAAGCACAGTTTTCCTCTCTGTTGGCTCTCAGAGCTGTGGCGAGAGTTCCTACTCTACACGTGGGTAAAGGTCTGTACGCCAGATACTTCCTTACCCCAAAAAAGACGGGAGTAGCGACCCATCCTAGACTTAAGGTATTTGAACAAGCACATTTTAAAACAAAAGTTCAAAATGGTGACTCTGGGAGTAATTCTTCCCTCTCTAAGGCCAGGAGACTGTTTAGCTTCCCTGGACCTCAAGGATGCATATTTCCATATTTGCATCAGGTGCTCCCATAGAAAGTACCTCAGGTTTGAGTTGCCTTCAGGCCATTATCAGTTCAGAGCTATGCCTTTCTGTCTAACACTAGCTCCAAGGGTGTTTTACAAAGTGTCTTGCAGTAGTAGTGGCCTTCCTCAGATGACTGGGCATTTCCCTATTTACATACCTGGATGACTGGCTCCATTGTAGGGCAGTCTTCCGACCAGGTTGTCAGTTCTACAGGTCACTCAGGATCTGCTCAGTTCCCTGGGGTTCCTTTTCAACTTGCCAAAGTCAGTTTTTGAACCAGTACAGCTTCTCACTTTCATAGGGATAGTTAGATACTGTTCAAGCAAAGGCATTCCTTCCACTAGCAAGAGTTCAGGCCCTTACAGATCTTGCTTCCTCTATTCATCCTCTGGTTTCTCATCCAGCAAGACATTTTCTTCAGCTCCTAGGCCACATGGCAGCCTCCACTGCAGTGGTACAAGGGGCAGGGTTCCAGATGAGGGACATCCAATTCCATCTCTGATGCTTTTGGTCTCCGAGGAAAGACCCTTACCAAACTGATTCCAGTGACTCAGACTGGTCCAAGCTCTCCAGTGGTGGTTGGACCAAGACAATCTCAGGCAAGGTCTCCCATTTCTCAAGCAAACTCCTTCAGTGGTTCTCACCACAGATGCTTCTCTCTTGGGCTGGGGAACCCACCTTGGAGCCCTCACAGCACAGGGTGCCTGGTCCCCAGAAGAGTCTCTCCTTCATTATCAATCTTGTGGAACTCAGGGCAGTATTCTTGGCCCTTCAGTTCTTCTCGGACTCTGTGAGGAACAAGGTGGTTCAGGTCAGGACAGGCACCACCACAGACATGTGGTACATCAACAAGCAAGGGGGAACTCTGTTTACGGCCTTGTGCACAGAGGCCATGAAAGTATGGTCTCTGGCCTACTCCCTTCAAACTTCCCTAATAGCAGTCTACCTCCCAGGGAAGGACAATGTGCTAGCAGATGCTCTGAGCAGAATCTCCCAGGGCCATCACGAATGGACCTTGGATCCTCTCATCCTGAAAGTAATCTTCACCAGAAGGGGCACACCAGAGAGAGATCTCTTTGCAGACCCAGACAGTCTGCTTCCTCAGTTCTGCTGCAGACCTCCAGTCCTGGGGACTGTTCCCCCAGATGCTCTGATATTGGATTGTGAAGGCAAGTTTCTTTATGCCTTCACCCTCTTTCCCCTGTTGCTCAGGGTTCTAGTCAAGATTGGGTCACAACCCTGCACAGTGATTCTAATTGCTCCAGACTGGGCCAGGCAACCTTGGTATCCTCTGTTGTTCTTAGCAGTCTCACTTCCCCTGTCCTTTACCAAGAGACACAATCTCTTAACCTTCTCTTAAGGGAGGATCTGGTACCCCAATCTCAAGGCCTGGCTCTTGTAGAGATAGAGTATGCAAGCCTGCATCTCTTTCAGGGAGTTTGACATCCTCAGGGGTTCTTGGAAACCCTCTACCAGGAAAACTTATAACTCCAAATGGAAAAGATTCAGCATTTGGTGTACACACAGGAACATCCTGCCAGATGCTGCAGGTATTGCCACAGTCTTGTATTATGTGGTTCACCTTAATGGTTTAGGCCTTAGGCCAACCTCTTTAAAAGTTCACCAAGCAGCTGTTTCTGCATTTGTCAGCAGGGAAGGGCTCTTCTGTGGCATCCCACCCTGTTTTTTTGGAAAGTTCTTTAAAGGTTTGACTCTTATCAAACCTCCTTTTAGAGAGCCTGCCCCAGCTTGGGATCTCAATATCTGCATTGCTCAGCTTATGCAGCCACCCTTTGAACCCTTGGCTTCAGCTCAGCTTAAGTACTTGACGTGGAAAACTGTTTCTGGTAGCTATCACTTCTGCCAGGTGAATTAGTGAATTACAGGCCCTGTCAGTTGAGTCTGATTTTATCTCATTCCATAGAGATAAGGTGGTCCTCAAAACCAATAGGAAGTTCTTACCCAGAGTGGTTTCAGATTTCCATCTGAACCAGTTCGTGACCCTTCCTGCGTTTTTTCATTGATCATTCCTCTTCAGGAGAAAGAAGGTTACACAGTTTAGATGTTAAAAGAGCACTTAACTATTATATAGAGAATACTAAGGCACATAGGAATGACTGTCTTCAATTGTTCCTCACTTAAGTGGGAAAAGGTAGGCCAGCTACTAAAAACTATTGCCAGGTGGATTGTAGCCTATATACAATTCTGTTATACCAAACTAGGTAAAACACCTCCCTCAGGCCTGAAGGCCCACTTGATTAGGGGGTACAACAGCAGCTTCTCTGGCTGCTGCCAGAGATGTACCTTTACTAGAGATATGCAAAGCAGACACCTGTACAACGGTCCATACTTTCACCAAGCATTACTCTCTGGATATCCAGGCTAGGAATGATGCTAGGTTTGGTACAGCAGTACTACAGAGCCTATTCCCAAAATATGTTCGGTACCCTCCTCCATGGAGGGACTGCTTGGTAGTCTGCATATGTCAGAATACAGCAAGACTTCATGTTGTTTGAAGAAAAAATTACTCACCTTAGTAATTGTGTTTCTTCTAATGGGAGTCTTGCTGTATTCGGACCCCCCCCGCCTCCCCTCTCAGAACCTAGTTTTTGGGATGTGGGCTGACAGGTACAGTGTTGCACCTCAGGGGTGTACCTTACACTCCTTCCCATTGGGTGGGGTTGTTACTGTTCTTGTTGATATATTTTTGTGTGTGTGTATATATTGTTTACTACCTGGGTTTTTCTATTTTGGGTTCTTGACTTGTCTTTTGGGACCCAAAATTTTACCTGTTAGTTTATTGTTTACAATTTCCACACCAGGGTGTGGTTAGTTGCTTGTAAGAATCTGACGGTTGCACTCTGAAGAACCACAGACAGAGGTTTGAAATCCGAGCTCGAGCTCAACGTTCTGTGCTTCTGCATAGAGTTAACGGTCAACTCTGGAGCAGTTCAAGTGCTGAGGCTAACTGCATATGTCAGAATACAGCAAGAGTCTCATTAGAAGAAACACAATTACTGAGGTGAGTAATTGTTTCTTGCATCTGAGGGTCAGAAACCCGGGCGATGCATACACCCGGGGAGGAGGGTCACACTGCAAGCCACATCGGGCGAGAGGGACCTGGGGGTAGTGGTAGACAGCAAAATGAATAACACTGAGAATTGTCGAAGAGCCACTCAAAAGCAACCAGGATACTGGGCTGCATAACCAGGGGAGTTACCTCCAGGAAGAGGGAGGTGATCCTCCCTCTGTATAATGCCCTGGTTAGGCTGCATCTTGAGTACTCTGTGCATTTCTGGAGACCCACTTTAAGAAATACATAGCGCTGCTGGAGAGGTTCCAGAGGAGGGCGACCAGGATGATTCAGGGCATGGAGGGTAGGCCCTAAGAGGAGAGACTGGAAGAACTCCAGCTGTACACATTAGAAGAGAGAAGGGACCGGAGATATGATAGAGGCCTTCATGTATGTAAAGGGGATAAATAAGGGCAGAGCCAAAGAGGTGTTGAGGCTTAAGAAGGGAGGAACTGCCAGGGGACACGAGTGGAAGCTGGAGGGGGAGGAGTACAGGGGGAAGCGCAGGAGAAAACTACTTCACTGAGAGGGTGGTGGAACCATGGAACGCACTGCCCAGGAGTCTGGAAGGATTCAGGAAGGGTTGGGACAGGTACAGGGGGATACTGAGGCCGGGGGAAGACTCCTCTGGGTTTTGGGGAGGGGGGGTGAAGGAGCGAGCTCCCAGTGGAGGGATGGCTTCTGAGCAGACAGGATAGACCACGAGTCCTATTCTGCTGGCTTTTACTATGATATACCTATTCAAACAACATGCAGCCTTGCTGTATTCTGACTAATGCAGTTAGCCCCAGCCTTTAAACTGCCCCGGAGTTTGTTCTCCAGGTTAAAATTTCTATGCAGAGCCTAGAATGCTGAGCTCAAGCTCGCTTGACATCTCTGTTTCCCTTTGAAATCTAACAGTCATATTCTTTACTCTGCCTCACTGAACAGTTGCTCCAGAGATTTCTCCTGCAGCTCAGTTCGAAAGTCGGTTGAAGTGTCGGTTTACCGTCAGTCTTTTTTTTTTTAATATTTTCTCTTTATCCTCCTCCCTCCTTGCAACCACCTCTTCTTCGGGAGACACCTTATGGCCTTATCAGCCTTCGCTCACCTACCTGGAGCCAGTGCAGTCCATGCCCCATTGAGCCGTGGCTATACCCCCCAGGCGGGTACGCGGTGGTTCCCCCAGCCACCTCGACGTCCTCTAGTCTTGGTCAGCATGATGTCCCTGGACAGGTAGGGGCATTGAAGGTCAGGGCCCTGGTGCTCCATCTACTAGGTGGCTGCAAGGGTTTTTTCCTGGTGTTCCACGACGTGCCATGTCCAGTGATGTCAAGGCGCCGAAGTGCCGATGTCTGGTACGTCGCTCCCTCATCTGTTTGGAGCATCGGGCTTGCTGTACCTCAGGTCTCCACCTGGGGACAGGCCGAGCACCGAGCTCAAGTAGCCCGGAGGGCGGGCAGTCCCTGGGGCCGCTCAGTCTCTCCTCCCGGCTTGACCCTCCGAGCTCCAGGGCTCGTTCGAACCCGGTCGCTGGGCGTCATAGCCAATCCAATCACAGCCGACGGGCCAGCCCACCGCTGTTTTAACCCAAATTTATTTCCGCATAGTCGGTTCAGTCTGTCTGTTGTACCGTGAGTTCTAGATAGGTTTTGTACTGTTCTTCTGTGTGGAACTTGTAAAAGTGTGGATCGGTTCGACTGAACCGATCATTTGTTTATCTTGTATCTTTCTTTAGTGTGTGGCAACTGGTCCTTATCGGTTCTAAAAAAAAAAATAGTTTGGTACAGTTTTTTCCAAGACCCGTGACACGGTTAGGAACCGATAAGGGAGTCTTGCCTGGCAGTTGCCAAAAAAAGGGTAAGTTGGTTAGGTTGGCTGTGTCTGAGAAACCCAAGGGAAAAAAAACGGGCCCACTGGGTTTCAACACTGCAGAGAGTGTGGGGAGGTCTTTGTTAAGGCCGATCCCCACACCACCTGTTTATTGTCTGGGGTTTGAACACCTCAATTCAGACTGCCAAATTTTGTAAAAACTTTCCCAAATCTACCATTGAAAAGAGATTAGGTAGACTGAGTGAAAAGGAGGCAGAGAAGTCCACTGACCCGGATGGCCAGCCCAGTTCGGTTCCGACCGAACCAGAAGAGTGCCCTCTGACCAGGGTGATACTTCGGGCAAAGAGAGCCGATTCCAAGGTTGGTTCCGACAAAAGCATGAAAAATCGTCGGTTTGGATCCAGAAGCCCATGTTCCGACCGCCGAGGAAATAGCCAGAGCGATTCGGATTGTAGAATTGCTTCGCCCGGTTCCAACCGATCCGGTGCCTTTTGGCAAGGGCTGTGTTCAGTCGGTTCCCCTGGTTCACAATTATACCCTTGAAGAATTTTATGAACCGGAATTTGAGGAGGAGGGGGAGTTTGAAGATGATGATGGTGATGGTGAAAGTCTGGATGTGCCTGTGGAACCGGACATCTCCCCAGACAGACCTTCAGGTGTATACCCTCCTAGGCTTGAGTCCCATTCCCACTTTCAAGCAACATGAAGTCTTGCTGTATTCTGACAAGTGCAGTTAGCCCCAGCCTTTAAACTGCCCCAGAGAACAATGGGTTAACTTTTCTATGCAAGGCATTGAATGTTCATCTTGAGCTCGGTTGATGTCTCTGCCTGTTGTTCGAACTGCAACCGTCGGATTCTTTACTCCGCCTCACTGAACAGTCGCTCCGGAGATTTCTCCTGCAGCTTGGTTTGAAGTCGGTTGAAGTGTCGGTTTTCGGTCAGTTTTCTTACCGAAATTTAGTTTCCGCATAGTTGGTTCAAGTCTCTGTCTGTGGTACCGTGAGTACTAGATAGGTTTGTTCTGTTTTCTGTGTGAACTTGTAAAAGTGTGGATCGGTTTGGCTGAACCGATCATTTAGAATAAATTTTGTCTTTACTTTGGTGTGGTTTACCAGTCATTATCAGTTCTTTAAAAAAAAAAAAAAAAAGGGTTTTAGTACTTTTTTTACAAGACCAATGACACGGTCAGGAACGATGGAAGTCTTGCCTGGCGGTTGCGAAAAAAGGGAAGTTTGGTTAGGTTGGCCATGTCTGAAAACCCAAGAAAAAAAAGCGGGCCCACTGGGTTTCAACACTGCAGTGTGTGTGGGAGGTCTTTGCTAAGGCCTATCCCCACACCACCTGTGTTTGTCTGGGGTTTGACCACCTCAATTCAGACTGTCAAATTTGTAAAAAAAAATTTCCCAGATCTACCCTGGAAAAGACATTACGTAGACTGAGGGAAAGGGAGGCCGAGAAGTCCGCTGACTCGGATGGCCAGCCCGGTTCGGTTCCGACCGAACCAGAAGGAGTGCCCTCTGACCAGGGCGATACTTCAGGCAAAAGGAGAGCCGATTCCGAGGAATCGGTTCTGACAAAAAGAAAATGCAAAGATAAATCGACCGGTTCGGATCCAGAATCTCATACTCTGACCGCCAAAGAAATGGCCAAAGCAATTCGTATTGTGGAATCCCTTCTCCCGGTTCTGATTGATCCAGCACAATTTGGCAGGGTCTGGGTTCGGTTGGTTCCCCCCAGTTCAAGACTATACCCTGGAAGAATTTTATGAACTGGCGTTTGAAGAGGGAGAGTTGGAAGATGATTATGGTGATGGTGAAAGTCTGGATGTGCCTATTGACCCGGACATCTCCCCAGACAGACCTTCAGGTGTTTCTCCTCCTAGGCTTTCTGAATCCCCTTCGCACTTCATGTTTTACAGAAAGGTGGCTGATACCCTCCAGCTTTCTGTGGAGGAGGTAGTGGAGGATCAGGAGGAGCCTGACTATGTAGAGATAGACATCCCAGAGTCCAGGAGACTGTCTATTCCCCTCCACAAATCTTTTGGGAAACGGACACAAAAAATTCTAGTCTCCCAATTCCATACCTCCTGTGGATAGAAGAATGGACAAGAGGTATACTCCTTCAGGCTCAGATACGGAGTTCCTTTATCAGCAATGCAGCCATGTTGGGGTTGTACAGGCTGCTGCCTGTGATAAGGCAAGCATTCCCTTGGCATCACACCCCCAGACAAGGACTCCAGGAAGATTGATGCCATGGCAAAGAAGCAGTACATGGCATCTTCCTTGGGACTCAGGCAGGCGAATTATATGGCCTATGCAGCCAGGTACCAGAAGTCCAGGTGGGACACTGTACTGGCACTGGCTAAACAGGCTTCCCCCCCAGCTTGCCAAGGAGCTGGAGGCGGTGGCTGCAGATGGGATTGAGGCATCAAAAGTTGTTTCATGCTGCTGTGTACTCCAGTGATGTATCATCAAGAGTCATGGCTACATCTGTGGCTCTTTGGAGAATGGCTTGGCTCAGATGTACTAGCCTCTCAGAGGATACCCAGGCTAAGGCCATGGATTTCCTGTAGTGGGTAATTCTCTGTTTGGGGAGCAGACAGAGAATTACATGAAGAAAATGGACGAATACAAGACCACTTACAGGAGTGCCCAAGCCAAGGAAAGGCAGGCAACTGCTCAAAGGCAGCAGTCCCAGAGGCAGGGGTAGGCCTTTTCAAAGGCCTTTTTACCAAGCACATGCCCCTTCTTCCTTTTCACAGAGGGGGATTCTTCAGAGGGAGAGGCAGAAGGGGGATGAGCAGGCCTGCATCCACCCCTCAGCCTAAGGCCCCTGCCAAGCAGACACCCTGTTGGGTCTGCCCGGGTCGATTCTCCTATCCCAGTAGGGGGCAGGCTGGCTTACTTTGTCCAGGACTGGATGTCTGTTACATCAGACAGGTGGGTCCTGGAAGTAGTAAGCCAGGGACTGGTTCTCGGCTTCAGAAAATTTCCAAAGATGAGGGCCAGATCTTTTCCACCTGCAAATCTCTCGGAGACCCTTGCCCTAGAGGCAGAGGCTTCTTCTCTCCTAGCTCTAAGAGCTATAGAGAGAGTACCTACCGTACACTGGGGCAAAGGACTGTACTGCAGGTACTTCCTAACCCCCAGAAAGACAGGAGTGTGGCGACCCATCCTGGACTTAAGATACCTGAACAAACATCTTTTAAAGCCAAAGTTCAAGATAACTCTGGGAATTATCCTTCCCTCTCTAAGGCCAGGGGACTGGCTAGCCTCCCTGGACCTCAAAGATTCCTACTTTCACATTCCCATCAAGTGCTACTTTGTGAAGTAGGAATCTTTGGAAAATAGACTCCAATCTGAAAGTGACCCAGCAAGTGCTCACTACTTTAGGGTTTCTTCTCAACCAACCAAAGTCAGGTCTCAAATCAGTGCAGCTCCTCACCTTCATTGGGGCAGAGCTGGATATGGTAAAAGCAAGAGCCTTCCTTCCCCTGGAAAGGGCATGAGCTCTCATGGAGCTGGCCTCTTCATTCAGCCTTCAGGTGTCTCGACCAGCAAGGCATTTCCTTCAGCTCTTGGGCCACATGGCAGCTTCGACAGCAGTGGTCCAAGGCGCAAGATTCCAGATGAGGGACATTCAGTTCCACTTAAGAACTTTTTGGTCCCAAAGAAAGGATTCTCTTACCAAACTAATCCCAGTGACTCGAACTCTGATCCAAGCCCTGCAGTGGTGGCAGGATCAGGACAATTTGAGGCAAGGGGTTCCATTTGCCATTCAGTGTCATTCAGTGGTCCTTACCACAGATGCTTCCCTGCGGGGCTAGGGAGACCATTTGGGGGACCTCACTACCCAGGGACTGTGGTCGCCTCAGGAATCTCTTATACACATCAGTCTCTTGGGACTCAGGACAGTGTTTCTGGCACTGCAAGTTTTTTCCAAATCAGTACAGAACAAGGTGGTTCAGGTCAGAACAGACAACACCACCATGTGATACATCAACAAGCAAGGAGGCACTCAGTCTACAGCTATGTGCACAGAAGCAATGAAGATGGTGTCCCTGGCTTATTCCCTGCAAACCTCTCTGACAGAGGTTCACCTTCCAGGGAAGGACAATGTCCTAGCAGATGCACTGAGCAGAATATCTCAGGGCCATCACAAATGGGCTCTGGATCCTCTGGTCTTGAAGGTGATTTTCTCAAGATGGGGCACTCCAGAGAGAGATCTTTTTGCAGCCCAAGACAATCACCAACTTCCTCTTTTGTTGCAGACCCCCAGTCTTGGGCTCAGTCCCCCTGGATGCTCTGATTCTGAACTGGCAAGGGAAATTTCTGTATGCTTTTCCCCCCTTCCCTCTCCTGTTCAGAGTTGGTCAGGATAAGGTCAGAACCTTGCAAAGTGATTCTGATTGCTCCAGATTGGGCCAGGCAGCCATGATATCCCTTGTTGCTGTCCCTAGCAGTCCATCTTCCCCTGTCTCTTCCCAGGAATTACAACCTGTTAACATTCTCTCAGGGGAGGATTTGGTACCTCAATCCTCAGTCTCAAGGCTTGGCTCTTGAAGAGTTGGAGTTTGCAGATCTGCATCTTTCCCAGGGGATTCTGGATATCCTCAAGGCTTCTCGAAAGCCCTCCACCAGAAAGACTTACAACTCCAAATGGAATAGATTCAGCATTTGGTGTTCTAAGAAGAGTATTTCTCCAGACACTGCTGAATTGCCTACGGTTCTGGATTATATGGTCCATCTCAATGGCCTAGGCCTCAGACCAGCTACTCTCAAGGTACACTTGTTAGCTGTTTCTGCTTTCCTGTCAGTAGGCAAGTCTTCCTCACTGTCATCCCACCCTGTATTCTGTAAGTTTTTCAAGGGATTGCTTCACACCAATCCCCCCTTTAGGGATCCTGCTCCTGCTTGGGATCTTAATGTTTGCATTGCTCAGCTTATGCAACCCCCTTTTGAACCTTTGTCCTCAGCAGAGCTTAAGTACTTGACTTGGAAAAGTGTGTTTTTGGTAGCCATTACTTCTGCTAGATGCATCAGTGAATTGCAAGCCCTGTCAGTGGAACCTGATTTCATCTCTTTTCACAGAGATAAAGTGGTCCTTAGAACTAACAAAGTTCTTGCCTAAACTGGTTTCAGATTTCCACCTGAATCAGTCTCTCTCTCCCCCTGTTTTTTTTCACTGATCATTCTTCCTCGGGAGAGAGGAGACTACACAGTTTGGATGTTAAAAGAGCCCTTAGCTACTACATAGAGTGTACCAAGGGTTACAGGTTTGACTCCCTGCAGTTGTTCCTCACTTATGGAGAAGTTGGGAAGGGCAAACCTGCCACCAAGAGATCTGTTGCCAGGTGGATTGTCTTGTATACAATTCTGCTATGAAATACTGGGAAAAACTCCACCCTCAGGCCTGAGGGCTCATTCCACAAGAGGCACAGCTGCTTCTCTGGCTGCTGCCAGGCATATCCCTCTTTTAGAAATTTGTCAAGCAGCCACCTGGAAAACAGTCCATACCTTTACCAAGCATTACTCTCTGGATATCCAGGCTAGGAGTGATGCTCGGTTTGGCACAGCAGTACTTCAGAGTCTATTACCAAAGTAGGTTCTGTCCCTCCTCCTTGGAGGTACTGCTTGGTAGTCTGCACTTGTCAGAATACAGCAAGACTTCATGTTGTTTGAAGAAAAAATTACTCACCTTAGTAACTGTTTCTTCTAGTGGAGTCTTGCTGTATTCTGACCTCCCCCCGCCTCCCCTCTCAAAACCTAAATTTATTGAGATGTGGGTGGGCAGGTGCAGTGTTGGCACCCTAGGGTTGCCCCCTTTACACCCTCCATTTCTCATGGGGTGAGATGTTATTTCATTTGATTGTTTTTGCGTTTGGGTTTCCTGACTTGAGTCTTCGTTTGAGAACCCAAAAGATTATTTTTCTGCCAGTTGGCTAGTAAAAGTTTGTTTCCACACAGAACACCTAGTGAGTTTTGCTCGTAAAGATCTGACTGTTGCAGTTCAAATTACAACAGGCAGAGACATCAACTGAGCTCGAGATGAACATTCTATGCCCTGCATAGAAAAGTTAGCCAGTTGTTCTCCGGGGCACTTTAAAGGCTGGGGCTAACTGCCCTTGTCAGAATACAGCAAGACTCCACTAGAAGAAACATAATTACTAAGGTGAGTAATTTTTTTTCTCTACCCTTCTTTATGAGGCAGGTTCATCACAAGGCTGTGTTGAAAAGTAGGTGTAAAATTATTTACAAGAAAATGTTCAATATTTGTAACCCAGATTCTTCTCCTGCAGCCTTATCGGCTCTGTCCAGAGTTTTTTAGTTGCCGTTACTTCTGCTTGAAGGATTTCTGAGTTTCAGGCTCTCGCGTGTAAGGAGCCTTATTTGTTTTTTTCACTAAGGCAGGGTCTCTTTGCATGCAAATCCTAAGTTTCTTCCTGTTGTGGTGTCGAAGTTTACTTTGAATCAGTCAATCCACCTGTATGTTTATTAACCGGAGCATTCCAGTCAAGGGGTGGAATTGTTCCATACCGTGGATGTGCATAGAATCCTGAAATCCTGGAAGTCCAGTCCGTTGTTTATTTCATTCGCCCCTGGCAAAGAGGGCTCCCTGGTGTCCTGACAGTGTTTGTCTAAATGGTTAGCCAGTTGCATTGTCTGTTACCAGAAGTACGGCAAGGAACTTCCTCGAGAGTTAAAGGCCATTCCATAAGAGGTATGGCTGCATCAGTGGCCTGCTTCCGTAATGTGTCAGCTGCTGACATTAGTGCTGCTGCCACCTGGAGCACTGTCCACACTTATACCAAGCATTACAGTCTGGACATTGCCTCTTGACGTAGGGCCAACTTCGGCCTAGCTGTTCTCTAAGGCCTCCTTTCACAGGCTGTTACTACTTTGGTCTACCTCCCGGACTGTCTGAAGTGCCAGAACTGCTTGAGACTCAGTCCAATCAGTGATGGCCTGTTGCAAGAGATATCCTTGAAGTAAGATAGTACAGTTAAGTAAGAACTTACTGTAACAGTAAATCTTGGAGTGTATCTCTTGCAGCAAGCCCTGCTTTTCCTCCCTCCGTCCCCCTCTCCTGTGTCCCCCCCGTCCATAGGGGCAAGCCTTCTGCTCTTATTTTTTCTTTGCCATTGGGAAACCTCAGAGTCTTCCTCAGTTTCCCCTTCCAACATCCTGCTTGTGGTCTCCAGCAGGAGAACTGAGGAGGGTGTGGTGACCGGACCGCCTTTATAGGATTGGCTGATGTCTGATGTGGGGGGGTCCCCTTTGGTAGACTGCAAGCTAGAAGGTTTCCGTGTGGTCCTAGTGCTTGGCGGTTAAGTTCTACCAGTGAAGGCCTGCTGCAAGAGATCTTCTTGAAGATCTAGTGTTAAAGTTCTTGCGTAACTACAGTTTATTTCTCCACCTGTGGAAGAAGTCACCCCAAAGAGCTCTCTTCGCCTGTCTTCAACTGACTACATTTATCTGTAGTGTTTTATTTATGTTTTCACAATACTGTTTTAGTTTTTCGAATCTTTGCATTATAGTTTTTTCTAAACTTTTATTGCTATACTCTGGATCCTGAGTGGTTCCTTGGAACTGGAGAGAGCTCATTTACTCGTTGTTTTCCTGCTCTGGGAATCGCTTTAAAAACAAGCAAACAAAAAAAAAAATGTAGAGATCCTTTTTATTTTAAAACTGCTTTCCTTGTTGCTTTGCAATTGTTTACCTTCCCAGCGCCCTTTTTCCTTAAAACTGAAATACAGTTGGTGGTTGTTCATCTTAATTTCACTGTTAAAATCATTAGATCTGACTTTGGGAGTATTTCTTGCAACGAATTACACCTATGGAACTATAGCTGCCAAGCACTAGGACCACCCGGAAACTTTTCTAGCTAGCAGTCTACCAGAGGGCTGCCCACTCCAACATCCTACGTCGTTTATGTATCCTGTAAGAGTGGGTGGCCCCTGTATCCTCCTCAGCTCTTTTCTCAACATTGACCATCACACACGGACTTCACGGTGATGTGCCAGCTTCTGCTGACTGCCACTTCGCCGAATTTCTTCGCTTAACCTTTAGTTTTTTGTTTCTCTCTCTCTCCTAGTATGTATCACTTTAGCAATAAAGCGAGTGTCCCTCTACTTTTATGTGAAAAACCACCTCTGGGAACCTCTTCAGAACGTGTGCCTACTAGCAAGGGATCCTCAAAAAGGACAACCACTAGGCCTGCATCTGGTGCCTAGCCCAGGCCACCAGGAAGTGCCAAGAGCAAAACCTTGAAACTTTTCTGCTGAAGCAGAAAATTGCCCAGATGGAGAAGGAGCTTAAGGCTCGAAGTTCCTCCGCTTCCCCCTCAATGTTCTCAGGCTCACAGCCTTCTAAGGCCTGGGACAAATCTTCAGGGAAGCATAAGCATTGAGACGAAGAACAAGCCAAAGGGCAGCACCCAGTCCTCCTCGTCTTGGACCTGGTCGCTGCTTCGTGCGCCAACAGCAGGGCCATCCTTGTCGGGGTGTCCCCCTCTGCAGGGCTACCATTGGTGGCTCTCCCCACCAGTGTTTTCAGTGGCATGCATCAGTTTCAGGGGTTCTGGTGTCCCACCGACTTCACAGCCTTTGATGTTCAGTCCCTTGTTTTCCGTGGGCACTTGGGTGTCTCTCATTGTCTACTGGCTCAGCGTCGGTAATTGCCAAGGAACAGCCAACATCCCAACCACAGACCACTGCCGTTTTTTCAGTCATTGCCTTGGGCCTAGAGCCTCTAACTTCTCTGGAGTCGCCCTGGGTGCCGTCCATGCACTGACCCATGCTGAGGCGCTCTCCAGCAGGCCAGAACCTGTATCCTCAACCGACACCAGTGGGTCCAGCACTGATAGTGGTGGACTTCCAACTCTATGCTTTCTGCCTTACAGGATTTTATGTAGGCTAGACTTGCTCCTCCCAAAGGCCCATCCCTTCAACACCCCTCCCCCCGCTCCTCCAGCAGTGCCGTGACCCATGCCCCAGGACCCTTGGCCCTTGCTCCTCCCTCAGGACTTAGGAGATGAGAATGGGTGCCATCCGGACCTCATTCCTCCTGATGAGAGTGACGAAAGGGGAGCTACTCCTTACAACTCTTCTTCCACTGTCTCATCTGGAGAGGAGACCCCAAGGTATATTCCGAGGCCCCGCCTTGATGACACCTCTTGTTTCAGTTATGAGACTGTTGCAGTCAGCCATGGGCTTCAACACCGAGGAGCAAAATCCCACTCGATGTCGATTGGCCGCTTAAGACTTCAAGATGCCCCTCCCCTGGTCAACCCACCGTTAATTGATCCTTTAGAAGATGCCTCCATGGCCACCTGTCATCGACCCAGTTTGATTCCCGCATACCAAGGAGAGTGGACAAATTCTATTTGGCTCCAGCAGGAAGACCTTTCTTCGCCGATCAGACTTAACCGGATTTAGTGGTCATCAGTGCTGCCGATACCACACTAATAGGCCCCAAACATCACAGTTCCTTGCCCCTGGATAAGGAGTCACGGAGGCTGGATCACACTGGCAAGAGAACCTTTGTCTCTGTCACACTGACCATCAGGGTGTTAAAATACATTGCCCATGTGGTCCAGTACCAAACCCAGCTCTGGAACCAGGCCCTTGAATATATCTGGGCCCTCGCAGAGGATCCCTTAAAAAAAAAAAAAACACTCATCCAGGGCAGTGTTTAAAAGCAGAGTCAGATGTCGACATTCACCTCCTCACGGCTGCCTAAGACGCCGTAGGTGCCTTGGATAGGCTGCTGTGGCAGGTATTCGCCTTCGCAAACACTCCTGGTTGAGGTTGTCTGACTTTGCTCAGGATGTCCAGTTGTCTATCCCAAAAGCCCCCTTTAGGGGCTACAAGCTGTTTGGCTCAATTGTGCAGGACATACTGGCTCAACTGCAAACCTCTGGCTGCACCCTGTGCTCGGTCCACTTCATGTACCACACCAACCAACCAAAAACAAGTTGGGGAGTGCCCTTTCAACAGTTTATCCATAGACCCAAGCCCGTCAACAAGCCCCCTAATAAGTGCTGCGCAGCCACTGCCATGCCAACCCCCTCCTCCACCACAGAAAAATCCCTTGAGGAGGAGGAGCCGAGCTCCTATTCCGGCTGGTTCAGCCCGACTCTGCCTGCCCCCAAGGAGGGGTGGTGGTGGTAGGGGGTTGCTTCTCCCTACACTAGGACAAGTGGAGGGAAATCACCAGAGATGCCTGGGTACTGCAGATCATTTGCTGTAATTTTTTTTTTTAAACTTTGTTCAACAATCAAGTTCATGATTTGTACTTCATAGCTTAATAGTGAATAATAACAGGGTTACAATTCATGATTGTTTATGATGGAATAAAGTTTTGTTCGTAACATACTGTATGTGCCTCTTTAGTTTCAAAAGTCAAGAATAGGCCTGCAAGGGGATTTGTATTGAGGTTTAGAATCTACTACCTCACGTTATAGAGACCGTAACTCACATATCGGGGAGTGTAGTTGTGTTCCATCCTTGAGCAATGACTTGTATATACCTGCTAATCCCCAGGGTCATAGCGTCTGAGCATTCTTCCAAGGGGGGAGACATCCTTGAGTATTGGGGACTGTGCTGTTTCTTGCGGGACAAAATCTGGGTCCTTTATCATGATGTACATAATCCACCTGTTCCATCTTAGGGTACAGAGTTCAGAGCTGTTATTTAAATTATGGGTAATTGTCTCAGCCCTGTATATGTGGTTAACTGGTGTTCTCCATATTGTCAGAGTGGGAACCTGTGTTGACAGCCAACATTTTGTGATGGCTTTCTTTGCAGCTAGGAGTATCCCAATTAGGTAGCGGCTGTGAGAATCCGTTGGTCCCTGTGAGATGATGCACAGGAAAAAAAAATTCTCCTGTGAGGGGGATCAGGTGTCCGAAGAGTTCCTCAAGCTCTCCCTGCACTGCTGGCAGAAATGGTTGAAGTCTGGGGCAAAGCCAGAAAACGTGTGTGTGTGTGTGGTGAGCAAAGGTCTCTCCGCATTGCCGCCAGCATTCCGCCACTCCGGTGGTATGATAAATGGAGGTAATGGCTGGAGTGTAGAAGTATCTTATCAGTAGTTGCCACAAGAACACCTGCCAGTGATAACGAGTAGGTGGTTTTTGAGGTTGCTAGGCAGAAGCTGTTCCGCTGTCCCAGTTTAAGTTGTGAGCCCATTTCAGCATTCCACTTTTCTAGTGTAGAAACTGTGGTACCTCCCACTGTCTGAATCAGGGTTTTGTATGGGGTAGAGATTGCATGAGGTAGTATCTTGGAGTGGATCACCTGTTGCAGCAGCATTATCACTCAGGGGCTGTCTCTCAGGCTACGGGCACCCAGTGGGAGTGTATCGTAATAATGCCTCAATTGTAAACCTCTGAAGAAATCGGATTGCCGTAGGCTGTATTCCTGGCAGATCTCACTGAATGTCTAAAAGACAGGTCCAGATGGAAACTGTGTGTAAGCTGGGTCAGTTGGAGGTGCTTCCAGTTGTGGAAGGTGAGATTGGTTAGGGCTGGGGGGAAATTCTCTAGTGATATGATTGGGCAATGGCATAATAACATTAGGAATGGATTAAGGTGTAGGAATTTACAGATGAAATTCCAGACCTGTAGTTGATGTCTAATCCAGGGGTTTGACGTTATTTGCCTTGTAGGGAGAAGATCTTGGTATAAGGTGGCAGCAGCCAGGTCTTATGGGGGCAATATGTGTTCCTCTAGCTCCCTCCAGCAGGCTGGGGTGGACCCCATGTTGTGGTGTGCTACGAATGATGGATGGGATGCCCAGTAATATAATGTAAGGTTGTGGAGTGCTTGTCCTCCCTGTGCCTTGGGTAGGAACAATGTGATAATTTGCCTCTGAAGTGCCTGTCTGCCCATATAAATCCAGAAATAGCTTTATTACAGTTACTAACAATTTTTGTGGGCAGGAAGTGGGGAATATTTTGGAAGAGGTAAAAGGCTGTAGGTAGAATTACCTACCAGCCTAATTACCTCTACCCTCTGTAGGATATTTAGGGGTAGTATGTTCCATCTATTGAGGTCGTGCTGCATCCGAGTATAGAAAGGAGTAGTTATGCCACATCGCGTCTTCAGCTTTGCGGACAGATAGACTTCCAGGTATTTTAGTTTGCCAAGGTCCCAGTGGAGTGGGAAGTGCTTCTTAAATGTCAGGAAGGGGGGGCAAAATTGAAAGTGAGGGCATCCGTCTTAGAGGTATCGAGTCCAGTATCCCGAAATAATCCTGAATTAGTCCAGAATGTGGAAGACTGCTGGGATGGACTGCAAAGGGTCAGTCAAGAATGGTAATATATCGTCTGTATAGAGGGCTATGTAGTAGTCGACCTCGTCCACCTGTATTCCTGTGATTTGTGGAGCAAGTCTTATTGCCTGAGCCAGTGGCTCGATGAAGGGGGCAGAGCCCGTTGATGGGGGGGGGCATTCTATCTCGTCCCCCTGTAGAGGTGGAAGTAGTAAGTGATGTCCCGAGATCTTTACACAGGCACGGGAGGAGGAGGAGTATATTGCTTGGATGGTGGCTATGAGTGGGCAGGGAATCCCATTTTGGCCATAGTGGAGAAAAGAAAAGGCCAAGAAACCCTATCAAACATCTCCTCAGCGCGAAGGCTGAGAAGGACAGATGGGTTTGCATTTCATGCACTAAGTGGAGTGCTCTGCAGGTGTTATCAGTAGTGGACCTGGAGCTTACAAAGCCAGTTTGATCGAGGTTTATCAAACTCTGGAGAATTGTATTGAGTCTGCAAGCTAAGATGGACACGAGGTATTTATAGGCCATATTGAGGACTGATGTTGGTCTGTATGAGTCATAGGCAGGCAGGTCTTTCCTGGTTTTAGGATGAGGGATATTGCTGTGTATGACCAGCTTTTTTGGTGGGGCGGGGGGTGACTCGCTGTGAACAACCTCGTTATATATCTGTAACATCAGTGGGCTCAGTTTGTGTTGCATATTTATAAAATTCTGCCCCATACCCATCAGGGCCACGGGTTTTCATTGTTTCAGACCTGGAGATAACTGCTGAGAGCTCCATTGGGGGCTATCAGGCTTGTCTGTTGCTCTTCTGTTAGACTGGGTAATTCTGAAGTGGACAGAAAGGTATTAATAGCTCTGGTGTCTGGCATCCTCTTTGGGGTATATAGTTTCTGGTAATATTCACAAAAGGTGTGGGAAATTTTTTGAAGTTTAGTATGACAAGTGCCAGGGGGTCTTTAATTGCTGTTATGGTGGACAGTCTGCATCGTCTTTGAAGACGGTATGCCAGAAGGTGGAAGGCCTGGGGGCCATATCTCAAATATGCCAAGGCTATTTCAGTCTGCTGTAAAAAGAGGGCATCTAGGTCGGTCTTGGTTTGTTTGCGTTGCGGGAGGATTGAATGATTGTCTTGTTGGTGAGCAGATTGTAGGAAGTGCAGGGTTTGCTCTAATCTGATCTCTCTCCTTTCTCAGTTTGGTCTGAGTGGCAGTATATTTTACCAGATGTCCCCTCAGGACTACCTTCAGGGTGTCCCATCTGATGGAGGCTGACATTTCTGTGTCCAAGTTGTCTGTTATGATTTCCTCCAGTTTAGCAGTGATGTACTGTTGGAAGGGTTCACTCTTAAGGTAGGTTGGGTTGAACCTCCAGATGGTGTTGCGCTGTTCTAGACCCAAGTCCCAACTGGTGGCCAGCGGGGCATGATCTGTGTGGGCTATATCTCCTATTGTGCAATTAACCAGGGACCCTAAGTATTCCCTCTGGGTGTAGCAGTGATTAATTTGTGTATATGTGCCATGTACTGCTGAGTAGAACATATACCCTTTGTCCCTTGGGTGAAGGACTCTCCATACATCTGTCCAGCCCACCACCTGGACAAATTGCCTGAACAATTTATGTAGTGCCAATTGCCTGCTCTGAGTCATACTAATGGTATCAAGTGCAGGGCTGGGAGCAGTATTAAAATCCTCTGCAAGGAGAAGGAGCCCCTTTGTCATTTCAACCACTGTGTCTAGTGGGGAGCAGATGCTTGGGGAGTTCAACCCGGGGGGCAGGTATATATTTGCTAGGGTTGCCTCCTGGCCCTGTAAAGTGCCTTATACAACTACCAGCCTTCCCTCAGAGTTGGCCCATTCATTTGTAGTCTGGAAGGAGGACTGGTTAGGGATAAGTATGGCAACTCCTCTTTTTTTTTTTTCTCCCCCCTCCATAGCGGAGGAGTAAACCTGAGAAAATCCTCCTCTTGATAGCTTTCCATGCTTTTTGAAGGTCATATGTTTTCCTGTATATAAATTATTTCAGCCTTACGTTTCTTCAGTAGTGACAATATTGTTGACTTTTTTATAGGGCTAGCTAGCCCATTTACATTCAACGAGTATAACTTTAAATGTCTGTTAGCCATCAGGCCAGCTTAAAATAAGCAGGGGCCATCGACACCACATCAGGCTCAGGCCTATTAGCCTTTTAACTGTAACCCTTGAATTTATCTTGTGACTACTTTGTAACATGGGAGAGAACATTTTCTCCAGTTGCAAACTTTGGGAAAGCCATGGGGGCATCTATGGGGTCTGGGTGGAAACTAGGAAGCAGCAATCTGCCAACTGGGCAGAAGCTGCTGACCTATGGTGCTCAGTGGGCCCAGAGCAGGTATTTGCAGAGTCCCTAGTGAAATGCCTGCTTTGGCTTGTCCCTAACATGAGAACAGACATAAATGTCTGGCGTGAAGAGGGTGTGGGGAGTCATGCCTTGGCTCCTCCAAGAACAGCATCAGCTATATCGGAGGGTTGAAGCTTTCAGCTCTTTGCTTATAGTTGTGAAAACTAAGTGGTAGGTTAAGGGGGTCCCTCCTTGGGTGCATCTCAACTGAGGGGACTGGTCCCCCAGCCACGCCTTGCATGTATTCTTAAACCATCCGATTCGGGGATCAATGAGGGTCAAAATGGGGGCGAGGAAGGGGGGTGGGGGAAGGGGTGGCAGTGTTGTCCTGGATGTTCCAGAGTTGGAAAATAGGGCCCCCTGTTTACTTAGTAGAGGGTTTTCTGCAAGTCATTGTGTCCATCCTATTTTGGTATGGGGTACTGTTCTAGTCATTAAGGTTTCATATGTCCCCCCCTCTCTCCTGTGGTAGGGAAGGAAACAATAACCCTCAATTCCCTGTGTTCAAAAGTCTAGTGCATCATAGTTTGGGTTTATAGCTTGTTTTTTGTCCATGTGAAGGACACTGCTGTGAATGCCTTCGTGTCCGTCAGGCCCTCATGGTCATGGCATCTGGGGGTCATTTATTAAGTCCAGCCATCTCTCCCCCCCCCATGTCCTCAGTCCCCTATCCTTGGTTATAATTCTGCTGTCTTGCACTTGCCCAGGCCACAGTAGTACCCCCGCGGTAACAGCTCATAGTGGGTCTGCATTAAATGGTGCAGGCGTCCTTAGGGGAGCACAGGGTGTGATAGAGGCAGGAAAGCAGGAGCAGGAAAAAAGTGGCACCATCCAAGCCCACCAGTGGTGTACGTGAGGAGGAGCCACTGACCAACTGGAGGAGGGGCTCTGAAACTAGTGGATACACGGCTACTGCTTTAGGGGGACTTACCTGTCTGCTTCCTAAGATCCTCTGCGATCTGCTGTATAGCTGTCCCCCCCTTCCCTCCGGCTTTGCTCCTTCTATGGTACTTGTTGCCAAACCTTCTGTGCCAGCTTTGCTGCAGTTGATGGTTGGAGTGTTTTTTTTTTTTTCAAAGAAACCTCCATTTCTCGCTGGTTCATCTCCTGGCATCTTCATATGTCGTGAAACCCTCGAGAAAGTAGATCACCAGCTTAGAGGGGTAGGGCATTTGAAATTTTATCTTTGCTTCTCAGCTTTTTCAGGAGCGGGGCATATGCTTTGCAGCGTGCTGCAGTTGAAGGGGGGTAATCATCATCTATGTAGACTTGCAGATCTTGATAAGTCAGGTCCCCTTTCTGCCAGGATTTGTGTAAGACTAGTTCCTTTTCCTAAAATCTGAGGAAGCGGAGAACCATCGAGCATGGGCGGGTTGGCCTGAGATGGTTGCGGTCCTAGGGCACGATGTGTCCGATCCATTTCTAAAGTGCAGCTCTCCAGGAGATCAAGCTTTGTCTGAAAAAATTGCTGCAGGAACCGAATCAGATTGTCACCCTCGCATACCTCCAGTAAGCTGGAGATTCTTAAATTATTCCGATAGTTTCGGGCCTCATCGTCCTCCGCTTGTGCTTGGAGCTCCTATATGGTCTGGTGCATTTGGATAATGGCATGCTCCACGGAGTCTACGCAGGAGTCTGAGTGACTTGTTTCTCGATGGAGTCCAGCCTCCTCTCAGTTTTCCTGATGTCTGTCTGGACAGCGGTAAATATAGATAGTCTCCCTTCTGAAGTCTTGGAGCTCTTATAGCACCAGATCCATTTGTTTGTTGATGAGGATGCTGTCTTGGGCATCAGCTTTAGGATGACCACGATAGGTTGAAAGCTGGGAACTATCACTGTCTGAGCACAGTCCCTCGAGATCCTGGGGGTCAGCAGGCAACTGGGCATGTCCTGGTCTTCCCTTAGGCATAGTAAGCTAAATTGAGATGAAAAAACCCTCTGTGCTGCTTTTAGAGCTAAAATAATGTTATTTCTTGCCTTTGAGGAGACTAAGCTCTAAGCTCAAGATGCTTCCGTGGGCATGACATCACCGGAAATCCAGGTACCGCAGATCATAGAAAGCGGCCACACACTGGAACTTCTAGAGTGGCCTACAGAAAGAGTTCTGGCGGCCTCCAGACCACATTCTTGTGCTCTGGGAGGAAATACACTCCTTGTTACACAAGAGGGTCATGGAATTCATCCCTCAGACTCAACAGGGCAGAGGGTTCTGCTCTCACTTCTCCCTGGTACCCAAACCCACAGGAGATCTCAGACCCATTCTAGACCTCCGGGAGCTGAATCTGTACATCCAGTGCAAAAAATTTCAGATGGTGACGCTTCAGGGTCCGTTTCCTCTTCTGCACCAGGGAAATTGGATTTGCTCCATCAACATGAAGGATGCCTACCTGCATATCTAGGTACATGCCTCCCACAGATGATACCCAAGGGTTCCATTTTCAGGGGGCACACTTCCAATACTTTGCCCTTTGGCTTGTCTTCGGCCCCTCCAGTGTGTACCAAATGCCTGGCAGTTGCTCTCAGGTGGGAGAATCTGTCTTCCCCTACCTGGACAACTGGCTTCTCATAGCCCAGTCCAGGGAACACCTGTTAGTCTGGAACATACCTCCTGCCTGTTCCAGGATCTGTGCATTATGGTCAACCTGTCCAAGTCTGTTCTGGACCCCTGTCAGTGCCTTCAGTACATTGGGCAGTCCTGGATACATCTCAGGTCATGGTGTTCCTGATCCAGTACCGGGAAGATCACCTTATAGCTCAAGCCTGCTTGCTGTACAACAGCCACTATGTCTGAGCCAGAACCCTCCTCTGGCTCTTGGGCCTGATGGCTGCTGCAGCTGTAGTCACAGTGCCTCTAGCCAGGTTGCACATGAAGATTCCCCAATGGACTTTGAGGGGGTCCAGTGAGACCAGTGTACCAACGACTCTGAATAGCTGGTCCTGGTCTTCTCTCTGGTGAAAAGGGTTCTGCTTTGGTGGATGGAACCCAAAGCCTTCCTCATTCCTTCTCAGCAGATCCTCCCAACAGATGCTTTGTGGTTGGGGTGAGGAGCTCATCTAGGGCCCCACCAAACTTGGGGGGACGTTGTCCCAGCTGGAGTTCTCTCTACACATAAATGCCCTGGTGATGCGCATCATTCTTTACGCCTTGCAGGCCTTCCAAACTCTATTATCCCTGGGTTTTCTGCCAGTGCAGACGGACATCAGTTTACTCCACTGTATCAATAAGCAGGGGGCACTCAAATCATACCCTGTCTGCCAGGAGGCAGTGAGTCTAGTATTGGGCTGTGGATCATGGTGTTGAGCTGGCAGCTGTCCATGTTCCAGGCAGCTTCCTGGCGCACATTAAGCCAGTCGCAGTCTGAAGGGCACACATGTGGGAGTTGCTAACCTTGGTAGAAGACCTGTTCGACCAGGTGGGGTTGTCCAGAGTTGGACAAATTTTCATTCCCACTCAGCGCAAAACTGCTGCTGTTTTGCTCACTCAATCCAGGGCCTGGAGTTTGCTGGTGAGAAGTGTTATCCCTCTCCTGGAAAGGGAGGTTCTGTACGCATTTCCTCCCTTTCCCCTGCTTCATAGGTTCTGATCAAGCGCCAGATGGAAGGGGCCATGATGATCCTCATCGCCCCCTTCTGGCCTTGTCAGATCTGGTTCCCTTTACTGCAGCAGCCGACAGTGGAATCTCCAGTACTGAAAAAAGGAAACTGCAAATACCTGTTGTGGTGAGGTGCAGATAGGGGCTTGCTAAGCCCCAAAACCATACAAGTCGGCTCCAAAGAACCTGCACTCTGTAGAAAGAAGAATCATTGATGCAGAATCTTTTCAAACACTTTATTGCAATTTCAAGTAAGTCGATGTCTCCAAGGACAGACGTGTACACAAGCCCTGGTGCTTAAGGTATGGAAACCCTTCGTCAGGGGGGCGTGGTAATGTCATGGGACCTATAACAACTTAAATACCAGTATCACATTAATAAACTGATTGGCTCCCTGCAGGCTGTGACGGCTCTCAGGCACTACCAAACCAGCTGATAAAAGCTGGACACATTATGACACTGATAAGCGCCGAAGGATTTGAGGAAAAATAGGGAGGGTGAAGCCCCTTCCAGAGTGGGTTCCCCCTGCAAAACGGACCGCTAGGAGGACTGGGGTTTCAGAGGCGCTGGCTGGTTTTTCTCTGTGGTTGGGCGGTCCTCCCTTGGGGCGCTCCTCGGGAATGGTTGCTTTGCTGTGGGGAAGTTTAAATATCACATCGGGACGATACTTGCTGACAAATTTTCAGCCTTCCCACCCACCCCATTACCTCCTCCCTTAAATGCGCAGTAACCATGCCCCCCTTCTGCCCAAGACCAGTCAGGTCTGGCAATAGGCAACAACTCTGCTTAACCTAACTGAAAAGTATATCTGTTATTACTGTCTGCCAGTAGCATGTACACTCACCTCACATGGGCTTAGCTCCTATTGCATTACTATCTGCTAGCAAGGTTAATTTTGTCTACTGTTCTGCATTGTTAATTTTGTTCACTGCTCTGCCTCATTAGCTCACATAGCTGTCTGCTTGAGTCTGCCCTAGTAATTATTCTAGGCGAGTTACCTTGCATTTAAGCTCAGGTCCCTACCTCTAGACCACGGGTGGGGGGTCCCTTTAGTGGGGCTGGACGCTCCTCTAGTGGCTACAACCTTTGTGTATCATGGGTGCTCTCTAACTGGGATGTCACTGTGTTCTTTTCATTGGGTGGACTCTCTATCAACTGTGGTAGTGTATTGCAGCTGCTTGACATCCAGTTTATTTCCTATTGTGGGTGGCTTCCTTTGCTGCTAACTTGGGGCCTGGTGGTTAGCATAGTTTTTTTACCATCACTCATTGCCAACTATCCCTGGTATTGACATGGGGGACCCTGAGCATTCTTAAACCACTATGGTTCTCAAAAGAGGTGGCAGGGAAGGTTAAGGAGAAAAAGGCTGCATTCAAGAAGTATAAGGCATCACAGAAGGAGCATGACAGGGAACTGTATCAATTAAAGCAGAAAGAAGTGGGGAAGGCAGTCAGAATAGCAAATGCCCAAACTGAGGAAAAAATAGCCAAGTCAGTTAAGAAGGGGGATAAAACCTTTTATAGGTACATTAGGGAGCATAGAAAGGTTAAGGGAGGAATAGTGAAGATTAATATGGGAGAGGGGAGGTGGGCAGAGGGAGACGGTGAAAAGGCAGAGATACTGAATGATACTTTTGCTCAGTATTCACAAAAGAAGATGAGGAGGAGTTACCTAAACCAGACAATAGAAGCCCTCTGGGTAGGGGGGTTGACACCAGTCCATTTACAGAAGAAAGAGTCCTGAAAGAACTCCTAAAACTCAAGGTGGACAAAGCAATGGGGCTTGATAGGATTCACCCCAGAATCCTAAAAGAACTAAGGGAGGACCTAGTGGCACCACTGACCACACTTTTTAACAAATCATGGGAGGATGGGGTGGTACCTGAGGACTGGATGAGGGCAGATGTGATTTCCCTTCACAAAAGTGGGAGCAAGGCAGAAGCAGGAAACTACAGACCTGTAAGTTTGACCTCAGTGGTAGGGAAAATGATGGAATCACTTCTGAAAGAAAGAATTGTTGAGTACCTAGAGGCCAGTGGGGCAGAGGACCCAAAGCAGCATGGATTTACAGCAGGAAGGTCATGTCAGACAAATCTAGTAGATTTCTTTGTCTGGGTGACCAAAGTAATAGACCAGGGAGGGACTGTGGATATGGCTTACCTAGACTTTAGCAAGGCATTTGACACAGTCCCACACAAAAGATTAATAATCAAGTTAGCCAGCTTGGGAGTGGGTCCCAGGGTGGTAGCCTGGGTTGCAAACTGGCTGCATAACAGGACACAGAAGGTAATAGTGAGCGGCACACATTCCGAAGAAAGGGGGGTCACTAGTGGAGTACCTCGGGGCTCAGTACTGGGTCCAGTCCTCTTTAACATCTTCATCGGTGACATTGCAGAGTGTCTGGAGGGAAAGGTATGCCTCTTTGCAGATGATACAGAAATCTGTAACAGAGTTGATACACAAGGGGGGTAGAAAGGATGAGAAGGGACTTGGCAAGGTTGGAGGAATGGTCAGACATATGGCAACTTAGATTCAATGCAAAGAAGTGCAAAGTAATGCACCTGGGAAACAAAAACCCAGGAGAAGAGTACACAATAGCAGAGGAGGTACTAACAACAACAAAAATGGAACTGGACTTGGGGGTAGTCATATCGGATGATCTAAAGGTGGGTAAGCAATGTGAGAAGTCAGTGAGGAGAGCCAGGGGGATACTGGGATGCATAGGAAGGGGCATCACAAGTAGAAAAAGGGAAGTGGTTATCCCTCTGTACAGACAGTTGGTGAGACCCCATCTGGAGTACTGTGTGAAGTTTTGGAGACCTCATCTAAGCAAGGACATAGACAGGATGGAAGCAGTCCAGAGGAGGGCAACTAAAATGGTGCAGGGTCTGCATCAGAAATCGTATGAAGAGAGACTGAGAGAGCTTAATATGTATACCCTTGATGAAAGGAGGGACAGGGGGACATGATAGAAACGTTCAAGTACCTCAGGGGAATCAACAAAGTCCAGGAGGGTAGCATCTTTCAGAAAAAGAGATGTGTAAGAACAAGGGGACACAATTTAAAGATAGAGGGGGGACGGCTCAGGGGTTTTGTGAGGAAATCTTTTTTCATGGAGAGAGTGGTGGATGCGTGGAACTGCCTTCCTGGGAACGTTGTTGGGGCTAAAACAGTGGGGGAATTCAAACATGCTTGGGACAGACACAAGGCAATTGTAGTGGGGGGTGGCAGGAAATAGGCTGTTGGTTAACTAGAATCTGCAGCTTATCCAGTAGGTAGGGAAATGGGCAGACTGGGTGGGCCAAGTGGTCCTTATCTGCCGTCAAAGTCTATGTTCTATGTGTTCCTTCACCTTTGGTGTTCTCGCTGTCCTTAGCATCCCCTGGTTTATTAGTGTCGGTGCTCCTCCTGTGGGGGAACCCTGGGGCACTCATACCCAGCCAGAGGAGTCAGACTTCACCTTCTCTAACCTTATAGCTGGAGGCAGACACCCCCCCCCCAGGTTCTTTGCTGTCTTGACCTCAGGTGCTTCCTGCACCCAGCCCAGGTGGTCAGGTGTTATGGCTGCAAGTTGCCTGCCTGGGATGGCTCCCCTCCCTTAAGGCATCTCCTTTGGCTCCTATTGGTGACCCTAGCACTTGCGGGTGACATTGTGCTCAACCCTGGTCCGCCCTGCCAAGCCTCCCCCTCAGTTGTGGGCTGGTTGGCTGTCAAAGGGCTGAATATTCGCAGCCTCCTGCCCAACTTTGAAAGAACTTCTTGCATGGGTCACCTACCACAGGCCTGACATCCTTGGCATAACTGAAACTTGGCTTAAATCCTCAACTCCAAATTCCGCATGCGCCCTTCCCGACTGTGAACTCATCAGGTGGGATCATCCGGGGAATGGGGGGATGGCATCTTGGTCTACTACAGGAGCCACATCAACCTGTCTGTTCTACCATGCCAACTGCCACTGCAGTCCCCCTGTGAGTTACTACATATGGTACTGTTGCTTGGGATGACCAAAAACCTACATATTATATTTACCTACAATCCTCCTATGTGGGGCACAGAGGGGTTGTCCGCCTTCCTTGACACCGTTGGTTCCATGATCCGGCATAATGATTTAATGATTCTGGGTGACCTTAACCTAAACTGGCTTGGTAGTAACACTAAAGCTTTTGAGCCGCTACTTGCTGGTCTCTCCCTGTCGCAGCTCATCAAGGACCCTACCAGGTGCTCTCCCAGTGGAGGTGTGAGCTGTCTTCTGGATTGGGTTCTGACAAACAGACCTGAGTAGATCAGCACGTCGGACATCCTTCCCGACTCCATCTCTGACCGCTCTCCCGTGTACTGTGTGTGGAAGATCCCCTCCCTAAAAATCCCGTATAAGATCATACAGGTCAGGGACTTCTCTGGGTTTGATCTTGGCTCCTTCCAAGATGATCTCCAGCACACTGACTGGTCTGCATTATGGAATGCCCAGGACTCCTCATCTGCTGCCACTCACTTCTTCAGCACTTTCGGGGCTCTGCAGGATAAGCATGCCCCTCTCATGAGACGGAGGGTCAGGGGTTCTGCTACAGAGTGGTTACATGGGAGCCTCTTAGCCTTTATGAAGTCTAGGAACAAGTGTTGGGCAAATTTAAAGGCCACGTTGGATCAGACTGTATTTCAGCAGTACAAGAGAATCAGAAATGAGTGCAAGAAAGTAATAAGGGCTGCAAAAAGTGAGTGTTGAAAAACTGTACTGCTGCGCTCAGCTAGGGACCCCAGGAGGTTCTGGAGGAACATTACGAACATAGTGGTTCCTCGAGTAGTGAGGCTTCTGATATGCTTATAGATGGTGCTAGCTGCAACAACTCGCTAACCATCGCAAATGCATTTAACCTGTACTTCTCTGACCTGTCTGCTTTCACCTCGTCATTCCCTCCTAGTGGAGGTGATAACTGTGAACAGGTCCCTGCCACTCCACTACCCTGTCCGCTCTTTCTTTTTAAGCCTGTGATGGTGCAAGAGGTGCAGAGATTGCTCTCTGGCCTCTCCCTCTTCTCCAGTGCTGGCCATGATGGTTTGGAACTGAAGCTTCTCTGTCTTGGTGCCTCTCTTATTGCCTCCCCGGTGGCCCATATTTTCAATCTGTCCCTGTCATCGTGGGTTATCCCGGACATATGGAAGGTTGTCAGGGTGGTCCTTATCCTTAAACAGGGGAACCCCAAACTGATTGAAAACTACTGTCTGATAGCCATTCTGTCAGCGGTCAGCAAACTCCTTGAGAAAGTCGTGGCAGGACAACTCTCTGAGCATTTTCAGTGACGTGACCTACTGTCACCTGTGCAGCATGGCTTTCAGAAAGGGCACAGCACATCCTCTGCCCTTGTCACAGTCTCATCCTGGATCAGGGCGGCTGTGGACCAGGGCAAACTCTCTGGGGCAATCTTTATAGATCTCTCCAAGGCCTTTGATCTTGTTGATCATGCCATGCCCCTGCACTCAGCTTAGGTCCTATGGTCTATCACCTGGTATGCTCCGTTGACTCTCCAACTACCTACATGGCAGAAAGCAGCTTGTCAAATATGGCAAGGAGCTCTTGGGCTCTACTTCTGTAACCATGGGTGTCCCCCAAGGCTCTGTCCTGGGGCTCCTACTCTTCTCCACTTTTAAGTCTCCCCTCCGTCTCTGTCCATTGTATGCCCATTCTCTATGTGGATGACCTGGTCATCCTCACTCATTCTCCGGATATAGGGGTCATTAATCGTCACCTGAGTGAGGACCTTGGGAACATTCAGTCCTGGATTTCATCCCATAAGTTGGTTCTTAATCTTAAGAAAACCCAGGCCATGCGCTTTGTGTCCCAGGCCAAGATTAAGGCCTCTCCTGCTCCTTTATGCCTTACTGGTACCGCGGTGTCCCGATCCTTGTTACTGACAACTTTAAATACCTTGGGGTGACACTTGACCCGCAACTTGACCTTGGCCACCACATTCAGAATGTATGTAAGACTGTCAACTGCAAACTGGGTCTGGCATACAGAGCTAAGAGCAGCCTTACTCCTGCTGCCTGTCTTGCTCTTGCCAGAGGTGTCCTCCTTCGCTTTGCTACGGCTCCTTTTGTTTGCTTGCTTCTCCAAAGCTCACCTTTCTAAGTGATCTACTGCCTACAGTAATGTCTGCCGTTTTGCTCTGGCTGCCCCTCGTCTCACCCATCATTGTGACCTATACAGCAAGCTGAATTGGCTCTCGTCATCAAATCATATAGACTTCATCCTGGGGTGTTTCACGGGCAAGGTCCTTGGTACTGGCACGTCTCCTGGGCTGGCGCAATTCCTTGTCCTAGCTGCCGCCTCGGCCTATTCTTTCAGGTCTCTGGGTCCCGCCATCCTTAAGATCCCTGCTACCCGGACTCTAATGGGGGATAGAGATTTTGCTGCGTATGCTCCCAGGCTGTAGAACTCCTTTTCTGCCCAGGTTCACTCCTCCCACTCACATGTGCGCCTTCGATCCCCTCTATGGAACCATCCCAAACTCTCCTCAGCGTGTGGTTGTCCCAAACCCCCATGATCTCACCTGATCCTTCACTGTACTCCTTTCTCTTGGATGTGTTCTGACAAGTATTGGTTGTTTGCTGGGTTTTTAATGTACCATAACCTGTGTTTTCAGCGTGTTGCTCTAACCAAGGCTCCACTTCCTGGGGCCTCAAGTTGTATATAGTGTTGTATCTGCTGCATCTCAATTTGTACTTATTGTACTGCTCTTAGTTTCTACATGTGGTGTTCTATTGTGTATATGCTGTGTAAAATATGCCTTACCTGACCTGTAACCTGTCTCAATCTGTATCATGTTGTCCTTTGTACTTAACGCTGTAATTCCTGTACTCTCCCGGGTCGTACCTGAAAATAGGCAATTGTCTTGTCTAGTGTACTTACCTGGTCAACAAAAGCTAAATAAATAAAACAAGCTAATTTGAAAACATTAACTGTTTCAGGTTGTTATACAGAAGTTGATTTAAAAAAAAAAAAATTAAGGATAAATTTTACAAAACGCAATAATGGTACAAATAGCAAGAATTATATGTTTAAATGTTTTTAGATATGAAGAAAAATCAACTTTTTTCTAGTCATTTAAATGCTATTGCAAACACTAAATTCAAAATATGCTGTAAAGGTTGCTACTTTATTAAGAAAGCGGAAGGCAGATGGAGAATAATCTGGCTTTATTTTTACAAGGCATATTTGCAGCTCAGATATAAAGTAGATGGCAACAATATCCCATGGCTCCGGTTCCTGCGCTAAATGAGGCGAGCGTACCAGTTCAGTGGCACTGAAAACTAAAAAAAAGAGAGAAGCAGGAAGACAACATTAATGATAAACCTTTGAAACCTATTAAAGCAAATTCTACCATAATGCATCTATTTTCTATATTTAAATTTCCTTGCTGTTTTATTTAGGTAAGAAGAGTGTGACAGTCAGATAGCATGTAGCTAACCCAAAGGGTTGTAAGGTAGCAACTTTTTTTTTAGTTTTAAGTTTATTAAAGGTTTTACAATACAGAAAACGGATCTATGGTGTACATGTTAGACATCATACATAATGTTAAGTACATGATCTATCCTCTCCCCCCCCCCAACCACCATCCCTTATCCCATACCCCCACCCTCACCACCTCCCACAGAGAAATCCGTTCTATAAATGTTTTATTTGCTTTTGTTTACCAGGTATGCACACTAGACAACCAAGTGCCTATTTTCAGGTGCGACCCAGGAGATTAGAGATGCATTCAAGCATGACCGACAGTGACAAGAGCAAGTAAAATAAGAGTAACGTACAGAGCAAAGTCACTGCAATAACAAGGGAATTACAGAGCAAGTGGTAGGAAAATAGTATGGCACAAACAAAGCAGGCAGTAAACCGCATAGTCAGACAACAGCACCCTGGGGGGTAAGGGAGGCAGACACACCCAGGAGGTGCAAAGGGGGATAGGAGAGTCAAGTGACATCTGGAAAGATAGAGCAGTAAAATAAACAGTTGCTGAGCAGTAAGGCCAGGGTGGGCCCAACAGAGGTCTACTGTGTAAACTACCAATAGCTTTTTCTGTTAGGAGATTTGCCAGGAGCTCTTGAAGCCATTCAGTGTAAGTGATTTCTATACTACCTTTCCAGTGCTTCAAGACTATCTTCTTAACTGACATGGAGATCAATGCCATGTGATATTTGCAGTTCAATACTGGAATGGTTGAGAAGTCTCTTAGCAGGCAGATTTCAGCTGAGAATAAGTCAGACCTAGACGGGGATCAGCCTGTTGTTTAATAAGTGCCCATAAGAGGGCAACTTTAGAGCAGGACCAGAAAATATGAAGCAAGTTGCCCTCCTCTTGACACCTGATACAAATGGGAGACACTGCAATGCCAAACTTGGCCAGTTTTTGAGGGGAATAGTAAAGATTATGTAAAATTTGAAATGGCATGAGCCAGAGTATATCTTGAGTAACAAATTTGTGACAATCTTGCCATAAGTAGGGCCAGTTAAAGATCTTGTCTGGGAAAAGAGAGGACCAGTAAGTTGTTGGGCCAAAACAATCTGGGCAAATCCAATTGTATAACATACTGTAAATTTTAGAGACAGCTTGCGGGGAAGCCTGCTAGTGGACCTAGTTCTTCCCGGAAGGTGAACGTTGAAGATTGTGGAGGTATAACTCCAAAGACCATGACAAGGAGATGGTGCAGTTGAAACACTTTGAAAATATTGGAGATCAGAATATTAGCTTTGCTCAGGATATCTGGAGTAGAAGGCAAAGTTCTATCTTCTTTGACAAAAAGTAGAAGAGGACAATCTTCTAATTACGGGAGCCATTCTGATGAAAGGAGTTTTCCCTCCTATTTTGACACTAGGGTTGCCCCTCGGGGGTTGAGACGGGTCATAAGTTTGATTATACTTTAGGAAAGCACACAACGGGGAGTGAACTCCGATAGATACTGCTATGGGCGTAGCCTTTATCTGGGGAGGGAGGGAACTGATTTTCGTACATAGAAGTGCAGCAGGGGAGAGTCCTTCAGCTTTTACAGTATTAGCTCTAATTCTATTTTGAGCCAGACTGGTAGAAAGGGAAGAGAAGTTTGGGAGTCCTCTGCAGATATCCATGTGAGATATTTATTAGCATGACTTGCCCAATAATAGATACTTACATGTGGCAAGTGCAGTCCCCACCCTTAACTTTGTAGGCAGCTAGTTTATGAAATGCCATCCAGGGTTTTTTACCAGCCCAGATAATATCTGTAATGAGACCATGGATCTTTTTAAAGCATGACAGGGGGAGCCAGATACTTATGAGATTTAGTGGGTAAAAAAGACTGGGAAAAACATTTATTTTAATTAAGTTAGAGAGGAGATGAGGAATTATAGGCCCGTTAGCCTAACGTCTGTGGTAGGCAAGGTTATGGAGGGCATTATCAAGGAGAGGCTGGGGGGGGGTAGCTGGAAAGGTTGGGGCACCTCGATGACAGGCAGTATGGTTTTGTTCCAGGATGGTCATTCCAGACTAACCTGGTGGAGTTTTATGACTGGGTGACTGGTGCCCTGGACTGACATAGGCCGGTGGACGTCCTCTATCTGGATTTCAGTAAGGTGTTCGATCTGGTACCCCACAGTGGCCTACTAACAATGCTGTGGCGGATGGGTTGGGGGGGGCAGTTGCTCAGGTGGGTGGAAAACTGGCTTATGGGACGAATACAGCGAGTGATGGTTGGAGGGATAGTCTCTTCCCCCAGGAGGGTCATCAGAGGGTTCCCCCCGGGTTTGGTCCTGGGGCCACTCCTGTTCAATTCCTTTGTCTCGGACATAGGGTGGGGTGTTAGGAGTAGATTGAGTCTCTTTGCAGATGACTCAAAACTGGAAGCACTGGCAGATGGGCAGGAGGAGAGAGAGAGGCCCTGCAGGGGGATCTTGATACCCTGGGGGGGGCAAGGAAGTGGGGGTTGAAGTTCACTGCAGAGAAATGTAGGGTGCTGCATCTGGGGGTCAGAAACCCGGGACATGCATACACCCTAGGGGGGACCACACTGCAAGTCACATCGGGCGAGAGGGACTTTGGGATAGTGGTGGACAGTAAAATGAATAACACAGAGAATTGTCGAAGAGCTGCAGCAAAAGCAAACGGGATACTGGGCTGCATAACCAGGGGGATTACCTCCAGGAGGAGGGAGGTGATCCTCCCTCTGTATAATGCCCTGGTTAGGCTGCATCTAGAGTACTGTGTGCAGTTCTGGAGACCCCATCTTAAGAGGGACATAGCGCTGCTGGAGAGGGTCCAGAAGAGGGCGACCAGGATGATTCAGGGCATGGAGGGTAGGACCTATGAGGAGAGACTGGATGAACTCAATCTGTACGCATTGGAGTTGAGGAGGGACAGAGGGACATGATAGAGACTTTAAGTATGTAAGGGGATAAATAAGGTGGAGCCAGGGAAGTGCTCAGGCTTAAGAAGGGGGGAACTACCAGGGGGCACGAGTGGAAGCTGGAAAGGGGGAAGTACAGGGGGAAGTGAAGGAGACACTTCTTCACAGAGAGGGTGGTGGAACCATGGAATGCACTGCCCAGGAGTCTGGTGGAAGAGACCACAGTGGAAGGATTCAAGAAGAGTTGGGACAGGTACAGGAGGAAGCTGAGGCCAGGGAGGGCCACCTCTGGGGCTGGGGGGGGTGGAGGAGTGAGCTCCCAGTAGGAGGCTAGCTTCCGAGCAGACACGATAGACCATGGGGCCTATATTGCTTGCTTTTACTATGATACCCCATAGGGAAATTGGTAGGAGGGGGATCATCTTTTCAAATCCTGAGTAATTAAAAGGAGGAAATCTAAATTTAGTTTTTAAAGGCGGCTCAAACTCCTTGCAAGTTCAATTCAAAGATATTTCAAGGAATCTGATTTCCATGAAAGCCCTAAATCAGAATTTGTATGTTTTAAAACTTTATGGTTAAGGGGGAATACTACTGTCTTTTCTATGTTTAGCTTATAATTAGACATTGCATTGAAATCTTTGATAATTCTCAACATAGGAGGAATAGATTTGGCTGGATGTAACAGCTGCAGGAGAAGGTGATCTCATAGGCTGACACCATGACAACCTCTGACCATAGATATGTATACCTTGAACATCCAGTCAGTCTGTCAACCTGCACATGAGGCTTTAAATACAGATTAAAAAGAAGTGGTGACAAGGGACATCCTTGCCTTGTGCCTGATTTTAGAGAGAAAAGCTCAGATGTTGCCCCATTGTTAGTTATTCTGGTAGCTGGATCTGAATAGAGGGTACCTATCCATTTCTGGAATTCTGGAAGGGCACAAAATGTGTTTAAAATACGTAATAAGAAGTGCCAGTTGACCCTATCGGAGGCCTTTTCGGCATCCAGGGAGACCAAAACCATTGGAGAGTTGACGTCCCTGGATGCCAAGACCTGGGACTGTGGGACAGAGTGCAAAAATCTACGGATGACCTTCCTTTCATAAAGCCCATCTGCTGTGAGGTCAGGAAGTACTTTACTAATCAGGTCAGACAAGAGTTTGGCCAATATCTTAATGTCATGATTAAGGAGCGATATTGGTCTGTAACTTGTCACTGAGTGCGGCCATTCATCAGGTTTGGGTAGGAGCAGAATCAGAGCTTCAAACATGGATGCATCTGATTTCGCCCCCGAGAGAAGGTGTTGATAAAGTGGAAGAATCACAGGGATTAAATCCTTTGCGAAAACTTTATAAAAGTTAGGGGAAAACCCATCGGGTCCAGGAGTTTCTTCCGTAGGAAAGTCTCTAATCACTTGAGCTAATTCAGCTGGGGAAAATGCAGATGTCGGGGAGAGCTGCTGTGGCACTATAAGAGAGGGCAAATTGGATCCTATTAAGTAAGCATGCAGACATTGCCTGGAGGGACAATTAGACATTGGAACATATAATTGTTGGTAATGTGGGGGCATGGCCAGCAGCCAAGCTGTGAGCAGCTTTTTTCCACGGCTCCACATCCAGACCTGTATCAGCAAATAAAACATTTTATTTTCATCAAAATCTTAATATTATTTGGGTCTTGGTGGCGAGAGGGCACTTAGTTACATTTTACTCTATAAACATCTGGTGAGAGACCTTTGATTGCCTGAACATGGGGAGAACAAATAAACTGGGAGCCTCCGGAGACGGAACCCACCTGAAGGAGACTAGAGCAACAACCAGCAAACACAGCCAGCCTGAGAAGGCAGACCAAGAAGGGCCGCAACCCTCTAATGCCACTCTTCTGAGGGTGATCCAGAGATTAGACTGCAAAATTGAAAATTTAGGGACTGACCTCAAACAACTGAGCTCAAAAGTCGAACTCGTGGAAGAAGAAGCGAAGGATGCGTCACACAAAGCCGACAGGGCCTTGGTTCTCTCTGTGGGGCCCACGAAGGAGAATGGATTGCTCAGGAAGAGGCTATAAAATATAAAAAATGCAGTTCGAGCCTCTCACGTATGACTCCTGTGACTCCCTGAGCAATCAGAAGAGAATCTCCTTTGGCATTTCTACAGATCAAACAGCCATTACAGGTGCTCAAGGCCTACTGAATTACGCCTCGCGGCAACCAACGGAGGGCAACAACTAGTATGCCTCATCCACTTACCATTATAATTGAGCTATGGACCACCACCGAGAGGGGCATGATCCTGCAACAGGCTAAACATTTTAGCCCTCTTACCTGGAGCTAACACAGAATTAATTTGTTCCCAGATTTGAGTTTAATGACCAGGACACGCTGAAGACGCTTTGATGGTATACGGGACAGATTGAGGGCCTTAGGAGTCCACCACGTACTTTTGATGCCTGCAAGCCTGCGGATTGTGTATGAGGGTAAGATGTCATGGATAGCGTTAGGAGTGTGCTCCATGCTCTGAGCACAGCCAGTGATCACAGGAGCACATTTTTTTTTAAATATTCAGTTATCTGTGCTCCTCTTGCTTTTCCGGAGCACAGTTAAGGGCAAGAGTTCCTGGCAGTGGGACAATGGTGGAAGGAGTCCAGTAGGGGCACTGGGATACAAATCAGGATTTTTTTATGAACTAGGTGGAGTTCAATGTTAGATCAGCAAATAACTGGGTGAGTGAGCAGCTGCTATGTTAATAGCTGGGCTGACAGGGATCAAGTGTGTCGGTAGCCAGCAAGTTAGTGTTCACTTTGACAAGCTGGCAAGGAACATGCGTACTGGCAGCCAGCACAGGTTAGTGAGTGAGCTCTCAGGCAGGCAGGGAAAGAGCATGAACGCAACTGGCAGACTAATGCGGTTTAGAGCGAGTTTACATGTGGGTGGCAAAAGTGTGGAAGAATGACATGGAGAAAATTAATGCATCGACCACAGGTGAATTTAAAAGTAGGTGAATGAGCAAAGGAAAGATAAAATGTAGGATAGTATATGGTAGCCAATACACAACACACTATTCTTACACTGAATGGTTACTATGATGTCGGGGACCTCAAGAGCAAAGCCAGAGGTGTCCCTTTGGTGTTATAGTAACAGAGTGATGTGTTTTTGGGCTGTCATACACTCTTCTATATAGTGCATGGTCCCAAAATATCATAATTGTTTACTTTTTCTTGTTCAGGCAGTCAGTATCTTGTCGTCCACTACCTGCACTTCTCGGCCATCCGTCCACCAGCCAGCTTGTGCACACAATGCTTTAAACATCACTAGTCCTGTCAACAATGCTGATGGGGTTGCTTGCATTGTGATGTCCATGCTAACGAAGAACAAAAAGTCGTTTGAATTAGTATGTCACTACTGGAGCAAAATTACTTTTTACAGTGAGTGGATCTCCATACACAATCACATCCCACCATACACTATCTATTTTAAAGTCCATACGCAAAAGAAAACAAAAGGAAACAGTTGAAACAGGGATACTGAAACTGTGGCCAGAGGAAGATGAAAGAATGAAAACAAAGATGAGGCAGAAAGACCAGAATAAGAGGCAAAACAGGATGGAAAGAACAAAAATCAGAGAGATAAAAATTAAAATTGAAGGCAAGTCACTGAGACACGTAAGCCAGAAGAAGTAGCAAGACAGCAAGACCAACAATCATGGTGTCCTGCATGTATCTAGGGAAGCCTTATGGGTAATCCCATTTTTTTGTTAGAAAGTTGACTATTTTCAACAGGTTGTCTTTGGAATATTAAAAAAAGAAAAATACTACATTTTGTTTTATACTTTGAGTTGTAGGCCACCAAAAGTTTGAATGATCTGTAATTGAAGTATGATTTTGTTGGAAATTGTTATGGTGAAACTAAAGACTAGTCTGGGATATGGAAGGTGAATTGCTCAGTTTTCCTATGTGTACACGACACACATCTGTGGACACGATTTTCCTGTGAGCTGTTTCTCAATTTACCTTAAAAATACAAGAATACTTGCAAATATCGGAGCCTTGCCAGTGAAGTCACTACTGAATTCAGTTAGTCAGCACATGGGATAAAGTGGTGCAAGGCTTCAAGATCTAAATTAATCCCTGTATTTTACAGGCAGATGTACAGTAGCAGTCTATGTAAAATTGTTTTAGATCGAGAGATGAACTGGGTACATGGGGAAAACAAAGCAATTCAGGAAAAATTATCCAACAGTTATAGGGAGGGAAATATTAAAACCGATGTAACCCCTAGATGGCGCTATCCCAGGGGCTACTACCCCTGCCTGATTTGCCACTAACAGGTTGAGGGGCCTGGATCCAATGGCGGGTGCCTCCACCCAGAGGTCAGGGTTTGCAATAGTTAAACTAACTTGGTCACAGCCCTCTGGGACACTGCAACCCCCCTTTCTTCCCACTAGTGGCCCACACAATATATCAGAATTACCTCCACAGTATACACTTACCCCCAGGACTGGTTCCGGCACTGGGACCTCCTGTGAAGTAAGATACAGTGCAACAATCACAGTACAGTACTTTAACATAGACAAATACCTCAGGCAGTATAACTTTGCTGAAACAAGCAGCTCTGATTTATTTAGGGGGATATAACAAGGGCAGGGGGAAATCAGGTTAATTAGCTTATCACTCTACTCATCTACCTATGGCTCTGTGCACAGGCCTATCCTATCAGTTACTGTCCCTGGGTACCCAAGCCCTAGTGGCTAGTCAAACCGTGGCAGCTGGTGGGGCCCTTTCACACAGAGAAAAGAAAAATTAGTTTAAACAGTCAGCAGTACAGTGATTCCATTTGGATTTAATGTGGCAATTCAACAGGGAAGCGACCCTGAATTAGTACTCACGACCTCCAAACAAGATAGGGTCCTTCAACGTCAGCAGGGCTACTCTTGAGCTCCACGAGACTCCTCACACATTTATATGGTAAACAGTCACAGGCAAAGTCCTTTAATGGCAGCAGGATTCACTTGAGCTGCACAAGCCTCCTCACACATTTATATGGTAAAAAAGAAAGTACTATACCAGGCAGGCTGCTTCTCTATCCCGATCGCAATTACTGCACAATACCCGGGAGAACACACAGCAGATTCAGTTCCTGACAGACAGAGTGCAATTCAGCAATTTCTCCAGTCTTCTACAGGGTGAGCCTGGTTTCTGCTCTTCAAATATCCTTTGATTCTCTTCACAGGATGGATTCAGTCCTAACAAGCAGTTACACAAGCTGCAGACCGGAACTCTGGACCTTGCACATGTTTTTTGACTAAAACTGTGCACTGAAGGAGCACAGGGTTCCTTTCCCCTTCACTGCCAGAGCTAACTGAAACTCCAACAGACAAAACAGGGCACTTCCTTTGAGTTCCTCCCAGTTCTTGACTGGATTGGCTGTCACTCACAATAGACTGCTCCTGTTGGTCCAAAAGGCGCAAGTCTAAACTACATCTCCCAGAGTCACTGCCCATACAATCCTCTTGTGGCTGGCTCAGATTATGAGCCAAGTTCTGATTCGTCCAAGGCACCATTTTAGAGCTAGCTTACCCACACTGATTGGTCCAGTTCAGCAGTTCAAAACCAGAATGGGAACTAGGCAAACACAGTTCTGACTGCAAAGAAAGCAGGTTAGACAAACTGTATTTTCATTATTACTCTAAATTATTTCTGGCAAACAGTTACATCTTTCAGATAGGTTCCCTTTGGCCTCCTAGTGACTGCAAATGAGTGAATTGGCAGCAGTTCGAGAGTGGTACTCAGAGAAACACACAGTCCCCATATAAACTAATTATGTCTGCAAGCAGACGGCTCTTAAAGACAGCACCAGAGGCTCTAAAAACACTCACTGATAAATAGCTTAAACGCCAAACACCATTCAGGCTTGGAGCATTCAAGCAAGCTCCTGGAAGTCTTTTGGGAACCCCCATTTGCAGGGGGGTTACACCGATATAGGAGCCCAGGTGGTGTGGTCTGGAACAAGTGGCTGTGGACTAGGAACCAGAGGGTAAAGAAATCAATGGCATGTGTATGTCTCACTGTGGGTGGCCACGGTGCTTGGAGATTCGATGTACAGTGGTGATTGGGTGGGTGCATTTTCAACACTTGATGGCATCAGTAACACACACTACAAAGTCATACTGTGATGTGCTCAGATCTCAATAACAACTAGGAAGCGGGCAACAAAATTATTATTGCATATGAATTACTCAGAATCTTTATTACAAACAAGAAATAACTAGCAAATTTAAAAGAAGATGGCTAGGAGCACAGCCAAGGTGTAAAGGAGCACGTATTTTAGGGTACAATTTAGGGTTTCTGTGCACCTCTATTTTGGAGGAGCACACTGTGCTAAATCCTTAACACCATCCCTGTAAGACGTACCAGTTTTCAGAGTCTACAGAGGCCTCCACATTATTGGGGAAAAATAGAGATGCAGTTTTCAGCAAGAGAAGAGGCTTCCGACTCTGATGAGGAACAGGACACTTGAAGGGGATTATTTCCTGTAAAGTTTAAATACTAATGGCTTTGGGAAGGGCTGTTGGGGAGAATATTTCAGGAAAAATGTTAGTTTTTTAGAGCAGGTTGTATGTATGAGTATTAAACTTTCCTCATAATATTTTAGGAAAGCATAACAAGTCGTCATGATTTTAAGTGAAGGAAAGGAAATGTGGTATACGATGATTTGTACTGGATCACAGAAATAAGAAAGCCCTATCCCCTTAGACTGAATGTAATTTGATTCTGCTCTTAAAAGTTCTGTGTCCACTAGAAGTTGTTTAATACTGATATATGGGATATAAGCTGGATGGGGTGTTGGTGGGGAGAAATCTGTATAATTGTACAAAGCCGATGTTAGATGGGGCAATTTACCCTTATTTCTTAGGGAGCACGATACAGTTAACCCTGATTTGGTGCCCTGCTCATGGCTGTTTATGCCTTTCTTACAAAAATGAGTGTTATTCTTTCATTTAATGAGATGCTTGTGACACAGTTGTGTCCATTTAGTGTAGATGCGAATTTCCCTGGATGTTACTTAAGGTGACAGTATTTGGTAACCCTCACGTGTAGTAACGATGTATAGGGGCATTAACCTTCTAGTTACTGTAAAAATGTGGTTTTATAGCAATTCAATGTATGCCTACCTATAGGCGATTGATTGTAATGTTGATCGTTACATATAAAACAATAAAATATAAGTTTAAAAAAAAATAATTGTTGGTAATAGCACTGGAATTCTGCCACAGTGTCAGCTGGGGAAGTCTTTAATGTATCATCTTCTGGGGAGCGAATAGCTTCTACTAACCTTGAGGATTCTTGTGGTTTGAGCTGCAAGTTCAGCAAGCGGACTGCTTTCTCCCCTTGGTCTGTATAGGAAGCTTTAGCCTTCTGAATGGCAAATTCTGCTTTTTCTCTGACATTCTGAGTAGAAATCCTTCAGTTTAACTCCTGTCTGAATTGCTCTGCGGATTGAGAGGCTAAGTTATTCTCTTTATCCCGAATTTGGGAAAGAGAGAGAAGTTGGCCCTCTTGTTTTTTTCTTCTTTTTGGAGGCCAAACCAATCTGTATTCACCGTAAGTAGGCCTTTAAGGCACCCCATTCTGCATCTGGTTTACCAGTCGAGTTGATGTTAGTAGAGATGAAGTGTGATCTGGTCTGAGATATATTTGACTGTTTCTGGATCTTTCAAGAGTTGGTTATTTTCCCGCACCCTCCTGATTTAGGGAGAAATGAAGAAGTCATACAGGAAGCCAGAGAGTGGACCGAGGGTGGGCCTGGGTGGATAAAGAAGTCCAACACCCCTGGAATAAGGGCTTATGAAATGAGTAAATGATCAATTTGAGAGGAAGACCCATGCACTGGAGCAGTAAATGTATATTCTCTAACATTGGGGTGAAGGACACACCAGATATCACATAGGCCCATTTGGTCAGTCAGTTCCCGCAATGCTCTTTGTGCTGGAGAGAGACCCTTGCGAGAACCTCCAGACTGATCTATGTCTGAATCAAAAGTTACATTCAGGTCCCCCCCTAAAATAATTGGAATGGGCAGAAGGGAACTAGGGCAATAAGTAACTGCATAAAAAAAAATCCAGGAGAGTCCATGTTTGGACCGTACACATTGCCCAGCAAGATGTTAGTAGTATGGAGTTTTCCTTTGACCGGAAGAAACCTACTTTGAGGGTCACTAATGGTTTGGATTGGGGAAAAGGGAACAGATCTAACAACTAAAATCATAACACCACAGCTTTGTATTGCCTTCCGCTGAAAAACATTGCCCAATCTCTTGTCTCCTTAATTGAATCACTTCTGAATTAAGCAAGTGTGACTCCTGTATAAATGTGATAGCCTTCAAAAGGCCCAAATGTTTCAGTATTTTATATTGTTTGACCTTCTGCCTGGCTCCTTTGATGTTCCATGTAAGTAGTTTTAAATCCCTTGCCATGGAAATGCAATGCAAGTGTGTTCACCCTGTAACCCAGTAATGTAGTCAGGAAACACTTGTACCTCCATCAGTGTACTCTCTGTGTTACCCTCCCTAGCCCAAAGCCCCCCTCTAATAGCCCTATACTTAGTACCTCAGTCCCTCACGCCAGTGAGTCGAGAACATGTATCCGGTTCCGTAAATCTAAAGAATCCAGATTGAACCCCCAAAACAATAAATTTACCCCAGCCCAACCCCTCCTATGTTCTGATCTGCGCTCTGCAGTACACCACAATTTCTCTCCCTCTCCCTCCAGTCACCCTATCTAGTCTTTTTCTGACTGTGAACAGATAACAATATACTAGGTTTCAAACATAAAGTCTTGCTGTATTCTGACATAAGCAGTTAGGTCCTGCCTTTCAACTGCCCTGGAGAACAGAGTTAAACTTTCCATGGCCAGCATGGTATGTTCACCACGAGCTCGGTTGAAGCCCCTGTCTGCTGCTGTTTAAACTGCAACCATCCGAGTCTTTACTCCTCCTCACTGAACAGTCGCTCCAGAGATTTCTCCTGCTGCTTGGTTCAAAAAGTCGGTTGAAGTGTCTGTTTTCGGTTGGTTTCTACCGAATTGCTGTTACCGCTCAGTCGGTTCAAGTCTCTGTGTGTGGTACCGTGAGTACTAGATAGGTTTTTTGTTTTGTTTCTGTGTGGAACTTGTAAATTGTGGATCGGTTCGGTTGAACCGATCAGTTGGAGGTAAAAAAGCTTGTGCTTAATTTAGAGTGTGGTAACCGGTCTGTATCGGTTCTAAAAAAAAAAAAAAAACTGATTTTATTACATGTTTTTCCAAGACCCGTGACAGTCAGGAACCGATAGGGGAGTCTTGCCTGGTGGATTGCCGAAAAAAGGGTAAGTTTTGGATAGGATTGGCCATGTCTGAGAAACCCAAGAAAGAAACCGGGCCCACTGTGTTTAAACACTGCAGTGTGTGTGGGGAAGTCTTTGCCAAGGCTGATCCCCACACCACCTGTGTTTCAAACAACATGAAGTCTTGCTGTATTCTGACATATGCAGTGATGTCCAACCTTTGAACTGCCCCGGAGATGAGAGTTAACTTTCCATGCCAGGCATGGAACGCTGAGCTCGAGCTCGGTTGAGACTCTGTCTGTTGCTGTTTGAACTCAAACTGTCAGATTCTTTACTCCGCCTCACTGAACAGTCGCTCCGGAGATTTCTCCTTTGCTCGGTTCAAGTTTGTCGGTTAAAGTGACGTTTTCCTCGGTTTTCGACTGAATTTAATCCGTTAACCTGTCGGTTCAGTCTCTGTCTGTGGTATCGTGAGTACTAGATAGGTTTATTTTCTTGTTATTCTGTGTGGAACTTGTAAACGTGGGATCGGTTCGGTTTGAACCAATCAGGTTTGTTCAAAAAAGTTTATTCTACTTTTAGAGTGTGGTAACTGGTCCTTATCGGTTCTAAAAAAAAAAAAAAACTGATTTCATCATGGTTTTTTCCACGACCCGTAACACGGTCAGGAACCGATAAGGGTGTCTTGCCTGGCGGATTGCCGAAAAAAGGGTAAGTTTTGTTAGGACTGGCCATGTCTGAGAAATCCAAAAGAAAAACCGGGCCCACTGGGTTTCAACACTGTAGTGTGTGTGGGGAAGCCTTTGCTAAGGCTGACCCCCACACCACCTCTGTTTATTGTCTGGGGTTTGACCACCTCGATTCAGACTGCCAGATTTGCAAGAATTTTCCTGCAGCTACCTTGGAAAAGAGAGTTGGTAGGCTCAGGGAAAGGGAGGCCAAGCAGTCCGATGACCCAGATGGCCAGCCGGTTCGGTTCAACCGAACCAGAAGATGCCCTCTGACCAGGCGTGCTTTGCAGACGAGAACTGAATCTGAAATTCGGTTCCAGTTAAAAGAAAGAGGGATAAATCAGCCGGTGCGGATCCACAACTTTCTCCGACCGCTGATGAAATAGCCAAAGCGATAAGGATTGTTCAGTCGCTAACCCCGGTTCCGACCGAACCGGCACCATCGGGAAGGGGCTCAGTTCAGTCGGTTCCCCCGGTTCCAGATTATAATTTAGAAGATTTTTATGAACCGGAGGAGGAGGAAGGAGAGTATGAGGATAGTGATGGTGATTACCAAAGTCTGGATGTGCCCATTGACCCGGACATCTCCCCAGACAGACCTTCAGGGGTTTCTCCTCCTAGGCTTTCTGAATCCCCTTCCCATTTTATGTTCTACAAAAAAGTGGCTGAAACTCTTCAGCTTCCTATGGAAGAAGCTGTAGACGACCAGGAGGAGCCTGACTATGTTGAAATGATGGATATCCCAGAGTCCAGGAGGCTGTCTATTCCCCTTCATAAGTCCTTTGGGGAAACAGACAATAAAAATTTTAAAGACTCCTAATTCTATACCTCCTGTGGACAAGAGAATGGACAAGAGGTATACTCTCTCAGGCTCAGATACGGAGTTCCTTACCCAGCAATGCAGCCATGTTGGGGTAGTGCAGGCTGCTGCCTATGATAAGGCAAATATACCCTTGGCTTCACACACCCCAGATAAGGACTCCAGGAGGATTGATGCCATGGCAAAGAAACAGTACATGGCAGCATCCTTGGGACTCAGGCAGGCTAATTATATGGCCTATACAGCTAGATATCAGAAACCTAGATGGGACACTGTAATGGCCTTAGCTAAACAGGTCCCTGGCCAGCTTGCCAAGGAGCTGGAGCAGGTGGCTGCGGATGGTATTGAGGCATCCAAGGTGCAATTCCATGCTGCAGTGGACTCCAATGATGTTTCATCTAGAGTCATGGCTACATCTGTGGCCCTTCGTAGGATGGCTTGGCTCAGATGTACTAGCCTGTCTCAGGATACCCAGACTAAGGCCATGGATTTTCCTGTTGTGGGTAATTCTCTGTTTGGGGAGCAAACAGAGAACTAAATGAAGAAAATGGATGAATACAGGACCACCTATAGGAGTGCTCAGGCCAAGGAAAGGCAAGCCACTCCCTGGAGGCAGCATTCCAGGGGCAGGGGCAGGCCTTTTCATAGGCCTTTCTACCAAGCCCAGGCTTCCTCTTCTGCTTATGCTCATAGAGGGTTCTTCAGAGGGAGAGGCAGACGGAGAGGCAGGCCTGCTTCCACCCCTCAGCCTAGAGCCCCTGCTAAACAGGCACCCTGATGGGTTTGCCAGGGCCGATTCTCCACCACCTGTAGGGGGCAGGCTGGCTTACTTTGTCCAGGACTGGATGTCTTTAACATCAGACAAATGGGTCCTGGAAGTAGTAAGCCAGGGACTGGTTCTCGGCTTCAAAAAATTTTCAAAGATGAGTCCACCCTTACACAAGGGAAAAGGATTGTACTCTAAGTACTTCCTAACCCTCCAAAAAACAGGAGAATGGTGGCCCATCCTGGATCTCAGATATTTAAACAAGCACCTTTTAAAGCCAAAGTTCAAAATGGTGACTCTGGGAATAATTCTACCCTCTCTAAGGCCAGGGGACTGGCTAGTTTTTATTTATTTATTTAGTTTTTGTTGACCGGGTAAGTGCACTAGACAAATCCTGCCTATTTTCAGGCACGACCCGGGGGAGGGGGATACAGATGAATGCCAACTGACCTTGAACCAGATTAAGCTGTTTGTGATATTTTAGTGAATGAGGAAAATTTGGCCAGGACACCTGGAAATTCCTCACTGCTCGGCCAGTAGGGGGACAGGTTGTTGCTGGATAGCAGGTCAGTTGGTGACCTGCATGCAAGGAGGATGGAAGTGGAGGAGCAAGCGGAGCAGCCGAGGGCTGCAAATGAACCAATGCTTCTACTAGGAACAACAGAGAATACAGAGAAATATGAGGAAGGAGAAGAAAAAGACCAATTTGTTTCAACAGAGGATTTAACAACATTTATAACGAATATGCCAATATTAGAGTCAACGGAGCTTACACCTAAGGTGAGACAACTAAAAAATAAACTGGAAACATTACAGCATGAGCAGAGAAAAGTAGCAGAAGAATTAAAAGCACTGGCATGCAACAAACGGAGCAACTTACAAAACCAAACAACGAAGTAGATCGGGTACAAGTCCTGGTAACACGAGTCCCAAACAATCCTTGAGTGGTGTTTGCAGAGAAGCGAAGGATGAAGTTCAGACAGATAAGGTGACGAAATGAGCGATAATTTGAATGATGTGCCTTCATGGAGAGTTGAACTGGAGACCGAGAGGGAAACAGGAACGACGTACAACAAATATTGCAGGTGCACAAGGACGTTGTAATGAGAAAGGAAGAGAGACGGGGACAGCTTTTGGACGGACAAGAAGTCCTGTATTGAATTCAAGGGTTTTGTATTTCAGCCTGGAAACAATATGGAGAAACGGACTACAGAACAGGAGAAAACTGCATCTATCAAACGGTGCCAGGAATACAGACTGGGGTAACGGACTTTCATTCAACAAACGACTGGTGGATAAGGTAGGAGAAGAAGGAAAGGAAAAAGAATGGCATTGACTTTTGCAAACGTAACTTGATACTGCTATAGTGGGAACAGATGGACAGTTAATTACTGATCAGCAAGGGAAAAGAAACAGTGGTAGGCAATATCTGTACTGCACCTATTTCTACTGATAACTGGTCCCCACAGAAAGCGTTAAGTGAAGCAGGTTGGACATTGGATAATGGATCGTGGAAACCACGCCTGACTGGGACCCAAAATTAAATTTCTCCCAAAATGAACCTACTTGGAAACCAAAGATACAAGAAGCTGGTAACTCACAAGAGTGTGAAAAGAGGATAAATGGGAATGAGGAGGTACCCTATGGAGAGTTCAACTGGGGAAAAGGAACCTTCAATGCCTAGGGTAAAAGCACAAGGGAGGCACAGGACCATAGCGAACCAGTGGGATAAACCATTGATGTCAGAGTTATTTTCATAATTAAACAGGACGCTGCACCTCGTAGAAATGCGATACGCATTGGGTATAAAGGAGGTTTAGAGGTTCGACCTGACAGGCAGTATGTGGGAAAAAGTTTATTAAAGGAGTCTTTGCATTTTCACCTAGAGAGGTGTTTGCACTTATTAATATTTCTGGAGAGGATAATTTCGATGTGAGTTTTCGTTCTACCTATGCTCTTGATATGTTTTGGGAAAGATATCACGCAGTTAAATTTTCCCCTTGTGGACTCCATTTATGGTAATACCTTTAACAAAGCCTTTAATTAAATATGTCACTGTTATGTTTAGAAACGAGGGTGCATATTGATGATATTATTACTGGCTAGGCCAAAATGTGAAATTCAAAGTGACCCTGAAGCAATACTAGATTCAGAGCAATTCTGGACAGGGGTTGGCGTTTAAGTAAAATTAAGGCAGAAGAGGCAGGTATTGAAACATTCCGAATTCCTTTTATTAGGAGGATAGAGGGTGTGTTTCTATGCGGACAACCACGTGCATGCTTATAAATGTGGGGCTAGGACGATTTATCAAGTTCATGTGACAAACCTAGATGTGAAAACTGTGGAGAAGTGGGCCATAGTACATTACAGTGTTAGCTCCACAGAGTGATTTGTGTGAAGAGGCAGGACATGTATTTGCTGATTGTACATGGCGGCAAAAAATAAAGGTTGTTAAAGTGCGTCCAGATCTATTAATTCAGAAAGCACAGGATTCGATGATAGGAAAACCTTGGTTGGTTCCACACAGCCTCGGTGAGACATAACCACAGGATACATCAAATGGACAAGGACAGATGTACTCAAAGTAGCCAGTCAAAATGGCACTTCAAACCTAGATACAGGGAAACTTGAAGAGAAAGGCAACAACAACAGGAGACCTTTCGGACTCCAGTGGTTGCTGCTGTTAGACGTTCCTCACGAAATGTTAAAAATCTTTCTCAACAGCCGATTTTGGAAGTGGAAACCAGTAATTCTTTTGCCTTACTGACCAGTCAATGGGAGAATCAGATATGGATGGACCTGAGGATGATTCCCAGTTGATAACGGACAGTCCACCTTCCTCAATAGGCTTACAAGAGGATTATAAAGGAAAGAAAAGAAAAGGAGGAAAAGAGATAGGTGAAGGTAGACTTTGAATAGGAATGCTGCAATTTAGGTTAGGTTCAGTGAATGTACACAGTATATTGAATTATAAGAGACGGCAGATAATTTATGATTCAGTTCATGCTGCGTATTAGATGTCTGTTTAATACAAGAAACCTGGATATATAATATGTCACAAGTTAGGTGTTTTCAACAAGAATGGTGCTGGGGCCCATCCTATTGGTCCTTTGGCCGGCAGTCAGCAGATGGCATAGGTTTTTGTTTCATTCCTATGAGTTTTCTTTAATTAGGTTGATAGATTTGATACCAGGATGGTTGATGATCTTAGATGGGATGTGGAAAGGCAGGTCTTGTAGATTTATTAATGTATATGGTTCAGCTAAGCAGAAAGGGTTGCACTTTGTAATATGTTACAACCTTATTTATTGACTTCACTGGAGGTGTTTTTTGTGGGATTTTAATTGTACTTTATTAGATGTTGAGAATCCAATTGAAAAGAAAAAATAAAAGATTTATTGTGATACTAGGGCACTTTATAAAATGATCCATTCTGCAGGTTTAATTAATGGTAGTAGTAAACAGAGTTCAGGCCCACGTTTACATCTAAAAGGAATCAATTTACTTCTACTATAGATTATATTTTCTATCCAGACAAATTTCTTTTACATATCAAACATGCCCAGTGTCCTTTTCTGATCATTTGCTGTTACTTTGTAATGTTTCTCCTTCGGTAATCTGAGAAAGAAAACAAGATGGAAATTGAATCCTTTATTATTGACCTCAAAAGAAATATTGGAAAAATTCAGTTGTTGTTAACAGCACGATTCAGTAGAATTTTATACAGCTCAAAAGAGTAAATGGTGGAAGGATTCTAAGGATGACATTTGTCATCTATTACAACAGCAAGGAAAAGCAAAGGCAAATAATGATTTTTACACTATTTAAAATTAAGACAGCAATTATATAATTTATTTTCAATAGCCAATATTTCCTCAATGGAATATGATTCAGATTAGGTTAGTAAAAGCTCAGCTTTTGAAAGTTCAGTATAATGAGCCAGAACTCTAAATGCGCATTTCGTTATGGGATCAAGAAGCAGCCGAGGGGATCCATATGCTGCTTTTAAAATTTATACACAAGCCACACATTTGACTACACTTGAATAAGGTGGGTCTGTTAGTACAAGATCAGAAGTCGCTTCTTCAATAAAACAATTATTTTGGAATAAGTCAGCTAGCCCTGTCTGTGAAATATTGGGGACTTTTAGACCAGATCTGTACCAGACCATGGAGAGTCCTGAGTGTAGGCCAGTTAATAACAGGTACGAGTCATTCACAGAACTCGTATTGATGGATTAACAGCAAATTAAAAGTTTCTTTTGCGTTTTGAATTTGTTATTGTATTTAATGTATTTCTGATAGCCCTGACTTTCCAAGCTGGTTTGCAGAGGGGTTGCTGATTTTTATATAAGTCAGGTGATAAATTTGATTTAAAAATTGGAGACTAATTACTTTGAATGTAGATTATAAATTATTTATGAGAATCTTGAATGAGAGATTAAACAATTAGCAGTAAGAGTACTTTCCCATATCAGTTTTGGTGGAGTGCCTGGGAAAATATACACCAGCCCATATGGTCTTAAGAGATATAGTGGAGTTGGCAAAAAGGCAAAAGATATCAGGATGTATTGTCTCATGGACCAAATGAAGGCCTTTGATAGAGTATACCAACCTTTTTATTTGAATCCTACGGAAGTATGGAGTCTCAAAGGTTTTATACACATTATAAAGAACTTTATGATTCAGCAACAACACATCCAGTAATACAACTTCTGAGATAATGGAAGGATTTCATATTCCACTGAGTACGGCTAAGGTTGTCCATTAAGCCCTTGTTATATGCATTTACGATTGATTCACTGATTAGATCATTAATACAAACAATCGGTGGACAGGAATTGGTTGGACTGTTGATGTGGATAAGTGGTATATATGTTTATGCTGATGATTTGTGTGTCTTTTTCTGATAGTTCACAAGTAAAGGTTATTTTTAGATTACATGGAAGAATATGCAGTATTGGCAAATTCAGCTATTAACAAAACAAAAAGTAAAGGAGTATTTATTGGAACCAATGACATAGCTGAGGTAATAGTAAGGTCTTCAGATTTTCCTGTGATCCAATTAAAATATTGGGTTTATTTTATGGACCAAATAATATACCAGAATTTAATTGGATGACAGATTAAAGTCTATTGATCTTAAAATTAGTATTTGAAACATTGGAAACTGGATAAAATTAAAAGGGTTACGATTATTAAAAATTTATTGTTCCAGTTAATATACACAGCATTAATTTTCCTTTGCCCTCATTCTTGGAAACCAGATTATATAGTTTATTTTTTTCAGATGTTGTGGGGGTGTAGGCTTAACCTCGATTAAGAGACAATTTACATACTTGGAAAACAGAAAGGCGGACTAGGAAATGATAGATCCGGTTGTTTTTTTTACACTCTATTTATTTCAACTAATACAAATTAGGATGGGGGGCACCTTGGGAAACATTGGATTGTTACACAGATAAGTCATGGGAGATATTATACTTTTTGGAACAATAGACCACTAAAACCGATCATCGACACTGTTACTTCCAGTATATTACATTCCAATGCAAAAATTGTTTAAATGGGGGTTAGAAGCACAGGGTCAAAGTTAGTCAGGTTCGCAGCTGTATAAATCTGTCTTACTAATTATATCCAAGTGAACCAGAGTTTAAGAACTGTCATAAAGGACTATAGGAAGGAGGTTTTAAGTAAATTAAATAACACAAGATTACCTACTTATATGTGGGACACCTTATGGCTTACGGTATATGGTCGAATTGAGTTAGAGGAATGCCATACAAACCTTTACAGGAACGAAACTGTCCATTTTTAGAGTGTATAGCACAAGAAGAAACAGTTCAACATTTTCTTTTTGAATGTTCTATGCTACTAACCTATGGAAGTTTTTAGTGTTCGATGATATGAAATGGCTAGTATGTATGGATTATGAGATATTAGTATTGATCATGTTCCTCAATTTCGTTATTATACCATAAAGATATTTACAAATTTTTGTAAGCACATTGGTATACTATTTGTCAAGCTAGATGCCAATGGGTACTCTATCAAAGATTAATGCCTAGACACGGTTCAGAGACTTAATACAAGGGCTATGTACAGGATTTATAGTTATGATATTACATTTTTTTTTCTTTCCAAAAAGTGAGAGAATGGTGGAAAGGTTTTCAAAATTCATTAAATACAAATGAGAATTTTGGGAAACATTATGGGATATAGAAATGTTCATTTGAGAGTTTAGTATTTTTTACAGATGCTTTATATTGAGTTTATAATTTCGGGATTTAGCCTTTTGTTAAAGTATATTATGTCTCTATTAAAAAAAAAAAAAGAGAAACTGGGAAGGGACTGTTATTAATATTATTAAGGGATATAGATTAATATTAATTGCAGATTTAATTTGTAGTAATATGAGGTAATACTATGGATATTGTGGTGTTTTTCCTTTGTCTGTATGTATATATATGATTTGTGTTAAATTTCATATTATGTAACTGTGGCTTTGATATTGTTTGATGTTACTTTAATAAAATATTCCCCTACTCTTTCGGGAATAAGTGCCAGGATCTTTAACATCCACTTGAACTACCACCAATCCAGGCAGATGGGACCTCGGTTTGAACTCCCATCCGAAAGACTGCACCTCAGAAGTGTAGCACCCTTTCATGCTGCACTACAGTGTCAGTACTGGGATGTTAACCAAAGGGCCAGATGTGGGAACTGAACCTATAGCCCTGGACCTCAAGGATGCCTATTTCCATATTCTCATCAGAAGCTCGCACCGAAAGTACCTCAGGTTCGAGCTGCCCTCAGGCCATTACCAATTCAGAGCAATGCCCTTCAGCCAACTTCTGCTCCAAGGGTGTTCACAAAATGCCTGGCAGTAGTGGTTGCCTTCCTAAGGAGAAAAAAGATCTCCATCTTTCCATACCTGGACGACTGGCTCATAGTAGGCCAGTCTCCAGACCAAGTCAAGTTACACCTACAGATAACTCAGCAACTGCTCACTTCTCTAGGTTTCCTTCTGAATCTTTCAAAGCCAGTTCTAGAGCCTGTGCAGCTCCTCACCTTCATAGGGCAGAGCTGGATACAGTAAAGGTAAGAGTTTCCTTCCTGGACAGGGCAAGGACCCTTATCTCACTGGCCTCTTCTTCACCCTCCAGGTGTCTCGACCAGCAAGGCATTGCAGCCTTGGGACACACTGCTGCCTCTACAGCAGTGGTTCAGGGAGCAAGATTTCAAATGAGGGACTTTCAGTTCCACTTGAGAGCCTTCTGGTCTCAGAAAAAGGATCCTCTGACCAAACTAATCCCAGTGACTCGAACCCTGATCCAGGCGTTACAGTGGTGTCAGGATCAGGACAATCTAAGACAAGGAGTTCCTTTTGTCACCAGTCTCATTCTCAATCCTTACTACAGATGCCTCCCTCTTGGGTGGGAGCTCACTTGGGGGACCTGGCCACCCAAGAGTTGTGGTCTCCCAGAATCTCTGCTTCACATCAATCTGTTAGAACTCAGAGCAGTGTTTCTAGCACTCAGCTTTTTCCAAGTCTGTTCAGAACAAAGTAGTTCAGATCAGGACAGACAATACCACCACAATGTGGTATATCAACAAGCAGGGGCACCTCGCCCACGGCCTGGCTTGTGCACAGAAGCAGTGAAGTTGTGGTTTCTGGCCCATCTCTGAATGCCTCTCTTACAGCAGTGCACCTCCCAGGGAAGGACAATGTCCTGGCAGATGCTCTCAGCAGGATATCTCAGGGCTGTCGAATGGTCCTTGATCCCTGATTTTGAAGCTGATCTTCCAGATGGGGCACCCCACAGATAGTTCTTTTGCAGCCCCAGGCAATCACCAACTTCTCTCTTTGCTGCAGGCCCCAGTGTTGGGCTCAGTCCCCTGGATGCCCTAGTTCTCAATTGGGAAGGGAGGTTCCTGTGCTTTTCCCATTTCCTCTCCTGTTCAAGGTGCTAGTCAAAATCAGGTCTCAGTCCTGCAAGGTGATTCTGATTGCTCCAAACTGGGCCAGACAGCCCTGGTACCCTCTCTTGTTGTCCTTAGCAGTCCACCTTCCCCTGTCTCTTCCCAGGAATTACAACCTGTTAACATGTGCTCAAGGGAGGGTTTGGTATCCAAATCTCTCAATCTCAAGGCCCGGCTCTTGAAGAGTTAGTATTTTCTGATTTGCACCTCTCTCAGGGTGTTCTGGATATCTTAAAGGCTTCTCTGAAGCTTTCCACCAGAAACACTAACTATTCCAAGTGGAAAAGATTTACTATATGGTGCTCTGGGAAGCATATTTCTCCAGAGTCTGCTGGCCTGCCCACAGTCCTTGACTATATGGTTCATCTTAATAGCTTGGGACTCAGACCAGCTACACTAAGAGTGCATCTGGCAGCTGTCTCTGCCTTCCTCTCAGAGGCAAGCACTCTTCCCTTTCAGCTCATCCTGTATTTTCTAAATTTTCAAGGATTGCTGACCAATCCTCCCTTCTGGGACCCTGCCCTGCTTGGGACCTTAATGTTTGCATTGCTCAGCTTATGCAACCCCTTGAGCCTTTGTCCTCAGCAGTTTGCTAGTACTTGACTTGGAAAACTGTTTTCTTGGTCTATCACTCTGCCAGACGATAAGTAATTATAGGCCCTGTCAGTGGAGCCTGATTTTATCTCTTTCCATAGAGATAAGGTGGTCCTCAGGACTAATAGGAAGTTTTTGCCTAAGGTGGTTTCAGATTTCCACCTTAACCAATCTGTCTCTTCCTGATTTCTTCACTGACCATTCCTCCTCTGGGGAGAGGAGGCTGCACAGTTTGGATGTGAAAAGGGCCCTTAGCTACTACATAGAGTGCACCAAGGGTCACAGGTTTGACTCCTTCCAACTGTTCCTCACTTATGGTGAGGTTGGTAAGGGAAAACCTGCCACTAAGTGATCTATTGCCAGGTGGATTGTATCTTGCATTCAATTTATCTATGAAAAACTAGGGTAGGATCCCACCCTCAGGCCTGAGGGCTCACTCTACCAGAGGTAGTGCTTCCCTGGCTGCTGCCAGATATTCCTATCTTAGAGATTTGTCAAGCAGCCACCTGGAAAACAGTACACACTTTTACCAAGCATTACTCTCTGGATATCCAGGCTAGGAGTGATGCTCGGTTTGGCACAGCAGTGCTCAGAGCCTATTTCGAAGTAGTTTCTGTCCCTCCTCCATGGAGGTACTGCTTCGTAGTCTGCATATGTGAGAATACAGCAAGACTTCATGTTTGAAGAAAAAATTACTCACCTTAGTAATGTTGTTTCTTCTAATGGAGTCTTGCTGTATTCTGACCCCCCCGCCTCCCCTCTCAGAACCTGTTTTTTGGGATGTGGGTGGGCAGTAGCAGTGTTGGCACTCGGGAGGTGCCCCCACCTCTTCTTTTCTCACCCCTTTAGTTTGGGTGTGTGGGTGTTGTGTTTTGTTTTAATTTTTGGGTTTCCTGACTTGAGTCTTTGTTTTGGGACCAAAAAATCTTTTTGTTATATTTAGTAGCCAGTTGGCTAGTGTAAGTTTACAGTTTCCACACAGGACACCCAGTGAGTATAGCTCGTAAAGATCTGACTGTTTGAGTTCAAACAGCAACAGAGTCTCAACCAAGCTCAAGCTCAGCGTTCCATGCCCGGCATGGAAAGTTAACTCTTTCATCTCCGGGGCAGTTCAAAGGTTGGACATCACTGCATATGTCAGAATACAGCAAGACTCCATGAAACAACATTACTATGGTGAGTAATTTTTTCTTATTGTCTGGGGTTTGACCACCTTGATTCAGACTGCCAAATTTGCAAGAATTTTCCCAGATCTACCCTGGAAAAGAGATTAGGTAGACTGAGAAGTCCGCTGACCTGGATGTCCAGCCTGGTTCGGTTCCAACTGAACAAGGAGGAGTGCCCTCTGACCAGGGCGATACTTCGGGCAAAAGGAGAGCCGATTCTGAGGAGTCGGTTCCGGTGAAAAGAAAGACAAAAGATTAATCTGCCGGTTCAGACCCAGAAATTCATACTCTGACTGCCGATGACATAGCCAAGGTGATAAGGATAGTGCAGTTGCTTATTTCGGTTCCGACCGAACCGACACCATCTGGCAGGGGTCGGTTCGGCGGTTCCTCCGGTTCCGGATTATACATTGGAAGAATTTTATGAACCGGAGGAGGAGGAGGGCGAGTATGAGGATGATTATGGTGATTATGAAAGTCTGGATGTGTCTATTGACCCGGACATCTTCCCCAGACAGACATTCAGGTGTTTCTCCTCCTAGGCTTTCTGAGTCCCCTTCTCACTATGTTTTACAAAAAAGTGGCTGAGACCCTCCAGCTTCCTGTGGAGGAAGCAGCAGAGTATCAGGAGGAGCCTGATTATGTTGAGATGAGGGACATCCCAGAGTCCAGGAGACTGTCTGTTCACCTCCACAAATCCTTTGGGAAACAGACACGTAAAATTCTTAAGTCTCCTAATTCTATACCTCCTGTGGACAGACGAATGGACAAGAGGTACACTCTCTCAAGCTCAGACATGGAGTTCCTTTTCCAGCAATGCAGCCATGTTGAGGTAGTGCAGACTGCTGCCTGTGATAAGGCAAATATTCCTTTGGCTTCACACCCCCCCAGACAAGGACTCCAGGAAGATTGATGCTATGGCAAAGAAACAATACATGGCAGCATCTTTGGGACTCAGGCAGGCTAACTATATGGCCTATACAGCTAGATACCAGAAGTCCAGGTGGGACACTGTGCTGGTTCTGGCTAAACAGACCCTGACCAGCTTGCCAAGGAGCTGGAGCAGGTGGCTGCAGATGGGATTGAGGCATCGAAAGTACAGTTTCATGCTGCTGTGACGCCAATGATGTTTCATCAAGAGTCATGGCTACATCTGTGGCTCTTCGGAGGATGGCTTGGCTCAGATGTACTAGCCTCTCACAGGATACCCAGGCTAAGGCCATGGATTTTCCTGTAATTGGTAATTCTCTGTTTGGGGAGCAGACGGAGAACTACATAAAAAAAAGATGGATGAGTACAGGACCACTTAGAGGAGTGCTCAGGCCAAAGAAAGGCAAGCAACTCCTCAAAGGCAGCAGTGCAGGGGCAGGCCTTTCCAAACGCCTTTCTACCAAGCTCAAGCCACCTCTTCTTTTTCACAGAGGGGGTTCTTTAGAGGGAGAGGCAGAAGGGGGATGAGCAGGCCTGCATCCACCCCTCAGCCTAAAGCCCCTGCCAGGCAGACACCCTGATGGGTCTGCCCTTGCTGATTCTCCCATACCAGTAGTGGGCAGGCTGGCTTACTTTGTCCAGGACTGGAAGTCTGTCTTACATCAGACAAGTGGGTCCTGGAAGTAGTAAGCCAGGGACTGGTTCTCAGCTTCAAAACATTTCCCAAGGTGAGAACCAGATCCTTTCCACCTGCAAATTTCTGAGACCCTTGCCCTAGAGGCAGAGGTCTCTTCTCTCCTAGCTCTCAGAGCTATAGAGAGGGTTCCCACCCTACACAAGGGCAAAGGATTGTACTCCAGGTACTTCCTAACCCCGAAAAAGACAGGAGAATGGCGGCCCATCCTGGACCTAAGATATCTGAACAAACACCTTTTAAAGCCAAAGTTCAAAATGGTGACTCTTGAATTATCCTTCCTCTCTAAGGCCAGGGACTGGCAAGCCTCCCTGGACCTCAAAGATGCTTACTACATTCCCATCAGGTGCTCCTTGAAAGTACCTCGGGTTCGAGTTACCCTCAGGCCATTATCAATTAGAGAAATGCCCTTTGGCCTAACATCAGCCCCAAGGGTTTTCAGCAAAGTGCCTGGCAGTAGTTGTTGCTTTCCTAAGAAGAAAAAAGATCTCCATCTTCCCATACTTGGACGACTGGCTCATAGTAGGTCAGTCTCCAGACCAAGTCAAGTCACATTTGCAAGTGACCCAGCAAGTGCTCACTTCATTAAGATTCCTTCTCAGCCTTCCAAAGTCAGTTCTCAAACCAGTACAGCTCCTCACCTTCATAGGTGCAGAACTGGCTGCAGTAAAGGCAAGGGCCTTCCTTCCCCTGGAAAGGGCAAGGACCCTTATGGAACTGGCCTCTTCATTCACCCTTTAGGTGTCTCGACCAGCAAGGCATTTCCTTCAGATACTGGGCCATGGCAGCTTCCATAGCAGTGGTCCAAGGAGCAAGATTCCAGATGAGGGACATCAGTTCCACTTAAGAGCTCTCTGGTCCCAAAGAAAGGATTCCCTACCAAACTAGTCCCAGTGACTCGCACCCTAATCCAGGCCTTGAAATGGTGGCAGGATCAGGACAGTTTGAGACAAGGGGTTCTATCTGTCACTCAGTCTCATTCAGTGATACTCACCACAGATGCTTCCCTGCTGGGCTGGGGAGCCCATTTGGGGGATCTTACCACCCAAGGACTGTGGTTACCTCAGGAATCCCTGCTTCACATCAATCTCTTAGAACTCAGAGCAGTGTGTTTCTGGCACTGCAAGCTTTTTCCAAATCTGTACAGAACAAGGTGGTTCAGGTCAGAACAGACACCACCACAACCACCATGTGGTACATCAACAAGCAAGGAGGCACTCTGTCTACGGCCTTGTGCACAGAAGCAATGAAGTTGTGGTCCCTGGCCTATTCCCTGCAATCCTCTCTGATAGCAGTTCACCTCCCAGGTAAGGACAATGTCCTGGCAGATGCACTGAGCAGAATATCCCAGGGCCTTCACGAATGGGCCCTAGATCCTCTAGTTTTGAAAGTGATTTTCTCAAGATGGGGCACTCCAGAGATGGATCTTTTTGCAGCACCTGACAGTCACCAACTTCCTCCCTTTTGTTGCAGACCCCCAGTCCTGGGCTCAGTCCCCCTGGATGCTCTGACTCTGCATTGGGAAGGGAAATTTCTGTATGCTTTCCCCCCTTCCCTCTCATGTTCAGTGTGTTACTCAAGATAAGGTCACAACCATGCAAAGTGATTCTGATTGCTCCAGACTGGGCCAGACTGCCCTGGTCTCCCCCCCCCCGTTGCTGTCCCTAGCAGTCCACCTTCTCCTGTCTCTTCCCAGGAATTACAACCTGTTGACATCCTCTCAGGGGAGGATTTGGTACCCGAATCTTCAGTCTCTCAATCTCAAGGCGTGGCTCTTGAAGAGTTTGTTTGCAGATCTGCATCTTTCGCAAGGGGTTCTGGATATCCTTAAGGCTTCTCGAAAGCCTTCCACCAGGTAGAGTTACATCTCCAAATGGAAAAGATTCAGCATTTGGTGTTCGAAGAAGAATATTTCTCCAGACTCTGCTGAATTGCCTACGGTTCTGCACTATATGGTCCATCTTAATTGCCTAGGCCTCAGACCAGCTACCCTTAAAATACACTTAGCAGCTGTTTCTGCTTTCTTGTCAGTAGGCAAGCCTTCCTCTCTATCATCCCATCCTGTATTTTGTAAGTTTTTCAAGGGATTGCTTCACGCTGGTCCTGCTCCTGCTTGGGACCTTAATGTTTGCATTGCTCAGCTTATGCAACCTCCCTTTGAGCCTTTGTCCTCAGTAGAGCTTAAGTATTTGACTTGGAAAACTGTGTTTTTGGTAGCCATTACTTCTGCCAGGCATATCAGTGAATTGCAAGCCCTGTCAGTGGAATCTGATTTCATCTCTTTCCATAGAAATAAAGTGGTCCTTAGAACTAACAGAAAGTTCTTACCTGAAGTGGTTTGATTTCCACCTCAACCAGTCTATATCTGTCCCTGTTTTCTTCACTGACCATTCCTCCTCGGGAGAGAGGAGGCTACACAGCTTGGATGTTCAAAGAGCCCTTAGCTACTACATACAGCGTACCAAGGGTCACAGGTTTGAATCCCTCCAGTTGTTCCTTATGTATGGAGAAGTTGGTAAGGGTAAACCAAACCTGCCACTAAGAGATCTGTTGCCAGGTGGATTGTTTCTTGTATACAATTCTGCTATGAAAAACTGGGTAGAACTCCACCCTTAGGCCTGAGGGCTCATTCCACTAGAGGTACAGCTTCTTCCCTGGCTGCTGCCAGGGATATTCCTCTCTCAGAAATTTGTCAAGCAGGCACCTGGAAAACTGTCCATACTTTCACCAAGCATTACTCTCTGGATATCCAGGCTAGGAGTGATGGTTTGGTTTGGCACAGCAGTACTTCAGAGCCTATTTCCAAAGTAGGTTCTGTCCCTCCTCCATGGAGGTACTGCGTGGTAGTCTGCATATGTGAGAATACAGCAAGACTTCATGTTATTTGAAGAACAAATTACTCACCTTAGTAATGTTGTTTCTTCTAAAGGAGTCTTGCTGTATTCTGACCTCCCCCCGCCTCCCCTCTCAGAACCTAGATTTTGGGGTGTGGGTGGGCAGGAGCAGTGTTGGCACCCTAGGGGACCCTTTTTTTTTCCCCACCCTCTTTTGGTTTGGGTGAGGGGTCGTGTTTTGGATGTGTCTTGTTTTTGGGTTTCGTGACTTGAGTCTTCCTTTTTGAAGCCAAGAAACCTTTTTATATAGATACTTTTGCCAGTTGGCTAGTAGAGTTTTACAGTTTCCACACAGAACATTTAGTGAGTATTGCTCGTAAAGATTTGACGGTTGCAGTTTAAACAGACGGGCTTCAACCGAGTTCGTGGTGAACATTCCATGATGGCCATGGAAAGTTTAACTTTGTTCTCCAGGGCAGTTGAAAGGCAGGACCTTACTGCTTATGTCAGAATACAGCAAGAGTCCATTAGAAGAAACATTACTAAGTTGAGTAATTTTTTCTTAATGATCAAACAGGTTTAAACAGTAAACATTAAATTGCCTAACGTTTCTATTTACCCCTCCTTTTCCTGTGTTTAACTTGAAAAGTACTGTTATAATTCCTAACTGAGCACTATCTAACCATTAACAGTATACTGACCATATTAATAGAATGACCTTACAAACCCTGCATATTTGGCTATGCTCCCATCTATCCTTCGCCAGTAGACCGGAAATAAGTAGGGAGCTGTGATTCGTGTCACTGGAAAATTTTAACATCCTGAAAAAATGAAACACTTGAAGGTATGCAGTAAAAAACCTTTATAAATGATGGATTAGAAGTCTGTCTTTTTAACCAAAGAATAAGTATGATAGTTGGCTAGAGTTCCCAGCTGGTGCGTGGGTGGGAGCCAAAAATAAAAACAGGGGATCTCTCCCTCGTACAAAGTCATTAAATATAAAACTAAGGCGTCTCGTATGTAAAAGTACAGTTGCACCAGCACATACAGAAATAATAAATTTAGTGCCCCTGGCACAACGAAACAAGACAACTTTCATGAAATCGGCAGTAAATGTGATGCAACTCAGGAGGGGCAATATCAGTTTCGCTGTCCATTTAGAATCTAGGACATACGGTGTTTCCACGCTATGTAGCAGTCCAAAGTGATAGAAGTTCAAGACATACCCCCCAAAAAAATCTAGGATGTTGTTAGGCACAAGTAAGTCATTGTCACCTCTATAGTTGGAAGTTCTATAGGCAAGCCGCCCAGCCGTAGGATCTGGTGAACAAGGCAAAACAAGCACATAACACAGGCTGCCTCTTGTGGCACATGATTAGAATTATTCTGGGAAGCGAAATGTCAGAAGTAGCTGCACGATGATGCACACAGTCGTGTAGGGAGAGAACCCAGATCTAGTTCCCTGGCACCTGGTGGAGAAAGACCAGCCATCATGAAGTAGGGGAAAAGTCTATATGACACAGTCATCGCCCCTTTCCTGACTTTTTTAAATATTGCTGCTTCCAGTAGTTGCTGTTATTAATAAAATCTAGGGAAATCTTAGGAAAACTAAAGCAAGGAAGTACCTGTAGCTCATTACAAAACAAGGACCTTCGTTGAGATTGGGGTTTTATCAAATAAGGTACACTTTTTGTAAAAACTTTGACACAAATTGGTTCCCCTTATTCATCATTTGTTATTCAGGGGGTCATGAAAGAGGTCAGGAAGGGCAACCTTCAGTCTGGCTGCTGCAGTATCGGGATTCTCATGTGATGAATGACCAGTTCCCAGCTACTATGACTTGAAGCTTGGCTGGATAAGTCATCCTGAATTTAATCCCAACCACCATGAGTCTAGATACTAGCGGGTGAGACGTGGTTCTTCTCTGGCATACTGTAGTCGGCAAATCCTGTGCTATCCTGACTTTGTTTCCCTCCCATCTCACTTCTTGTAGGTCTTTAAATTTAAGCAAAACATGCTGTCTTTCCAGAAGCTGTAGAAATCTGAAAATCGGGGGATGTGGTGTGGGCCCCCCGCTGATGGTTTGGGGCGGAGAGCTCTGTGTGCCCTTCCAGTATATTTCTGTCCAAATGGAGAGGGACCAGCAATTTTCTGCAGTAGTTTCTGTACAAAAAGAACAGTGTCCAGTCCTTCTCCCTCAGGAAGACCTTTGAGGACTGCATTATTGTGCCTATTGTGGCCCTCTCTCCTCCACCTTCAACTCTACGTGAGACATTTTTTGCTGCATGGCCACGAGCTCAGGATCCGTTCTTTCAGCCCTCTTCACAAGAGAGCAAATTCTGGCTGTGTTATCTGATGCTCTTTGACCCGTCTTCTGTGGCCTGGGTAAGAGATTTAATTTTGGAGGAAATGTTACAGAGCTCGTCTCTGAAGGGAGCAAATTCAGCCCAGAATTGTTGTAGTGTAAGTGGCTACTGTTCCGCTGGAGTGGGTATGGAAATCGATAATTCTGTTGCGCTATGAGCCCACTGTTTCTTTGGGGTCTTCTCAGGGGTTACTGAAGGGGTGTGTTTTTCAGTGGCCCTCTCCTCCTCTCTACTTCCATGAGCATTCCGGTATGGTGCTAAAGGTAGCGGATGCCTTCTGCTATTGGTGTCTATATCGATAAGTAGGTTTTGCAAGGTTTAACCACTGCAAAAGTAAATCGGAGCGGGTGGCTGGAGTGATATGGAGGAGTTGTTAGTCAGTGCTCTGCATCATGTGGTCTCCAAGGTAGCTACTTCTGTATAAAGTCATAAATCTGAAAAACAATGCATTACAAGCAAAAGATAAAAATAGCCATTACTTGCGAATATAGGGCTTGATATCCCATTCATTATTGAAACCCTTTAGTTTAAAGAGCTGCCAATGCCTCAAAGAAAACTTTAAAATACATATTTAGGTATGATTTAGCTTGTATTAGATATATATTCTATAGATTTTTCTTCCCCATTATTTATTACTAAGGAAATTTGCATGAATACATGATTTTTATCCCTCAGAGTTCATCTGTTTCTGTAGCCATGCGCAACCCACTGATGCGGCTTGGCACGATATTCAAACGGGGATTGAGCCTGGCACAAATCCTGATGCGCCGGAGCGCATCAGTAATGTATGCAGAGCAGGTGGTGGGGGCGTGCCCATGCATACTCCGCACATCCCAATATTCAGCCCTGGATGTGCTGAGACCATGCATGCACAACCCCTACCTGTGCTGCACACAGGTGAGCCAAAAAAAAGAGCAACAGCTGGCCACCTACAGGTGAGCTGCCTTATTGCAGGGTGCAACACGGCAGCTGCCACCTGTGGTGTACTAGCTCTGGCACAACCCATCTTCGTGTGGCGCCCCCCATGCCCGGTGCGAGCATCGTGAAAAGGATAGTCCCATATCCCTAGTGGTCCAGTGGACTCTTCGCAGCCCGATCGCTGGCATATGTCCTAATGATCGGTCCTATATCCCTGGTGGTCCAGTGGACCGCATGCATCCCGATCGTGGGCGTCAGTAAAAAAAATAATGCCACACCAATCCAACCCTGGTGGTCTACCGGTAACCACCCTCCCTACCTGCCCACTGAGCCCCACCGCCCCGATCCCCCCCGGCCAGCGGCGGGCGTCAGCTCCCCACCTGCTTGCCGCCCACTGACTGACACTGTATGGTAGGGCTGTACGCCCGTTGGTCCACAGCATGAGCCAATGGGTGTGCAGCCTGTACCGTACTACAGTCCAGATATGTGAATGGATCCATTCACATATCTGGACTGTGTAGTACGGTACGGGCTGCATGCCCATTGGCTCATGCTGTGGACCAGTGGGCGACAGCCCTACCGTACGGTGTGTCAGTCGGCGGGTGGTGGGGTGGCAAGCGGACGGGAGTTGCTGTCCACCACTGACCAGGGTGGTGGGGATCAGTGGGCGGGTGGGGAGGGGGTACCTCTGGACCACCAGGGTTGGTTTGGTTTGTCACAAGATGTTACAGACACCCGCAGTTGGGCTGCGAATGCTCCACCGACTACCAGGGATTTGGAACTGTTAATTCTACTACATATGCCCGCGATCGGGCTGCAAGCGGTCCACTGGACCACCAGGGATATAGGACTATTGCTTTTCCCATAGATGCCCGTGATGAGGCTGCAAGCAGTCCACTGGACCACCAGGGGATATAGGACGTGTTCTTCATATACACATGCCCGCGATCGGGCATTTTGCCGCGATGTGCAGGGTGGCGTTGGTCCCTGACGGCTGCAGCCTGGCAGGGCACCAGGTGCAACTTGTTGGGGATCAGTGTACCTGCATGCAAATGGGGCCATAATGACATGCAAATGGCTCCATTTGCACCTTGCATACATTATGGCCCCATTTGCATGTGCACTTTTGAATATCGCGGTTGTTGCACCTATTGCAACGGCACTTGCTCATTCCCCTGCTCCACTCTGGCCACTTGGCTGACGCAGTGCCACTTCGCCATGCGCACTGCGGGTGGCCAAGATACGATATTCAACGATGCTGTGCCATGGCACAGCTCGGTTGAATATCACCCTGTCAACGCCCCTGCGCATCCAGATTGCGCTGCTCCCAGGCTTGCGCCACAGCCTGGCACAGTCTGAATATCTTTCCCCCTGTATAGAGTCCTGGGAAGTATCACTACCAGGTGTTTCCATGGACTTCGCATATTCGCACCTTAGTTCACCAGAACAGTGGGACCGCATCGCAGAATACTACCTGGCATACCGAAATACTACCAGCTTGGAAAACTAAGAAGTTTTTACTTCTTGCCCTAAAAAGTTATCTGGAGCACTGCAGTTTGTTGCCATGGGAGTAATTATGATGTCACAAGCAGTGCATTTTGACCTCTGGTAGGGAGAAAGCAACAGTAATAGATGAAACTATCTAGGAGCAAAGATCCTGTTTTTCATGCAGATTACCTCAATAATAAATAATGGGGTGGAGAAATACATAACTAATGTGAAATACAAGCTGGATTGGGTCTAAATATTGTTTTGTGAAAGTTCTCTTAATGACGGCTACTCTTTAAGACTTAAGTGTGAAACTCCGATAAGATTCTCTTTGTAACCAGTAATCTGCCCTGTTACCACCTTTTGCTAAACGTGCCACATGTTCTAGCCCCACACATTTCATATCAGTTGCACTAAAGTGATGCCTGGAAGCAAAGTGGATCCCCACTGTGGTATCTTCCCTTTTTGTTTTCAGTCGATCACACATGCTCCTGAATACGTTTCTTCAGGGGTCTTACTGTGCATCCAGTATACAGCAAGTTACAAGCGCACCATATTGCGTACACCATGAAGGGCGTGTCACATGTTATGCATTCCTTAATATTTAAAATGATATTTGGCTCAATGGGGAGTGTGAAAATTTTTACTGGTAGTGCATATTTGCAACTAATGCAGTGGCGGCATTTACAAAAGCCAAAAGACCTTCTTGGTAACCATGTTTGGACCTGTTCAGGTCTTGTATTTTTCGGTAGTTTGCTATGGACAAGTCTGTCCTTGAGATTAGCAGCCCTACTGAAAGTTACCATTGGCTTGTCACCCACAGCCAGACGAACAGCATCTTCATTTGTTAGTATCCCCCAATTCCTATGCACAGTATTGCCAAGACCCCCCTGCTATTGCATTGTATTCAGTCAGAAGGAAATAGGACCCAATTTGTTTGTAGGTTCTGGTTGATTTTGTTGCAACAGCACATTTCTGTCAAGTCCCAGTAGTTTTTCTTTTAAATCCTTCAGCAAGGTTTTGTCATATCCTCTCATTAAAGTCTTCTAATTCTGATGCCTGTACCAAATAGTGTTCAGTACCCCTTGCTCTGTGCACCAGCTTGCTGTTTATGAACTGGGGCACCCTGGTCTATCTACACCTCAAATCCTTGCACCTTTATGCCTGGCTCCTGAGGACATAGCCATGGCTCGGTTCGGGATCTTACCCAAGGTGGCTGATGTCCTGGCGACAGCTAGGAAGCCATCCACTAGGACCACTTATTCAACGAAGTAGAAACACTTTACACGGTGGGCTGCTTCACGTCAGCCGGATCCCTTCACTTGTCCAGGGAATTGGATTCAAACAACATGAAGTCTTGCTGTATTCTGGCAATTGCAGTGATTCCCAACCTTTGAACTGCCCCGGAGAACAGAGTTAACTTTCTATGCAGGGCATAGAATGCTGAGCTCGAGCTCAGTTGAAGACTCTGTCTGGAGTTTTTTTAACTTAAACCGTCAGATTGTTTACGCCACCTCACTGAACGATCGCTCTGGAGATTTCTCCTTCAGCTCAGTTCGAAAATCAGTTAAAGTTTTCAGTTTTCGTCGGTTTTTAAACCAAAAAAAGTATCCGCGTAGTTGGTTCGGTCTCTGTCTGTGGTGCCGTGAGTACTAGATAGGAATTGTTCTGTGTTTCTGTGTGGATCTTACTTATTATTTATTTATTTAGTTTTTGTTGACCGGGTAAGTGCACTAGACAATTCCTGCCTATTTTCAGGCACAACCCGGGGGAGGGGAATACAGATGAATGCCAACTGACTTTGAACCAGATTAAGCTGTGGGTGATATTTTTCGTGAATGAGGGAAATTTGTCCAGGACACCTGGGAAATTCCCCTACTCTTTTCGATAAGTGCCATGGGATCTTTAACATCCACCTGAACTACCACCAATTCAGGTAGATGGAACCTCAGTTTAACGTCTCATCCGAAAGACGGCACCTCAGAAGTGCAGCACCCCTCTCATGCTGCACTACAGTGTCAGTACTGGGATATTAACCCAAGTGCCAGATGTGGGAACTGAACCCACAGCCCTCTGATCTCCCGGCCTCAGAGGCGAGTGTGCTACCTACTGAGCCACTGACACTGCTGTAAAAGTATGGTTCGGTTCGGCTGAACCGGCCGTTTGTTAGTGAAATTTGTGTTTACTTGGTGTGTGGTTACTGGTTCTTATCGGTTCTAAAAAAAAAATAATTGTTTTGAATTGTTTTTTTCCAATATCTGTGACACGGTTGGGAACCGATAAGGGAGTCTTGCCTGGCGGTAGTCGAAAAAAGGGTAAGTTTGGTTAGGTTGGCCATGTCTGAGAAACCCAAGAAAAAAACGGGCCCACTGGGTTTCAACACTGCAGTGAGTGTGGGGAGGTCTTTGCCAAGGCCGATCCCCACACCACCTGTGTTTGTCTGGGGTTTGACCACCTCGATTCAGACTGCCAAATATGTAAAAACTTTCCCAAACCTACCCTTGAAAAGAGATTAGGTAGACTGAGGGAAAAGGAGGCAGAGAAGTCCGCTGACCCGGATGGCCAGCCCAGTTTGGTTTCGACCAAACCAGGAGGAGTGCCCTCTGACCAGGGCGATATTTGTTTGGGCAAAAGGAGAGCCGATTCTGAGGGATCGGTTCCGACAAAGAAAACGCAAAGATAAATCGACTGGTTAGGATCCAGAGGTTCATGTTCTGACTGCCAAAGAGATGGCCAGAGCAATTCAGATTGTGGAATTGCTCTGTCCGGTTCCGACCGATCCGGCTCCTTCGAGCAGGGGTTCGGTTTGGTTGGTTCCCCCGGTTCAAGAGTAGGTCCTTGAAGATTTTTATGAACCGGAATTTGAAGAGGAAGGGGAATTTGAGGATGATGATGAAAGTGAGGGTCTGGATGTGCCTGTGGAACTGGACATCTCCCCAGACAGACCTTCAGGTGTTTCCCCTCCTAGGCTTTCTGAGTCTCCTTCTCACTTTGTTTTACAGAAAGGTGGCTGAAACCCTCCAGCTTCCTGTGGAAGAGGCTGTGGAAGATCAAGAGGAGCCTGATTATGTAGAGATGTTGGACATCCCAGAGTCCAGGAGACTGTCTATTCCCTTCCATAAATCTTTTGGGAAGCAGACGCAAAAAATCTTAGTCTCCTAACACTATACCTCCTGTGGATAGAAGAATGGACAAGAGGTATACACTTTCAAGCTCAGATACAGAGTTTTATCAGCAATGCAGCCATGTTGGGGTAGTGCAGGCTGTTGCCTCTGACGAGGCAAATGTTCCCTTGGCTTCACACCCCCCTGACAAGGACTCCAGAAAGATTGATGCCATGGCAACTAAGCAGTACATGGCATCTTCTTTGGGACTCAGGCAGACGAATTACATGGCCTATACAGCCAGGTACCAGAAGTCCAGGTGGGACACTGTACTGGCACTGGCTAAGCAGGCCTCTCCCCAGCTAGCCAAGGAGCTGGAGGCGGTGGCTGCAGATGGGACTGAGGCATCTAAAGTTCAGTTTCATGCTGCTGTGAACTCTAATGATGCATCATCAAGAGTCATGGCTACATCTGTGGCTCTTCGGAGGATGGCTTGGTTCAGATGTACTAGCCTCTCTCAGGATACCCAGGCTAAGGCCATGGATTTCCTGTAGTGGGTAATTCTCTGTTTGGGGAGCAGACAGAGAATTGCATGAAGAAAATGGATGAGTTCAGGACCACTTACAGGAGTGCTCAGGCCAAGGAAAGGCAGGCAACTCTTCAAAGGCAGCAGTCTAGGGGCAAGGGCAGGCCTTTTCAAAGGCCATTTTGCCAAGCACAGACCTCTTCTTTCTTTTCTCAGCGGGGGTTCCTCAGAGGGAGAGGCAGAAGGGGGATGAGCAGGGCTGGCTGCATCCACTCCTCAGCCTAAAGCCCCTGCCAAGCAGACAGCCTGATGGGCCTGCCTGGGTCAACTCTCCTATTCCAGTAGGGGGCAGGCTGGCTTACTTTGTCCAGGACTGGATGTCTATTACATCAGACAAGTGGGTCCTGGAAGTAGTAAGCCAGGGAATTGTTCTCGGCTTCAAAAAATTTCCAGAGATGAGAGCCAGATCTTTTCCACCTGCAGATCTCTTGGAAACCCTTGCCCTAGAGGCAGAGGTTTCTTCTCTCCTTGCTTTAAAAGCTAGAGAGAGAGTACCTACCCTACACTGGGGCAAAGGACTCTACTCCAGGTACTTCCTGCTCCCCAAAAAGACAGGGGTGTGGCAACCCATTGTAGACCTAAGATATCTAAACAAACATCTTTTAAAACCAAAGTTCAAGATGATAACTCTGGGAATAATCCTTCCCTCTCTAAGGACAGGGGACTGGCTAGCCTCCCTGGACCTCAAAGATGCCTATTTTCACATTCCCATCAGGTGCTCCCACAGAAAGTACCTCAGGTTCAAATTGCCCTCAGGCCACTATCAGTATAGAGCAATGCCCTTTGGCCTACCCTCAGCCCCAAAGGTTTTAACAAAGTGCCTGGCAGTAGTAGTTTCCTTTCTAAGAAGGCAAAAGATTTCCATTTTTCCTTATCTGGACGATTGGCTAACAGTGGGTCAGTCTCCAGACCAAGTCAAGTCTCACCTACAAGTGACCCAGCAAGTGCTCAGTTCTCTAGGATTTCTTCTCAACCTTCCCAAGTCAGTTCTCGAACCAGTCCAGCTTCTTACCTTTATAGCGGCAGAATTGGACACACTCAGAGCAAGAGCCTTTCTTCGTCTAGAAAGGGCAAGAGTTCTTATGGAACTAGCTTCTTCCTTCAGCCTTCAGGTATCTCGACCAGCAAGGCATTTCCTCCAGCTCTTGGGCCACATGGCAGCTTCAACAGCAGTGGTCCAAGGGGCACGATTCCAGATGAGGGATATTCAGTTCCACCTGAGAGCTTTCTGGTCTCAGAAGAAGGATTCCCTTACCAAACTGATCCCAGTGACTCTGACCTTGATCCAAGCCTCCAGTGGTGGCAGGATCAGGACAATTAAGACAAGGTGTTCCTTTGTTGCTCAGCCTTGTTCAGTGGTCCTTACCATGGATGATTCTCTCCTGGGCTGGGGAGCCCACCTGGGGTCCCTTACTGCCCAGGAGCTGTGGTCCCCCCAAGAATCCCTTCTCCACATCAATCTTCTAGAGCTCAGGGCAGTTTATCTGGCTCTAAAAGCTCTCTCACAGTCAATACAGAACAAGGTGGTTCAAGTCAGAACAAACACCACCACCACCATGTGGTACATCAACAAGCAGGGAGGCACTCGGTCCACGCCCTTGTGCACGGCAGCCATGAAGTTGTGGTCCCTGACTTATTCCCTGCAAACCTCTCTCATAGCAGTTCACCTTCCAGGCAAGGACAATGTGCAAGCAAATGCACTGAGCAGGATTTCTCAGGGCCATCAGGAATGGTCCCTGGATCCTCAGATGTTGAAAGTGATTGATTTTTTCAAGATGGGACACTCCAGAGATAGATCTCTTTGCAGCCCTGACAATCACCAACTCCCTTTCTTTTGTTGCATACCTCCAGTCCTGGGCTCAGTCCTTCTGGACGCCCTGATCCTGAATTGGAAGGGGAAGTTTCTGTATGCCCCCAAACTGCTGTTCAAGGTTTTGGTAAAAGTAAGGTCTCAACCATGCAAGGTGATTCTGATTGCTCCAGATTGGGCCAGACAGCCCTGGTACCCCCTGTTGCTGTCCCTAGCAGTCCATCTTCCCCTGTCTCGTCCCAGGAATTACAACCTGTTAACATCCTCTCAGGGAAGGATTTGGTACCCCAATCTTCAGTCTCTCAATCTCAAAGCATGGCTCTTAAAGAGTTAGTTTGCAGATCTGCATCTTTCCCAAGGGGTTCTGGATATCCTCAAGGCTTTTCGGAAGCCCTCCACCAGAAAGACTTACAAATCCAAATGGAAAAGATTCAGCATTTGGTGTTCCAAGAAGCATATTTCTCCAGACACTGCTGAATTGCCTACGGTTCTGGATTATATGGTCCATCTTAATGGTCTAGGCCTCAGACCAGCTATTCTCAAGGTAAACTTGTCAGCTGTTTCTGCGTTTGTCTGTAGGGAAGCCTTCCTCACTATCTTCTCATCCTATGTTCTGGAAATTTTTTAAAGGATTGCTTCACACCAGTCCTCCTTTTAGAGACCCTGCCCCTGCCTGGGATTTGAATGTTTGCATTGCTCAACTTATGCAACCCCCCCTTTGAGCCTATGTCTTCAGCAGAGCTTAAGTACTTGACTTGGAAAACTGTGTTCCTGGTAGCCATTACCTCTGCCAGGCGGGTCTGTTCATGAAAAGGGGTTACCAATGCTCACCATACAGTGCATACCACATTTTAAAAAATCAAGAACTGTCAGGCACATGTTTTTGACTAAATCTGAATGCTGGCTATATGGGCAGATAAATAACATAATTATAGAATTCTAGGGTATCCATATTTTGTTTTGATGGGGTATCCTGCTCCATTTTGCTGCTTTTTACCTGAAAAAGTGTGACATGCAGAAACACACATTTTACTAATTGTTTTTGCAAGCTTTATTTACTGTTTTCCATTATTAAAGTAAGTCCACTTACTAATACGGAGTTGTTTTTTTATTATCTGTATTCTTTAGCCCATTGTAATGCTCCTATTTTAATTTATGCAGCTTTTTATTTAGTGTGGTGAATGTAATAGTTGGTGTCACAGCATGTTACATTCACCCACATGACCCCCAAATCTGTAATTGTGCTATTAGCACTTTAAAAGATTTTCTGGCCTCTCTCCTAGTTTGCCTCCTTGTGATAACTGACTGTGTTTCTGCCTGATCTATCTTTCCCACAGAAGGGACAGCAACCTTTGACCCTCACTCTATTTGGGGTCACATCAGGCCCAATGTTTACCCGTCAGTCTGTGACAGTTGCAAAGTCATAACCTGCCCATCAGAACCAAGGAACAACCATAGAGAGAGGAGCTGAATTGTGGTTTAAAACCCATTGTTTTCACATGGCTCCTCCATTTGTAGGGCTACATTCCATGAAGATTAGCACTGCATGCAACGAGGGTTGCAGTTACATTCACCACAGGTAGATTTTGGTTACCATCATTCACTGGCTGTTCGGCAGATTTTTAGAGAGCATATTTCAGTGACAACTGCATGTCTAAGGAAAGTGCTGGGCATAAATTTTAATATGGATTATTCAGTGTATATGGGGTGGAGAGTTAAAATGGATTTTCTTTGTGGTGTCACTCGTTACATTCCCCACAATATGTGGTGTCAACCATCATACCTGCCAGTACTGTTGTTATTGTCAAATTGCTCCAGGTTTTGTAACACTATGTCAGTTATTAGTAGTGGCGTGATAGCCATAAGGCATGTTCAGTAAATTTTTTATAACTTGAAACAAATGTGTGGTGTCACTTGTTATATTCACCACGTTATATGGTGTTGAGCATCACACTTGCCAGTAATGTAATTGCTGATTTTTTCATGTTTTATAGCAGTATGTTGGTCAGTAATAGTAGTATGTTAGTTGTTAGGCACGTTTAGTATAGTTTTAGTAAGTCAAACATAGGTGTGGTGTCACTTGCTACATTCACCACGGTATGTGATATCAAACATCACACCTGTCACTACTGTTATTATCAGATTTCTCCAGGTTTTGTAGCACTGTCAGTTATTAGTAGCATGTTAGCCATTAGTCATGTTCAATAAACTTTGTAAAACTGAAACAAATGTGTGGTGGCACTCGTTACATTCACCACGGTATGTGGTGTTAAGCATCACACTTGCCAGTAATGTAATTGTCAACTTTTTTCATGTTCTGTAGTAGTATGTCATTCAGTAGCAGTAGTATGTTAGTTGTTAGGCATGATTAGTATAGTTTAGTAAGTGAAACATAAGTATGGTGTCACTTGTTACATTCACCACAGTACACGGTGCAAAACATCACATTTGCAATTAATGTAATATAATTCTTATAAATATTTGTTTCTCATGTTTTAATATAACTCATTACATGATTATTAAAGTTTTTACTACTAGAACAAATGTTTTGTGTCAGGCGCTACATTCACCATGGTGTGTGGTGTCACTTGTTACACTCACTACAATACAGTTCTTTTATCTCAGGAACCTGTAGGGATTTTATCTCCCAATATGTTTATTTTTTCATACTTGGGTCGTAATATCTTGAAATGCATCACAAATGTAATCTAGAAATAATTTGAAAATTTGACCGTCATGTCACACTTTGGTAACCCCTTTTCGTGAACAGACCCAGGCGTATCAGTGAATTGCAAGCCCTGTCAGTGGAACCTGATTTTATCTCATTTCGCAGGGATAAAGTGATCCTTAGAACCAATAGTAGGTTCTTGCTGAAAGTGGTTTCAGACTTCCATTTAAACCAGTCTGTCTCTCGCTGTTTTCTTCACTGATCATTCTTCCTCAGGAGAGAGGAGGCTACACAGTTTAGATGTCAAAAGAGCCCTTAGTTACTACATAGAGCGTACCAAGGGTCACAGGTTTGACTCCCTCCAGTTGTTCTTCACTTATGGAGAAGTGAGGAAAGGGCAAACCTACCACCAAAAGATCTATTGCCAGGTGGATTGTGTCTTGTATACAGTTCTGCTATGAAAAGCTCCACCCTCGGGCCTGAGGGCTAATTCCACAAGAGGTACAGCTGCTTCCCTGGCTGTGGCCAGGGATATTCCTTTGCTAGAAATTTGTCAAGGCAGCCACCTGGAAAACAGTCCATACCTTTACCAAGCATTACTCTCTGGATATCCAGGCTAGGAGTGATGCTCAGTTTGGCACAGCAGTACTTCAGAGCCTATTCCCAAAGAAAGTTCTTTTCCCTCCTCCTTGGAGGTACTGCTTGGTAGTCTGCAATTGTCAGAATACAGCAAGACTTCATGTTTGAAGAAAAAATTACTCACCTTAGTAATTATATTTCTTCTAATGGAGTCATGCTGTATTGCTGTATTCTGACCTGCCTTCCCTCTCAGAACCTATTTTTGGGAAGTGGGTGGGCAGGTGCAGTGTTGCACCCCAGGGGTGTTTTTTGCTTGCACCCTCCTCCTTTTTGTTTGGGTTGTTATTTATTATTATGTTTAGTACTTTGGGTTTTGTTTTTGGGTTTCCTGACTTGAGTCTTCCTTGGGAATCCAGAACTTTTTTCAGCCAGTTGGCTAGTAAGAATTTTTACAATTTCCAGATGGAATTTTTAGTGTAATTGGGCTCGTAAGAATCTGTCGGTTTAAGTTCAAAACACTCCAGAGAGAGACTTCAACCGAGCTTGAGCTCAGCATTCTATGCCATGCATAGAAAGTTAACTCTTTGTTCTCTGGGGCAGTTCAAAGGTTGGGGATCACTGCAATTGTCAGAATACAGCAAGACTCCATTAGAAGAAATATAATTACTAAGGTGAGTATTTTCTTCTGGAGTAGTTGCCGTCCCTGTCAGACTCTGACTTGAAGTACTCCTCTCTTTAAGTGCACATGTGTGCCATCTCTGCTTTCCATGTGCCTGTTGATGGATGTACGGCGGCACAGTTGGAAGTGGATGGACATGCGGTGGCACAGTTTGACGTGGCCGATACTTTTCTGAGAGGCATTCTCCATTTGATGCCTCCTATCTGCAGTCCAGTCCCATCTTGGGACTTGAATTTTGTGTTGAAAAAACTTACTTTGGCTCTGTTTGAGCCGATCATGACATGTGAGCTACGCTTTCTGTTGTGGAAAGCATTATTTTATAGTTACTATTATTTCTGTTCGAAGAATTTCAGAGCTTCAGGCGCCGTGTTTGAGCAGCCTTATTTGATTTTCAACAAAGATAGGGTCTCTTTGCTTATTAACCCTAAGTTTCTTCCTAAGGTGGTGCCTGAGTTTACTTTAAATCAGTTCATCCACCTTCCTGTTTATTTTACAGAGCATGCCAGTTCAGAAGAAGCATTGCTCCACAGTTTAGATGTGCATAGAATTCTGCATTACTATACACACCATACAAAAGAATGTGAGAAGTCCAAACAGCTGTTTGTTTCTGTTTGCCTCTGGGAAAGAGGGCGTCCCTGTTTTAAAGCCATGCTTGCCCAAATGGTTGGCCAGGTATACCACTTATTGCTACTGGAAACATATATATTATATTTTACTTTGTATAGTAACAAGATTACAGGACCATCTTGTAAATAGAACCTTCAGAACCTAATGATGTGTACCAACTTATGTTTAAAAATAGTTTTACTACTACAGGAAAAAATTGTCTGGTGACCTCACTTCGAGATAGAGCTCTCGCAGCAGGTAATAACCATTAGAACTATGCCACCAGGCACTAGGATCCCATGGAAACATTTCTAGCTAGCAGTCCAAGGCGGGGGACCCCCCCCGAAGGCACCTCCCCCAATGTCACCAATGGTATAAAAGGGCTGTCCCCTAACATCACCTCAGGTTTTTTTCCCCCCGTCTACCCATGCATCTCGGCTCCACGGACGCCTCCTGCTTCCAGTCGACTGCTATTTTCGCACTTTGTGCAGTTATCGTTATTTCATCGAAGTACCGAATTAGTCATGTATGTCTACCCAGCTAACTTCATCTACAGAGCAGCGGAAATCAAAGTACGCATGTGGCAAGCAAATCCCATCAAAAATGCCTATTTGGCCTGCCTGCTGTGCCTAGGGCACCCGACCATGAGCCAGACGCCTGCCGGCACTGCCTCGGCTTCAACAGGAGGACTCTCATCCGCCACCTGAAGACTAAAAGCATACCTCCTTGAGCAAATGGCTGCTATGCCGAAGACCCACTCCAGGGCACAGCTAGTCTTCCTTCTCCACCAAGGATTCCTCCCCCAGAGAGGAGAAATTGAGCAGGAAGCACCATTATCGAGATAATGACAGGTCCAGGTCAGAATCCCGTCCAGGGTGCGAAATTCCTATACCTTAGGTGCCCCAGGGCAGGTACTTTTGTCTCAGGACACTTAGTGCTAGTTAGTGCCTGCCCCGTTGGGCACCTAAAGTAACTGTGCCGTGAGTTTGTTTTCCCTGCATCTCCGTTTTCCCCAAATCTTTTTCTAGCCACCTCTCTCTTTTTTTTTATCTTTAACGTCGTTGACTGGGGGCAGGGAAGCTGTGCTTAGCTTGCTAGTCGCTACAGTGTGATCAGCTGACAGGGGAGTTAGAGCCAGGAATGGCAGACCAGGATGAGCTGGCTGACAGTCCCCTCCATTGATGGACAGAATGATCGACAAATGAAGCACAAGGTATCAAGTCATCGGGGGAGGAGTTGGGTCGTAGCCGGACACCAATCCAGAGTGTTAGTTTGCCCGCCCCATTCACACAACGCGATCATATGTGCTGTGTTTGTAAAGCGCGCCACTTCAGCCTGTTCAGTTGCTGAGTCGGGTCGTGTTGCTGTAGTATGCGCTTCAGATGGGGAAAGCAGATCTAAGTTGCTGCACTCACTGTGTCGGCGTATCGCAGGAAAGAGTAAGTCCTGTCCTTAATTCACTACTGCTGTGCTATAACAAAACAAATACGAAAGCTCTTTTAGGATCTCATCTTTATTTAACTCTTCCCAGGCTCAACCCTATGTCCTTACCGCTTGCAGCACAGTGGGAGAAGGTCTCTCACTCGAGGAAGAAAAAGAAAAAAACATAGGCACCACTTTAGAAAAATAGGCAAAGCACTGTCTGCCTTTGAAAAAATATCGAATTAGGACAGAGGAGGGTAGTGTTCTGCCGATTGTGTACATGAGTGGGACTCTAGAGATCAGAGACAGACAGTTATGGGGAGAAAAACGTAACAGCTAAGTTCATATTAGAAATTGCTGTTTCACTGTATTTATATGAATAAAGATTAAAGGACAGAGATGGTATCAAAAGAAAACTAGGACTGAAGCAAAGAGAGGGAGGGGGACTCCGCCATCAGGAGAAAGTGAAAGCAGGGACCCATTCCTGCAGTCTGCTTATATTTGCAGTCATAGACTCAATGACTGGGAGCTCAGCTGATCAAGCTAAAATCAGGAAGAAAAAATGCATTTTATTAAACCCTCCAGTCCTGCCTCTCATAAATAAAAAGCGCTATCACTAAGTGGATTTAAACTATCAAAAATCTAAAAAGAGCTACTGGGAGTGGAGGTAGCTATGAAATGAAAAGCTCTTTTACTCAACTGGAGTTAAACTATCAAAATCTAAGTAAAGAGCTACTGGGAGCTGGGGAAGCTATTTGAAATCTAAATAAAATTAATATTTTGGGAGCTACTGAACTGTGAACCAGTGAGGAGGACATTTAAAATTATGTAAACTAATGGGTGGCATGTAAATAGTTTCTTGGGCATGTATGATTGCTTATTACATGCCCATGTGGGCATGTACTTTTTTTTCACGAATTTCATACCCTGATCCCGTCCCAGGTCTCCGCATAAGGCTTCCAAAAGTTCTGCCTCAGACGTGTGATCAGACTCTGCCCCTCCGGTTTCCCTGGCTCTCCCAGGGTTACCGTTGAGGAAGCCCCCTGCCTTCATTCAGACATCTGGCATGGAGTCTTATGGGTTAGGGCTTTCCCGGACCCCCAGTTCCCTGGCTATCAGGCCCCAAAAGCTTACGCTAGGGTCTCAGCCAGCAGGATTGGCCCATTCTTCGGCGGACAACAGGTCGGAGCTTGTCTGCAAGGCCATGGCCCTCTGGGTCGTCAGACAGGATGACAGGGTCTGACAACACCAAGAGGCATCAGCAACACGAGTGTCACAAACCCACTCAGTGGGTCAGATCCTCTACTCCCAAAGTGCCAACCTCTGAGCGCAGTCTTGTGAACAGTGTAACAGAACAAGGTAACCCTCTTGTTTGTTTGAGTTTGGATCAACCTTTGGTCTCCAGTCTTGGAGAGATTCAAACTGTGAACCTCTTGCCAGCGTACCCAATGCACAGGCTCTGATAATTCTGTCTTCGTGGGGCCAGATATCTTTGCCTATGGGCACCTAACCAGGTGTACAGAAATGAACTCTTAAAAACTGTAATAAAGACCTCAGATTTAAAACTCTTCTCTTTCCAGTTTGGTATCACCATTCAAGCTTATGCCTAGTGTCTGCTGTAACGATATATACTTTTCTTACAAATGAAAGAAATTCAAAGACAGACCAAGTGTACTCTAAAAAGAGTTTTACTAAAATAGATAAAAAATATGTAACACATAAAATACAGAACTGTTATATCATAAGACATACAAATCTATTAAAAACACACAGTTTTAAACAGTGCAATTCCTACTACAGTACTTGGTCTCTAAATACCTGCTTAAAGTGCTCACAGATGTTTCTTTGTTAGTCTAGATAAGTGTCTCTGAGGGAAATAAAATAATCTTTAAAAAGCTGTTTTTTACTGCCTATTTGCATGAGGTCACCTAGCTCCTCCCTGTCAGAATATATAAAAAAAAATGTATCTATATAAAAACATGATGTCTTTCAAGTATTAAATTCTGCAATCCTCGGCATGACTTATGTTCTTCAAATGACATTTCTTTGATCTCTTGATTGGTTTCCCCTCTCACACAGACATCAGCATTTATGATTTCGCACCACTTTACTCAGTCCCTCCGGTTTCCCTGGCTCTCCCAAGGTTACCGTTGAGGAAGCCCCCTGCCTTCACTCAGACATCCAGCAGGGTGTCTTCTGAGTTAGGGCTTTTCTGGGCCACTGGTTCCCTGGCTATCAGGCCCCAAAAGCTTACGCTTGGGTCTCAGCCAGCAGGATTGGCCCATTCTTCGTCTGGCGACAGACGACAGAGGGACCGCCCCCACGTCAGGTGACTGGCATCCAGGAGGCGATCGATATAAAGGCAGGCCTGATGCCTGCCTCCCCAGTTCTTTCCGCTGTTAGCTCATGCAGGCGCCTAGCGTAAAGTTTGTTGTCCGTCAGCCTCCTCGGTCGGCTTTTACCAAGTATTCTGATTTTTCAACGTCGGGTCATCACGGTGTATGTCGTCCCCCACACCCACCGAGCACAAAAATAAATGTGACCGGTGGAGCCCAACTCCCACACAAGGATGGCTATTCTCTGTCTGTTCTGTCTAGGCCCCGATCACCTGGTCGAAGTGCCAGCACTGCATCAGCTTCAACGCGGCTACCCGGAAAAGGCAGCAGCAATCCCTGGAAACCGACATTTTGAAGAAAAAGATGAGTTCGATGGAGAAGGAGCTCAAAAAACTGAGGTAGGCGTCCAGTTCCCCCGAAGGCCATTGGAAGAAGAAGAAAGGTAAGGAGAGGCACCTGGACAAGGGCTCCTGTACCGCATCACCCTCGGGAGCCACCGGGTCTCGGGTAACATCCCTTCTGGGGGACCACTCCTCGGCGGCCGCCTCAGAGGTTTCTGAGGGGCGTTGGCCTACCTGCAGCTCGTGCTCAGGCCTTCGGGTGCATCCGGGCAATTTGAGCCTCTGCCCCGTTCAGTCAGCCGCAGGTTCGCAGCCCACTGGCATGGGCAACTCCAGTAAGCTGGGCGTCTGCTCCTCTGTCCGCGCAGAGAAAGCTGGTAAGGCGCACGATCCTTCGGGGTGGCGCACGGCCTCTCTCCCACCGGACCAGGCCGATCCTTCTCCTTGGTCTGCCTCCAGTGAAGGCCCCCATAAGTTGGACGCCGGCTCCTTCGGCACCGGCCGGGTGCTCACCGTAAAACCGCACATTGCTTCGTCTGGTCAGCAACAGAACCAACAATGGACCTACCCACATCTGTCATCCCTGGTTCTCCGCAGCTTTCCCTGCCATCCGGGGACCCAGAGTCCCCCCAGCCTAACCCTGGGGATTTTTCCCCTCCATCCCCGGGTGACGCTGGGGATCTTCCTCTGTCAGACCGTCCTCCTGTACGTGCCCTGGATCTGATGTTGGCTCCCCGGATACGGCTCTGACGCTGTTCCCCCCCCCGACGCCGGTTTTACTGACTCCGGCTGACATCCCGCTTCCGGATGTCACTCTATCATCGGGCCTCCAACTTGATCCACCGGGAGGCCGCTAAGGCCGCCTTGCCCGTAGCCTCCGCCCCCGGGTATCCTCTGGTCCTATCTGGATGCCGACATGTTCACGCCCAGTCTTTCCCGACGCCACAGTACCCAATGCCACAATACCAGACACTGGGCTACCCGCCGCCGGGTTTTGGATACTCTCCATATGGGTACAGCCCGTATCCTTACCCCCCCTCCACCGCCCCCACAGCCACTGGTGGACTTGCAGGAGACTCTGGCCTCCTGGTGGGCTGAGGCCAAGGCTCAGCTCACCAGGGAGGTCGAGAGCCACCTATCGACAACGGTGCCATCTCATGTTCCCGTACGTCCAAGGCGGCACACTCCCTCACCACCTCCGGACTCAAGGGCTCTCCTGTCTGGGTCCAGAGAGGGGCAGGCTATGCTTCCCCCGGGTGCTTCCCAAGGGGTCCGTTCCTCCTCCCGGTCGGGAAAGGGAGTCTTTTTCCTCTACCTCTTCACCCTCTGACTCCTCCGATGATTGCTCCAAAAGGAACGATGAGCCACGCTCTCCGAAGCCCAGGCCAACGACTCCTCCGAAGTCTCATCTGGAAGATCCTTCTTTTCAAACAACATGAAGTCTTGCTATATTATGACACATGCAGTGAGTCCCAACCTTCGAACTGCTCCGGAGGTGAAAGAGTTAACTTTCCATGCCAGGCATGGAACGCTGAGCTCGAGCTCGGTTGAAAACTCTGTCTGTTGTTCTTCAAACTCAAACTGTCAGATTCTTTACTCCGCCTCACTGAACAGTCGCTCCGGAGATTTCTCCTTCTGCTCGGTTCATTTTGTTGGTTAAAGTATTATTTTCTCTGTTTTTTGACCGAATTTAAACCGCAACCGGTCAGTTCAAGCTCTGTCTGTGGTATTTGTGAGTACTAGATAGGTTTACATTATTTCTTCTGTGTGGAACTTGTAAACTGTTATCGGATCACTCTTGAACCGATCAGGTTGTTTAAAAATATTTTATTCTATCATTTAGAGTGTGGTTACCGGTTCTTATCGGTTCTAAAAAAAAACGGTATTTCTTGCGGTTTTTTCCACGACCCGTGACACGGTTGGGAACCTAAGAGGGTCTTGTCATGGATTGCCATAAATGGGCAAGTTTGGTTAGACTGTACTATGTCTGAGAAACCTAAAGAAAACCGGCCCACTGGTTTCAACACTGCAATGTGTGGGGAAGCCTTGCTAAGGCTGACCCCACACCACCTGTGTTTGTCTGGGGTTTGACCACCTCAATGCAGACTGCCAGATTTGTAAAATTTTCCTGCAGCTACCCTGGAAAAGGAGGCCAAGAAGTCGTGACCTGGATGGCCAGCGGTTCGGTTCGAACCAGAGAAGTGCTCCCTCTGACCAGGTGAGACCGGCAAAAGGAGAGCCAACTCTGAGGAGTCGGTTCCAGCAAAAAGGACTAGAAAATCAGCTGGCGTGGAGCCAAAACTTTCCTCTCCAACCGCTGAAGAGAGAGCCAAAGTGATTCAGATTGTCCAGTCGCTTTCTCTGGTTCCGACTGAACCGGTGGCATCAGGTAAGCGTCCGGTTCAGCCGGTTCCACCGGTTCAAGACTATGATTTAGAGGAATATTATGAACCGGAGGAGGGGGAAGAGGAGTATGAGGAGAGTGAATGTGGATTTGAAAGTCTGGATGTGCCCATCGACCCGGACATCTCCCCAGACAGACCTTCAGGAGTGTCCCCTCCTAGGCTTTCTGAGTCCCTTCTATTTTATTTTCTATAAAAAAGTGGCTGAAACCCTCCAGCTCCCTGTGGAGGAAGCTGTGGATGATTAAGAGGAGCCTTACTATGTGGAAATGATGGATATCCCAGAGTCTAGGAGACTGTCTATTCCCTTGCATAAATCTTTTGGGAAACAGACTTTTAAAATTTTAAAAACTCCTCACACCATATCTCCTGTGGATAAGAGAATGGACAAGAGGTACACATTGTCAGGCTCTGATATGGAGTTCCTTACACAACAATGCAGCCATGTTGGGGTAGTGCAGGCTGCAGCCTGTGACAAGGCAAATATCGCCTTGGCCTCACACCCCCCCGGACAAGGACTCCAGGAAAGTTGATGCCAGCAAAGAAACAGTACATGGCAGCATCCTTGGGACTCAGACAGGCAAATTATATGGCTTATGTTGCTAGATACCAGAAATCCAGATGGGATACTGTTATGGCTCTTGCAAAACAGGTCCCTGGCCAGCTTGCCAAGGAGTTGGAGCAGGTGGCTGCTGATGGTATTGAGGCATCCAAGGTGCAATTCCATGCTGCAGTGGACTCAAATGATGTGTCATCAAGAGTCATGGCTACATCTGTGGCTCTTCACAGGATGGTTTTGCTCAGATGTACTAGCCTGTCACAGGATACCCAGACTAAGGCCATGGATTTTTCTGTTGTGGGTAATTCTCTGTTTGGGGAGCAGACAGAGAATTACATGTAGAAAATGGATGAGTATAGGACCACCTATAGGAGTGCACAGGCCAAGGAAAGGCAGGCCACTCCTCAAAGACAGCTTCCCAGGGGCAGGCCTTTTCATAAAGCCCAGGCCTCCTCTTCTGCTTTTGCCCAGAGGGGGTTCTTTAGAGGGAGAGGCAGACGGGGTGCAAGCAGGCCTGCTTCCACCCTTCAGCCCAAAGCCCCTGCCAAGCAGGCACCCTGATGGGATTGCCAGGGCCGATTCTCTACTACCTGTAGGGGGCAGGCTGGCTTACTTTGTCCAGGACTGGGAGTCTCTGACATCAGACAAGTGAGTCCTGGAAGTAGTAAGCCAGGGACTGGTTCTCGGCTTCAAAAAGTTTCCAAAGATGAGAACCAGATCCTTTCCACCTGCAAATCCTCCAGAGGTACTTGCCCTAGAGGCAGAGGTCTCTTCCCTCCTGGCTCTCAGAGCCATGGAAAGGGTTCCACCCCTACACCAGGGCAAAGGGTTGTACTCCAGGTACTTCCTTACCCCAAAAAAGACAGGAGAATGGCGGCCCATCCTGGATCTCAGATACTTAAACAAACACCTTTTAAAAACCAAAATTCAAAATGGTGACTCTGGGAATTATTCTACCCTCTTTAAGGCCAGGGGACTGGCTAGCATCCCTGGACCTCAAGGATGCCTACTTCCATATTCTCCTCAGAAGCTCCCAACGAAAGTACCTCAGGTTCGAGCTGCCCTCAGGCCATTACCAGTTCAGAGCAATGCCCTTTGGCCTCACCTCTGCTCCAAGGGTGTTCACAAAATGCCTGGCAGTAGCAGTTGCTTCTCTAAGAAGGCAAAAAATTGCCATCTTCCCTTACCTGGACGACTGGCTCATAGTGGGCCAGTCCCCCGACCAAGTCAAGTTACACCTACAGATAACTCAGCAACTGCTCACCTCTGTAGGTTTCCTTCTGAACCTTTCAAAGTCCGTTCTAGAGCCTGTTCAGCTCCTCACCTTCATAGGCGCAGAGCTGAACACAGAGAAAGCCAGAGCCTTCCTCCCTTTGGACAGGGCAAGGACCCTGGTCTCTCTGACCTCCTCTTTCACCCTGCAGGTGTCTCGACCAGCAAGGCATTTTCTACAGCTCCTGGGGCACATGGCTGCTTCTATAGCAGTGGTGCAGGGAGCAAGATTTCAGATGAGGGACATTCAGTTCCATTTGAGAGCCTTTTGGTCTCAAAGGAAAGACCCTCAAACCAAATTGATCCCAGTGACTCGAACACTGATCCAGGCTGTACAATGGTGGCAGGATCAGAGCAATCTCAGACAAGGTGTTCCTTTTGTCACCCAGTCTCACTCCTTAATCCTTACTACAGATGCATCCCTCTTGGGATGGGGAGCTCACATGGGCGACCTCACTACCCAGGGGTTGTGGTCCCCTCAGGAATCTCTGCTCCACATCAATCTGTTGGCACTCAGAGCAGTTTTTCTAGCACTTCAAGCTTTTTCCAAGTCTGTTCAGAACAAGGTGGTACAGGTCAGAACAGACAACACCACCACAATGTGGTACATCAACAAGCAAGGGGGCACTTGGTCTATGGCCTTGTGCACGGAAGCAATGAAGTTGTGGTCTCTGGCTTACTCCCTGAACTCCTCCCTTACGGCAGTTCACTTCCCAGGCAAGGACAATGTCCTGGCAGATGCTCTCAGCAGGATTTCCCAGGGCCATCACGAATGGTCACTGGACCCCCTGGTCCTGGAGGTGGTATTTGCCAGATGGGTCACCCCACAGATGGATCTTTTTGCAGCCCCAGACAATCATCAACTTCCCCTTTTTTGCTGCAGGCCCCCAGTGTTGGGCTCAGTCCCTTTGGATGCCTTAGTCCTCGATTGGGAGGGGAAGTTTCTCTATGCTTTTCCCCCCTTCCCTCTGCTGTTCAAAGTGCTAGTCAAAATCAGGTCTCAACCCTGCAAGATGATCCTGATTGCCCCAGATTGGCCCAGACAACCATGGTATCCACTCCTGCTGTCCTTAGCAGTCCATCTTCCCCTCTGTCTTCCCAGGAATCACAACTTGTTAACCTGTGCTCAGGGGAGGGTTTGGTACCCGAACCTCAAATCTCTCAATCTCAAGGCCTGGCTCTTGAAGAGTTGGAGTTTGCTGGTTTACACCTTTCCCAGGGTGTAATGGATATCCTGAAGGCTTCTAGAAAGCCTTCTACCAGGGCTACTTATAATTCCAAATGGAAGAGATTTTCCATATGGTGCTCTGGAAAGCATATTTCCCCAGAATCTGCTGATTTACCCACAGTCCTGGGTTACATGGTCCATCTAAATACCTTGGGGCTGAGACCAGCTACCCTAAAAGTGCATCTGACAGCTGTCTGCCTTTATTTCAGCAGGTAAGCCCTCTCCTCTTTCAGCTCACCCTGTATTCTCCAAGTGTTTCAAGAGATTGCTTCACACCAACTCTCCATTCAGGGACCCTGCCCCTGCTTGGGACCTTAATGGTTGCATTGCTCAGTTTATGCAACCCCCTTTTGAGCCTTTGTCTTCAACAGAGCTTAAGTACTTGATTTGGAAAACTGTGTTTCTGGTAGCCATCACTTCTGCTAGACGCATAAGTGAATTACAAGTTTTGTCAGTGGAGCCTGATTTTTATCTCCTTTCATAGAGATAAGGTGAGCCTCGGGACTAACAGTAAGTTCTTGCCAAAGGTCGTTTCAGATTTCCACCTTAATCAATCTACTTCTCTTCCTGTGTACTTCACTGACCATTCCTCCTCTGGCGAGAGGAGACTGCACAGTTTAGATGTCAAAAGAGCCCTTAGCTACTATTTAGAACATACCAAGGGTCACAGCTTTGACTCCCTTCAACTATTCCTCACTTATGGTGAGGTTGGTAAAGGGAAACCTGCCACTAAGAGATCCATTGCCAGGTGGATTCTCTTGTATCCAATTCTGTTATGAAAAACTGAGTAAGGTTCCTCCCTCAGGCCTGAGGGCTCACTCTACCAGGGTACAGCTTCCCTGGCTGCTGCCAGGGACATCCCTATTCTAGAGATATGTCATAGCAGCTACCTGGAAAACAGTTCATACTTTTACCAAGCATTACTCCTTGGATATCCAGGCTAGGAGTGATGCCTGCTTTGGCACAGCTGTGCTTCAGAGCCTATTTCCCAATTAGGTTCTGTCCCTTCTCCATGGAGGTACTGCTTTGTAGTCTGCATATGTCATAATATAGCAAGACTTCATGTTGTTTGAAGAAAAAATTACTCACCTTAGTAATGTTGTTTCTTCTATTGGCTTCTTGCTATATTATGACCTCCCCCCCACCTGCCCCTCTCAGAACCTCTGTTTTTGGGATGTGGGTGGGCAGTGCAGTGTTGGCACTTAGTAGGTGCCCACCTTGTTGTTTTCACCCTTCTTTTTGGGGTGACTTGGTTTTGTGTTTCTCATTTTTTGGGGCTCCTGACTTGAGTCTTTGTTTTGGGACCAAAAAATGTGTTATGTTTAGTAGTCAGTTGGCTAGTGTAGGTTTACAGCTTCCACACAGGACCTCAGTGAGTTTTGCTTGTAAAGATCTGACGGTTTGAGTTTGAAGAGCAACAGACGGAGTTTTCAGCCGAGCTCGAGCTCAGCGTTCCATGCCTGGCATGGAAAGTTAACTCTTTCACCTCCGGAGCAGTTCGAAGGTTGGGACTCACTGCATATGTCATAATATAGCAAGACTCCAATAGAAGAAACAACATTACTAAGGTGAGTAATTTTTTCTTACGGAGTTGCTAAGGAAAATCCAGGAGGTTCATCAGTGGCACTCTTTGGAACCAGACCCTCAGCGTTTGAAACTCTCTGAGCATCTGGATCTGCCCTTGACAGCTCCTATTTTGGTGCCACCCTGAATAGAGCCTCATGCCAACCTGGTCACCACCATCGGGAAACAGCAGTCAGCCCTAGCCCCACTTCCGCGGAAGTTGAATAGGCTATACTTGGCTCCTGAGGGTGTTGATTGTTTAGACTCTCACCCTTGTGCCGACTCGGTTGTGATTGGCACCGCTCACGGTCGGTCAGCCAACCCAAAACATCTTAGCTCGTCGCCACCTGACAAAGAATCCTGCCTACTGGACCAGTATGGAAAGATCTTTGCTTCCTCCACGCTGGGGATTACGGCCTGAACTATGTCAGCCATATGGGGGACTACCAGAAGGCCATTCTTACTCAGGTGGAAGCCAAACTGGACTTCCTGCCAGACTCCCAAGTCAAGCAGGAGTTGGCTGATCTTGTCTGCTCTGCACGTTCGGCCAGTCGACACATGCTTCATGCGACCTACGATGCAGTGGACACTGCTGGACGGAGCTCAAGCTTTCGCCATAGGCTTACGTCATCATGCTTGGCTCCACGTGTCAAGGTTGGTCCTGGAGGTGCAATCCGCTATCCAGGAAGCTCCCTTCTGGGGGTCAGTGCTTTTCGGTGGTGATGCCGAGGACATCATCACAGATTTGCAGGGGAACGGGATGGCACTGAAGTCTGACTCCATGTACCGCCCCCACCAGCTGCAGCACGGTCCCTTTTGCAGACTGAATCGGCCCAAGGCAAAACCACAGGGAAGGCGGGCCACAAAACGTCGGGCCCCCCGCCCCAAAAAGCAGTGGGTGCTTCAGCTGCGGTGCTGCCCCACACCACCTGACTCCTTCCCTCTCCCACAGCCTCTGGACTCCCCAGAGGAACCGGTAGGAGGGAGGTTTTCCCTCAACCTTCTGGGATGGGAGAGGATAACATCAGATTCTTGGGTGCTCCAGCTGATCGCAGAAGGACACTCGATAGAGTTTCTACAGAAACCACCTCGCCAGCCCCTTCCCCAAAGTCATCATATTCACGGGAACACCTTCTCTTGGTCCAGGAGGAGATTTAGCTCTACTGCTGAAACAAACAATAGAACCCGTCCCCCTCCATCTTCAAGGGATGGGTTACTATTCCCATTTCTTCCTGGTCCCAAAGAAGACTGGAGATCTCAGACCTATTCTGGATCTCAGTTCCCTGAATCTTTTAGTGGAGTACAAAAGGTTCAGAATGCTCTCATTGCAGAGCCTTCTGCCCCTTCTCCGGTCAGGTCAATGGCTATGTGCCCTGGATATGCAAGATGCTTACCTGCACATTTCCATATGCCCGTCTCATCGCAGATATCTTCGTTTTGCATTCAAGGGGGACCACTACCAATTCAAGGCACTTCCATTTGGCCTACCCTCGGCACCCCGAGTGTTTACCAAATGCCTGGTGGTGGTGGCGGCCTACCAGCGTACCGGGGGGTGCAGGTTTTCCCGTACCTGGATGATTGGCTCCTGGCGGCCTCGTCCAAGGAGGATCTCCTGTGCTGCCTCACCCTTACCCAGCAGGTTTTTGCCTGCCTGGGTATTACCATCAGCCATTCCAAGTCTCACTTGATCCCATCCCAGAGACTACAGTTCATCGGGGTGATTCTAGACACGACCATGGGCAGGGCCTTCCTGCCACCAGATCGGACGTCCACCCTCCAGACTCAAAAAAGTCTGTTGTCCGGCCGTGGGGCGGGTCAGTCCTTTGCCTTCTTGGGCTTATGGCAGCAGCTATCCCAACAGTTCCTCACGCTCGACTCCACATGAGTATCTCAGTGAACCCTCCGCTCCCAATGGGATCAGTTAGTGGACGACTTGGATCTCCCAGTTCTAGTCTCCTCACCAATGCTTTGAGACTTGCAGTGGTGGAAGGTTCGAGAGAACCTGTTTCGGGGAGTTCCTTTCTTTCGTCCTCCCCCCCGACTCTAACCACAGACTCCTCGGGCGAAGGTTGGGGAGCCCATCTAGGTCCCCATCGGACCCAGGGCTCCTGGTCCAAGCTCGAACAAATAATCCACATCAATATGCTTGAGCTGCGGGCAGTGTTGTACACTCCAAGCCCTTCACTAATACATCCTTCCTGGCCAACTAGCTGTCCAGACGGACAACATGTGTGTGGTTTGGTACATCAACAAACAAGGGGGGGGGCTCTGTTCTACCCTCTTTGCATGGAAGCAATGAGGGTTTGGGATTGGGCAACACAACACGACCTTCACCTCATGGCAGTTCATGTTCCGGGAGTCGACAACACCCTGGCAGACAAGCTAAGTCGCTCTTCTGCTCTGACTCATGAATGGGAATTAGACCAAGGGGTTCTAGACAATATCTTCTGTCTTTGGGGAACACCACAGGTCAATCTGTTCGTGTCCCCTCTAGATGCAAAGCTTCCAGTCTTCTGCTCGCTCGTTCCAGAGTGAGGTGTTTTCTGGAGAGACGCTCTGTCTCTAGACTGGAAGGACAGATTCGTCTATGCCTTTTCCCCAATTCCACTTATCCCACGAGTCTTACAGAAACTAGCTTCAGAAGGAGCGCAAATGATTGATTGCTCCTTTCTGGCCCAGGCAAGTTTGGTTCTCTCTTCTACAACAGTACTCAGAGGATCATCCTCTTCCTCTATCTCGAGGTTTACTGACCCAGGATCAGGGGACCCTGGTCCATCCAGGCCTCAAATCTCTTCAGTTGCATGCATAGCTCCCACAGACTTAGCTCAATCCCGTTTTGGGGTTTCTCCTCAAGTGGCGGAGATTTTGGTGGAGGCTAGAAAACCCTCCACTAGATCCACCTACGCCATGAAGTGGAAAAGATTCACTATCTGGGCTGCTTCCAAGGACGTGGAACCATTTTCCTGCCCAGCTCGGCTTCTGCTGGAATACCTACACCATCTGTTTGTCCTGGCTCTGTCATTCTTCACTGAAAATCCACTTGGCGGCCATCTCGGCCTATCATGTCCCCTTTGAAGACAAGACATTTGCTCAACTGGAGGTCTCTTAAGACCTTTCTCGGAGAGGTCCTCCATCTGAGACCTCCTACACATACTCCTGCTCCCCCCTTGGACTTTGTCCTCGAGAAACTTACTCTGCCTCCCTTTGAACTGGCAGCATCTGCAGAATTGAAGTTCCTTTCGTGGAAGAGTCTCTTCCTGGTGGCCATTACTTCCGCTCGGAGAATTTCCGAGCTCCAGGCCCTGATCTGTAAAAGTCCATACTTGATTTTTCACAAGGAACGGGTTGCTCTACGCAGGAACCCTAGGTTTCTCCCTAAGGTAGTAGTGGAGTCTACTCTAAATCAGTCCATAGAGTTACCCACCTTTTTCACGCAGTACTCTAATCAGGGGGAGTATTTACTACATACTATGGATGTTCACCGAATTCTGAGATACTACACCAACAGAACAAAGGGTCTCAGAAAGACTGATCAACTGTTCATCTCTTTTGCTCATGAATGGGAGGGCAATGCAGTTTCTAAGCAATGCCTATCTAAATGGTTGGCTTATTTCATCACTTTCTGTTATGACAAATACAAAAAGACCCTGCTGGGTCAAGTAAGGAGCCACTCCACCAGAGGAGTAGCTGCCTCAGCGGCTTGTTTCATGAATGTGTCAGCGGCAGATATCTGTGCTGCCGCCACCTGGACTTCGTCCATACCTTTACTAAACACTACAGTTTGGATATTGCCTCTCACCGTAGAGCAGGCTTCGGGCTGGCTGTTCTGCAAGGCCTCTTATCTTGAAGCTTGCACAGATAGAGCTGCTTCTTGGAGTAGTTTTCCTCCTCCTGGTGCCTCTCTTTGTTCCAGACTGCTTGGGATTCAGTCCTATATGTAATTATCTACTGCAAGAGCCCTCTCAAAGTAAGATAGTACAGTTACGTAAGATCTTACCGTAACAGTAGATCTTCGAGAGAGGCTCTTGCAGTAGGTACTACCTTCCCACCCTCCATCCCCCTAGGCTTTTTCAGCTCCTTTTCCAGTGACAGAAGTATCCGCTCCTCTCTCGTCCAGCCTCTTTTGGCCTGTGGCGGGAAAGAACTGGAAGGCGGGTGTCTGGGACCATCCCTTTATACCAACATCTCCTTGATGCCGTTCACCTGACGGGGCGGTCCCTCGCCAGGGACTGCTAGCTAGAAATTTTTCCGTGGGGTCCTGCTGCCTGCCGTCAGTCCTATATATAATTACCTACTACAAGAGCGCCTCTCGAAGATCTACTGTTACGGTAAGTTCTTGCGTAACTGTACTTTTTTCAACCCTGGAATCCTCCCCACCAAATGATGTTAATAGCGTGAAATTTAACAGGTAATGTTATTGTTTTATCATAAAGGAAAAAGTAGAAAATCACTTTGAGAATTACATTATGAGAATACATTGAAAATAAATGTAACATAATACGATGCTGTAAGTTTGTTGGGGGACTGTTTCAGCATTCAGAGCGCACAGTAACACTTTCAAAGTGTTGATCGTATTTCGGGCAGAGGAAACCACATAACAATGGTTATCTGCTAGTCCGTAATTACCAGAGAAAATGCAGAAAACATGCATCTTATTTCCCCATGTAATGGTACAGTATCTGCAAATGTAGCAAGTGTTCAGCTTGAGGTTGCAGTGTACGTTGGGGGGGGTGGGGGGTTCATGATTTGGGAAAGATCAGTCATTTTTAGTTGAATGTTTACTGATAGTATTTAAGGAAGAAAGCACTCGATTGATTTTTAGCAAATGTGTTATATTTTATTAAGCAACACCATTTACATTAAGCACATACTGTACTTTAGTATACAACTGTCAAGCAGCCCAACAGCAGATAGATAATGTTGTGCACTATTAGCCAAGAAGTTGCTGCTACGGAGACATGGGAAACTCTGAAGTCACCTCTTATTATAACTGACCTCTTTCTATCCCTGTGAACTCCTGAGTTGAGAATGCTACTAAAATGAATTGTTCAATAGTAAATATACCCAGGATTAATCCACTGATATGTTTGATTTTTTGATAGCACCCAATGGGGTTTGATAGTCTTAATATGAATATGGTTTAAGATACCATGTACTGTGTGCCATTTGGCAATGAGCAACTCCTGCCACTGACAAATGTTTTCATTGCTAATTCTATTTTATTAAGCAATGCCATTTACATTAAGCACATGCTGTAGTGTAGTATGCAACTGTTAAGTAGCCTGACAGCAATCAGTGTGCACTATTACCCAAGAATTTGCTGCTACAGAGATATGAGAAACACTAAAGTCAGCCCTAATTATAACTGACCTCCGTCTATCCCTGTGAACTCCTGGGTTGTGAATGATGCTAACTTGAATTGTTTAATAATACTAAATAATATAAAATAATACATAATAAATATACCCAGGTTCCGTATATGCTGTTCTTACAGAGCTTCTAGTCAGCATGATTTTTTTTCCAAATGGCAGCATGTTAAATAGTAAGCCTGTCAAAGCTCTCAACATGCATTTTAGGGAAAACATTTTGCTACTCCTGCCCCCCACTCCCACCCGCGCAAATGATTAGTGTCATTCTGCTTATTAAATTACAAATGGCTAAACTTCCATTATAAAGTATCTGTGATGATGGTCCTTCCCAGTAAGACCTTGTAGATAATAAAGTTCCAATTAAATAGCATACAGTGCTTACGAAAACTGGGTAGAATGCTAGATAATGTTGAATTATTTTCCTACTGTATGAATTTGGTATAGATTGAAAGCATGAATTAACATTTTAACTATGGTGGTGAGGTTGCATGTTTGGTGGGGGGGGGGATGGCTTTCCACACTGAGAACCAGTTTTTCAAGTTTTAGGATCTGGCTTCCTTGCAACTTACGTCATCTACAGCAGATGAACCAATGTTTCTTTAGAAAGGCAGGATTGGTGCACATTGAGTTGGGGAGGCATGAATTTTGTCCTCTAACCCTTTGAATCTGTCTGACCTAGTGAAATTATCCAGTACTCTTTGTTTACAAAGTCACATCTTTCTTCTTTCTCCTCACCTTAAAAATAAACTGCTATTGTCAGAAATGCTTCTTTGCATGCAGAGCTGCTCAGTGACATGCAGTTTCAAACCATTGAACTTTATTTTATTAGTGCCGTTTTCAGGGGTGACCTTGGAGCACTGAGAAGGTTCAGTGACATGCTCATAGTCACACAATATGCAAGTGGATGTTGTAGGACTCCAACCCTGGTCTTCTGGATGTACTGTGCCAGGCTCTTTAGCAGTTCATACAATGGAAATGAACATCTTGTTTTGTGCATCTGCTGGTTAGGTTAACTTTATGGGGAACAGTATCAGAAATCCGTCAATGCAGTTTATTTTTTCCTTATTGGCTAACAAATACTGCTGCTTTAGGAATGTACCAGTCGGAGCTCCCTGGCTCCTTTACCCCAGAGGATGAATTAGCCAGTGAGCTTTGAATTCCTTGTAGTAGACTGGTTACTTTTTCAAAATGGACCAGGGAAATTTAGTTCTAACTCCATGTATTCTTCTCTTATTCATAACTCTCTGCAGTTAGCCTGCTCAGTAGAACTGCCCGGAGAATGGAACTATATGCTCATGATGGAATCAATGGCACGTGAAACATTCAAACTGCTGCCCTGATCTGCTGTGCATTCTCATGGAAGCACTACTGAAGGAGAGATTGGTGGAACATCTGGTTGTCAATGGACTACAGGACCCAAGGCAGCATGGTTTCACCAGGGGGAGGTCATGTCAGACCAACCTCGTTGAATTTTTTGACTGGGTGACTAGGGAGGTGGATCAGGGGAGGGCAGTGGACATGGCCTATCTGGACTTCAGCAAGGCCTTTGACACTGTGCCACATAGAAGACTATTACACAAACTGGGGAATATGGTGTGGGCAGGACAGTAGTGTGGTGGGTGGGTAACTGGCTGGGTGGCAGGACACAGAGGGTGGTGGTGGTAAATGGCTGTCACTCCACAGAGGGAAGAGTGACCAGTGGGGTACCACAGGGATCAGTGCTGGGACCGTCCTATTCAACATCTTAATCAGTGACATTGCGCAGGACCTAGAAGGCAGAATTTCACTGTTCGCTGATGACACAAAGCCCTGTAACAGAGACACACCAGAGGGTGTAGACAGAATGAGAAGCGACCTGCAGAAACTTGAAGAATGGTCACGGGTTTGGCAGTTGAAATTCAATGCAAAGAAGTGCAAGATAATGCATATGGGGCACAAAACCCTGGCACAATATATCAGTTGGGGGGTGAGGATATAGCATGCACCAAGCAGGAAAGGGATCTTGGGGTTATCATCTCTGACCTCAAGGTAGGGAAACAGTGTGACAAGGCAGCAGGTAAAGCAAATAGGATGCTGGGATGTATAGGCAGGGGCATCACCAGCAGGAAAAGGGAGGTCATAATTCCACTATACAAGACACTAGTGAGGCCCTGCCTGGAGTACAGTGTACAGTTCTGGAGACCATACCTACGTAAGGACATAGACAGGGTAGAGAAGGTTCAGAGGAGGGCAACAAAGATGGTGCATGGATTGCATCACAAGTCCTATGAAGACAGGTTGAAGGAACTGAACATGTACTCCCTGGAGGAGAGGAGGGAGAGAGGGGATATGATAGAGACATACAAGTATCTTACAGGGAGGAACAGGGTGCAGGAAAACACTATTTTTAAGCGAAAAGATGTTCCAGGACTAGAGGGCATGGGATGAAGTTGGAGGAGGACGATTCAGAGGAAACATGAGAAAGAATTTTCACAGAACGGGTGGTGGACAAGTGGAACACCCTGCCAGAGGAAGTGGTGGGGGCTGAAACAATCACGGGATTTAAGAATGCATGGGATAGAGATAAAGGAATTCTGGAGGTCAGGGGTAAGGGGCAACAGACTTCTAGGAAAACAAACTGAACTTACAAGCTCAAATGGGCAGACTGGGTGGGCCATAGGCCCTTATCTGCCAACACTGTCTATGTATCTATGTCTCTATGTATTCTATCAGCTTCTCAGATTTCTTACTCCGCCTCATAAGTCTAGACGCCCAGGAGATCCCTCGGGTCATTGTTGGCTTATTGCGAAGTATAATTTCTTTAATTATACATAATTTTCTTTCTGCTGCCTTTATTCATTGTTTAATTTAATTCTAACGTCTAATTTGACTTGGTTTAGTTAGATTTAGCGTTTATTTCTCTGTTCCTCGCGGTTCAGTATAACCGTTAGGGAGCTGAGTAGTTATTTATTAGTTGCGGACTTTTTCTGCTTTAATTTCTGTTTTCGTTTTAAAGAATATTACTGTGTTAAGTTTTATGTGTTTTGTTTAAACCGCTAACCTGGTTTCTTTATAATTGTTAACCCAGTTACTGTGAACCGTTGTATCGGTTCAGAGAACCGCTGATCCAGTTCCAGTTTTCTGAATTTATTGGTTCTTTTGAGGCCTAATTGGTTCCTGAACCGACCGCAAAACAAAAAAAGATAAAATCTTTGCTGTTAAGGTTTTTCTCCTCGAAATGGAGCACTCTGAAAAACCTCAGAAAGACTGGTCTCCCAGGTTTTAAAAAATGTGTGAAGTGTGGGGAAGTGTTTGCCAAGGCAGACAACCGTGACAGTTGTGTGTTCTGCCTGGGAACTGATCATTTAAATTCTGACTGTGAAATTTGTAAATCTTTTCCACAGAAAACTGTGGAAAAGAAGATGGAGAGGTTGAACAAAAAATTAGGAGATGCTTCAGGCTCTAACCAGCCAACACTTTCCAAATCAGCGGGTGAAACCGCAGTTTCTTCTTTTACCACCCCTGATGAGGGTGAATCAACCTCTTTAAAGAGATTGAGTGGGCCGGCTGACTTTCTGGTCCCCTCCAAAGAGTCAAAGACCAAGCATGTCGAACCCCAGGCAAAACCTACAGGGGATTCTTCTGTGCCTCAGTCTGCCTACTACTGAGGAAATTGCCTGGGCTGTCAGTCATTGAGGCAATTCAGGGGTTTATACCTTCTCCAAGGGTTCAGGAGATTACTCCCTCTTCGGACCCCCAGTCTCAAGAGATGGATACTGGGGAGTATGATTTACCAGAGCAAGACGAAGATGAACCCATTGAACCAGAAATCTTACCTGAGCAAGAATTTGGTTCTCCTCCTAGGCCTGAGGATTTTTCCTTTCACTTTTCCTTTGTGAGGAAAGTAGTAGATGCCCTTGACTTGGCTACCACTGAGGTCATAGAAGACGAGGAGGAGGCAGAATACATGGAAGTGACGGGGTTAACGCTCACTAAAAAGATTTTTCTGCCTATCAATAAATTCTTCAAGCAGGATTTATTAGCAGTCCTGCAGAACCCTAACTCTGTCACGCCTTTGAACAGGAAGGCTGACAAGAAGTACCAACTGGACAGGAAAAGGGCTTTCTTCCTCTGTTCTCACCCTGATCATCAGGGTATAGTCCAGCAGGTAGCCTGTGAGAAGGCAAGGGTTCCTTTATCCTCTCACCCACCTGAGGAGGATTTAAGGAAAATGGACAGTATGTCAAAGAAAGGGTATTTAGCTGCCTCTCTGGGGGTCAGACAAGCTAATTATCAGGCCTACACTGCACAGTATCAAGACACTGTGACAGTCTGTTTTGGCCATGTCAGAGAAGGTTCCCTCTGCCCATCTCTGATGACCTAGCAGAAACAGCCAGATTTGGACTGGAAACATTCAAATACCAGTTCCAGGTGGCAGCAGATGCCGATCATAAAGCTGCTAGGATTATGGCTCTGATTGTATCCCTGAGAAGATTTGCTTGGCTAAAGGCTACAAATCTAACACAGGATACCTAGGCTAAGGCCATGGATTTCCCTGTTCAAGACTATTCTCTCTTTGGCAAACAGACTGAAGAGTATATGAAAAAGTTGGATGAATACAAAACTACCTATAAGAGTAATTCATCCGAGGACGGGCCTTTTACTTCTTATCGGCCTTATGGAAGGGGAGGTAGAGGAAGGTCCTATGGCAGGCCCTTCTGTCAGCCTCGTGCTGTTTCACAGCAACAGCCATACCCACAGCAGACTGGGTATTATAGGGCCAGAGGCAGGAGGGGTTCCCAATCCGCCCAGGCTCAGGCCCCACCTAAACAAAATTCCTGAATCCTTTGCCAAGGTCGCCTCCCTTATATCGGTAGTGGGCAGACTGGCTCACTTCTTTCAGGCCTGGCAGGCCATAACCACAGACGAGTGGATATTGGAAGTAGTGAGCTAGGGACTCTTCCTGAGTTTCAAGTCCTTCCCTCCTCTGAAGTCGAGGCTATTCAAACCAGTCTCACTTCTTGAAGCACAGCTCCTGGAAAAGGAGGTTCAAACCCTGCTCATCATTAAAGCAGTGGTGAAGGTACCAACCCTTCAGCGGGGCAGAGGGTTTTACTCCCAGTATTTTCTTACCAAAAAGAAAAATGGGGAGTGGCGGCCTATTCTGGACCTAAGGCATCTGAACAAATACCTGGCAAAGCCAAAATTCAAGATGGTGACCCTACCTCTAATTTTACCTGTCAGTCAGCAGGGAGATTGGTTGACATCTCTAGACTTAAAAGATGCTTATTTCCACATCCCTATAAGGGAGTCTCACAGAAAATATCTCAGGTTCAGACTCCTTTCAGGTAATTACCAGTTCTCAGCCCAGCCCTTCGGTCTAACCTCAGCACCAAGGGTATTCACAAAATGCCTGGCAGTGGTAGTGGCATTCCTACAAAAACTAGGAATTGCAGTTTTTCCCTATCTTGACGACTGGCTAATAGTGGAAAAGTCTTTTCAGCAGGTGCAAACACCTGGAAATAAAAGATTTGTTGCAGTCTCTGGGCTTCCTGCTAAACCAGGAAAAGTCCATCCTCACACCGATTCAAGTCCTGCATTTCATAGGAGCAGAACTGAATGCCTTAAAGGGAAGGGCTTTTTTCCCCAGAGAACAGAGTTCAGTCCACACTGAAGCCGATTGCCTCATTCGAATTGGGAAAGCCATGTACTGCAAGAAGATGCTTGCAAATACTGGGACATATGGTTGCCGCAACAGGAGTGATCTTGGGAGCAAGACTTTGAATGAGAAACATACAGTTTCATCTCAGACACACTGTGCCAAAGAGAAGACCATATGTCAAAACTGATCGCTGTAACAAGGTCAATGATCCAGTCCCTGCAGTGGTGTACAGATATCCACAATCTAAGGACAGGGGTTCCCTTTAAAAGGGAAAATCCCTCAGTCATCCTTACAACAGATGCTTCTCTGTTAGGATGGGTGCTCATATAGGAGAGCACACTACCCTTGGCACTTGGTCAAGCATGGAGTCTCTCCTCCACATAAATCTGCTGGAGCTCAGAGCAGTGTTTCTGGCTCTGAAAAGTTTTTCCCAGTTAATGCAGGGCAAGGTGTTGCAAGTCAGAACAGACACCACCACTACAATGTTTTACATAAACAAGCAAGGGGGAGCAAGGTTAGGACCCCCTGTGCACAGAGACCATGAAAATTTGGGAACTTGCTTACTGTCTAAAGTTTCCTTGCAAGCCATTTATGTATTGGGCAAGGACAATACCTTGGCAGATGCCTTAAGCAGGATCAACCAGGCACATCACGAATGGTCCCTGAACAGACAGGTACTGGACTTTGTGTTCAGACAATTGGGCACTCCAGAGACAAACCTCTTTGCCTCTCACGAGAATCAAATGTTACCCTATTCTGTTGCAGGCCACCAGTCAGTGGCACAATACCCCTGGATGCTCTGGCCTTGGACTGGTCAGGAAAGCATCTATATGCCTTTCCTCCCATCCCGCTCATCTTCTGAGTGCTAGTAAAACTCTGGTCACAGCCTGCATCCATGATTCTGATAGCACCAGACTGGGCCAGACAACCATGGTATTTCCCTCCTGCTGTCAATGTCGGTGTCCACACCAGTCCTCCTACCCAGGAGGCACAACCTGTTATCTTCCCACCAAGGGAAGATCCTGTATCTGAACCTCTGGTTTCTCAGACTAGAGTCCTGGCTCTTGAGGACTTGGAGTTTGCAAATTTGCAGCTTTCCCAGTCTGTTCTGGATATCCTAAAAGGATATATAGAAAACCTTCTACTAAGAAAACCTATAATGCAAAATGGAAAAGGTTTTCTGTTTGGTGTGATGCTAAACATGTTTCTCTTTCTCTGGCAGAGATTCCACTATTATTGGAATATCTTACTGAACTGCACTCTCGAGGCCTCAAACATACATCCCTGAAAGTTCACTTGGCATCAGTTTCGACTTATCTCAGCAGGGAAAACTGTTTCCCTTACATCTAACCCTATTTTCAAAAAAATCTTTAAAGGATTAGCTCACTTACATCCTCCTATTAATGTACCAGTTCCAGTATGGGATCTGAATATTTGCATTACTCAGCTCATGAAACCTCCATTTGAGCCATTGCCATCAGCACATTTGCAATATGTCGCATGGAAAATTGTGTTCTTGGTAGCAATCACTTCTGCTAGAAGAATAAGTGAGTTGCAAGCACTGTGTGTGGAAAAGGATCATTTATCTTTTCATAATGATAAAGTAGTACTTCATACTAACAGAAGGTTTCTTCCTATGGTGGTTTCTGATTTCCACTTGAATCAGTCCATGACACTGCCTGTCTTCTTCGCAGAACTTGTCAGTTCAGGAGAGCGCAGACTCCATAGTCTGGATGTTAAACGAGCACTGAGTTATTATCTAACTCACACCAAAGATCACAGAGCTGATGAACAACTTTTTCTCACTTATGGGGATGTGGAAAAGGGCACTCCAGCCTCTAAGAGATCAATCTCTCACTGGATAGTTCAGTACATTCACTTTTGTTGCACAAAATCTGGAAAATAGGCCCCAGCAGGCCTCAGGGACCACTCTACTAGGGGCACAGCTGCTTCAATAGCAGATTCTAGAGATGTCCCCTTGCTGGAGATCTGTAAAGCAGCTACCTGGAGGTCGGTACACACCTTTACTAAACATTATAGTTTGGACTTGCAGTCCAGAAGTGATGCCAGGTTTGGCACAGCAGTCCTACAGAGCCTCCTTCCTAAGTAGGTTCTCTGCCCACCTCCAAAGGTACTGCTTTGAAGTCTGCAGAGAGTTAGTAATATGAGAAGCATACATGGGGTTAGAAGAAAAAATTACTACCTTAGTAATCTTGTTTCTTCCAATGTATTCTTCCATATTCATAACTCTCCTTCCCTACCTCTCCTTCCAGAACCAGAGCCTCTGAATGGTCTTCTTACTTGATGGTCCCAAACGCAGGCACACTTAATTTAATCCTGTGGGGTTGTTTCTTCATACTTACCTTACTTTTTTTCCCAGGTGATTCTGGGTGTTTCAGGTAGGCCTGATACCACAATCATTAGTATTAGTGGTAGAGTTAGTTATAGAACAGAGTTGTCTATATTGAGCAGTTTTTTTGAGCTTGAGTCACTTAGTAAGGTTGCCTTGTGGGCTTCCTAGAAATCTGAGACGTTGCTAGAATGTACAGCAGATGAGGGCAGCAGTTTGAATGTTTCCCGTGCCAATGATTCCATCATTAGCATATAGTTCCATTCTCTGGGCAGTTCTACTGAGCAGGATAACTGCAGAGAGTTAGGAATATAGAAGAATACATTGGAAGAAACAAGATTACTAAGATGAGTAATTTTTTCTTATGGCTGCTGAATCCTGTACATGGGAAAACAGTGGACTGCAGTAAGTCACTGTGGATATCCATGGCGCTTGTAATCTGAAGTGTGCAGCAGTTGTCTCTTTAGCTCATTATAAAATGAAGCACTGTTTTTCTCAGCTGCACACATATCCAATTTTGGGCACTCCCCTGGCTTCTGAAACAAGTGAACGCATAGGGAGAACTTTTCTTTTGTGCAATCCAGACATCTTATACTGGAATATGGTGCACAAGCAAAGCAAAATGAGGTTTGACTGTATTTATCTGCCATGTTAGGTGGTCCAGCCTCCCTTCTTGGTTAAGGAGCATGGAGACGATGTGAAATACGTGAAAATGCAAACCTCAGCTGCCTGTCCTTCAGTAAGTTACAACATGAGCCAACTGATCACCTTTGTCTTCTAGGCTCATCTGACTTTACTCCTCTCCTTCCGCGCCTCCCCACCACACACACACACACACACACACACACACACACACACACACACACACACAACACAAAGATCTCCAGCAGTCAAAATAAAAAAATAGATGATATATTTGACACAAATAAATAAAATCACATTAAGATGCCAAATTTGGGGTGTTAACAGGAGGTAGCAGTATGAGATACAGCAACTCTTGTGTAAGAAACCAGGCACACAAATAGATATGGATACCACCACTGGTGATTTAAAATCGTAAATTGTAATTAATCTCAATTTTTTTTTTTTTTTTACTATTCTGATGTGGATTCACTGTAGCAGCACTGCAATTCAAAGCCCATTGGTGGACCGGTCTGTAGCTCTCCATGTGGCAAATATTGACTAACATCTACTATATGCCTGCTGACATAAAAAATTTGGCATCTTAATGTAATTTATTTTTTCTTCTGTTACACTCCATTTTCCATTCTGACTGTTGAAGTTCTTGGTGTGGTTACCTAAGCCCCATTTATTACAGTTGCAGCAGGCAATTATAACAAAACAAAACCAAAAAACGCAATACAGATCTTCATGTTCTTGAAATTGCCACATGACGACATCAGAGACTGAACTCTTAGGCAGTAAAGTTTTGACAAGTTTAGACTTAGTGGCTCTTGTTTTTTAAAGCTAACCCCTACACATATATAGCTCTGAATATTATTTTCCCCACTTTTCTTTAGATTATTGTATATTAATTGTGGCTGAGTTTCATATGAATAGTTGTGCAGTGCTGCTGATCAATTCTTTCTCTCACGTTCCTTTTTTCTTCATTAGAGGAATGACTAGTCTGCCCCCACTTATTCCAGATGGGCTTTACTTTCAGTAGAGTGGCACATCTCTCACTGGGGAACCTTTCTTAGTTTACCATATTTGTTTAAAAAAAATAGTGTTTAGGCAGCTGTGATAATTTTCTTTAATACTTCAATATTTTTAAGTGTACATAATGCATACCCACTGACTTTATGCACATTGGTCCACTGTTTTTCATGTCCCAACAATATTTAATTCTAGGAAATGATTTTCTGATTTGGACAGGCTACTTGGGCTGCTGTCACAGGGCTCTCTATAGGCTTATTCCTTTAATAATTTAAGTGCATGTTTTCATAGCTGAACATGGGATTCAGCAATACAGGCCTTGATTTCCTTCATATGTATAGCTACTGACCTGGGTTGGTGGCCACTTAATGTTTCAAACGGGGATTGTAATATTTTGTTACAGTAGCAGAAAAGGTCAGAGCCCAAAAGACTGGCCTTCAGGAAGTATAAGGGAACACAGTGGGATGAAGATGAGGAGGCATGCCAAACTGCCTTAAGGGAAGCAGGGAAGGCAGTAAGGCAGACAAAGTCCCAAACTGAGGAAACACTAGCATGAACAGAAAAAGAAGGTGACAAGACTTTCTATAGATACATTAGTCAAAGGGAAAAGTCCAGAGGGGGTATTGCTAAGCTCAAAGGAGAAAAGGGGGCATGTGAGGAGGAGGACCCTGTAAAAACATCTATCCTAAATAAATACTTTTGCTCAGTATTTACTGAAGAGAAGGTAGGGCAGGGACCACAGTTCAGCACCATGGACACTGGGAAGGAGGTGAGCACTACTCCCTTCATGAAAGAAAGGGTCCTACAAGAGCTTGCTAAGCTCAGGGTGGACAAGGCAATGGGACCTGACGGCATACATCCCATGGTACTTAAGGAGCTAAGGGTGGAAATAGCAGAGCCATTAGCAGAACTGTTTAGTGAGTCTCTGAGCACAGGAGCAGTCCCAGAAGACTGGAGAAGGGCTCATGTGATCCCGCTCCACAAGAGTGGTAGCAGGGAGGAGGCAGGAAACTACAGACCAGTCAGTCTTACCTCAGTAGTGGGCAAAATTATGGAGGCACTCCTTAAGGAAAGGATAGTGCAACACCTGGAATCCATAGGGGCCCAGGATCCAAGACAGCATGGGTTTACAAAAGAAAGGTCCTGTCAAACTAATCTTGTAGATTTGTTTGACTGGGTAACCAGAGTGGTGGACCAGGGGGGAGCAGTTGATGTCAACTACCTTGACTTCAGCAAAGCTTTCGACACTGTTCCATGTAGAAGATTGATAAATAAACTGGGTAGGCTCGGGGTGGGTCAGAAGTTGGTCAACTGGGTGGCAAACTGGTTGACAGGCAGAAAACAGAGTGGTAAATGGTATACAGTCAGAAGAGATGCAAGTCACAAGTGGGGTGCCTCAGGGATCAGTCCTGGGGCCAGTCCTCTTCAATATCTTCATTAGTGACATTGCAGATGGACTAGAGGGTTAGGCTTGTCTGTTTGCAGATGACACCAAGATCTGCAACAGAGTAGATGATCCAGATGGGGTGGGCAGAATGAGAGGAGATCTGGATAAACTAGCAAAATGGTCGGAAGAGTGGCAACTGGGATTTAATGCAAAGTGCAAGATCATGCACATAGGGAAGAGAAACCCTGAAGACACCTATAGGCTGGGAGGGGAGTTGCTGGCAGTCACAAAGGAAGAAAGAGACTTGGGCATTATCATCACCGATGACCTGAAATCATCCAAGCAGACTTCTAAAGCAGTAGGTAAGGCTAGGGGGATATTAGGGTGTATTAGTAGGGGTATCACAAGTCGTAAGAGGGAGGTAATAAGCCCTCTTTACAAGACACTGATTAGGCCCCATCTGGAGTACTGCGTGCCATCTGGAGTATTGGAGGCCACACCTTCACAAGGACATTAATGAAATTGAGGCAGTCCAGAGAAGGGCAACTAAAATGGTTCAGGGACTGCATCAGAAGACATGAGGACAGATTAACGGAGTTCAATATGTATACCCTTGAGCAAAGGAGAGAGAGAGGTGATGTGATCGAAACATTCAAACACCTTAAAGGCATTAACAAGGTGAAGGAGTCTTAACATGTTTAAATATAAGAAAAATAGCAGGACAAGAGGACACAGCTTGAGATTAGAGGGAGGCCGATTAAGGGGGAATGTGAGGAAATTCTTTTTCACAGAAAGGGTGGTGGATGCATGGAATGGCCTACCTTAGGAAGTGGTGGCTATGAATACAGTGCAGGGCTTCAAACAGGTATGGGATAGGCATAAGGGAGCAATACAAATGAGTATGAATAGATAGGCCACTGACTGAGCAAAGGCCGATGGCACATTTATAAGGTAGAAAAAGAAATGGGCAGACTGGATGGGCCTTGCTGTCCTTATCTGCCGTCAACCTCTGTTTCTGTTATTTCTTTCAAGCAGCAGTACTTGTTAACTGGATATTTTTTCAGTAAAAAGTCTAAAGATGTACATTCGTTTTTGATCTACTTGGACTCAAACTCCAGAATCCAGACACCAGAATAATACATTTTAACCAGAAGGAAGAAACATTGTAGCAAGCACAAGTGCTGCTGTACGATGCAGGGTAGAGATTTGGTTAGGTAGCTGCTAATGGTCTTAGTGACCATACTTTACACCTCCCAGATTCTGCCCTTACAAAGAAAGGTGAAAAGGGCTAAATGAGGGTTAAACCTAATGACTACAGAAGCCGTTTATGCTGTGACAGCACATGTTACATAATATGGCTCGGATCAGGAGAGAAGATCGTGAGATGTAAGATTTCCATGATCCAAGATTGAAAAGTCCATAATGGTGCTAACATCCACCATACAGGTAACTTCCCAGGTGTGCTTGAACATAAAACATAATGTGTGGGGATGTTTTGTGGGGGGAAACTTTCCTATGGTCTGCCAAGTTACCTACATGATGGATGTGAGCACATTACCATTTTTTTTTTTTCCTATCTTAGACTGATTCAGATTTGTCGTATCACAGATAATCCATCATTGCAGGTAACAGAACTGCATATTTTAGCACATTTCCTAATTCTCTGTCTAGATGGACAGTCCGAGCCATCTCAAGTAGCATGTGCCAAGACAGCATAAATAACTTTTGTAATCACTGCTGTCATCAGGCAGGTGGGACAGGGCCAGAATTATCATAACACAAACTAAGCTAGTACATACGACAGCAAGTGCTAGGGAGGTTCAGTCAGCTGTAGGTTGTTAGAAAAAGCAGTGCCCTTGAATAACTTACTTTTGTGTTTTTTTTATACATTTTGGTTTTTTATTATTTAGTTGATCATTTTAATGGCAGGTCAGTGAGGACACTGCTATGGCAGGAGTCTAAAAATGAGACCTTATGGTGGGCTGGAACCACTATCCATCATCAACATGGTTTTCTACAGTAGCTCACTAGGCACTCACCACCCACACAGTTCAGTTTTAACAAACCTGTTCCCCAATCCATGCAAGAATTCATATTTTTTTTTACCTTGTATGTGACCAGACGGACTGAACCATGAGCCAATAGTGTATCAGTAAGTGTAACAGCCAGGTTCGGCACCTCTTTTTGGCACATTTTACCTACTGTTAGACAAAGGTGTGTGTGGATGCTGGACTGTCTACAAAATATGTCACGACTGCATAGACATTCTGCAGTATGACTGGCAGTGCATGAATGGGTAAACTGAGCCCTTTTCTATTGTGAAACTGAATGGCTGCAGAAAAAAAATATATTGTGGTTCATCAGTAGTTGAGGGCACTAGACCAGGAAGGAAAAGTATGATTCAAACAACATGAAGTCTTGCTGTATTCTGACCTATGCAGTGATGTCCAACCTTTGAACTGCCCCGGAGAGGAAAGAGTTAACTTTCCATGCAAGGCATGGAACGCTGAGCTCGAGCTCTGTTGAGACTCTGTCTGTTGTTGTTTGAACTCAAACCGCCAGTTTCTTTACTCCGCCTCACTGAACAGTCGCTCCGGAGATTTCTCCTTTGCTCGGTTCTATTTAGTCGGTTAAAGTGTCATTTTTTCCTCTGTTTCAACCGAATTTAATCCGTTTAACCTGTCGGTTCAGTCTCTGTTTGTGGTATCGTGAGTACTAGATAGGTTTATTATTGTTTCTTCTTTGTGGAACTTGTAAACATTGTATCGGTTCGGTTTGAACCGATCAGGTTTGTTCAAAAAAAGTTTCTTCTACTTTGAGTGTGGTAACCGGTCCTTATCGGTTCTAAAAAAAAAAAAAAAAAATGGATTTCACTACGGTTTTTTCCACGACCCGTAACGCGGCCAGGAACCGATAAGGGTGTCTTGCCTGGCGGATTGCCGAAAAAAGAGTAAGTTTGGTTAGGACTGGCCATGTCTGAGAAACCCAAGAGAAAAACCGGGCCCACTGGGTTTCAACACTGTAGTGTGTGTGGGGAAGCCTTTGCTAAGTCTGACCCCCACACCACCTGTTTATTGTCTGGGATTTGACCACCTCGATTCAGACTGCCAGATTTGCAAAAATGTTCCCTCAGCTACCCTGGAAAGAGAGTTGGTAGGCTCAGGGAAAGGGAGGCCAAAAAGTCCGCTGACCCAGATGGCCAGCCCGGTTCGGTTCCAACCCAACCAGAAGGAGTGCCCTCTGACCAGGCGAAAATTTTTCGGAAAGGAGAACCGACTCTGAGGTCGGTTCCGGTTAAAAAAAGAGCGGGATAAATCAGCCGTTCGGATCCACAAGTTCTTTCCCGATCGCTGATGAAATAGCCAAAGCGATAAGGATTGTTCAGTCGTAAGCATCTGGTTCCCGAACCGCACCATCAGTTAGGCTCAGTTCGGTCGGTTCCCCTGGTTCCAGATTATAATTTAGAGGATTTTTATGAACCGGAGGAGGAGGAGGAGGAAGGAGAGTATGAGGATAGTGATGGTGATTATGAAAGTCTGGATGTGTCCATTGACCCGGACATCTCCCCAGACAGACCTTCAGGGGTTTCTCCTCCTAGGCTTTCTGAATCCCCTTCCCATTTTATGTTTTACAAAAAAGTGGCTGAAACTCTTCAGCTTCCTATGAAGGAAGCACTAGAGGATCAGGAGGAGCCTGATTATGTTGAGATGAAGGACATCCCAGAGTCCAGGAGGCTGTCTAGTCCCCTCCATAAGTCTTTTGGGAAACAGACAATACAAATTTTAAAGACTCCTAATTCTATACCTCCTGTGGACAAGAGAATAGACAAGTGGTATACTCTCTCAGGCTCAGATACGGAGTTCCTTACCCAGCAATGCAGCCATGTTGGAGTAGTGCAGGCTGCTGCCTGTGATAAGGCAAATATACCCTTGGCTTCACACACCCCAGATAAGGACTCCTGGAGGATTGATGCCATGGCAAAGAAACAGTACATGGCAGCATCTTTGGGACTCGGGCAGGCTAATTATATGGCCTATACAGCTAGATACCAGAAGTCTAGATGGGACACTGTAATGGCTCTGGCTAAACAGGTCCCTGGCCAGCTTGCCAAGGAGCTGGAGCAGGTGGCTGCAGATGGTATTGAGGCATCCAAGGTGCAATTTCATGCTGCAGTAGACTCCAATGATGTTTCATCTAGAGTCATGGCTACATCTGTGGCCCTTCGTAGGATGGCTTGGCTCAGATGTACTAGCCTGTCTCAGGATACCCAGACTAAGGCCATGGATTTTCCTGTTGTGGGTAATTCTCTGTTTGGGGAGCAAACGGAGAGCTACATGAAGAAAATGGATGAATACAGGACCACCTATAGGAGTGCTCAGGCCAAGGAAAGGCAAGCCACTCCCCAGAGGTAGCGTTCCAGGGGCAGGGGCAGGCCTTTTCATAGGCCTTTCTACCAAGCCCAGGCCGCCTCTTCTGCCTTTGCCCAGAGGGGGTTCTTCAGAGAGAGAGAGAGAGAGAGAGAGGCAGACGGGGTACAAGCAGGCCTGCTACCACCCCTCAGCCTAAAGCCCCTGCCAAACAGGCACCCTCATGGGTTTGCCAGGGCCGATTCTCCACCACCTGTAGGGGGCAGGCTGGCTTACATTGTCCAGGACTGGATGTCTTTAACATCAGACAAATGGGTCCTGGAAGTAGTAAGCCAGGGACTGGTTCTTGGCTTCAAAAAATTTCCCAAGATGAGAACTGGATCCTTTCCACCTGCAAATCCTTCAGAGGCACTTGCCCTAGAGGCAGAGCTCTCTTCCCTCTTGGCTGTGAGAGCCATAGAAAGGGTTCCACCCCTACACAAGGGAAAAGGATTGTACTCCAGGTACTTCCTAACTCCCAAAAAGACAGGAGAATGGGGGCCCATCCTGGATCTCAGATATTTAAACAAGCACCTTTTAAAGCCAAAGTTCAAAGTGGTGACTCTGGGAATAATTCTACCCTCTCTAAGGCCAGGAGACTGGCTAGTTTCCCTGGACCTCAAGGATGCCTATTTCCACATTCTTATCAGAAGCTCCCACCGAAAGTACCTCAGGTTCGAGTTGCCCTCAGGCCACTGTCAATTCAGAGCAATGCCCTTTGGCTTAACTTCTGCTCCAAGGGTGTTCACAAAATGCCTGGCAGTAGTGGTTGCTTTCCTAAGGAGAAAAAAGATCTCCATCTTTCCATACCTGGATGACTGATTCATTGTAGGCCAGTCCCCAGACCAAGTCAAGTCACACCTACAGATAACTCAGCAACTGCTCACTTCTCTAGGATTCCTTCTGAATCTTTCAAAGTCAGTTCTAGAGCCTGTGCAGCTCCTCACCTTCATAGGGGCAGAGCTGGATACATTAAAGGCAAGAGCCTTCCTTCCCCTGGACAGGGCAAGGACCCTTGTTACACTGGCCTCGTCATTAACCCTCCAGGTGTCTCGACCAGCAAGGCATTTTCTGCAGCTCCTGGGCCACATGGCTGCCTCTACAGCAGTGGTCCACGGAGCAAGATTTCAGATGAGCGACATTCAGTTCCACTTAAGAGCCTTCTGGTCCCAGAGAAAGGATCCTGTGACTCGAACCCTGTTCCAGGCTTTGCAATAGTGGCAGGATCAGGACAACCTAAGACAAGGAGTTCCCTTTGTCACTCAATCTCATTCTCTAATCCTTACCACAGATGCCTCCCTCTTGGGCTGGGGAGCCCACTGGGGGGACCTGACCACCCAAGGGTTGTGGTCACCTCAAGAATCTCTGCTTCACATCAGTCTCGTAGAACTCAGAGCAGTGTTTCTAGCACTTCAAGCTTTTTCCAAGTCTGTTCAGAACAAAGTAGTTCAGATCAGGACAGACAATACCACCACAATGTGGTACATCAACAAGCAAGGGGGGCACTCAGTCTATGGCCTTGTGCACAGAGGCAATGAAGTTGTGGTCTCTGGCCTATTCCCTGAATACCTCTCTCATAGCAGTGCACCTCCCAGGGAAGGACAATGTCCTGGCAGATGCTCTCAGCAGGATATCTCAGGGCCATCACGAATGGTCCCTAGATCCCCTGATTTTGAAGGTGATCTTCTCCAGGTGGGGCACCCAACAGATAAATCTTTTTGCAGCCCCAGACAATCACCAACTTCCTCTTTTTTGCTGCAGGCCCCCAGTGTTGGGTTCAGTCCCCCTGGATGCCCTAGTTCTCAATTGGGAAGGGAAGTTCCTGTATGCTTTTTTCCCCTTCCCTCTCCTGTTCAAGGTACTAGTCAAAATCAGGTCTCAACCCTGCAAACTGATTCTGATTGCTCCAGACTGGGCCAGACAGCCCTGATACCCTCTCTTGCTGTCCTTAGCAGTCCACCTTCCCCTGTCTCTTTCCAGGAATTACAGCCTGTTAACATTTTCTCAGGGGAGGGTTTGGTATCCGAATCTCAAATCTCTCAATCTCAAGGCCTGGCTCTTGAAGAGTTAGAATTTGCTGATTTGCATCTCTCTCAAGGTGTTCTGGATATTTTAAAGGCTTCTCGAAAGTCTTCCACCAGAAAGACTTACAACTCAAAATGGAAAAGGTTTACTATTTGGTGCTCTGGGAAGCACATTTCTCCAGAGTCTGCTGGGTTGCCTACAGTCCTTGACTATATGGTTTATCTCAATAGCTTGGGACTCAAACCTGCTACACTTAGAGTGCATCTGGCAGCTGTCTCTGCCTTCTTGTCAGCAGGCAAGCACTCTTCCCTTTCAGCTCATCCTGTATTCTGTAAGTTCAAGGGATTGCTGCATACCAATCCTCCCTTCAGGGACCTTACCCCTGCTTGGGACCTTAATGTTTGCATTGCTCAGCTTATGCAACCCCCTTTTGAGCCTTTGTCCTCAGCAGAGCTTAAGTACTTGACTTGGAAAACTGTGTTCTTGGTAGCCATTACGTCTGCCAGATGCAGAAGTGAGTTACAGGCCTTGTCAGTGGAGCCTGATTTTATCTCTTTCCATAGAGATAAGGTGGTCCTCAGGACTAATAGGAAGTTTTTGCCTAAGGTGGTTTCAGATTTCCACCTTAACCAGTCTGTCTCTTCCTGTTTTCTTCACTGACCATTCCTCCTCTGGGGAGAGGAGGCTGCACAGCTTGGATGTGAAAAGGGCCCTTAGCTACTACATAGAGTGCACCAAGGGTCACAAGTTTGACTCCCTCCAACTGTTCCTCACTTATGGTGAGGTTGGTAAGGGAAAACCTGCCACTAAGAGATCTATTGCCAGGTGGATTGTCTCTTGTATACAATTTTGGTATGAAAAATTAGGTAGGATCCCACCCTCAGGCCTGAGGGCTCACTCTACCAGAGGTACAGCTGCTTCCCTGGCTGCTGCCAGGGATATTCCTATCTTAGAGAGTTGTCAAGCAGCCACTTGGAAAACAGTACATACTTTCACCAAGCATTACTCTCTGGATATCCAGGCTAGGAGTGATGCTCGGTTTGGCACAGCAGTGCTTCAGAGCCTATTCCCGGAAGTAGGTTCTGTCCCTCCTCCATGGAGGTACTGCTTGGTAGTCTGCATATGTCAGAATACAGCAAGACTTCATGTTTGAAGAAAAAAATACTCACCTTAGTAATGTTGTTTCTTCTAATGGAGTCTTGATGTATTCTGACCTCCCCCACTGCCTCCCCTCTCAGACCCTGGGTTTTGGGATGTGGGTGGGCAGCAACAGTGTTGGCACTCTGGAGGTGCCCCCTTTTTCTCACCCTCTTAATTTGGGTGTGTGTGTTGTGTTTTGTTTTATTTTTTGACTGACTTGAGTCTTTGCCTTGGAACCAAAAAATCTTTTTTATTATATTTAGTAGCCAGTTGGCTAGTGTGAGTTTACAGTTTCCACACAGGACACCCAGTGAGTATAGCTTGTAAAGATCTGGCGGTTTGAGTTCAAACAACAACAGACAGTCTCAACCGAGCTCAAGCTCAGCGTTCCATGCCTTGCTTGGAAAGTTAACTCTTTCCTCTCCGGAGCAGTTCAAAGGTTGGATATCACTGCATAGGTCAGAATACAGAAAGACTCCATTAGAAGAAACAACATTACTAAGGTGAGTAATTTTTTCTTATTGTTGCGTGGGTGACTGGGAAAATGTACAATTATTATCAGGTAGGTGGGACAGGGCAGTACTTACCATAACACAGACTATGCTATTGCATACAATCTCAAGTTCTAGGGAGGCTCTGTCAGTCAGCAGTAAGTTGTATTAAAATGCAGTGTCCTCGAATGCAGCATTTTGTTTTTTTATTTTGAATGACAGCATCAAGACGGTGAGATTCCAAAAAAAGTGGTATGGGATGTCTTTACTCACTAGTATATCCAGCATAGATGTATGACTTATGTAAAGAAGCATTGGGCTATGATAAAGAAATACATGTATCCAGATCCACTAATAAAAATAGAAATTATTTGGGTCAGATTTGTTTCATAAATATTTGTGTTGCCCATAATTTGGCTTAAACAAGAAAGGCAGGCTAACCAGATATTTGTTTATGGTTGCAACCTGGGAACACAAGAAGGTAAGTGACTTGCTCAAAGTCATACAGTATGAAAAGGGGGATTCAAATCCTGGTCTGTAGGTATGCTGCTCACAACCCTTACTGAGCGTGGTCTTGGATGCATGCCTCAACCAATCAGCAGAACAAAACGGAATAGAGCACACACTGTAGGAGTTTTTATTTCTGTTTATTTTTTGTAAATACAAAGCTGGGTACTTACACTGCTGTGTAGCATTCTACTAATGAAGCTTCATTGGGTGGCATGTTTTTGTTTTTATTTTCATTCTCTCATATTAGTTCAATGGACAGATTCTGCAACACTAGGCTGCACTTTGAAGGAAAAAAAAAAAATCTGTGCTGTAAAGCCTCGGTCTGAAACATGTCAATTACAGAAAACAGGCTAGGGGAAATCTTTCGACACAGTGACACCTTGCTTATTTTGGCAGCCTTCAAAAAATGTGTTTGCTGTCTGCTGAAATAAACTACTTTGTGAAACGCTTTCCACAGTATGTCCTTACTGCTTAACTGCTCAGTTTTCTCCAGCCCCAGTTGTAAACTGCATATCATTTTTTGTACGTCCCAGATCCGGATTTTAACAGTGTAAATTGTGCTTTCTTGTGCTGGTAGGCTGTAGAGTTTCAGCAGCCCAAATTAACTGTACACATTTGCATAAGGAAAAGACAAAACAGTAATACATTTACAAACTTTGAATTGAGGGGTTGATGTGGGTGGAAAAGCAAAAGTGATATCAAATTAAAAAAGGTCTAATTGTATTTGAATGAGATATCAGTAATCTGGTTTCAAGCTCCGTATTGCACATATTGTAGGTGCTAAAAATGTGTCTCTACTGTCTCTCTCAGTAGAGAGGTGATAAAATGATGACAGACCCAACAATCGGCACCTCATTCTTCTGTCTGCCTTAACTGTTTGCTATCCATTAGTTTTGGACCGATCAGTACCATATCTGTATGTATTCTGGTGCAGAGCTCAGGGGGTTGGCTTCATTTGAGACTGGATGTCAACCTGGAGTGATGCAGGCCTATACTGGCGCGATGGTCTGCATCTGTCCAGAAGGGGAACCAGGATCCTAGGTGATGGGTTTAAATGCTTCTTTGGTGAGCATTTAAACTAGCCAAGGGGGGGAGGCACTGGAAAGGAGCAGGGAAATCCTAGTGGCCCCCCCCCAAAAAAAAAATCAGGGTAGTTGGTGAGGAAAACGCCAAGAGAGACGTTGATAGGGAGAAGGGCGGGTTAAATGGAGAAAATGACAAAGGCAGTAACAGGGATGGGGCAGAAAGGGGTAAAGCCATCAAGAAATTGAAGTTAGAGTACCAATGCCCATAGTCTGGGCAACAAGCTCCCTGAACTGGTGGCCTTGATGGAAGAGGGGGATGCCTTCTTGTGGAGGATAGGAAGAAATAGGCTGTTGGTTAACTAGGATCTGCAGCTTATCCAGTAGGTAGGAAATGGTCAGACTAGGTGGGCCAAGGTCTTTATCTGCCATCAAAGTCTGTGTTTCTATGATCTTATCTGTGTCAATCTTCCCCATTCATCACAGATGAGGGCACTGGCGGTCAGGACCCTGGGGCGTTTTTAAAGGATAGGCAGAGCCGATGCAGCATCGGCGCGCGCCGAGACCGGCGACTCGGGCGGCTCGGATTAAGCCGTTAGGCTGCGTCAACTCTGCCTGCCTACCAGTTCCACTGTCAAGGTCGCCTCGTGGGAAGCCAACTGAAGAAAAACTTTGAAGAAATTTTTAGGCCTTCGCCTTTTGTTCGTTCGACAGTCCGTCGGTTACCTGCTAGTTCTGGGTTCTGCCTCCACTCGACGTCGCTGGTAAGATCTTTCCTTTTTATTTAAAGTTTGCGACGTCGAGTGTTTTTGGTGTTTTTTTCCGTAGGTCATGTCTCGGTCAGAGGGCAAGAAGTTTTCCAAGACGGGTCAGCCCCCTATGCGTCGGTGCCCGTGCGGCTGCAAGTATTCCGTTACCGACCAGCATGACCGGTGTCTCGTGTGTCTTGGCCCACTTCACGACATGGATTCGTGTAACGCCTGCTTCTCCATGGACTGCCACGTCCTAGAACAGCGCGCGTTTAAAGTGGGGTGAGCTCCGCCGACTTTCGGGAAGGGTTCGCGATTCGGGCAAGTCTGGTCTCTCGGCTCTTCCTCCGGGTCCTCCTCGTTCTTTATGGACCGAGGAGGAGGGAGCCCAGCTACTTGTAGCCTAGCCTTGGCGAGGCTCCTCCCGCGGCACAGGAGGCGCTGTCCTGCTTCTCCTCCCCGGGCGGGTGGGAGGCACATGTTGCGGGTAATCGCCCTTTCGGGGTGAAGGTCCCCAGTGTCGCCTCCCTGCGGGTCCGAAGGTCTGGTCGGCTAACTGCCGGTCGGTGCCATTGGGGCCTTTCAGCACTGTTTGCAGTGCTCTGGCCTCAGCGCCGACTCTGCTCTTTGGCACCGTGGCCCGAACGGTGCTGACGCTGCTCGTGGTGCCGTGACCCTGGATTCAGCGTCGCTCGCCATGTCTCACCTCCGGCGCGAGGTTGAACGCGGCGCCATGGGGCCTTCAGCGTCATCAGTCGGTGCCGTCCTCGGCGCCCGTTGGTACTCCGTGCGCTGGGCTGGTGCCGAGGAGCCCTGGCGGTGTCGTGTTCGGTGCGAGTCCGCCTTGAGCCATCGGCGCTTCAGTCCCTGGGTGCTGCTTGCGGCGCCGAGGGGCCTGGCGGTGTCGTCGGTGCCGAGGCTGTTGCTGGGGCTGCTGTCGGTGCCGTCTCTGTTCCTGGTACCACCCCCGGTGCCAGTGGACTTGACGGCACCGCGGCTGGCCCTGGCTCTGGACCTTTGGCCCGAGCTGCCCTGGCGCCTTCTGTCAGCCCCGCTTGCGGGGCTGTGGAGGGCATGGGTCCCGCCTCGGCCACTGCTCTGACTGCCGGGCCCTTTGGTAAGGTCGCCTTCGCCTCTCCTACCGTTTGGCTTAGGGCCTCAGACTCTACCTCTTCCGAGTCGGAGTCGGGCTCGGAGTCGGATGGGCAGTCACACCCTTCGGGGTTGTCTGCAGAGGAGGCCGAGCCTGTGGTCTTGATGATGAGTCACAGCCAGCCCCCTTCTGAGGAGCGTCAGGTTCTTCCCGAGGTTAGGGTCAGTGGTACTGACCAGCAGGCTATGGTGCATGCCACCATTGCCATGCAACCTGGCCTTGGGGGGTTCCTCGACCCCTCGGCGGTGGTACCCCCTCCTGTAGTGTGTCTCGATCACCCAACTTTGGGGCCCATCGGGAAGCCTACAGGAGGGGAGGGTGCTGCTCCCTGGGTCTCCCCTTTGGGGGCAGCCCAGAGCTGCCAGCTACCTAGGCTGGCCCTCTCGAGGACCAGGACCCTCTCAGACTCTGAGGGGTCCAGAGGTGTGGGGTCAGCACGTCGGCCTTTCTCTGGGGTCCACCCTGGCTCTGGACGAAGCCGAAGTGTGGACTTCCACCCTTGCCCTTCCGGTTCCTTGAGAGAGTCCCATTCTTTCGAGGCAAGGGACTGTCCTTCTGGATCTATACGGCCCCAGTCGCCTCACTGGGGGGATTCTTCTGGGTGCAGCCTCGGCAGTACCAATGTGGTTGTACAGCTGTTGGCTGTGGAGTCTTCTGGGACACCCTCCTCGGGTGTCCATGGTCCGCTCCCTAGCCCTGGCAGAGGTCAGCTGTCTTCTTCTCTCGGCTCTGCCCTTATCCCTCTGCCACATTCTCCAGTACTCCCAGGCATTCTTGGTCCTAGTGGCCCTCTCACCTGGGAGCAGTTCAGAGTGGTGGCTGCTCAGTTCCCTGCCTATGTTAGGGCCATGAACAGCCAGGTTTTTTCAACCTCCCCCCGTGCAGCCACCCTCGGAATGCATGGTGACCTCCAGCTCCTCATCCCCCTATTCTGGGGGAGAGGAACCATCTGTCCATATCTCTCCTGCCACTGATCTCTCCGAGTATCAGCGTTTCCTCGTGAGGATGATGGAGGACCTTCACCTTTCTCCCCTGTCTGTGAGCAATCCTGAGCATGCGGCGCATGCCTTTCTAAGTGATTTCGGAGCAGCCACCGTTGTGGTGCCGCCCTGGCCTGCTCCCTTTCGGGAGGCATCCATGCATTTCTGGCAGAGGCCCTTCTCCAGAGTTCCTGCCCCTAGGGACCTCAGCCAGAGGTATTGCACTCCCCCAGAGTCTCCAGGTTCTATGCCTCTTCCGCAGTCTGGATTGATGCACCTGGACACCCCTGATGGGCTTCTCGCCCTTCACCGTGACCGGCCCCCCAGATCAAGACTCCTTGGATTTTGACTTCTGGGGGAGGAGGACCTTCTACTCGGCACAGTTGCTTCTCTCCATCTCTGCTCATCAGGCCCACTATGCAGCTTACAACAGGTTCTTGTGGTCCGTGCTAGGTCAGATCCTAGCTGCTTTGCCTGACTCGGAACAAACCAAGCAAGCCATCGCGCTCTCTGCACGCGGCCTCGAGCTAGCAAGGCACCAAGCAAGGGCATCTTACGACGCCAGTGAGGTAGCTACCAGGGTTGTAGGGACAGCGATCTGCACCAGGAGATCAGCGTGGCTTCGCCTTTCCCGGTTGTCACCCTTGGCCTGGCATAGGGTGATTTGCTCCGCTCACCAGGGAACCCATCTCTTTTCCCGTAGGGCGAGACGATGTTTGTCGGGGCAACTTCCTTCTCCGGGGACCCCTGCCTCGCCTCCCCACTCGGCCTCATCAGGCCCAGAAGGTTCCCCTTAGTGTGTCACCCACTGAGGGCTAAAGGACTCTGTCCCTTAGGGTGCAATAGATCAACCCCCTTCGGGGGCTTGATGCCATGTGTGATGAATGGTGAAGATTGACACAGATAAGATATAAAATTATGTACCCACTGTAATTATGATCTTTCTGTATCTTCACCATTCATCACAATCCCACCCGCCATCCCCCTGGGGCCTCAGTCTCTGGGTCCTCCTCCCTCTGTGCCTACCCCTCTTCTTGAGCGGGCTAAAGTTGGGACACACAGGGGGGTAGTTTCTTCCCTAAGGGTTCCAGCTCAAGTGGCACTCCTTCTCTACTACATATCTCCACCCCTACGGGGTGGGAGCTGGTGGTTGCCCTCCTTCTGTTATCCATCTAACTGTTTAAAAATAAATAAATAAATAAATATTTCCCCTTTTTTCACCAAATATCTTTACAGAGAGAGTACTAAGTCCCTGTACCCTGTCCTTCTCCAGAATAGCCGACTCTGCTTTTGGGGTATTGCCAGTTATTCTGTGCCTTGAATTCTGGCAAGAAAGCTTTGTTACTCCTTGCAGTTCCTATACAGTCTGGTGATGGACAAGGGTCTTGGATCCTTGTTACCTCTCACTCTCTCCTAAATTTTCTCCCCCCTTCCTCCATTTCCAGAGATTGGGGCCCCTACCCAATCCCCTTAGTCTTCTTCTATGCTGTCCTCTCAGTCGTTATTTCTCCTTTTAGTTCAGTTTTTCTCTTCCTTTTTCTGTCCCTTGGACTCTCTTGTCCCACCCTCCATCCCTTCCTCTTACCTCTCCGGTGACTCAGAACTGGTAGGTGAGGCGGTCGGCCCAGCCCTAATGGATAATCTCATGAGTGCCACGTAGTGCATCGGCGCCGGTGGCACAATGCTGCATCTGCTCCCACTTCTTTTAAAAAAAAAGGTTCTGGGTCCTGATCTCCGGCCAGTACCCATCTGTGATGAATGGTGAAGATACACAGAAAGATCATAATTACGGTAGGTACATAATTTTATTTACACTTTCTAGCTGATAATTTGAAGGGGCAATGGTTAGGCCTGCTGAAGAAGACTTCATTGTATTAGGAAGTCCGTGAAAACTTATTGTCCAGTATCTAGCTTTGCATTTATTCGGCTGAAAATGGGGGGGGGGGTGTTGACTGGGGGTGGTGAGAGACATAAAAACACAGAAGTGTAGGGCAGCTGGAATTAACAAGCATGAGATGTGTGTCCACAACCTATTTGTGGGGAAGTGGATTGCATACCTCTCCATCCTTTGTGTCATAAATCAGGGATAAGGCTTATAGAAAATGTGGAACAAAGATATCAAATCAGGGATACATCTTAAACAAGCATTTGTCAATGCCGGATGTTGCTTGCTTGTATGTGCTGTTTAAGTATTTGGAAGTCATTGGCGTGCAAATATTGAAAATTCGCGAACTTACGAGTGTGCGTAGGAACTGCGCAACACACGCCTGTAAAAGTCATTTTTAGGAATTTTTTCAGCAAATTTTCAACATAGCCATTTTAAGACCTCTGCTCATGAACAGTGTCACTGTGATTTTCCTAATGTGTCCCATACATTGATTTCGCACACCGACTGCGCCATTGCATGCTACATGGGTGGAAACACGTTTTGGGCAGGATGTGAAAAATGACAGCTGTACTGCTCATAAGGAGGTGTGGTAAAATGGCAATGTTGAAAATCTGGAGTAAAAATACTGAAAATTTGCGAACTTACAAGCGTACGTTGGAACTGCGCAATGCGTGCTCGTAAAACAGTAATTTTTAGGAATTTTTTCACCAAATTTTCAACATAGGCTTTTTGAGAGCCCACCTTATGAACACTGGCAGTGTCATTTCATTAATCAGTCCCGAAAGGTGATTTCACACAGTGACCATGAAATCACCCTTTGGGCTCGATGAACGCCATGACAGTACAAGAACTTATGAGGAGGGGTCCCAAAAACCGCATGTTGAAAATTTGGGCCCCAAATTCCCAAAAATGCCTGAGATATGCAACAAAGTTGAAAAAACTCTATTTATTCCATTATACTGCTTACCGGCATTTCCTCAGTTCATGGTCGGCTTTGAAGAGTGCAGACGTGTTCCCGGTCCACCGATGATTGTCACGCCGAGCTCTGGAGGTAAGTATGGGGTGAGGGGTGGGAGGCAGGGTGCGAGTGGGTGGGTGCGGGTGGGGCAGGAGACTGCGAGGGACCTTTTTTTATTTACATTTTTTTTAATTGACGACGGACGCTTGCCATGTTGGGTGGGCTCTAGCGGCAGCTGGAAAGGCTGTTTGGGGGTGCTGGAGCTGATGGGGATTGGGCACCCCATCAGCTATAAAGATTTGCCACGCTGGGTAGGGCTCACCAGCGCAATTCTGGACAGCTGTTGTGGGGGGACATGGAGCCGATGGGGATTGGGCACCTCCTCGCCATACAGTGAGTGCATGGGGAGGGAGTGCATCAGCACGCAATATACCTGCTTGTGTGTATGTGTGTGTGTGTGTGTGGGGGGAGCTCTGCTCAGGCGGGCTCCCTTTCAACAGTATGCCACTGCATTTTCGACTGCTGTCATAGACAGCTGCAGCAGTCATTGGGGAACTGCGGGCACGCCTGCAAACTCACTGACTGAATTGGAAGACTGGTGCAACACCTCCGAAAACTTGGATGATGGCACTATGTTTCTTGCTATTGAGTGCAAGCAACATAAAAATTGGTAAGACTCTCTCAGAAAGTTCATCCAATAAGGGGAATTGTGTTGATACATTTTTTTTTTTTTTTGTAGAACAAAAACTCTAACTTTAATGTTTGACATTAGTGTGTGCTTAGATTTCCCATGAAGGAAAGAAGAAATGTCTGAGGTTAAATCTGGGACATCCCTGAAATTCAGGGAAAATTTGAGAGGTATGTTGGATCAAGCCTTGAGTCTAACTGTGGGGGTGGGGCAAATCTTTATATATGTAAAAAAGTGCTGTATCACTCTGCATGATCTGACTTCTCAGCAGTACTGCCTTAGATGTGAATTCCAGCTCAACTCTTGGTTGCCAAAGCACCCCCCCCCCCAATCACTGCTTGCATTGTTTTCCTATCTGTGACCTACAGGAGTTTAGGGGAAGGGGTGGTGTCAGAAACTCGGTAGTCAGTTTACTCAGATCCTCTCCAGGACAGTTTTTTTTTCCCCCTCCCTCAGTTCCAGCTCTCCCTGCCTCCCTCAACCATCACACTCTGCACACCTCTAAACTGTCCAAGTTACAGGGATGCATCTTACTTGGCCTTAAAAGTTTACAAAGTCCCTCCCAAATTTGGGGATGGCTATTAAAGACAAATATATGGATTCAAAGCATAAAGTAATGCCATACTTCAGTGGTACAGTCTGGTTCTTCAGAAAATGACATTTACACTGGCCCATGCATCACTGCAATATATTTACAGTAAGCTAATATTAGTTTCTTATGATGTCTCTAATTTTAGTCTATTGTCCCATATTTAATACTTGCCCATAATTTGTAATGCAGGAGTTTGAGAGGTACGGCAATCAAATTAATATGAAAAATAATGGTAACACATCTCTTGAAAAATTAGACTGCAAACTTGATACATTGTACCAAAGGCTTCCCTTTGCAACATTGTATTTAGAGCACTGTAGCTAAAATGTTTCACTGTTTCAGAGATAACATTTACAACACTGTGTCAAACCCACAGGCACTCCTGATACAAATATTTGTTTATTACTTGTAAAAGCTCTGTTGTTTCAATCTGGATGGTCAGTGATGCACAATGGTTGAATGTAATAAAATATGCAGCATTTAGTAAGCCAACCTAAGAACATATGAACATGCACAAATGCCAGCAGGTACAGGTCTATCAAGTCTGCTTGAGTGTACAGCTTCCCCTTCCCATCACAGTGACCGGCCCCTTCACTTTGTCCTATCCCCTTGTAAAACTGCCCACCGGCTTACAGGATACCACCTCTTCAGACAGTGTGTTCCACACAGACACTGCCCTTTCTGTGAAAAAGTGCCTCCACATTCCTCTCTTGTGTCTTCCTCCCTCCAGTCTTAGACCATTCCCCCTCGTGCCCCCCAACTTAAAATTCCCCTCTGCACCAGTGTTTATACCCGTCACGTATATAAAGGTCTCAATCATATCTCCCTTATCCCTCCTCTCCTCCAGGGAGTATGTTAAGCTCCCTCATAGGGTTCGTCCTCCAGTCCCATGATCCCTGTTGCTCTGCGGTGGACCCTTCTAGCAATCTGACATATATCTTCAAGTATGGGTGCCAGTACAGCACATAGTGCTCCAGGTGTGGTCTCACCATTGACCTTTACAGAGGCAGGATCACCTCCCACCTTCTGGAGGGGATTCCTCTAGAAATACACCCTAGCATCTTGCTGGCTTTAGCTGTCACCTTTCTGCACTGTGCCAAGTGGTTCATTTGCCCCATTATCAACCTAAGATCCTTCTCCTGCCAATAACGTCTACATTTCTATGTTTCTATTACAGTCTCATCAGTCAGCAAATAAGCTGAGCTTCACTGGGCACTGCTGTTTGACAGCCAGATTTGGAGTCTTGCAGATTTTGTGTGAGATGGCAGAATGCATTGGAGTTCTGTTAGTATGAACAGGATTAAAGAAAGTAGTGCAAAATACAAACAAGGTTGTGAAAATAATTTTTGGTGCAAGTTGTAATTGGTGATCATGAGATTTAGTATGTGTATGAGACCGGAAAAAAATGGCCCAAATAAGGAATACATCTTAAGCCTATCAATTGATGTGGACAGCATACGGTGCATATGAACATACAAAATTGCCAGCAGATACAGGCCTATCGGTCTACCTAGTCTGCTCAAGTATGCAGCACTTCAGCCTTTCAGATTGCAGCTGTGCCCCTGGGTACATACCCAAAATAAATGTGGAGGAGCCCCATTTATTTTGCCCATGTACCCCCCCAATAGTTTCAACCCTCCCTCTGCACCTGTCCCACCCCCTTTTGAAGCTGCCCAACATCCACAGTGTTATCACCTCCCTCAACAGCACGTTCCACCCTGCCACCATCCTTTTGGTGAAATAGTGCCTTTTCATTTCCTTCCTGAATCTGCATCCTTCCAATTTGAGACTGCTCTTGTTTTCTCTTCCAGTTTTTAATTTGAAAATACTTTAGGTGCTTACTCTGTTTATACGCTTCAGGTACTTGAAGGTCTCAATCAAATCCCCTCTCTCCCTTCTGTCATCCAGGGAATACATATTGAGCTCTCTTAGTCTCTCCTCATAAGGTTTATCTCCCAATCAGGATCATGTTTGTTGCCTGGCACTGTACCCCCTCTAATAGCTTGATGTCCTTTTTCAAGTAGGGGTGCTAATACTGCATGCAGTAGTACTCCAAGTGCGGCCTCACCAGGGTCCTGTACAGTGGCAGGATGATTTCCCCATCTCCTAGAGGTAATTCCCTTGCAGTGCATGCCAGCATTCTGTTGGCCTTTGCCACTGCCTTTCTGCACTGGGCTGAGTGTTTCATTTCCCCTGTCACTAGTACACCCAGATCCTTCTCCTTCTTTGACTTGGATAACTGCACTCTTCCCAACCAGTAACTACATCTGGGGTTCCTGGCTCCCAAGCTCATGACTTTGCACTTATTGGCATTGAACACAAGTTGCCAGGTGTTAGACCATTCCACCAGTTTTGCCAAAGCCTCCTGGAGTACCGTACCACCTTCCCCTCAATCAGCTTCTGCACAGATCTTGGTGTCATCGGCAAAGAGACTACTTACTCTCTATTCCCTTCTGTAATGTTGTGTACTTCTCTGATCCAGATTGATAGGGACATCCATAATATTTAACCCTAAACAGTACACTTAATTGGCAGATAAACTGATGCCCTAATAATGTGTGCAGTGTGAGATACCTTTTTCAATCACTGTGTGACAGCTAACCTTTGTTTGTAATAGAAGCTGTTAGTGGAAAAATATCCTTATGTGCAAAAGTGAAGTGCATGGGTTGTGTGAAAGGGTCGGTGCTTGAAATAAATTCCTTGCATCCATCCCCCACCAAGAACCAGTGCTGTCATCTAGAAGGGCTGCCCTAATGAAAGCATTCTGAGGTTTTCAAATCTTCACTAAAAACATATTTATTTGAAATGGCATTTGGGGAAACTGTTTAGTATTGTTACTGCTGCCTTGATTTTTATTTTTGGATTTAAAGTTTTTATATTGTATACATGCTTTGGTTTACTGAAAAGCGCTTTAAAAATAAATTTTTGATTCCATCAGTTGGGGGTTGCATCCCTAATTATACCGTGGCAGATGCACTAAAGAAAGCAAGTGGCGATTCAGTGATTAACTTGCTCTTTACTGATGCATACCTGCTTAGCAACCTGTCACTGCCATTTGCAACCTATCAGACTATTAAAATGTTTTAACAAATGCTGCATGTAGTTCTACAAATACAGTTACTATATTTTAATGATGGGAAAAGCTGAGTGTAATTCTTAATGGGAACATTTCTTGGTGGGGGGAAGTGATAGGATGCAACATTAAATGATTTTTATATATAGAATATAGAAATATTTTTTATAATGCACTGTGTGGTGACCTGGCTGTCTCTGGAGAAACCATGTCTCAGAGTTGTAGAGGGGTGGAAAAACAATGAATGGCACTGGTATTGTGAGTGGGAAGGAGAGGTGGGTATTGGCAGTGATTTGAACCTGTGATTTTTTGTTTATGCAGTATATTTGAGAATCTTGGCAACCAATATTTTTTCTCCATTTTTAATTCCTTCATTCAAACCAAGTTCAACTCTATTTACTCTGTTAAAAAAAAAAAAAAAAAAACCTTGAATAGTGCAAGGCAACTTTTTCAATAAACAGTAAGCAGTAAACTGGTTTCACCAATGTGTGAAAAGCATTCACTTTAACGCTTCAGCAAAGTCGAACCGGTTTTTGTTTTTTCCCCAGACTTTACTGATTGCACCTTAGTTTTTATCATGCTTCAGAGGTGCTGGACTGCTGTTTAAATTGCTGTACATGTACTGTATATGATTTTCATGTGTGCTTTTGCCCATGGATGGTTATGAATTATGAGCAGTTTGAACTTGTACAGCATGTGGACATAGGGTAATAACAGGGAACGTGATGAGCCATTACTGTTCAGAAAGAATTTGAACTTGAAGTTTGATGAAGTTTTTATTTTCAATTATACTATTCCAGCATTACTGAAATCATATTACTGTTTTCCAAAAAGTAAGGTTTCATCATTAGTTTCCCTGTTATTACCCTAAGTCCACATACAGTACAGTATACTGCATGTTCAAAGTATTCATAATTCATAACATTCAGCGTGCAAAACACAAAGGAAAAATTCATACACTGTACATGTATACAGTAGGTGTATATGGACCATTTTGGTACAATGTGTTACAGATTGTTTCAGGAACCTTTTTTTTATATAGCAAAAATGAAACCTAGTTTGTATAGCATTCTTATTCTAAGAGGGTATCAGTATAAAATAGGACATAAAATCATGACAGGCCTAATTTAGATGGTTTTATGTTTCCCTTTTGCTAAAAAGAAGACTTCCTGAAACAAATAATTGTTTACCGAAGTGGCCTGACGGAATTCAAACTCTTTTTTTACATTGCTTTTGGTTGTGCGCAGCAGATTTGATTAAATACAGTACCTTGGGATGCTCCTCTCAAAGCATTCCTGTCATGTAGCTGGATCTCATGTACAGTATACTCACTTAATCAGTACTGTTTATGTAAATAAAACATAAAAAAAAATGTCGGCCTCTTTTTTAAAATGTCTTTCTTTTAGTTCCCATTCATGTATGTTTGCTTTTGATCCTGAATAATGTAAGAGCCATTAATGTTCCCTGTAACATTTTTGGTGTCCTCAAAACAGCTGTTTTTGCAGTTTTTGTCTTTGTTGTAACAGCAGGGTGTTGCAATATCTGCAATTAAATGACAGGCAAAGTCACAGAATAGCTATCTCCACCCCCACCCAAAAACCACAGAAGCAAGGTGCGGCAGAAAGCAGAGCAGCACCACAGGCATCTTGCTGTCCCATCAACTGAAACAGTTGATTTTGAATGTTATGCATGAAATGATAAATGACATCTAAATTTGATTAACTTTTTCTTTGACATTCAGATTGGGTGCATTTCAAGGAAATCCAGCAGCACTAAATAGTTCTGCAAATGTTTGCAATAATTTAATGAACTCAGCAGTATTTTTTCAAAGCGAGGTAAAAAGGAAAAAAAAATACACAAATGCATAAATAACACTGAGTGGTTGAAAAGCTATAACGATTTTAAAGTGAAGATGTGTGGTTTATTCACTTAGGATCAAATCTAGTGAACTTACTACAACTCTTGACTGACAAAACAGACTCTATGAATATAACAACCTTCTTGGTTCTTTTGCAAGTAACCTACTACTATTCTCATTAACTACTTTAGAATGAACAGTAACACATGTGGCAGTCTTCCTATATTTCTTGACCTTTTTACCAACTTTGACCATTTCTTCATTGCTTAGTTTCATAACTTGTGAAGCTGTTTAGAAAAATATAAGTAAATATTAGTGTGATTCAATCTCAAAATAAAAAAATACAACCAATTAAAATAGACTTTCTGTATGAATTGGACACTAATCTTTTAACTAGATTCCAACATCTAATTACTTTCAGTATGGTCCAGTTCTAATAATAATAAAAAAGTGAGAGGGTAGTTATGTTTCAGTAATGATATCCAACCAATGAATGGTTTCTAGACAACCTTTATTTCCATTTAATTTTATTTAATTCTGGTTCCTGTAATTATGGCAGACCCCTCATTTTAAATGGAGGAATCGGGCAGGAAACCAATACATTTTCTCTGCATCTTGCTGAACTGTGGAAGCAGTAAATCTCAATGAAAAGCTTCAAAACCATAATAAAAAAAACGAGAGCATTTACATAGATGGTAAAGCAAGGTGAAATCAATTGACTGTACAGTATACAGTAAATGTGATGCTGGGGAATGCACACTGCTAAATTCACCATCATTTTTTTTTCAAAGTGCTGTGTGTGAACCTGTTAAAAAGGAACCCATGGCGTTCTGCATTATCCAACTCATTAATGTTTGTTTCTAGACATACTGTACTTTACTTCTAATTTTTATGTATTTCTGGTTCCTGCAGTTACGACAGCACCCCCTTAACAGGAGACATCAGGAAAGAAACTAATACATTTTCTCCACTACTTGCTTCCATGTGGAAGCAGTAAATTGCAATAAAAATGTTCAAAACCATAATACAAACAAAATATTTGTATGTTTGCATAGAATGTAAAACGGGATACCATGGTGGGAGTGGGGAGGATATGTTTCAACAAAAGCTGTGATTGGTGCAATGATTTTCCCCTTTTTTTTGCATTCATTAAAGACATAAAAAAAAAAAGTTAGGACAGGACTGCATTATCAACATAGTCACAAGAAAAATAGCTGTTCCCCAATTTTATTTTGTAACTTGTTATATAGTCAGTAATTGGTGAAACTGGAGTCTGTATTTGTAGTATAGGTATAGCATTGTGGTCTAAGGCATCTGAAATTTTTTTTTATAACAAAATATGACAAAATAATTAATAGGCTCTGTGAATTAGGAGATTTTGACTGCTTTGGTGAGGGACTTCAAGTGTGGTAGTAGGAGTGCGGTGATACTGCAGCTAGGGGCACATGTTTATTTAATACTCTTTTCCTTATCCCTCCACTGACATTACAACAGGCCATATGAAATTCTGCTAAGCTTGGGGGAAGCAGTATTGCCATTTTGCCAGAACCTGACTGCAGGATTTGCATTCTGCACAAGACTACCCAAAATCACATTGACATGGTCTCATATGTGGTCGTATGGGGCGGTGGGACAGACCCCTTATACCCAGGTACAAAAACTAAAATGTTGTTTCTCAGTTTATTCCATAATGGTTCTACCACTGTGCACACTCACAGATGATGAAAAGCACAGGGTCAGTGTGAGAGTGCACCTTTCTACATATAGTATCAACAAACTATCAGGGCAATGAAACTAGAGTTCCAACAACACAGATTATCTGATTGTGGGGTAACAGAATCTGGTCTAAGTGGTTATGCGTTCATGTACTGTGTGTTACTATACATGACTGCGGGAGATTATAGGCAAGGCCCCTGGAATTCTGCGGTTGTGGAATTTGCTGCAGAATTTGCATCATGCCGCAGAATATATATAGTGATGCAGAATTCATTGTTTTTGGTGAATTTTCATATAAATATACTGTTTTTCCATAGTGTCAGGCTTTCTTTCCCACCTCGTTTATCCTGAAGCCCCTCCTCTATGCTCAGCATATGATGTCATCGATGACATCACATCATATTTAGCCAATGACAGGCCTGCATTCTGCCAGAGAAATGAATAAATCATGCCGCAGAAATCAGAAAATGCTGCCGCAGAAGTCAAGGAGCCCTGCCGCAGAAATCAGAAAATTCTGCCGCAGAACACCAGGGGCCCTGATTATACGTAAATACATAACATTGAGTAATATTAACCCTTGCAGTGCCATGATTGTACAGTAGTGCCTTGTTAGCTTGGGACACCCAGCATTCACTTACATACTCACATTTCTAACGCTATGAACTTATACAGTATGTTTTTGAATAACTTGCATTTTAGAGTAGGGCTGTATTATTTCTCACGGCAATACTAGAGTTGTGTTTTATTTCTTTCTCGTCAGTATATTTCAGAATTCATAACCGTATATACCTGTACATAAATTGGTTGGGAGTCTGGTATAACATGCTGTCACTTTGATAGTAACGTGATGAAAATTGACTGACTCATGATGGCAACTAGAACTTTGCTAGAATCTCATTTTTTTCCCTTTTTTATTTAACAGATTTTTACATTTAATCACTCTGTATTTCGTCTTGCCTGAAAGAGTAAATTGGCAAGTCAGATACATGATTGTGAATGGTCTTGGACTGTACAGTCTATTATAATTATGATGGAGGAGTACTGAGTACATCCATGGTCAATTTAGAAAGAGGCACCATGCTCATTTAGTGTACATAGGTTCACACAGCAGTACGGCTGATTTTATTGGCTCAGTAGGTAGCGCACTCGCCTCTGAGGCTGGGAGATCAGAGGGTTGTGGGTTCAGTTCCAACATCTGGCACTTGGGTTAATAGCCCAGTACTGACACTGTAGTGCAGCATGAGAGGGGTGCTGCACTTCTGAGGTGCAGTCTTTCGGATGAGATGTTAAACCGAGGTCCCATCTGCCTGGATTGGTGGTAGTTCAGGTGGATGTTAAAGATCCCATGGCACTTATCGAAAAGAGATGGGGAATTTCCCTGGTGTCCTGGCCAAATTTCCCTCATTCACTAAAAATACCACCAACAGCTTAATCTGGTTCAAGGTCAGTTGGCATTAATCTGTATCCCCTTCCCCTGGGTCGTGCCTGAAAATAGGCAGGATTTGTCTAGTACACTTACCCAGTCAATAAAAATTAAATAAATAAATAAAATACTGATAACTAAAATGTCATAATTTATCTTGGATGACCATTGCAAATTCCATTTTTTTGCTGCATAAATCCATAAAGGTTTAACAAAAGAACAATATAGAAAGAAATGTTCCATAGTTTCCTCCTGATTTATACACTCTGGATATGGACAGTTTCTTTCTTCCTTTGCTTTATATTTCACTGTACCTCTTGTATTTAACCGCCCATACATAATCACTGTGTTTCCCACATATGTTCTGGAAGTCTGGGATTGTTAAGTTGATCTAGTATCCTACTATTCATAGCTGTGGGGCAATTCTTAAAACTAGTAATAGTGGGATAGGTTTGGGACATGATGGATTTATGAAGAGATTTTGTGGAATTAGCACTAATTTGCAGTTTTGTGACTTGCCATTTATATAGCTTCTGTGCTGCTGGTCTGAAATATAATGGTATGCGAATATGTGGATTAATTTTTGGAGCACTAATTAGCCTAAAGTGTTCCCAATCCATAACCCGTCACGACTCTCTGGATATAGTAAGCTTCGTTTGATTGTATGAGTAAAAAAGAGAACATTACAGAAAATGATAGGATCTATCATTCCTAACCCACCCTTCTCTTTTGCCAAGTAAGTGAAGCATCTCCTTAACGGGTTTAATCTATTTCCCCATAACATTTGGAAACAACTATATAGCCTGGAATCATACTGAATAGGTAAAGGAAAAATAAGTGTTACATGTTGTAAACAAGGTATTATGAATTGTTTGAGAATTTGAACTCATTTTTGTTTTGAAAATTTAAACTGTTTCCATCTAGCCACTTTTAATTTAACATTTTTCAACACACTGTCCCAGTTTTCTTGTGGAAGATTTTGAGGCCCAAACTGAATACCCAGAATGGGAAGAGGATATTCTGATAGCCTAATGTTCTTATAATTAATAATGGAATGATTTCTGATCCCCATCATTAACCCTCTAGATTTTGATTTATTTAATTTGACATTGGAGATGAATGAAAATTCAGATTCTTAAAGTCTTCCATATGCTCATGTTTGTTTAAAAAAAAAAAAAAAAAAAAAGGCAAACGTCGTCTGCATAAGCCTACACTCTTAACTGAGTATTGGACTGGTGCATTTTCAACCCTTCCCATTTCTGAAAAATAGCTAATGCTTTTAATAAGGGTTCAAGTGAAGAAATATATAACAAGGGACTGAGGACAGCCTTGAAGTACCCCTGTTCTGATTTCAATACCTTTTGTTATTTTTCCCTTTTTTTACTGGGTAAGCTTTAGCAGACTCATATAATGATTTTATGATTATTAATGAATCAGGAATTCCAAGAAATTCCAATACCAAAAACAAATGCAAGTGATTTACCCTATCAAACGCCTTCTCTAAATCTATCAAAAGTAATCAACCTGATCTACCTTCTAAAGATAAGGACTCAATCAAGGCTCTAATTGTTAAGGCCGATTGTATCGTCTATCTGGAAGGCCGCAGTATTGTAGAGGCGAAATCACCTTATTTGCCATGTTTTTTAATCTATTATTTAATAAAGTAATAAAAATTTTATAATCAGTTTAAAATTGTGATGGGTCTCCAGTTTCTGATGTCACCTCGTTCTCCTGATTTAAAAATATGTATCATAAGGCCTTCTGCAAATGCAGCCGTAATTGATTTACCTGACATAAAATACTGAAGAACTAAATTTAGACAAGAAGTGATTTCTGACTTGAAGGTTTTATAAAATAAGTTAGATAGGCCATCCAAACCTAGAGTAATATTGTCTTAACTTCTCTGAATGACCGTTTCTATTCAAACAACATGAAGTCTTGCTATATTATGACAGATGCAGTTTGTCCCACCATTAGAACTGCTCCGGAGGTGAAAGAGTTAACTTCCATGCAGAGCATGGAACTTAGAGTGCAAGCTCAGTTAGAGAAGCTCTGTTAGGGTGGTTTCAAACCGAAACCATCAGATTCTTTACTCCACCTCACTGAACAGTCGCTCCGGAGATTCCTCCTGCTGCTCGGTTCATTTCCTCGTCTTAAAGCATCTTTTCTCGGTTAAATTTAACCGCGATATTATTTACTTTAACCGCAAACCAATCGGTTCAAGCTCTGACTATGATATTGTAAGTAATAGATAGGTTTTCTGTGTGGAACTTGTAAATGTTTATCGGTTCAGTTTGAACCGATCGAATTGTATTTAAACTTGGTTTTGAAGCCTTTTAAGGCTTGTTAGAGTGCGGTTCCCGGTTCTTATCGGTTCTAAAAAAGGATTTCATTACGGTTTTTTACACGACCCGTGACACGGTAGGGAACCGATAAGGGTGTCTTGCCTGGCACTGCCATCAGAAGGGCAAGTTTTTGGTTAGGCTGGCATTATGTCTGAGAAACCCAAAAGAAAAACCGGGCCCACTGGGTTTCAACACTGTAGTGTCTCTGGCGAAGCCTTTGCCAAGGCTGACCCACATACCACATGTGTTAGTCTGGGGTTTGACCACCTCAATGCAGACTGCCAGATTTGCAAGAATTTCCCTGCAGCCACCCTAGATAAGAGAGTTGGCAGGCTCAGGGAACGAGAGGCCAAAAAGTCCGCTGACCCGGATGGCCAGCCCAGCTTGGTGCCAGCCGAACCGGAGGAAGTGCCCTCTGACCAGGGCCAGACTTCCTCGGCCAAACGTAAAGCTGACTCTGAGGAGCCAGTTCCAGCAGAGAGAACTAGAAAGTCAGCAGGTGTGGAGTCCAAAATTCCTTCTCCAATTGCTGCAGAGATAGCCAGGGCTATACAGATTGTCCAGTCACTGTCCCTGGTTCCCTCTGAACCGCCACTATCTGGCAAAAGGTCGGTTCGGTTGGTTCCACCGGTTCAAGAATATGATATAGAAGAGTTTTATGAACCAGAGGAGGGGGAGGATGATTATGATCAGTGTGAATGTGACTTTGAAAGTCTGGATGTGCCCATTGAACCGGACATCTCCCAGACAGACCTTTAGGTGAATCTCCCCTAGGCTTGCTTGAGTCCCTTCTCATTTTTGTTTTACAAAAAAGTTGCTGAGACCCTCCAGCTTCCTTTAGAGGAGGCTTTGGATGAGCAAGAGGAGCCTGACTATGTAGAGATGATGGATATCCCAGAGTCCAGGAGATTGTCCATCCCTTTACATAAATCTTCTAGGAAACAAACAATAAAAATTTTAACAGCTCCTAATTCTGTGCCTCCTGTAGATAAAAAGATAGACAGGAGGTACACTTTGTCAGGTCCTGATACAGAGTTTCTTTCACAGCAATGCAGTCATGTTGGGGTAGTTCAAGCTGCAGCCTGTGATAAAGCTAATATTCCCCTGGCTTCACATCCTCCTGACAAGGACTCCAGGAAGATTGACACCATGGCCAAAAACAATACATGGCAGCATCTTTGGGACTCAGACAAGCAAACTATATGGCTTATGTTGCGAGATACCAGAAATCTAGATGGGATACTGTCATGGCCTTAGCTAAACAGGTCCCTGGCCAGCTTGCAAAGGAGCTGGAGCAGGTGGCTCTTGATGGTATTGAGGCATCTAAGGTGCAGTTCCATGCTGCAGTGGATTCTAATGATGTATCCTCTAGAGTCATGGCTACATCTGTGGCTTTTCGTAGATTGGCCTGGCTCAGGTGTACTACTTTGTCACAGGATACCCAGTCTAAGGCTATGGATTTTCCTGTGGTGGGAAATTCTCTGTTTGGGGAGCAGACAGAGAATTATATGAAGAAAATGGATGAATATAGAACCACTTATAGGAGTGCACAAGCCAAGGAACGGCAAGCCACTCCTCAGAGGCAGCCCCTAGGGGTAGGGGCAGGCCTTTTCACAGGCCTTTTTACCAGACCCAGGCCTCCTCTTCAGCCTATGCTCAGAGGGGGTTCTTCAGAGGGAGAGGCAGACAGGGTACGAGCAGGCCTGCTCCCACCCCTCAGCCTAAAGCCCCTGCCAAACAGGCACCCTGATGGGATGTCCAGGGTCGGCTCTCCATTACCTGTAGGGGGCAGGCTGGCTTACTTCATCCAGGACTGGGAGTCTTTAACATCAGACAAGTGGGTCCTGGAAGTAGTGAGCAAGGGTCTGGTTCTCAGCTTCAAAAAATTTCCAAAGATGAGAGCCAGATCTTTTCCACCTGCAAACCCTTTAGAGACTCTTGCTTTGGAAACAGAAGTCTCAACCTCTTGCTCTCAGAGCTGTAGAAAGGGTTCATCCCCACACCAGGGCAAGGGTCTGTACTCCAGGTACTTCCTTACCCAAAAGACAGGAGAGTGGCGCCTATCCTGGATCTAAGATATCTGAACAAGCACCTTTTAAAATCAAAATTCAAATGGTGACTCTGGGAATGATTTTACCTCCCTAAGGCCAGGGACTGGCTAGCTTCCCTGGACCTCAAGGATGCCTACTTCCATGTTCTTATCAGAAGCTCCCATCAAAAGTACCTCAGATTCGAACTGCCCTCAGGCCATAATCAGTTCAGAGCAATGCCCTTCGGCCTTACCTCTGCCCCAAGGGTGTTCACAAAATGTCTGGCAGTAGCAGTTGCTCATCTAAGAAGGCAAAAGATTGCCATTTTCCCCTACCTGGACGACTGGCTCATTGTGGGTCAGTCTCCAGACCAGGTCAAATCACACCTGCTAGTTACCCAGCAGCTGCTTACCTCTCTGGCTTTCTCAATCTTCCAAAGTCGTTTTGGAACCCGTCCAGGTACTCACCTTTATAGGCGCAGAACTGAGATAAAGCAGGCCAGAGCCTTCCTTCCCTGGAAAGGGTAAGGACCTTGGTGGCCCTGGCCTAGTCCTTCACTCTGCAGGTCTCTCGACCAGCAAGGCATTTCCTGCAGCTCCTAGGACACATGGCTGCTTCCACAGCTGTAGTGCAAGAAGCAAGATTTCAGATGAGGGACATTCAGTTCCATTTGAGAGCTTTCTGGTCTCAAAGAAGAGATCCCCTATCCAAGTTAATCCCAGTGACTGAACCCTGATCCAGACCCTTCAGTGGTGGCAGGATCAGAGCAATCTGAGACAAGGGTGCCTTTCATTCCTCTGTCCCACTCCTGACCCTTACTACAGATGCGTCCCTCTTTGGATGGGGAGCTCACATGGGCAACCTCTCCACCCAGGGGTTATGGTCCCCTCAGGAATCTCTGCTCCACATCAATCTGTTGGAACTCAGAGCTGTTTTTCTAGCACTTCAGGTTTTTTCTGCATCTGTTCAGAACAAGGTGGTACAGGTCAGAACAGACAACACCACTACAATGTGGTACATCAACAAACAAGGGGGCACTCGGTCTTCGGCCTTGTGCACTGAGGTGATGAAGTTGTGGTCTCTGGCTTATTCCCTGAACACTTCCCTCATAGCAGTTCACCTCCCAGGCAAGGACAATGTCCTGGCAGATGCTCTCAGCAGGATTTCCAGGGCCATCACGAATGGTCACTGGATCCCCTAGTACTGGGGATAGTTTTGCCAGATGGGGCACTCCTCAGATAGATCTTTTTGCAGCCCCAGACAATCATCAACTTCCACTTTTTTGTTGCAGGCCCCCAGTGTTGGGCTCAGTCCCCCTGGATGCCTTTCTCCTCGATTGGGAAGGGAAGTTCCTCTATGCCTTTCCCCCCTTCCCTCTCCTGTTCAAGGTACTAGTCAAAATCAGGTGTCAGCCCTGCAAGATGATCCTGATTGCTCCAGACTGGGCCAGGCAGCCCTGGTACCCACTCCTTCTGTCCTTAGCAGTCCATCTTCCCCTGCGTCTCCCCAGGAACCACAATCTGTTAACCTGTGCCCAGGGGAGAGTTTGGTATCCGAATCTCAAATCCCTCAACCTCAAGGCCTGGCTCTTGAGCAGTTAGAGTTTGCTGATCTGCAACTTTCTCAGTGTGTTCTCGAAATCTTGAAAGTTGCTAGGAAGCCTTCCACCAGGGCTACCTATAACTCCAAATGGAAAAGGTTTTCCATATGGTGTTCTGGGAAGCATATTTCCCCGGAATCTGCTGATTTACCCACTGTATTGGATTATATGGTCCATCTTAATTCTCTGGGACTGAGACCAGCTACCCTGAAAGTGCACTTGGCAGCTGTCTCTGCTTTCATTTCAGCAGGGAAGCCCTCTTCTCTTTCTGCTCACCCTGTATTTTCCAAGTTTTTAAGGATTGCTTCATACCAATCCTCCATTCAGGGACCCTGCCCCTGCTTGGGATCTTAATGTTTGCATTGCTCAGCTGATGCAACCCCCCTTTGAGCCTCTGTCTTCGGCAGAGCTTAAGTATTTGACTTGGAAAACTGTATTAATAGTAGCCATCACTTCTGCCAGGCGCATAAGTGAGTTACAGGCTTTATCAGTGGAGACTGACTTTATTTCCTTTCACAGGGATAAGGTAGTCCTCAGGACTAACAGGAAGTTTTTGCCTAAGGTGGTTTCGGATTTCCACCTTAACCAATCTATTTCACTTCCAGTGTTCTTCACTGACCATTCCTCTTCTGGTGAGAGGAGGCTGCACAGCTTAGATGTTAAATGGGCCCTAAGTTACTACATAGAGCGTACCAAGGGTCACAGGTTTGACTCCCTCCAACTATTTCTCACTTATGGTGAGGTTGGGAAAGGGAGACCTGCCACTAAGAGATCCATTGCCAGGTGGATCATCTCTTGTATCCAATTTTGCTATCAAAAACTGGGTAAGGTTCCCCTCAGGCCTGAGGGCTCACTGTACCAGAGGTACAGCTGCATCTCTAGCTGCTGCTAGAGACATCCCTGTCTTGGAGATATGTCCACAGCTACTTGAAAAGATACACACTTTCACCAAGCATTACTCCCTGGATATCCAGGCCAGGAGGGATGCTCGTCTGGTACAGCCGTGCTTCAGAGCCTATTCCTAAGTAGGTTCTGTCCCTCCTCCATGGAGGTACTGCTGTGTAGTCTGCATCTGTCATAATATAGCAAGATTTCATGTTGTTTGAAGAAAAAATTACTCACCTTAGTAATGTTGTTTCTTCTAATGGATATATTATGACCTCCCCCCCAGCCTGCCCCTCTCAGAACTTCTACTTCGGGTATGGGTTGGGCAGTCCACTGTTAGCACTTATTGATGCCCCCTTTTATGTTTGGGTGTTGTGTTTTATTTAGTTAATTTATCTTATTTTTCTGGTCCCCTGACTTGAGTCTTGGTGTTGGGGCCAGGAAAAGGTGTGAATATTTTAGTAGCCAGTTGGCTAGTGTAGGTTACAGCTTCCATACAGAGCCTTAGTGAGTTTTCTCAGAAACATCTGACGGTTTCGGTTTGAAACCACCCTAACAGAGCTTCTCTAACCGAGCTAGCGCTCTAAGTTCCATGCTCTGCATGGAAGTTAACTCTCTCACCTCCGGAGCAGTTCTAATGGTGGGACAAACTGCATCTGTCATAATATAGCAAGACTCCATTAGAAGAAACAACATTACTGAGGTGAGTAATTTTTCCTTTCTTTACAAGAAAATGGAACAATCATGTCTTTAATATCCTGAAGACCTAGGCGTGAGGGTGGAGGCCCAGATATTCTCTTATTTCTATAGTAGAAGGATAATTTTCTGGTTGTAAATTATTAAAATGGGTTTCTATAACAGAATTAATAGCAGTTTCATCCTCCACTCTTTTATTACAATCTAAGTATTTCAAGGCTGTGGATTCTTATTTTTTCACATAATTAAACCGGGTCTCCAATAACAGATTTCATTGAATGATTGGTTAAAATTGCTTGAAGAGTTCTGGTTCTATTGTATTGGAAGACTTTCATCTGATTTTTAATATTATCAATTTGAGTTGTAAAGTCTAATCTAGAAGAATTTGCTGTTGAAATAAGATCCTGTAATTGATTTCTAAGTTTTAAATAAGAAAGGAAGTTTGAATTCCTCTGTTGAATTCCATATTTTTTTAAACCAGTTACAACAGTCATTTTTAGTTTCCATCCACCAGGTTCCTAGGTCAGGGTATAGAAATGCCGCTGACAATCTATCTTTAAGAATAAGTAAAATTGAATTTTTTTTACAAGTGCTTCTCTAAGAATGGAAGTGTTCAATTTCCATCTAGTTTTCTTGTAAAGCTTAAAGGGTGAAACCCCAATTTTGATATGAACAAGCAGATGATGAGAAAATTCAACTGGAACAGTTTTAAACTTGCCTATTGTGACTGCTTTTGATGTAAATAAATAATCAATTGTTGAAACTACTTTCCCTTTAAAAAAGGTACAACTAGGACCAGAGGTTATTAAGCGATTACAGTTAGATAAATCTCCTATTTTTATGATAGATTCCAAACAGTTTGAACCACAATAAATGTTCTTATTCAACCTGCCCTTTATATTTAGACTGCAATTAAAATCTCTGTGCGCCCACCCCCAAAAAAAAATATTGAGCGACGATACCAAATAGGGTTGAATTGCTTTCATAGGTTCTAAGAGCCTTGGTCTTCGGATTATAAATGTTGATGAATCTATAATTCATGGAATGCCAAATTCCATCTATTATTAGGACTGTGCCATTTAGTAAATCTATTAATTTGTTTAATACAAAATGAAAAGAATTGAATAATATCCCAGTTCCGTCCGCACAGTCTCTACCGAATGACCAGTAAGATGGCCCCCATGGCCAATCCCTTTGAAAAGAGGATATTTGGTCCATTGCAAACATCCATGTTCCCTGCACAAAACTTATTGCAATGTTGTTGTCATGAAGGAACTGAAAGCCCGCTTGTCTCTTTACATTATTTAACATACTATGAATGTTCAGTGTACCTCATATTTTTACTGCCATTAAATTCGATGCATTTTGGGTTTCTGTTATATTTTCCTCCTTTTTTTTGTTTTTCTTTATAATCCTCTGTTGGAGCACCTATATTTTCCTGAACAGATTTTTGAGAATCTGAATCTCCTACCTCCATTTCCGAGTCACCCAAATGGTGAATAAAGCAGCATAGGAATTTGGAGATTCTATTGATTCAGTGTGAGGTGTAGCAGTTGTTTTAAGGTGTCTACTAGACCTTCTGGGGGTAAGGGGGACACTGAGGTACTCTCTATTCCTAAACTATCTGTGTCCTCTGGGTCTTTGTAACATACTGGCTCAAGCTGCTCTGTATCCCCTTTTCCTATTTTGACTAATCCTATGGGTTACACTTGTGAAAGGGGGACCTGAGGGGGCTACCACTTGGAATCTTGAGGAGGGAAGGTGTGGGCTTATTTAATGCCGTGTTCGCTTGTTTAGTCATGGCATCTTGGGCTTGCTGAATTATTAAATCAGTGTTCCCACAAGAGGCTTTATTTCTTGCTGCCCAAGGACACTCTTTAAAAGTGTGACCAAATTAATCACACAGGTCACATTTGGTGTGGTTGACACATTGCATGGTGACATGACCTACTTCCCTGCAGTTATCACACCTGGGTTGGTCACAAATGTTAGACAGATGTGTTTTTGACCAACATTTGTAACAAGCTCTAGGTTGGCCACTGTAGAAACATACCCCCTGATCTCTGCCCAACAGGAAAGCATTAAGGATATGCTCAATCGCTGTGTCGGTTTGTCTTAATTTAACCTTATACTTCCAATCCCCTGTCCAGAATTGTTCCGAATCCAAAATGGGTTCAGGATCACTTTGAATTTCACACTTCTGGGACAACCAGTATGTTATGTCTTCCACATGGACCTCCTCATTCCTAAACATTACAGTAATTTTTTTTATTAAAGGTTTAGTGAGTGGAATTATCAAAAAGGGGTTCCATGTGGGAGAAAACTTAACTTGCCCATATCTCTCCCCAAAAAAGTCTAAAATATAAGCTGTCCAAAAACTTATGTCGAAGTTGTCTTCCCCAGAGATATTAATGAAAGCAAACACGTCCCAAGGAGAAAAATGTAATAACTCTTTTTATAAGACATTTCAAATAACATGAAGTCTTGTTGTATTCTGACAATTGCAGTGATTCCCAACCTTTGAACTGCCCCAAAGAACAAAGAGTTAACTTTCTGTGCAGGGCAAAGAATGCTGAGCTCGAGCTCTGAAGTCTCTGTCTGGAGTGATGCAAACCTAAACTGTCATTCTTTACTCCGCCTCACTGAACGGTCACTCCAGAGATTTCTCCTTCAGCTCAGTTAGAAAGTCTGTTAAAGTTATCAGTTTTTGTCATTTTTTTAAACTGAAATAAGTATCCACATAGTTGGTTCAGTCTCTGTCTGTGGTGCAGTGAGTACTAGATAGGAATTGTTCTGTTTTTCTGTGTGGAATTTGTAAAAGTGCAGCTTGGTTCAGCTGAACTGGCCATTTGATACTGAAATTTGTTTGTTTACTTAGTGTGTGGTTACCGGTTCTTATCGGGTCTAAAAAAAAAAAAAAAAAAAAAAGTGTGTAACCCTTTTTTTTCCAATACCCATGACAAGATTAGGAACCGATAAGGGAGTCTTGCCTGGAGGTTGCCGAAAAAAGGGTAAGTTTGGTTAGGTTGACCATGTCGGAGAAACCCAAGGATAAAACGGGTCCACTGGGTTTCAACACTGCAGTGAGTGTGGGGAGGTCTTTGCTAAGGCCGATCCCCACACCACCTGTGTTGTCTGGGGTTTGACCACCTCGATTCAGACTGCCAAATATGTAAATACTTTCCCAAAACTACCCTTGAGAAGAGATTAGGTAGACTGAGGGAAAAGGAGGCTGAGAAGTCCGCTGACCAGGATGGCCAGCCCGGTTCGGTTTCGACCAAACCAGAAAGAGTGCCCTCTGACCATGGCGATACTTCTTCGGGGAAAAGGAGAGGCAATTCTGAGGGATTGGTTCTGACAAAAAGAAAGTGCAAAGATAGATTGACTGGTTTGGATCCAGAGGTTCATGTTCCAACCACCGAAAAGATGGCCAGGGCACTTCAGATTGTGGAATCGCTCCGTCTGGTTCCGACCGATCCGGCTCCTTCTGGCAGGGGTTCAGTTTGGTTGGTTCCCCCGGTTCAAGAGTATACCCTTGAAGATTTTTGTGTACCGGAATTTGAAGAGGAAGGGGAATTTGAGGATGATGATGTAAGTGAAGGTCTGCATGTGCCTGTGGAACCGGACATCTCCCCAGACAGATCTTCAGGTGTTTTCCCCTCCTAGGCTGTGAGTCCTCTTCTCACTTTGTTTTACAGAAAGGTGGCTGAAACCCTCCAGCTTCCTATAGAGGAGGCTGTGGAAGATCAAGAGGAGCCTGATTATAGTAGTGATGATGGACATCCCAGAGTCCAGGAGGCTGTCTGTTCCCCTCTATAAATCTTTTGGGAAACGGACACAAAAAATCTTAGTCTCCTAACACTATACCTCCTGTGGATAGAAGAATGGACAAGAGGTATACACTTTCAGACTCAGACACGGAGTTCTTATATCAACAATGCAGCCATGTTGGAGTAGTGCATGCTGCTGCCTCTGGAAAGGCAAATATTCCCTTGGTTTCACACACACACACCCCCGACAAGGACTCCAGGAAGATTGATACCATGGCAAAGAAGCAGTACATGGCATCTTCTTTGGTACTCAGGCAGGCGAATTATATGGCCTATATAGCCAGGTACCAGAAGTCCAGGTGGGACACTGTACTGGCACTGGCTAAACAGGCCTCCCCCCAGCTAGCCAAGGAGCTGGAGGCGGTGGCTGCAGATGGGACTGAGGCATCTAAAGTTCAGTTTCATGCTGCTGTGGACTCTAATGATGTGTCAAGAGTCATGGCTATATCTGTGGCTCTTCATAGGATGTCTTGGCTCATATGTACTAGCCTCTCGCAGGACACCCAGGCTAAGGCCATGTATTTTCCTGTAGTGGGTAATTCTCTGTTTGGGGAGCAGACAGAGAATTACATGAAGAAAATGGATGAGTACAGGAGTGCTGAGGCCAAGGAAAGGCAGGCAGCTCCTCAAAGACAGCAGTCTAGGGGCAGGGGCAGCCTTTTTCAAAGGCCTTTTTACCAAGCACAGGCCTCCTCTTCCTTTTCTCAGAGGGGGTTCTTCAGAGGGAGAGGCAGAAGGGGGATGAGCAGGGCTGCATCCACTCCTCAGCCTAAAGCCCCTGCCAAGCAGACACCCTGATGGGCCTGCCGGGGTCGACTCTCCTATTCCAGTAGGGGGCAGGCTGACTTACTTTGTCCAGGACTGGATGACTGTTACATCAGACAAGTGGGTCCTGGAAGTAGTAAGCCAGGGACTGGTTCTCAGCTTCAAAAAATTTCCAAAGATGAGAGCCAGATCTTTTCCACCTGCAAATCTCTCAGGAACCCTTGCCCTAGAGGCAGAGGTTTCTTCTGTCCTAGCTTTAAGAGCTATAGAAAGAGCACCTACCCTACACTGGGGTAAAGGACTGTACTCCAGGTACTTCCTGACCCCCCCAAAAAAAAAAAACAGGAGTGGCGACCCATCCTAGACCTATGATATCTAAACAAACATCTTTTAAAACCAAAGTTCAAGATAACTCTGGGAATAATCCTTCCCTCTCTAAGGCCAGGGACTCGCTAGCCTCCTGGACCTCAAAGATGCCTACTACATTCCCATCAGGTGCTCCCACAGAAAGTACCTCAGGTTCGAGTTGCCCTCAGGCCATTATCAGTTCAGAGCAGTGCCCTTTGGCCTAAGCTCAGCCCCAAGGGTTTTAACAAAGTTCCTTGCAGTAGTAGTTGCCTTTCTAAGAAGGCAAAAGATTTCCATTTGTCCATATCTGGACGATTGGCTAATAGTGGGTCAGTCTCCAGACCAAGTCAAGTCAGATCTTCAAGTGACCCAGCAAGTGCTCACTTCTCTAGGATTTCTTCTCAACCTTCCCAAGTCAGTTCTCAAACCAGTCCAACTTCTTACCTTTATAGGGGCAGAACTTGACACACTCAGAGCAAGAGCCTTTCTTCCTCTAGGTTGGGCAAGGGTTTTAATGGAACTAGCTTCTTCCTTCAACCTTCGGGTATCTCGACCAGCAAGGCATTTCCTCCCGCTCTTGGGCCACATGGCAGCTTCAACAGCAGTAGTCTAAGAGCAAGATTCCAGATGAGGGATATTCGGTTCCACCTGAGAGCTTTCTCGTCTCAGAGAAAGGACTCTCTTACCAAACTGATCCCAGTGACTCTGACCTTGATCCAAGCCCTCCAGTGGTGGCAAGATCAGGACAATTTAAGACAGTGTTCTTTTTGTTGCTCCACCTTGTTCAGTGGTCCTTGCTTCTCTCCTGGGCTGGGGAGCCCACCTGGGGTCCCTTACTGCCCAGGGGCTGTGGTCCCCCCAAGAATCCCTTCTCCACATAAATCTTCTAGAGCTCAGGGCAGTTTTTGTGGCTCTAAAAGCATTCTCACAGTCAGTACAGAACAAGGTGGTTCAAGTCAGAACAGACACCACCACCACCATGTGGTACATCAACAAGCAGGGAGGCACTCTGTCCATGACCTTGTGCACAGAAGCTATGAAGTTGTGGTCCCTGGCTTATTCCCTGCAAACCTCTCTTGTAGCAGTTCACCTTCCAGGCAAGGACAATGTGCTAGCAGATGCACTGAGCAGGATTTCTCAGGGCCATCATGAATGGTCCCTGGACCCTCAAGTGTTGAAAGTGATATTTTCAAGTTGGGGCACTCCAGAGATCTCTTTGCAGCCCCAGACAATCACCAGCTCCCTCTCTTTTGTTGCAAACCTCGAGTCCTGGGCTCAGTCCCTCTGGATGCCTGGTCCTGAATTGGGAGGGGAAGTTTCTGTATGCCTTTCGCCCCCTTCCCACCCCTTTTCAAAGTTTTGGTAAAAATAAGGTCTCAACCTTGCAAGGTGATTCTGATTTCTCCAGATTGGGCCAGAGAACCCTGGTACCCTCTGTTGCTGTCCCTAGCAGTCAATCTTCCCAGGAATTACAACCAGTTAACATCCTCTCAGGGAAGAATCTGGTACCCCTATCTTCAGTCTCTCAATCTCAAAGCATGGCTCTTGAAGAGTTAGAGTTTACAGATCTGCATCTTTCCCAAAGGGTTCTGGATATCCTCAAAGCTTCTCGAAAGCCCTCCACCAGAAATACTTACAACTCCAAATGGAAAAGATTCTGCATTTGGTGTTCTAAGAAGCATGTTTCTCCAGACACTGCTGAATTGCCTACGGTTCTGGATTATATGGTCCATCTTAATGGCCTAGACCTCAGACCAGCTACTGTCAAAGTACACTTGTCTGCTGTTTCTGCTTTTTCGTCTGTGGGGAAGCCTTCCTCACTATCTTCCCATCCTGTGTTCTGTACATTTTTTAAAAGATTGCTTCACACCAATCCTCCTTTTAGAGACCCTGCCCCTGCCTGGGATTTGAATGTTTGCATTGCTCAACTTATGCAACCCCACTTTGAGTGTATGTCTTCAGCAGAGCTTAAGCACTTGACTTGGGGAAACTGTGTTCTTGGTAGCCATTACCTCTGCCAGGCATATCAGTGAATTGCAAGCCCTGTCATTGGAACATGATTTTATCTCCTTTCACAGGGATAACGTGGTCCTTACAGCCAATAGAAGGTTCTTGCCCAAAGTGGTTTCAGACTTCCATTTAAACCAGTCTATGTCTCTCCCTGTTTTCTTCACTGAACATCCTTCCTCAGGAGAGAGGAGGCTACACAGTTTAGATGTCAAAAGAGCCCTTAGTTACTACATAGTGCTTACCAAGGGTCACAGGTTTGACTCCCTCCAGTTATTCCTCACTTATGGAGAAGTGAGAAAGGGCAAACCTGCCACCAAAAGATCTATTGCCAGGTGGATTGTGTCTTGTATACAGTTCTGCTATGAAAAGCTGGGAAAAACTCCACCCTCAGGCCTGAGGGCTCATTCCACAAGAGGTACAGCTGCTTCCTCTGCTGCCAGGATATCCTCTTAGAAATTTTGTCAAGCAGCCACCTGGAAAACGGTCCATACCTTTACCAAGCATTACTCTCTGGATATCCAGGCTAGGAGTGATACGTTTAGCTACAGCAGTACTTCAGAGCCTATTCCCAAAGTAGGTTCTGTCCCTCCTCCTTGGAGGCACTGCTTGGTAGTCTGCAATTATCAGAATGCAGCAAGACTTCATGTTGTTTGAAGAAAAAATTACTCACCTTAGTAATTATGTTTCTTCTAATGGTGTCTTGCTGTATTCTGACCTTCCTCCCTGCCTCCCTTCTCAGAACCTGTTTTTGGGAAGTGGGTGGGCAGGTGCAGTGTTGCACCCCAGGGGTGTTTTTGGCTTGCACCCTCCTCCTTTTTGTTTCAGTGCTGATTTATTATTATTGTTTTTAGTACATAGGGTTTTGTTTTTGGGTTTCCTGACTTGAGTCTTCCTTGGGAATCCAAAACTTTTTTCAGCCCGTTGGCTAGTAAGAATTTTTACAATTTCCACATAGAATTTTTAGTTTAGTTGGGCTCATAAGAATCTGACAGTTAAGGTTTGAATCACTCCAGACAGAGACTTCAACCGAGCTCGAGCTCAGCATTCTATGCCCTGCATAGAAAGTTAACTTTGTTCTCCGGGGCCTTTCAAAGGTTGGGAATCACTGTAATTGTCAGAATACAGCAAGACTCCATTAGAAGAAACATAATTACTAAGGTGAGTAATGTTTTCTTCCCTACATAATGTCTTTCAGGCCTGTCCTCTAGACCTCCCTTGTAGCGAATGCAAACAGCATATTGCCGAGGTGCTGCTTCATGTCTTGCATGGGAAAAGAGTTCAGACAATAAGGGTTTGTTTGGATTGACTGAAGAACATTGCTCATCCTTGCTTGCGTCGTTCTGAGGAGTAGTGACAGATTTTGCTTGCATGTCTGGTTTTACTTTGATAGGCTGTACAGGTGTATTTACAACAAGGTGTGCTTTCTTTTCAATAGAGGTTGGCCCAGCCTCGTTTTCTCCCATGACTGGTATTGAATAGGTCTAGGATGCCACTCGGGGGAGTCTGTTTTAAAATTAAAAGAAGCATCCCATGCAGAGTCAGGAGTCCAAACCCCTGAGGCAGATTTCTTCCAACCTGCTTCTTGAAGCGCCTTCTGAGGTGATCAGTTCTCGTCATGCTCCCCTGTGATAACTGGGGCCTGTATTTTAGCAGTAGACACTGCTTGAACTGTTGCAATATTTTTATTTGTCGCTTGCTGCTCTCACGAAGTAGTTTTGGAAGCTACTGTAATTACAGGTAGCACTTGTGGAGCCAGCGGCCTCCAAAAACTGAATTCTGTCACATCCTCTTGAATATTTGCTTCAGTTTGATATTTGATCTGGGTGGACTCAGCAGATTAAGATCCCCGCTTCACTGGAGGATGGAAAACAAACCCTGCTTCTTTAGACAGGTGCATCTGCCCTGCAAAAGGTAAACACTGCAAGTGACGGCTAGAAGATGGGTTGCCATTACTCTGAGATAGTGAGGAAGAACCTTTCTTGTCACTGCCCTTGCTGTTTCTCGGCATTACAACATGCTTTTGGCACTCGCTAAACTTGGCGAAAGAGCTGCCAGCCTTAACACAGTCAATATTAGAGGTAGAATTAATGTTTGTAAATGCATACTCACCCTCAGGTGGTAGAAGTTTTGTTTTAGCCACTTCCTCATTCTTGCTGTCAGTTTGCTCACTCAGCCCTTCAGGTGAATCAGCTGCCGTCCCAGTTAACTCAGCACTCTGGTTTAAGCATGACGTTCCCTCAGGAGGCGAATGAACCTCTGCTTGATTATCAGCTGTAAAGGTACTCATTCCATCCATAACTTTGGTGTACTTAGTAGTGGAAACATTTTCAGTTGACAAAACTATATCTGCATAGAACTGGCCTCATGAAATACTTCTTCTCCATCAATTTCCTGAATACTGTTTGAATTATCCATAGTTTGTTGCTCAGCTAGCAGTGAGGCTTCCCCCACTACTAAACTAGCGTCCTTCTCCTCCAGCATCTCTCCCATAGTGGCCATCTCACAGCAAGATTGCCCGTCCACCTACAGGAGAGTAGGGGAATTTCCCCGGTGTCCTGGCCAAATTTCCCTCATTCACTAAAAAGTACCACCAACCGCTTAATCTGGTTCAAGGTCAGTTGGCATTCATCTGTATCCCCTTCCCCTGGGTCGTGCCTGAAAATGGGCAGGATTTGTCTAGTGCATTTACCTGGTCAACAAAAACTAAATAAATAAATGTGCACAAACAAGCACTAATCAAGATTGGCAGTTAAAATAAGATACTCGCATGCAGCCTGTGTTAGAAACAAGTACTGTAATAAACGCCACCTGTAAAAGCAGTGGACGTAGGTTGATTCGGGCACTTTGAGCTGCAGATGAGTGGCAGTCGCCATTTGGTGGATTATTACTAAATTACACTGCAATGATAACTATAGGGCACTGCAGAATTACATGACCTGTCACACCGAGTAGCATACAGAGTGGTAGAGTGCTGCACCGGTCTGCACAAAGAGGTAGCGGGCAACTTATCTATAGCAATCACTGTATCTTTCTGATAGGGTGCAGCGGTTAGTGATGGGGACTCTCTCCTCCTCCTCAGTGCCCTTATTGTGTGGCATTCCACAGGGCTCGATCTTGTCGCCGATGGTGTACATGCCGCCCCTGTGTGAGATCATTTGGCAATACAGCATGGCGTTTCACTGCTAGGCAGATGACGCCCAGCTGTATTTGTCATTTGCACCCGGAACATCTGATGCTGTCGATGTGCTTAACACTTGTCTGGCTAAAATCAATGACTTGATGCTTTCCAGCTGGCTGAGACCAAACCCAGATAAGACAGAGGTACTAGTAATTGAGCCAGGTCGCCGGCGTAATGGGTTGCAACCTGGAGTGGACACAGGTCTTTTCCTGAGGTCTTCTCCGTTGGTTGGTTCCCCGAGGTGTGAAATCTAGGTGTGATCCTGGATAGCAGGCTGACCTTTTGAAGATCGGGTGTCTATCTGTGATTGAGTGGTTTTTATCACTTGTGGAACATCGCCAGGATCAAGCCCCTCATTCCGCCAGAGGATCTGCTGACTTTGGTGCATGCCTTTTGTTACCGCTAGGCTTGACTGTTGTAACGCTCTTTACTTCGGGGCTACAGGAGGGACTCTCCGCAGGCTGCAGTGGGTGCAGAATGCAGCATCCCAGTTGCTGACTGGTCTGTCTGTGTCCTGTCATGTGACCCCAGTCCTGTGTGCTCTGCACTGGCTGCCAGTCAGGTGGAGGGTCCTTTTCAAGGTGGGCTTGCTCACCTATAAGGCCTTATACTGACCGTGTCCTGGCTATCTGTCAGAGCAGCTGACACCTGCGACGTCTGCTCACTCCCTCCACTCCTCCCCGAGCTTTTAGTGTCTCTTGGCTGACCCTGTAGAACACGTTTCCAGCTGTAGTCTTGGAGGCCCCTTCGATCTGTGTTTTCAAACAGAAGTTAAAGGCACACCTCTTCCGTTTGGCCTAAGTAGAATAATCAGGATTATTAGAGAACTTTATTATTGGAACTCTGATTTTATTTGGTTGTTAATTAATGAATTTTATTTGTTTTATCTGTAATTCTTTGTTAGGTACCCAGAAGCTCTGGGATTGGGTGCCATAAAAATAAAATTTGCCTTGCCTTTCCACCCCCACCTTGTGTAACAACGCTGTTGCAGATATTTGTGTCATCTGAAAAGAGGCATACTTTTTCTTACAGTCCCTCCACAATGTCACTTTTAAAGATATTAAAAAGGACCTGACCCAGTACTGAACCCTGTGGCACCCCACTAGTAACCCCCCTTTCTTCGGAGTGGTCTCAATTTACTGTTACCCTCTGTGTCCTGTTGTCCAGCAAATTTTGTTACCCAGGCTACCACCCTGGGACCCACTCCCAGGCTGGCTAACTTGTTTATTAGTCTTTGTGTGGGACTGTCAAACGCCTTGCACTTTTTTTTTCATTTTCATATTTATACTACTCTCCTCAGCTCTGATCTTCTCAGGAGCACCAAGGAGTCATCCCTTTGCGGTCCGCCCTACCTGGACAGTCCTCCGTCGCCCATGTTGCCTCGGTTTACCCCCCGGGTGGGGACGAGGTGGACCCCTAACACCCAGAGTAGTCAGTAGCGTCGGTTGGGAGGGTGCCAGGTGGGCAGCCGTAGATCGAGGGCAAGCTCCAGTGCTCCATCTCCGCTGGAGGTGAAGGGTGTTTTTTTTTTTTCCCCCCCTGTTTCTTGGGGAGTGGCTGGCGCCCTGACGTCAAGGCATGGAACCAACATCTACCACTCCTCCACCTCTTCTCTCTACATCGTCAGTGCTTGCTGCATCTCCGGCCTCTGCCAGAGGGCAGCCATGCACTTACTCTGGACCCCTGTCCTTCCCGGGAGAGGAGAGCTGTCCTCCAGACATTCAATCCTCCCTTGCCGACCCACAGCAACCCAGGCTCGTTCCTGAACCCGGGTCGCCGGCGTGGCATAAGGTGTGGCGTCCAGCTCCTCAACCCTCTGCTCCACCAGGTCCACAGCCCCTCCTTGGTCTACTGTTTTGGTCAAAGATATCTTAGATTCGTCTGACATGACCTTCCTGTTGTGAATCCATGCTGCCTTGGGTCCTGTGCCCTGCTGGCCTCTAGGTACTCAGTTCTTTCATTCTGAAGTGATTCCATCATTTTCTCTACCACTGTGGTCAAACTAGTAGGTCTATAGTTTCCTGGCTCTGCTTTGCTCCCACTTTTATGAAGGGGAATCGCATCCGCCCTCCTCCAGTCCTTGGGTACCACACCATCCTCCCATGATTTGTTAAAAAGGGTAGTTAGTGGTGTCACTAGTTCTCCCCTTAGTTCTTTTAGAATTCTGGGGTGAATCCCTTCAGGACCCATTGCTTTGTCCACTTTCAGTTTTAGTAGTTCTTTCAGAACCCTTTCTTCTGTGAATGGACTGATATCGACTCCCCTGTCCAGAGTGCTTCTATTGATTGGATTAGGTACCTCCCTCCTCTTCTTTTGTGAATACTGAGCAGAAGTATTCATTCAGTATCCCTGTTTTTTCCCTAGCCTCTGCCCACCCACCTCCCCTTTATTAAGCCTCAGTATCCTTCCTTAGTCGGTCTTCTCCCTAATATACCTATAAAAGGTTTTATCCCCCCTTCTTAACTGAGTTGGCTATCTTTTCCTCGGTTTGGGTCTTTGCTATTCTGACTGCCTTCCCAGCTTCCTTCTGCTTTAACTGGTACAGATCTTACTTCGAGAGGGCTCTTGCAGTAGGTAATTACATATAGGACTGACGCCGGCAGGCGGTATGACCCCACGGAAACATTTCTAGCTAGCAGTCCCTGGCGAGGGACCGCCCCAATGTCAGGTGACCGGCGTCAGCAGACGTCAGTATAAAGGGGCGGTCCCTGATGCCCGCCTTTCAGTTCTTTCCCGCCGTTAGCTGGTGCAGTGCCTCACAGAAAAGTTTGTGCTGCGTCAGCCCTACTTTCGTCATTTTTTTACCGAAAATGATTGCTTTTTCGACTAACGTCAGTACAATCGTCTGTGTATGTCGTCCCCTACACCCTCCGAGCACAAGAATAAGTGTGATTCATGTGGCGCCCAACTACGGCACAAGGACAGCCACTCCCTATGCCTGCTCTGCCTAGGCCCCGATCACCTGGTTGAGAAGTGCCAGCACTGCCTCAGTTTCAACGCGGCTACCCGGAAAAGGCGGCAGCAATCCCTGGAAGCCTGTATTCTCAAGAAGAAAATGAGTTCAATGGAGAAGGAGCTCAAACTGTGGCAGGCGTCCACTTCCCCCGAAGGCCATCGGAAGGAGGAGGAGGAGGAGAGGCACCGGGACACGGGCTCCTCTACCGCGTCTCCCTCGGGAGTCGCTGGGACGCAGGTAACATCCTCCGGGGACCGGGTCTCGACGCCACCTCGGAGGTTTCAGGAGGCTTCGGCCCACCCATTTGGCTCACGCTCAGGCCTTGTGGGTGCCTCCGGGCAGTTGGAGGCCTCCGCCCCTGGTTTGGCCACAGGCTTGTGGCCTACCACTGTGGGTGACTCTGGTAAGCCGGGCATCTGCTCCTCCGATGTCCGACCCTTCGGGGCGGCGCTCGGCCTCCACCGGACCAGGCCGATCCCTCTACTCGACCTGCCTCCGGTGATGGCTCTCATAAGTCAGACGTCTGCTCCTCCGGCGCCCGCTGGGAGCTCGCTCTTAAGCCACACATCTGCTCATCCGACGTCCGGCTGGCGAAGGAACAGACAGTTGACCCCCTCCCACGTCCGTCGTACCTGGTTCCCCGCAGGCTTCGCTGCCATCTGGGGAATCAGTCTCCCCAACTCAACCCTGGGGATTTTTCCCCTCCCATCACCGGGCGAAGCTGGGGATCTTCATCCTCCATCAGTCCTTCTGCCACCTGGTGCGCTGGACCTGACGTCTGCTCCCCGGACGCCAGCTCTGACACCGGCCTCTCCAATGCCAGGGCCTCAGATGCCTGCCCTGACGCCGGCCTTACTGATTCCGGGAGACATCCTGCTCCCATCAGGCCCTCCACTGTGGACCAGCCTGTGAGGCCACCGGCCGGGCCATCTGCTCTGGCAGCCCCTCCCCCCCGACTCCCGGGTACCCTCTGTCCTATCCGTGCCAGCCATCTGGACCGCAGTATTCGCGCCACAGTACCCAACGCTGGGCTACCCGCAGCTGGGTTTGATATGCTCCATATGGTTACAACTCGATCCTTATCCCCCGCCTCTCCACCACCCTCACAGCCACCGGTGGACCTGCAGGAGACTCTGGTCTCCTGGTGGGCTGAGGCCAAGGCTCAGCTCACCAAAGAGGTCGAGAGCTGCCTTCCGGCGACTGTGCTGTCCCAGGTTCCCGCACGTCCGAGGTGGCACACTCCCTCACCACCTCCGGATTCCAGGGTTCTTCCATCTGGATCCAGAGAAGGGCAGGACACACATCCCCGGGGACTTCCCAAGGGGTCCGTTCCTCCCCCGGGTCGGGAAAGGGAGTCTTTTTCCTCTTCATCCTCCTCCTCACCCTCGGACTCCTCAGACTGTTCCAACGGTTGCTCCGAGGGAGACGACGAGCCACGCTCTCCGTCGAAGCCCAGGCCAAGGACTCCTCCGAAGTCTCCTCCGGAGGATCCTTCTTTTACGGAGTTGCTTAGGAAAATCCAGGAGGTTCATCAGTGGCACTCCCTGGAACCAGATCCTCAGTGTCTGAAACTCGCTGAACATCTGGATCTGCCCGTGACAGCTCCTACCTTGGTGTCACCCTGGATAGAGCCTCACGCCAACCTCGTTACCACAATATGGAAATAGCCATCGGCTCTAGCCCCTCTTCCTAGGAAGTCGAACAGGCTATATCGGGCTCCAGAGGGTGCTGATTTTCTGGATTCTCATCCTCGTTCCGACTCTGTCATGATTAGCGCCGCTCACGGCTGGTCGGCAAACCCCAAACATCTTAGCTCATCACCACCTGATAAGGAATCGCACCTTCTGGACCAGTATGGGAGAAAGATTTATGCTTCCTCTACGCTGGGGATCAGGGCCCTGAACTATGTCGGCCATATGGGGGACTAACAGAAGGCCATTCTGACTCGGGCGGAAGCCAAACTGGACTCCTTGCCTGACTCCCAAGTCAAGCAGGAGTTGGCTGATCTTGTCCACTCTGCTCATTCAGCCAGTTGCCACATGCTTCATGCGACATACGATGCAGTGGACACTGCTGGGCGGAGCTCAGCATTCGCCATAGGCCTACGGCATTATGCTTGGCTCTGCGTGTCAGGGTTGGTCCTGGAGGTGCAATCTGCTTTTTAGGAAGCACCCTTCCGGGGGTCAGTGCTTTTCAGGGGTGATGTCAAGGACATCATCACCGATTAGCTAGAGAAGGGAACTGCACTGAAGTCAGTTGATTTCATGTACCGTCCCCATCAGCAGCAGCGCCGTCCCTTTCGCAGACTGAATCGGCCAAAGGCGAAACTACAGGGAAGGCGGGCCACAAAATGCTGGGCCCCCACAGCTGCTAAGCCCCCCCACCCAAAAAAGCAGTGGGTGCTTCAGCTGCGGCACTGCCCCGCACCACCTGACTCCTTTCCTCTCCCACTGCCTCTGGACTCCTCAGAGGAACCGGTAGGAGGGAGGTTTTCCCTCCACCTTCCGGGATGGAAGAGGATAACCACAGATTCTTGGGTGCTCCAGGTAATAGCAGAGGGGTACTCGATAGAGTTTCTTCAGAAACCACCCCACCACCCCCCTCTGAAGTCATCGTATTCATGGGAACATCTTCTTTTGGTCCAGGAGAAAATTTCGGCTCTTCTGTTGAAGCAAGCTATAGAGCCCGTCCCCCTTCATCTGCGAGGGATGAGTTACTATTCCCATTTCTTCCTGGCCCCAAAGAAGACTGGAGATCTCAGACCAATTTTGGATCTCAGTTCCCTGGATCTTTTCGTAGAATACAAAAGGTTCAGTATACTCTCTGCAGAGCCTTCTGCCCCTCCTCCGGCCAGGTCAATGGCTTTGTGCCCTGGATATGCAGGATGCTTATCTGCACATTCCCATTTGCCCATCTCATCGCAAATACCTTCATTTTGCATTCAAGGGGGACCACTGCCAGTTCAAGGCGCTCCCATCTGGTCTATCCTCGGCCCTCTCGAGTGTTTACCAAATGCCTGGCAGTGGTGGCGACCCACTTGCGTACTAGGGGAGTGCACGTTTTCCCTTACCTGGACAATTGGCTCCTGGTGGCCTCGTCCAGGGAGGAACTCCTGCGTTGCCTCTCCCTTACCCAGCCTGGGTATTACCATCAACCATTCCAAGTCTCATCTGGTCCCATCCAAGAGACTACAGTTTATTGGGGTGATTCTCGATATGACCACAGGCAAGGCCTTCCTGCCTCCGGACAGGGCGTGTACCCTCCAGACCCAAGTAAGTCTGCTGTCCGACCGCAGGACTGTCTCTGTGAGGTCGGTCCTTCGCCTACTTGGGCTCATGGCAGCTGCTATCCCGATGGTCCCTCGCGCTCGACTCCACATGAGAATTTCTCAGTGGACTGTCTGCTCCCAATGGGATCAACTAGTGGATGACCTTGATCACCCAGTTCTGGTCTCCTTGCCGATGCTTCGAGACTTGCAAAGGTGGATGGTTCGAGAGAACCTGTTTCGGGGAGTTTCTTTCGTCCTCCTCCCCTCCCAGACTCTAACCACAGATGCCTCGGGTGAAGGTGGGGGAGCCCATCTAGGCCCTCATCAGACCCAGGGCTCCTGTTCCAAGCTAGAACAAGCTCTCCACATCAATGTGCTCGAGCTTCAGGCAGTGTTGTATGCTCTCCAAGCCCTTCACCAATACATCCTTCCCGCCCACCTAGCCGTCCAGATGGACATGTGTGTGGTGTGGTACATCAACAAACAGGGAGGGACTCGGCCCTACCCTCTTTGCAGGGAGGCAATGAGAGTTTGGGATTGGGCAACACAACACGACCTTCACCTCATGGCAATTCATGTTCCGGGAGTTGACAACACCCTGGCAGACAAGCTAAGTCACTCTTCTGCTCTGACTCATGAATGGGAACTTGAACAAGGGGTCCTAGACAATATCTTCTGACTTTGGGGAACCACAGGTCGACCTGTTCGCTTCCCCCCGCCCCCAAACACAAAACTTCCCGTCTTCTGCTTGCTCATTCCAGAGCGAGGCACTTTTTGGAGTGACGCTCTGTCTCTAGACTGGAAGGACAGATTTGTCTTTGCCTATCCCCAAATTCCACTTGTCCCACGAGTCTTGCAGAAACTAGCTTCAGAAGGAGCTCGAATGATTCTGATCGCTCCTTTCTGGCCCAGGCAAGTTTGCTTCTCTCTTCTACAACAATACTCAGAGGATCCTCCTCTTCCTCTTCCTCTCTCTCTCTCTCTTGAGGTTTACTGACCCAAGATCGGGGACCCTGGTCCATCTAAGCCTCATATCCCTTCAGCTGCATGCATGGCTCCTGCAGACTTAGCCCAATCACGTTTTGGAGTGCCTCCCAAAGTGGCGGATATTTTGGTGGAGGCCAGAAAACCTTCCACCAGATCCACCTATGCCATGAAGTGGAAAAGGTTCACTATCTGAGCTGCTTCCAAGAATGTGGAACCCTTCTCCTGTTAAGCGGAGCTTCTGCTCGAGTATCTACATCATCTGTTTGACCTGGGTCTCAGTCATTCTTCTCTGAAGGTACACATGGCGGCCATCTCGGCCTATCATGTTCACTTCATAGACAAAGCTTTTGCTCAATTGGAGGTCTCTAAGACCTTTTTCCAAGGGGTCCTCCATCTGAGGCCCCCCATCCGTACTCCTGCTCCCCCTTTGGACTTGAACTTCATTCTTGAGAAACTTACTCTCCCTCCCTTCGAACCTGCAGCTTCTGCGGATTTGAAGTTCCTTTCATGGAAGACTCTCTTCCTGGTGGCCATTACTTCAGCTCGGAGAATTTCCGAGCTCCAGGCCCTGATGTGTAAAATCCCATACTTGATTTTTCACAAGGAACGAGTTGCTCTTCGCACGAATCCTAAGTTTCTTCCCTAAAGTAGTTGGTGAGTCTACTCTGAATCAGTCCATAGCGTTGCCTGCCTTTTTTACGCAGTACTCTAATCAAGGGGAGTATTTACTCCATACTATGGATATCCACCGGATTCTGAGATACTACACCAACAGGACAAAGGATCTCAGAAAGACTGACCAATTGTTCATTTCTTTTGCTCATAAAAGGGAAGGCAGTGCTGTTTCCAAGCAATGCCTGTCTTGAGTGGTTGGCTCATTGCATCACTTTCTGTTATGACAAATATAACAAGACCCTACCGGGTCAAGCAAGAGGCCACTCCATCAGATCAGTAACTGCCTCGTGGTTTGTTTCAAAAATGTTTCTACGGCAGACATCTGTGCTGCCGCCACCTGGACTTCCGTCCATACGTTTACTAAACACTACAGTTTGGATGTTGCCTCTCGCCGTAGAGCAGGCTTCGGGCTGGCTGTTCTGCAAGGCCTCTCGTCTTGAGGCTCACACAGCTAGAATTTCTTTTTGTAGTAGTTTTCCTCCTCCCGATGCCTCTCTTTGTTCCAGACTGCTTGGGATTCAGTCCTATATGTAATTACCTACTGCAAGAGCCCTTTCGAAGTAAGATAGTACAGTTACGTAAGAACCTACTGTAACAGTAGATCTTCGAGAGAGGCTCTTGCAGTAGGTAATACCTTCCCGCCCTCCATCCCCCTAGGCTTTTTCAGCTCCTTGTCCAGTGATGGAAATATCTGCTCCTCTCTCGTCCGGCTTTTTCTGGCCCATGGCGGGAAAGAACTGGAAGGCGGGCGTCAGGGACCGCCTCATATTCCCATCGCCTCCTGACACTGTCACCTGATGGGGCAGTCCCTCACCAGGGACTGCTAGCTAGACATTTTTCTGTGGGGTCCTGCCGGCGTCGGTCCTATATGTAATTACCTACTGCAAGAGCCTCTCTCGAAGATCTACTGTTATGGTAAGTTCTTACGTAACTGTACTTTCTCTGTCGTGCTCCTTCTGTATTTCCTTATAATTCCTGAATGCTGTCTTTTTCTCCTTAACCTTCCCCAACACCTCTTTTGAGAACCAGTGTTTTTTTTTGGTTTTTTTTTTTTTCTTCGTTGTGGTTTGTTTATTTGCTTCATACAAAGGCTTGTTGCCTCTGTGATGGCAGTTTTGTTCCTCCACCCCTCGTTCATGCCCTTTTGCTAGTGATTTCTGACACTCTTCCATTTTGACAGTTCGTAGCTGCAACCTTGGGTATGTGTTTATTGCTAGCTGCCAAGGTCATTTTTCGGAGTATGAGTATACTCTGTGGCACTCGCTTAAGGCTTTGGCCGAGAAGCTCCCAGAGTCTGATGTCTCCTTGGAGCTACTGCAGACCATCACCAGAGACTTGGAATCCAGTAAGCAGCAGCTGAAGGCTGTAATAGACACTAATACTGTTTCCAGGGCTGCAGCTGCGGGATTTTGTGTAAGACATCACTCCTGGCTCAGGACATCAGGTTTTCTGGCTGATGCCCAGCAGAGGGTTATGAATGTCCCTTTTGACAGTGCTTACCTCTTTAGCTCTCAAGTAGAGTAAGCACTTGAGGCCACAGAGAAGACTAGGTCTGCCCTGAAAACAGCCAGGCCGATGCTTCCTGCCCCTCAGAAAAATGGGAACTGCCAGCAATTTCACAGCCATCAGTACTTATGGGGAAGAGTCAAGGAGCTGGTAATATAAACACAGCTCCCCAACTGCAGAAGAAAGTGCAGCAAATGGCGCAGGCCCCAGAGGCACTTAGCGCCACTCTGAGAATTCAGTCCAGATCTGTCCCCTGCCCAAGGGGGGCTCTTTCTCAGCATTGGGAGGTTGTCCATTTCTTTTCTATGAGCAGTGGAAGCAAGTCATGTCAGACAAGTGGGTCTTCAGAATTGTCAGGGAGGGCTACTCCCTCAATCTTGTGTACACTCCTCTAGACCTTCCACTGAAATGACAGTCCAATCTGTTTGCTGCTTAGTCAAACCTTGTTGTCGAGATCCAGGGCCTCTGAAATAACAGGACAATAGAAGTCATTCCCCTCGCAGAGAGGAACACCATGTTCTAACAACATGAAGTCTTGCTGTATTCTGACAATATGCAGTTAGCCCCAGCAGTTGAACGCCCTGGAGAGGAAAGGGTTAACTGTATGTATGCAGCAGCATAGAACATTGAGCTCGAGCTCTGTTTTCAAACCTCTGTCTCTGGTACATCTCAGTGTAACCATCAGATTCTTTACTCCGGGAGGTCACGTGATGCAAGCAAGCTAGAAGCAGCACTGTTTTCGAGCTCCCGCTCCTCTACCTCCTTTAAAGTTATTTTGCGCTAGTTTTAAATAATCTGTTGCAGAGCTTACTATCTGGTATCGAGTACCTGCACTCAGTGTAGTTTTGGGGCACCTGGATGCATCGGTCTCGGGGCAGTCGTTCCACAATGGAGGTAACAATGAAGCAGGCCCAGCTGAGACATACTCCACCCGCTTCACCCGAAAAGCAGCAGCCAAAAATATCCAGAGTGCAAGGAGAAAAGGGTGATCCCCCTTTGAATCAACCGATTCCACTCACGAAAGACAGGTTCCTGCAAGAGTTAGAACCTTTGAAAGAGACCCTGAAGGATATTGCAGCTGATCGCAAGTCCATGCGTAGCGATATGTTGGAGCTGTCGAGGTGGGTGGGAGATGCTGAGGCCCGACTTCACTCGGTAGAAGCATGAAAGGATAAGCAGGACCCTGAGCTGATTTCATTGCGGAAACAAGTACAGAAGTTACAGTTGAAGACGGAGGGTTTAGAACGGTGCAGTAGAAGAAATAATATTCTAATCCTAGGCAATAATACAATTTCTTTTATTCAGAAGTTCTTAGAAAACTTGGTAGGCCCATCATCGCTAAATTCAGCGTGTCAAATTGAGAGACCATCATTCCCTCCGGCCGAGACCCCAGCCAGGAGAGCCACCTAGGCCCATCATATTGAAATTCCTTAGTTGCATCGAGCGACAGCATGTTTTGTCCAAGACTAAGTAGTTGAAAGCAGTAATGTGGGAAGGGTCTAAATTGCGTATCACGCAAGACTTGCCATATGAAGTTCGACAGAAAGGGGCAGCTTTTCATCCAGTAGTAGCCAAGTTGGTGGCGGTAAGCATTCCGTTCAGGATGTCATATCCAGCAAACCTGCAAGTATCTCTGTCAGGCAGCTGGATTGCATGAGTCACTGCTTCAGACCAGCACAGATCTTGCGAGCAAGCTACCAGAACTATTTAAATGGGATGAGCACCAATATAAATACAGTTGGACTTACCTTGTTGGACATGTATTAGTTTTGTTATTTTTTTCTGTTGGGTGGCTGTTCAGAGAAGCAGTTTGTTTTTAAGGCTGCTATCGAACTCTGTATGTAATTTCAAGTTTCTTACAGAATGGATGCAGATCCTGTGGGGGTATAGGAGATGAGGGTTTCACTCCATGGTGTAACGTAGTTTCATTCCACCCTTTTCAACATGTTTGATACCAGGGGAAGTAATGGTCTAATACTGAATCCAGCGTTAATCAGGAGGAACGATAGTACGCTGGTGTCTCTGCTTTGGGTCATAATTAAGGCAGGACTGGCAGAGTGCACCTTTCATTTAGTTCCCCCTTATGTACTTCCCATGTTGGGCTCTATTTTTTCTGCTGTGGTAATCCTGTTGTATCGAGGTCCATTAGGAGTTTCTTTTAAGTGGATCCCTTTGGCTTAAGAAATAGATAATATCGGTTAGGCAAGTTTTTAATAAGCTGCTGTTTTTTTCCTTTTTCCCGAGTGGCTCGAGGACTAGAGGGCCAAGGTGTGGCTATTATAATAGTTTTGCTATTTCGGCTGCCCCCTGTGCGATGTTTCAGGGTAATTTTGCAATTTGACAGGAAATCTCTGGTTCTTTTAATTTATCATCATTGACTTAATGTACAGATTGGGGAGTAATCGTTCTTTTGAGGGTAAATTAGTGCAAAGCTGATTATTTTCTCAATTCAGAGGGGGGAGTGGGTTGCTAGACTCAGTGTAGGCTCAGGTCGAGCTGCACAGCAGGCTAGTTTTTTGGGGGGGTCAGCCCCATCGTGCTCCCAACCTTTTTTGTTTTTACCTACTGGAATGCAGCCTTTTATTTCAACATTTTAGGATAGTCATTTATTAACTTCCAGGGCTGGTTCTTAAGTATACAGGGAGTATTTGTAGGGGTCGTAATGGGTTGGTCTCACAGATTGGCTATGTTTGTATTTGGTTTGTGTTTATGGATGTCTGTTGAGACTGTTGTATATAGTTATATTGTTCATAGGGTAGATGGGAATATCCTGAGACTTTATCAGGCTAATGTTATCTGGTGGTGGGATAATATGATGGGGGGATGGGGCTTTCCTTCCTTTTTCTCTTTTCAGTACTACTTGTCAAGTATCATTACTTTGGTATATTCCTGGAGTATTTAAACTATGGTTATTTTTGTCATGCTACTCTTAGATCTGTTGTGGGGGGGGGAGACAGCGAGGTTGTCAATCTCAAGCCAATCTGGTGTATGTTCATTGTTTTTAAGCATTGAGGATGGTTAGTAGATTAACAAAATTGTTGTCATGGAATGTCAGGGGAGCCCGCGAAAATACCAAGAGATATCAAATACTTTAACATCTAGCAGTATTACACTCCGATATTGCTCTTATTCAAGAGACCCATCTTTTACCTAGCGAAGCCACCACGTTAAGGAGGCAAATGTTGGGCAAATCTTTGTCTCAGGAAATTCGACTGCCAGTGGGGGAGTGGCCATTGTAATCAATCGGGGCATACCTTTTCAAGGAGACCAGGTTATGGCAGACCCACAGGGGAGATGCATATTGGTGGTTGGCTTATTGAGGCAAACCAGGGTGCTCCTGGGGAGTGTCTGTGGTCCGGTAGGAGGGAACGCCGCCTTCTTTACAAGTCTCACTAGTTTGATAACCCCCCTAATGCCGATACCAGTAATACTAGGTGGCGGCTGGAATATGCCACAGACGCAGGATCTAGATCGCTCCAATGTCCCCAAGCAGCCAACATCCACAGCACAGAAAGCCCTACATGAATTTCTTGATTTTTTAGGTTTGTGTGATCCCTGGAGGTTACTGCATCCAGACTCCTGTACCTATACCTTTTACTCTGCGGTCCACCAATCCTCATCGAGACTGGATTACATAATAAGTTGTTCACTTTTATACGGTCTAGTTAATGCAGGTATAGAGCCTGTTGTTCTATCCGACCATGCGCTGGTTTGGATCGCCATGGTTTTAGATCCTAACTATGGAAAAGATCCTTCTTGGAGATTGAATACCCAGCTTCTTAAAGATTACCATATAGTTTCCAGAATTTCCTCTTATTCGGTCCTTTTTAGAGCAAAACCAAAATTCCGTTCCCCGGATTGACCATGTCTGGTGTGCTCTGAAATGCTCCTATAAGGAGGAATTCATCAGGATTGCGTCTACCCGCAAGCGTAAGAGAAGCACAAGCGCTCTCCCTGTTGGCCCAGATTCGGACCTTGGAACAATCCCTATCCGTCTCATCTCCCCCTTCCCAGATAAAAGCCTTCTTGGGGTTAAGGAATCAGTATGCCTCTATGGCACAGGAAAAAGCTGAATTGGCCATTATTCAGACTCAGGCGAAATATATTGAACATGGTGAAAAAGCGGGCCATTTGTTAGCATTGCGCCTTCGGAAACTTGAGGCTTCCAGAAATATTCCTGCGATCCAAGATGTTAATGGGGTAGTCAAAACCCATCCAAGGGATATTGTCACTATTTTTGAGCAATTTTACTCCACTCTATATACTAAAAGACATACTCTTCCATCTATGGGAGACCTCATAACTTACATTACATCTATAGATAGTCCCTCACTTACAAGAGACCATCAAAATTTCTTGTCAGCAGATTTATCTGCACAAGAAGTGGAAATAGCAGTTGCTTCTCTATCCTCAGACAAAGCCCCAGGACTGGATGGTCTTCCTTCTAATTTCTATAAAATGTTTCACAAGGAACTAGTCCCAGTCCTTCAAACAACATGAAGTCTTTCTATATTCTGACATATGCAGTGAGTCCCAACCTTCGAACTGCCCCCGGAGGTGAAAGAGTTAACTTTCTATGCCAGGCATGGAACGCTGAGCTCGAGCTCGGTTGAAACTCTGTCTGTTCTTCAAACTCAAACCGTCCGATTCTTTACTCCGCCTCACTGAACAGTCGCTCCAGAGGTTTCTCCTTCTGCTCGGTTCATTTTGTCGGTTAAAGTATTGTTTCTCATTTTTTTCGACCGAATTTAAATCGCAACCGGTCGGTTCAGGCTCTGTCTGTGGTATTTGTGAGTACTAGATAGGTTTACATTAATTCTCTTCTGTGTGGAACTTGTAAACAGTTTATCGGTTCGCTTTGAACCGATCAGGTTGTTTAAAAAATTTTATTCTGTCATTTAGAGTGTGGTTACCGGTTCTTATCGGTTCTAAAAAAAAAAATTGAATTTCTTACGTTTTTTTTCCCACGACCCGTGACACGGTTGGGAACCGATAAGAGGGTCTTGCCTAGTGGATTGCCATAAACGAGTAAGTTTGGTTTGGACTGGCACTATGTCTGAGAAACCCAAAAGAAAAACCGGGCCCACTGGGTTTCAACACTGCAGTGTGTGTGGGGAAGCCTTTGCCAAGGCTGACCCCCACACCACCTGTGTTTATTGTCTGGGGTTTGACCACCTCAATGCAGACTGCCAGATTTGTAAAAATCTTCCTGCAGCTACCCTGGAAAAGAGAGTTGGTAGGCTCAGGGAAAGGGAGGCCAAAATGTCCGCTGACCCGGATGGCCGGCCCGGTTCGGTTCCAACTGAACCAGAGGGAGTGCCCTCTGACCAGGGCGAGACTTCCTCCGGCAAAAGGAGAGCCGAGACTGAGGGGTCAGTTCCAGCAAAAAGGACTAGGAAATCAGCTGGTGTGGAGCCAAAACTTTCCTCTCCAACCGCTGAAGAGATACAATAAGCGAAATTCAAATTGTCAGTCGCTTTCCCCGGTTCTGACCGAACCGGTGCCATCAAATAAGCGCCAGTTCGGCGGTTCCACGGTTCAAGACTAAGGATTTAGAGGAATATTATGAACCGGAGGAGGGGGAAGAGGAGTATGAGGAGAGTGAATGTGGATTGGAAAGTCTGGATGTGCCCATCGACCCGGACATCTCCCCAGACAGACCTTCAGGAGTGTCTCCTCCTATGCTTTCTGAGTCTCCTTCTCATTTTATCTTTTATAAAAAAAAAAAAAGTGGCTGAAACCCTCCAGCTCCATATGGAGGAAGCTGTGGATGATCAAGAAGAGCCTGACTATGTGGAAATGGATATCCCAGAGTCTAGGAGACTATCTATTCCCTTGCATAAATCTTCTGGGAAACAGACATTCTAAAAACGCCTCACACTATACCTCCTGTGGATAAGAGAATGGACAAGAGGTACACATTGTCAGGCTCTGATATGGAGTTCCTTTCACAACAATGCAGCCATGTTGAGGTAGCGCAGGCTGCAGCCTCTGACAAGGCAAATATTCCCTTGGCTTCACAGCCCCCAGACAAGGACTCCAGGAGGATTTATGCCATGGCAAAGAAACAGTACATGGCAGCATCCTTGGGACTCAAAGACAGGCAAATTATATGGCTTATGTTGCTAGATATCAGAAATCCAGATGGGATACTGTTATGGCTCTAGCAAAACAGGTCCCTGGTCAGCTTGCCAAGGAGCTGGAGCAGGTGGCTGCTGATGGTATTGAGGCATCCAAGGTGCAATTCCATTCTGCAGTGGACTCAAATGATGTGTCATCAAGAGTCATGGCTACATCTGTGGCACTTCGCAGAATGGCTTGGCTCAGATGTACTAACCTCTCACAGGATACCCAGACTAAGGCCATGGATTTTCCTGTTGTGAGTAATTCCCTCTTTGGGGAGCAGACAGAGAATTACATGAAGAAAATGGATGAGTATAGGACCACCTATAGGAGTGCACAGGCCAAGGAAAGGTAGGCCACTCCTCAAAGGCAGCTTCCCAGGGGCAGGGGCAGGCCTTTTCATAGGCCTTTGTACCAAGCCCAGACCTCCTCTTCTGCTTATACCCAGAGGGAGTTCTTTAGAGGGAGAGGCAGACGGGGTGCAAGAAGGCCTGCTCCCACCCCTCAGCCCAAAGCCCCTGCCAAGCAGGCACCCAGATGGGGTTGCCAGGGCCGATTCTCAACTACCTGTAGGGGGCAGGCTGGCTTACTTTGTCCAGGACTGGGCAAGTGGGTCCTGGAAGTAGTAAGCCAGGGACTGGTTCTCGGCTTCAAAAAATTTCCAAAGATGAGAACCAGATCCTTTCCACCTGCAAATCCACCAGAGGCACTTGCCCTAGAGGCAGCGGTCTCTTCCCTCCTGGCTCTCAGAGCTGTGGAAAGGGTTCCACCCCTACACCAGGGCAAAGGGTTGTACTCCAGGTACTTCCTTACCCCAAAAAAGACAGGAGAATGGCGGCCCATCCTGGATCTCGGATACTTAAACAAGCACCTTTTAAAACCAAAATTCAAAATGGTGACTCGGGGAATTATTCTACCCTCTCTAAGGCCAGGGGACTGGCTAGCGTCCCTGGACCTCAAGGATGCCTACTTCCATATTCTCATCAGAAGCTCCCATCGAAAGTAACTCAGATTCGAGCTGCCCTCGGGCCATTACCAGTTCAGAGCAATACCCTTTGGCCTCACCTCTGCTCCAAGGGTATTCACAAAATGCCTGGCAGTAGCAGTTGCTTCTCTAAGAAGGCAAAAAATTGCCATCTTCCCTTACCTGAACGACTGGATCATAGTAGGCCAGTCCCCAGACCAAGTCAAGTTACACCTACAGATAACTCAGCAACTGCTCACCTCTCTAGGTTTCCTTCTGAATCTTTCAAAGTCAGTTCTAGAGCCTGTCCAGCTCTTCACCTTCATAGGCGCAGAACTGAACAGAGAAAGCCAGAGCCTTCCTTCCTCTGGACAGGGCAAGGACCCTGGTCTCTCTGGCCTCCTCATTCACCCTGCAGGTGTCTCGACCTGCAAGGCATTTTCTACAGCTCCTGGGGCACATGGCTGCTTCTACAGCAGTAGTGCAGGGAGCAAGATTTCAGATGAGGGACATTCAGTTCAATTTGAGAGTCTTTTGGTCTCAAAGGAAAGACCCTCTAACCAAATTGATCCCAGTGACTCGAACCCTGATCCAGGCCCTACAGTGGTGGCAGGATCAGAGCAATCTCAGACAAGGGGTTCCTTTTGTCACTCAGTCTCACTCCTTAATCCTTACTACAGATGCATCCCTCTTGGGGTGGGGAGCTCACATGGGCGACCTCACTACGCAGGGGCTGTGGTCCCCTCAGGAATCTCTGCTCCACATCAATCTGTTGGCACTCAGAGCAGTTTTTCTAGCACTTCAAGCTTTTTCCAAATCAGTTCAGAACAAAGTTGTACAGGTCAGAACAGACAGCACCACCACAATGTGGTACATCAGCAAGCAAGGGGGCACTCTGTCTATGGCCTTGTGCACCGAAGCAATGAAGTTGTGGTCTCTGGCTTATTCCCTGAACACCTCCCTTACGGCAGTTCAACTCCCAGGCAAGGACAATGTCCTTGCAGATTCTCTCAGCAGGATTTCCCAGGGCCATCACGAATGGTCACTGGACCCCCTGGTCTTGGAGGTGGTATTTGCCAGATGGGGCACCCCGCAGATAGATCTTTTTGCAGCCCCAGACAATCACCAACTTCCCCTTTTTTGCTGCAGGCCCCCAGTGTTGGGCTCAGTCCCTCTGGATGCCTTAGTTCTCAATTGGGAAGGGAAGTTTCTCTATGCTTTCCCCCCTTCCCTCTTCTGTTCAAAGTGCTAGTCAAAATCAGATCTCAACCCTGCAGGATGATACTGATTGCTCCAGATTGGCCCAGACAACCCTGGTATCCACTCCTACTGTCCTTAGCAGTCCATCTTCCCTGTGTCTTCCCAGGAATCACAACCTGTTAACCTGTGCTCAGGAGGGTTTGTACCGAACTCAAATCTCTCAATCTCAAGGCCTGGCTCTTGAAGAGTTAGAGTTTGCTGATTCATACCTCTCCCAAGGTGTAATGGATATCCTGAAGGCTTCTAGAAAACCTTCCACCAGGGCTACTTATAATTCCAAATGGAAGAGGTTTTTCCATATGGTGCTCTGAAACTTATTTCCCAGAATCTGCTGATTTACCCACAGTCCTGGATTATATGGTCCACTTAAATACCTTGGGGCTGAGACCAGCTACCCTAAAAGTGCATCTGGCAGCTGTGTCTGCTTTTATTTCAGCAGGTAAGCCCTCTTCTTTCAGCTCACCCTGTATTCTCCAAGTTTTCAAGGGATTGGTTCACACAACCTCCATTCAGGGACCCTGCCCCTGCTTGGGACCTTAATGTTTGCATTGCTCAGCTTATGCAACCCCTTTGAGCCTTTGTCTTCAGTAGAATCTTAAGTAACTTGACTTGGAAGACTGTTTCTGGTAGCCATCACTTCTGCCAGACACATAAGTGAATTACAAGCTTTGTCAGTGGAGCCTGATTTTATCTCCTTTCATAGAGATAAAGTGGTCCTCAGGACTAACAGGAAGTTCTTGCCTAAGGTGGTTTCAGATTTCCACCTTAATCAATCTATATCTCTTCCAGTGTACTTCACTGACCATTCCTCCTCTGGTGAGAGGAGGCTGCACAGCTTAGATGTGAAGAGCCCTTAGTTACTACATAGAGCGTACCAAGGGTCACAGGTTTGACTCCCTCCAACTGTTCCTCACTTATGGTGAGGTTGGTAAAGGGAAACCTGCCACTAAAAGATCCATTGCCAGGTGGATTGTCTCTTGTGTCCAATTTTGCTATGAGAAACTGGGTAAGGTTCCTCCCTCAAGCCTGAGGGCTCACTCTACCAGAGGTACAGCTGCTTCCCTGGCTGCTGCCAGGGACTTCCCTATTCTAGAGATATGTCAAGCAGCTACCTGGAAAACAGTTCATACTTTCACCAAGCATTACTCCCTGGACATCCAGGCTAGGAGTGATGCTCGGTTTGGCACAGCTGTGCTTCAGAGCCTATTTCCTAAATAGGTTCTGTCCCTCCTCCATGGAGGTACTGCTTTGTAGTCTGCTTATGTCAGAATATAGCAAGACTTCATGTTGTTTGAAGAAAAAATGACTCGCCTTAGTAATGTTTCTTCTAATGGAGCCTTGCTATATTCTGACCTCCCCCCCGCCTGTCCCTCTCAGAACCTCTGTTTTTGGGATGTGGGTGGGCAGTGCAGTGTTGGCAGTTAGTAGTTGCCCACCTTGTTGTTTTTCACCCCTCCTTTCTTGGGGTGACTTGGTGTTGTGTTTTTCATTTTTTGGGTCTCCTGACTTGAGTCTTTGTTTTGGGACCAAAAAATGTGTTATGTTTAGTAGCCAGTTGGCTAGTGTAGGTTTACAGCTTCCACACAGGACCTCAGTGAGTTTAGCTTGTAAAGATCTTACGGCTTGAGTTTGAAGAACAGACAGAGTTTCAACCGAGCTCGAGCTCAGCGTTCCATGCCTGGGATGGAAAGTTAACTCTTTCACCTCCGGGGAAGTTCGAAGGTTGGGACTCACTACATATGTCAGAATATAGCAAGACTCCATTAGAAGAAACATTACTAAGGTGAGTAATTTTTTCTTCTGCATTTTTATAACTATCTCTTGTCTGGTGATAGTTGCTTCTAGCAATGAGGGATCTAGACTATCATCCTTTTACTCAAGCCGGACAAATCTCCCGCTAATCCTGCTAACTACAGGCCCATATCATTGTTGAATTGTGATATCAAGACACTAGCAAAAATTTTGGCCAGTAGAATTGAAAAAGTATGGGCCTGTCTCCTCAGTCCTGAGCAAGTTGGTTTTGTGGCAGGCAGATCAGCTTCGGATCATATCTGGAAATTGGCACATCTTTTTTGAGTAGGAGAGTCCCAACTCTCCCCAATGGCGCTGATATCATTGGATGCAGAAAAAGCATTCGATCGGGTAGACTGGGTGTTCCTTTGGGAAACACTACAAAAAATGGGGTTCCCTACTCGGTTTATTCAATGGATTAAAGTGCTGTATATGTCTCTGTCAGCTAGAATTAGGTGCAATGGGCTACTATCTTCCTCTTTTCCCCTTCACACAGGCACACGCCAGTGCTGCCCACTTTCTCACTTTCTATTTAATTTATATTTAGAACCGCTACTTAGGCAACTAGAAGCATCTCAACTAATAGAAGGTATCCAGATTAGTGGATTGAACCCTAAATTATCAGATTATGCAGATGGCATCCTGCTTCACCTATCCAACCCAGTCTCTTCCTTTAAGGCAGCCTTGGATATAATTCATACTTTTGGACAATTCTCTAACTATAAACTAAATCTTAAAACAGAAATTTACCCATTAAATTGTGTTACACTTAGACATACTTTTAGCTCCTTTGGAGTGAAGTGGGCTCCCCGTTATATCAAATCCCTGGGAATCTACCTCACTACAGACCCAGCTCTCCTGAAGAGACTCAATCTTATGGATCTCTGGACTACTATACAACAGGATCTTTCATGCTGGAAATCTCTCCCAATCTCCCTTTGGGGTAGGATTAATATCAAAATGAATGTTCTTCCCCGAGTGTTACCCCCTTAATATGTTAAATATTTGGCTCCCCTTAACCTTTTTTAAACAGATACATGCGGATATTTCTTTTTTTATCTGGCTTGATAAAACTGCTCGGAGAGCATATCATAGATTGTGTTTCCCTAGGGAGCTGGGGGGCGCTTCACCTCCCTAATTTACTATTCTACTACTGGGCGAGCCACCTCTATAAATGTGGTAAATGGCTTTCCTTATCAAGGGGACAACAACTATCTGAGTACATACTTGTCTGGTTGCAAGTCGAAGCTACTCTGCTTACTAATAATAGATTGGATCCTATGAATATAGTTTACGCCCCAGCGAAGGTTCTCACATTGACCCAATACAAATCCCCAATTGGAGTATCGCTCAGAGTTCTTTCCCAATTAGCCAACCACCACAAATTAAATCCCCCCAAGGATTTCTCTCAGTCCATTTTTCTCAATCCAGATATCAAGATAGGGGGAGCACTCATTCCAGTGACCTGGTTGAAGATACTGGAAAGCTCTCAAATCTCAGATTTTTATTCCACCATCTCTATGCTTACTTCCCAAGAAATAATTCATAAATTTAGTCTCTCCTCATGGTCATACTTTAAGGTATTTCAGTTATGACGTGTTAACCAAATTATTTGGACAAGAGTTACAGCCCTACAGGTTTGGGGAATTCTTGCATCATATTTCAGGCCCATCCCACCAACCCCATGGAATCTCTATAATATATAAAATCTTGCTCACCTTTCCGGACCCTCATTCCCCAAAAGGTTCCATAGTGTGGGATAATCTTGTACCGGACATGGACCTTAATTGGCCTCTTCTCTGGAAAGATCTCTATATCTGTATTTCTCAGGACAGGTACAGGCTAGTTCAATGCAAAATCCTAAACAATATGTATTACACGCCAGTGAAGTTAGTGAAGATGGGCCATATCAGTACTTCACTATGTACCAAATGTAACCTGGAAGTGGTTCGTTGCATATTTTTTTTGGACGTGTGAAAGTGGCCCCTCTGTGGACACAAATCGAGGACAATCTGGATCCACTTTTAGGTTTGCAGGGACTATTTACTCAGGAAATCTGTCATTAGGGATTTAAGGAAAATCCAGGTTAAGGAAAGAAGATATCATACAGCTCTAATATCACTAGTGGTTAAGAAATTAGTTTTAAGGCATTGGAAGGATCAAGCAGTCATCACCTATTTGGAGTGGATACGTGAATTGTCCTTTTCGCTCAGAGCTGAACAGTTAATTGATAGTGTTAAACATCAAGTTCTGGCTTAGCACAAAAAGTGGAGGAAGTTGCAAGCTTTAACTATAGGCTAATTGAATCCTTGGGTTGTTTTCGAGTGCCTCCTGACAAACTTTTTATAGTTGTTTGTCTTGTTTGCAATTGGGACCAACTTATTATTAAAATAGGTTGCATGTGTAGTAATCCGTGTACAAACGTACCTCGCTGGGGGGGGGTGGATGTGGGCTGGGGGTTGGTATTTTAGGTAGGAGGTTTGGGGGAGGATTTTTTGTTGGGGGGTAGTAACTTTCTGATTTATCCCACTAGCATATTATTGTAAACAGTCATAGTTATGTTTTTTCTCTGGTTGTATTTTTGTCATGTGTGTATCTTTATAAAATGAATAAAGTACACTTGATTTAAAAAAAGATTCTTTACTCCGCCTAACTGTGAAGTCGGTCCAGAGATTTCTCCTTTGCTTCGGTAAAAGTAAAAAAGCATTTGGTTGTTCAAGAGATTCATTATTTTTTGGTATCCAGTCTCTGTCTATGGTACGGGTAGTGTTGTAGATAGGTAATGATATTGCATTTTGTGGAAACTGTTTTTTCTTCGGTTTCCAATTGGTCGGTCCAGTTGGAAACTGAACCTGTGTTTGTGCTTGAATTTCTTCTGGGATTTAGTAGTGGTGTTCGGTTCCTATTGGTTTCAAAAATCCAGACTTTATCTGGTCTTTTTTACACAGCCTGTGAAACGGTTGGTAACAGATAGGAGAAGAGTTCTATTGAAAGCTGCAAAGGGTACCTGTGGCCAAGCGTCTGGAGAAAACCCAAGAAAAAAAACGGTCCTACTGGGTTTCAGCACTACTGAGTGTTGGGAGGCCTCTGCCAAGGCTGATCCCCACCTCATCTGTTTATTGTATGGTGTTTGACCACCTCAAAACAGACTGCCAAATAAGTAAGAATTTTCCTAAAGCCACTCTGGAAAAATGATTGAGTAGGCTAAAGGAAAAGGAGGCCGAGAAGTCCGCTGATCCAGATGGCTAGCCTGGTTCAGTTCCTGCCGAACTTGAGGTAGTTCACTAACCTGGGTGATACCTCCTCGGGCAAAAGGAGATCCGACTCTGAGGGGTCCGTTCCGGCTAAAGGAAAAAAATTGGCCAGTTCGGATCCAGTACTGCATACTCCAGCTGCTGATGAAATGGCCAAAGCGATCAGTATTGTTCAGTTGCTTCGCCTGGTTCCATCCGAACCATCGCCACCAGTTAGGTTGGATCTGACTCCATCAGATTACGATCCGGATGCATATTATGATGGGGAATGAGACAGAGACTGAGTATCCGGAGGAGGAGGAGGAGGATGACGACAATGACTTTGAAGGCCTAGATGTGCCTATTGAACTGGACATCTCTCAAGACAGGCCTTCCAGTGTCTTCCCTCCCAGGCTTTGAGTCCCCTTCCCACTTTTTGGTCTACAAAAAAAGTGGCTGAAACTCTCCAGCTCCAAATGGTGGAAGCTGCTGAGGAGGAGCCTGATTTTGTTGAAATGATGGACATCCCAGAGTTGAAGACATTGTCTGTCCCTCTTCATAAATCTTTGGGGAAAAGGACAATAAAGATTTTGCAAACACTTCACTCCTTACCTCCTGTGGCTAAGAGAATGGACAGGAGGTACATGATATCAGGCTCAGTTACAGAGTTTTTGTACAGTCATTGCAGCCATGTTGGGGTAGTGCAGGCTGCAGCCTGTGACAGGGCTAATATTCCTTTGGCTTCACACCCCCAGATAAAGACTCCAGAAAGGTGGATGCCACGGCCAAGAAACCATACTTGGCATCATCTTTGGGGCTCAGGCAGGCTAATTATATGGCCTACACAGCCAGGTACCGGAAGTCCAGGTGGGATATGGTTCTGGAACTGGCTTCCCACAGCTAGCCAAAGAGATGGAGGAGGTGGCTGCTGATGGAATTGAGGCATCCAAGGTACAATTTCACACTGCTGTAAACTCTAATGATGCGGCATCAAGAGTCGTGGCTACATCTGTGTCTCTCAGGAGATTTGCTTGGCTCAGATGTACTAGCCTTTTCCAGAACACACAGGCTAAGGCCATAGATTTTCCTGTGGTGGGTAACTCTGTTTGGGGAGCAGACAGAGGCTTACATGAAGAAAAGGGATGAGTATAGGACCACCTACAGGAGCTCACAGGCCAAAGAAAGACAAGCCACTCCTCTAAAGCAGCAGTCTAGGGACAGGGGCAGGCCTTTTCACAGGCCTGTTTACCAAGCCCAGGCTTCCTCATCTTTCCCACAGAGGGGGTTCTTTCGAGGGAGAGGTAGGAGGGGGATGAGCAGGGCTGCATCCTCTTCCCAGTCCAAGGCTCCTGCCAACCAGACACCCTGATGTGTCAGCCCGGGTCAACCCCTATTCCAGTAGGAGGCAGGCTGGCTTACTGCTTCTAGGCCTGGAAGTCTGTTACCTCAAGACAAGTGGGTCTTGGAGGCAGTAAGCTAGGGACTGGCTCTGTTTCAAAAGATTCCCAAAAATGAGGGTCAGGTCCTTTCCACCTGCAACCATCTCAGAAACCATTGCTCTAGAGGCAGAGGTTTCTTCTCTGCTGGCTCTCAGAGCTGTAGAGAACGTTCCTACTCTGCACAGGGGCAAAGGTCTATACTCCAGATACTACTTTACCTCAAGAAAGACAGGAGAGTGGTGACCCATCCTAGACTCAAGGTATTTGAACAAACACATCACAAAACCAAAATTCAGAATGGTGACTCTGGGAATAATCCTTCCCTCTCTAAGTCCATGGGATTGGCTAGCATCCCTGGACCTCAAGGATGCCTATTTCCACATTGCTATCAGGTGCTCCCACAGAAAGTACCTCAGGTTCGAGTTGCCCTTAGGCCATTATCAGTTCAGGGCCATGTCTTTCGGCCTAACATCAGCTCCAAGGGTGTTTACAAAGTGCCTTGCAGTAGTAATTGCCTTTCTCAAAAGGCAAGGTATATCTATCTTTCCTACCTGGATGACTAGCTCATTGTAGGTCAGTTCTCCGACCAGGTCAATTCAGCTCTGGGAATCACTCAACCTGCTCAGTTCTCTGGGGTTCCTCCGCAATCTTCCCAAGTCAGTTCTCTAACCAGTACAACTCTTTACTTTTATAGGCGTAGAGTTAAACACTGTCCAGGCAAAGGCCTTCCTTCCACTAGCAAGAGTTAAAGGTCCTTACAAATCTTTCTTCCTCTTTTCGCCCTGTGGTCTCTCATCCAACAAGTCACTTTCTTCAACTCCTAGGCCACATGGTAGCTTCCACTGCAGTGGTACAAGGAGCCAGGTTTCAGATGAGTGACATTCAGTTCCACCTGAGGTCATTTTGGTCTCAGAAAAAGGACCCTCACTAAACTGGTTCCAGTGACTAGGTCTCTGGTCCAAGCTCTCCAGTGGTGGCTGGATCAGGACAATCTCGGACAAGGAGTCCCATTGCTCAGTCAAGCTCCTTCAGTGGTCCTAACCACAGATGCTTCTCTCCTAGGCTGGGGGTCCCATCTGGGAGCCCTCATGGCCCAGGGTGTTGGGTCTCCACAAGTCTCTCCCTCATATCAATATCCTGGAACTCAGGGCAGTATTCCTAGTAGGGAGTCACGATAATACATTTTTGACAATATAACCATGATGAAATTATCTTGATTTATTTTTTATTTATTTAGTTTTTGTTGACCGGGTAAGTGCACTAGACAAATCCTGCCTATTTTCAGGCATGACCCGGGGAAGGGGATACAGATGAATGCCAACTGACCATGAACCAGATTAAGCTGTTGGTGGTATTTTTAGTGAATGAGGGAAATTTGGCCAGGACACCAGGGAAATTCCCCTACTTCCTGTGAGCATGGGGGACCCATTTTCTGGTGGGACCAAGATGGCGGCAGAGGAAGAGTGAGGTTGGTGGACGAAGAATCAGTGGAGCTGCTTGGAATGGATATTGCAACTGAAGTATCTGTCTCTGTAGACGTGGCGGCTGGGGAGCACCCAAGGGGTGGCCAGCTTATCGCCTGCGATACCATTTCTAATATAGAGTTGGGAGACATACTTGATTTACACCAAAAAAAACAGTGTTTAGAAGAGGAATTGGTTCGAATTAAACAGCAGATGGATGATTGGCCAGCACAGTGAGATGACGACCGTAAAAGAAAATGTTCAGCGGTTTCTCTGCTATCGGACAACTCGTTTGGTCCTTTGAAAGTGTTGGCAACTGTAGAGCATGGTAATCCACTTCCAGACCAGGAAGAAGGTCCTCACAACGCCGACTGGAGCGAAGCTGATGATGCCGGGCTGGTCGCGGAAAAAGCGCCTCTCAGCCGGATGGATGTCTCTGCACAAGGAGTCTGGCAGCCAGACCCGGGTTGTTTACCGGTAGGATCAACAAATCCGTTGCCTTCCTCTCCTATGATGGATTCAGGAGGGACATTTGCTATTTCAGGTACTGTTGCCTCTGGGGTTTCGGAAACACAACACAGGGTGGGGGTAACTTTGGATTCTTCACAATCTGATCAGAGGACTTTCACCAGGGGAACCGGAGGTGTCTGTTGTGGCCCCTCCCAACTTATGCAAGCCGCTTCCATAAAACTATCGATTTGGTGAAACGTAGAAATGCAGTAAGGTTGTGATATGTGGGACAGAAGGAGTCGACACCTGATCGTTTTCATGTGGGGAAAATCTTGCTTAAACAGTCCATGGGGTTTTCCCCTTCAGAGGTTTATGCCTTAATCCATGCACCAGGAGAAAGTACTTTTGATGTTAGTTTTCGTACTCCAGCTTTGCTGGAGAAATTCTGGTGTAGATTTTCAAATTTAAAAACTAACCCTTTATGGGCAGATTTTCTGGTGATACCCTTGACTAAACAACCTTTTAGGTTAATTACTATTCTTTTCTGCAATGAGGGGGTTAATATAACTGATGTGGTATACTGGTTAGAAAAACAATGTACTGTTCAAGGAAATCCTTCCCCAGTTTTGGATGATGAAGGTTTTTGGACTGGGGGTTGGAAGTTTAGGATTAAATTACACCAAACGGAGCAGGATGTTATTCATTTGCCTAACTGTTTTTTCATAGGTCGGGATAAGGGGTTTCTGTTTTATCCTGGGCAGCCTAGGATGTGCTTTAAATGTGGATCCACAAGACACATTAGTACTACATGTGAGGTATTGAAATGTACGTATTGTGGGGAATTAGGCCATGTTAGTGCACATTGTTTTCAAGACCCCAAATGTAACCTTTGTGAGGAGATGGGTCATGTGTTTACTGATTGTTCCACTCCACAATCCATACACCATTCTGGGGGAGCATAACTCCTCTATGGATACACCCACAGAGGAGACTAAGGAGGCTGAGGACAACTGTCACAAGGGAGGCCCACAGGAAGGAGGCAGAGGACACCACAAGGAAAGGAAGCAGCTCCTGGTGGAGGACTCAATTATTAGGGGGATAGAACTGGGGGGAGCAGGGAAAACTGAAGGAAGGTGCCTGCCTGGTGCCATGGCTTGGGGGACAGGAAGTGCATCCTCAGGATCACGAGAACAGCTGCACGGAGTCTGAGCTGGACATCATTGTCCACCTAGGGACAAATGACTTGGCTCATCAGGAGATTAGAGCAGTGCAGAAGGACTTTGTAGAATTGAGGAGGGCCTAAGACAAGTAGCACACAGTATCCTTCTCAGAGGTGCTGCCTGTCAATGGCATGAGTGAGGTGAGGGTACTTTGCACCATGCAGTTTAATGAATGGTTGAAAAATGGTGTGGAGCACAGGGTTTGGCTTCATTGGGACTGGGGTTCCACCTGAGGACACCAGCCTATACTGGCAGGATGGTCAGCATCTGTCCAGGAAGGGAACAAGTCTTTTGAGCAATCAGTTTAAATGCTTCATTGACAAGATTTTAAACTAGTCAAGGGGGGAGGCACTGATAAGCAGCAGGAAAATCCCAGCCTCTCCCTACAAAACAGGGTACTAAATGAGAAAAAGACCTAGGTAGAAAGGTCAGTGGGGGATACTGCAACAGATGGTAAAGCCATCAAAAAATGGAGAGCAATGAGTACCAATGCCCGTAGTCTGAGTAACAAGCTTCCTGAATTAGTGGCCTTGATGGAGGAGGAACATCTGGATATCGTGGCATTCACAGAAACATGGTACACACAAAACCATGACTGGGACATAAACATACCAGGATGCACTATCTACAGGAGGGACAGAGAGGGTAAAAGAGGAGGAGGAGTAGCTCTTTACATAAGGGAAGGAATCAAAGCAACAGAACAGAAGGGTAAACAGGAGGAAGCACTGTGGGTAAATTTGGAGACAGGCAATGGCACCACAATCCGCACAGGGGTTGTATACAGACCCCCTTCTCAGGGGGAGGAAATGGACAAGGAAATGACAGAAAGTATACTTAGAATGGCAGAAAAAGGGGAGATATTACTGATGGGCGATCTGAATATGCCAGATGTTAACTGGAGTGCAGTTGCAGCAGCCACTTCGAAGAGTGTGGTTATTCTAGATGCCCTACAGGGGGCATGCCTTAGACAACTAGTATTGGAGCCCACTCGAGAGGGAACAATCTTAGACCTGGTTCTCTCAAATGGAGATGAAGAGAGGATCACAGATGTAGAAGTGGGTAGAAATCTGGGAACTAGCGACCATCGAACAGTATGGTTCACAATAAACACAGCACTAGAGTCAAGCCATACAAAGGCAAAAGTACTGGACTTTAGGAGGGCTGACTTTGCCAAAATGGGTGAGTGCCTAAGGAATGCACTAGCAAATGGACAGGAAGGAGGGGTGGAAGAACAATGGGGAATAATAAAAACTGCCATCACAGAGGTAACGAGCCTTTGTGTGAAGCAAATAAACAAAATGAAACGATGTTTCTATGTAAGAAACCACTGTGGTTCTCAAAGGAAGTGGCAGTGAAGGTTCAAGAGAAAAAGAAAGCATTCAGGAAGTACAAGGAATCACAGAAGGAGCAGGACAGAGAACTGTATCAGTTAAAGCAAAAGGAAGCTGGGAAGGCAGTCAGAGCAGCAAAGGCCCAAACTGAGGAAAAGATAGCCAACTCAGTTAAGAAAGGGGATAAACCCTTTTATAGGTACATCAGGGAGTGAAGGAAGACCAAGGGAGGGATAGTGAGGCTTAATAAAGGGAGGGCGGTGGGCAGAGGGTGACTGTGAAAAGACAGAGATACTAAACAAATATTTTGCTCAGTATTTACAAAGGAAGAGGGGAGGTACCTAAACAAACAGTAGAAACATTCTGGATTCAGAAGTTGATACCAGCCCATTTACAGAAGAAAGGGTTCTGAAAGACCTCTTAAAACTGAAGGTGGACAAAGCAATGGGGCTTGATGGGATTCATCCCAGAATTCTAAAAGAACTAAGGGTAGAACTAGTGACACCACTGACTACCCTCTTTAACAAATCATGGGAGGATGGGGTGGTACCAGAGGACTGGAGGAGGGCAGATGCGATTCCCCTTCACAAAAGTGGGAGCAAGGCAGAAGCAGGAAACTACAGACCTGTTAGTTTAACCTCTGTGGTAGGGGAAATGATGGAATCACTCTGATGGAAAGAATTGTCGAGTATCTAGAGGCCAGAGGGGCACAGGACCCAAGGCAGCATGGATTCACAGCGGAAGGTCATGCCAGACAAATCTGATAGATTTCTTTGACTGGGTGATCAAAGTAGTAGATCAGGAAGGGCTGTGGACATGGCCTACCTAGACTTTAACAAGGCATTTGACACAGTCCCACACAAAGATTAATATACAAGTTAGCCAGCCTGGGAGTGGGTCCCAAGATGACAGCCTGAGTAAAGAATTGGCTGGAGAATAGGACACAGAGGTAATAGTAAATGGAGTCCACTCTGAAGAAGGGGTTACTAGTGGGGTACGCAGGGTTCAGTATTAGAACCGGTCCTCTTCAATGTCTTTATAAGCGACATTGCAGAGGGACTGGAAGGAAAAGTATGTCTCTTTGCAGATGAGACAATGATCTGCAACAGAGTTGATTCACAAGGTGGGGTGGAAAGGATGAGAAGGGACTTGGCAAGGTTAGAAGAATGGTCAAATGTATGGCAGCTTAGATTCAATGCTAAGAAGTGCAAGGTAATGCACCTGGGAAACAAAAACCCAGGGGAAGAGTACACAGTGGGGGGTGAGATACTAACAACAAAAATGGAAAGGGACCTGGGGTAGTCATATCAGACGACCTAAAGGTGGGCAAGCAATGTGAGATGGCAGCAAGGATGGCTGGGGGGATACTGGGATGCATAGGGAGAGGCATCACCAGTAGAAAACAGGAAGTTGTTATCCCTCTGTACAGACAGCTGAGCGACCCCATCTGAGTACTGTGCATGCAGTTCTGGAGACCCACTCCACAAAGATATAGACAGGATGGAAGCTGTCCAGAGGAGGGCAATAAAATGGTGCAGGGTCTGCACCGGAAGACACATGAAGAGAGACTTAAGGAGCTGAATATGTATAGCCTTGAGGAAAGGAGGGAGAGGGGGGACATGATAGAAACTTTCAAGTACCTCAAGGGAATCAACAAAGTCCAAGAGGGTAGCATCTTTCAAAAAAAAAGGTATGCAAGAACAAGGGGTCACAATTTGAAGATAGAGGGGGGGCGGCTCAGAGGTAATTTATGGAAGTATTTTTTCACAGAGAGGGTTGTGGATGCATGGAACGGCCTTCCAGAGGAGGTTGTGGAATCAAAAACAGTGGTGGAATTCAAGCATGCATGGGACAGTCATAAGGCAATTCTAGGAGGTGGGGGTAGGAAGAAGTAGGCTGCTGGTTAATTAGGATCTGCAGCTTATCCATTAGGTAGGGAAATGGGCAGACTGGGTGGGCCAAGCGGTCCTTATCTGCTGTCAAATTCTATGTTTCTATTGTCCTTGGGCAGCCAGGAACACAGAAAATGCTGATTTTGGAGTTCAGGATTATTATATTAAAGAGGCTATTACCCCCACTGTGTTTTCTGGGCCTCAACCTCCTGGTAAAAGACATATGCCACAGATACCTGAATGTGGACCCCCCCCATTTTGGTTGTTGAAACAGAGGGTGTTTTAGCACAGTCCGCTGCACAGGAAAAGTTGGGGGGGACCATTATTTCGTCAGATCCTTTACCTAGTTCTCAAGAATTTGTTGTGGTTCGTCCAAAGTGGGGGAAGGGTGTTAGGCCAAAGGGTTTGAAAAAAAACATCTGAACCTTTGGAAGAGACGAATACTTATGAGGTATTACGAGATGTTTCTTCAGCTCAGGAGACAGAACATACTGAAGTGGCAGGAAGTCTGCTCTTGGAAGGGGATTTACTGGATCCAGGTGGACTGTGGGTTGGTACCTCCGAGCCTAAAACTAGTGGTAGGATTACCCGAGCCTCTAGCTAAATAAAGTGAGGTGTCTTCTTTTTCACTTTTTTGACTTATGATTGATCTTAGATTATCATTTCACATTGCATCTTTAAATGTAAATAGTATCCAGTCCGAATTTAAAAGACTGGCTACATATGGACTTTTTACAATCTGATTTAGATTGTATATTTTTCAAAGACGTCCGTCTGCATTCTCCAGGTCTTTTGGAAGTGGCCTCTGTGGGTTGGTTGTGGGGGATAGCTACTGGTCACAGGGTCTGAACAGTGTTCAGGGTAGGAATTTGTTTTTTCCTCCGGTAAAAATAATTAGGCATTTAGAAATTTTGGAAGGGAGGGTTCTCATGTTAGATATTGTTTGGAAAAATGTACCTATGAGGTTAATAAACATATATGCACCCCAATTAAAATATGAAAGGGTAAGGCTTTTTCGCACCATACAGCCTTTTTTGTTTACTAGTATGCCAGTTGTTTTTGAAGGGAATTTTAATTGCTCTTTCCCTCAGAGTGGAAGTAACATATTTGGGGAAAAAAACAATATTGTGATGTCTCTTGTTTGTTGAAACTCATTTCTGAAGTTGGTCTCATTGATGTGTTTGGATCTCGTAATATAGGAGCTTCCCACACATATGCTTGTGGCCCTCGCACATCGCGGATTATTTCTTTATTTCTGCCGGTTTTAGCATTCGTAAGGCCATAGTTAGTGATGTGGCAACTTCAGATCATCGTATGTTAGATTTGATAGTAGGAAATCTACCTGAACAAAGCCGGGGTCCAGGGTTCTGAAAGTTAAATATTTCTTTGTTAGATTTACCCATGGTACTGGTAGGGTTTCAATATATCATGAAAGCTAGGAAATCTGTGTTTTTCCTTTATGAGGATAAAAATCAGTGGTGGGAAGATTCGAAACATGATTTTCGTTCTTATTTCCAGTCAGTGGGGAGGCTTAATGGTTCTTTTAAAAAAAAAAAAAAACACTTTGTGGCAACTTAGAGCACAGTTTCAGATTTTGGTGGCCGAATACTATGAAGAGGGTAAAGGTGATTTGGGTGCTATTAAGATTCTTAAAAATAAATTATCAGTTTTCCAAAAAGAACTGATGCAGGGGGTGATCAAACAGCAACGGTACCGGGTTTTAGGAAAAAAGTCTGATACCGTTCCTTTTGACACCCTGGCTCAGGTTCGGGAACAGAGAATTATGGAGGCCTTGCAGCTCCCTAATGGTATGAAGGTCACAGATAACCCAGCTATTTTGAATGAAATTAGGAAGTATTTTCCAAAATTTTACAAGCACTGATTTGTCAAAGGCTGCAATATCAGACTGGTTGAAGGATGTGACCTCCTCACATTTCTGAGGAGTGTGGTCGAAATTTAGTTTCTCCTATCACTGCTGCAGAACTTAAGCAAGTTATTTGGACCCTTTCTAAAGGAACGTCCCCAGGGTCTGATGGCCTATCATGCCATTTATAAAGTAATATAGGAAGTACTAGGGATGAACTTGTGATAGTGTTAAATGATGCTCTTAGTACAGGAGTTTTACCACCAGTATGTAAGAAGGAGTTTTAGTTCTCTTATTCAAGGATGGAAATAAAGAAGATTTTAAAAAATTGGAGACCAATCACTTTGTTAAATACCGATAGTAAAATCTTGATGAAGGTATTGGGGAATAGATTGGTGAATACGTTAAATGATATAATTCACCCCACACAGTTTAGTGAGGTACCCTCACGTAAGATACAGGATGCCCTGATTCTTATTAGAGAAATTCTGCATAAAGGCACTACTCAGGAATTATTAGGACATTTAGTTAGTATATATCAATCTAAAGCTTTTGATAGGGTTGAATATACCTATATGTGGGCAGTTTTTCTAAATATGGGTTCCAGATAAGTTTATTTTATGGTTGCAAATATGCTATAAACACATTTGTTTATTTCCTAGTATGAATGGATGGATAGGAGGCAAGATTTTAGTCAATAGAGGGGTGAGGCAAGGTTGTCCTCTAAGTCCTTTCCTTTATTTGTTGTCTCTGTACCCGTTATTATACAGATTGAATAAACAGGACGATATAATGGGTCTCTTCATGAGTAGTATAGATTTACAGATTAAAACTATTACTTATGCAGATGATTTGTGTTTAATATTGGCAGACAAATCATCAGCCTTTTTGGCTCAATATGAGTTGTGTTTTCAGAAGTAACTGGTTCTGTAATCAACTACCAGAAATATAGTATTTTATCCATTGGTTGTGAGGGTACAGTATGGAGTTCAATATGGCATTTTCCAGTAGTGACCTCCTATATTCAAATTTTGGGTATTTTTTTTGGTAGTCCTGATCCCCAGTTTTATAATTGGAAGAGAAAATTGTACTGCACAAGGTTTGGTAACAAAATGGAATTCTTGGCGTATGTCCTAAGCGTAAAAGGATATATGATAAAATCACATCTGTTACCATTGTTTCAATTTTTGTCGGTAGTATTTCTATCCCAAAAATACTGGAAACTTCAGTGTACAGTGTGTTTTTCCAGTGTCTTTGGGGGAGTCGCCTAAACCCTATTAAAAGAGGGATTACCTATTGACCTGTCACCCAAGGAGGCTTGGGAATGATTAATCCAATAATTTTTTTTCATGTTACCTTTCTTTTTCACAATATTGTCCCATTGGCTCATAATGAGGTTAGATTATGGTGCCCCTCGGTTATGGATGAGTTTGGATCCCTATTAACACAGTGAGCCTTTTCAGGCTCCCTTTCTAAACAGGTGAAACGTTTCTTTTTAGCTAATTGTTGGAAGGATGTGGTGGGTAAACTCAAACTTTGGGAATTGCCTTATCGCTATCTGACTACTGGCACTCGGAAAATGGTATATGACTGGGTGTTGCTAACCTGGTTCCGTGAGGAACCCTGGTTTATGATACTTCCCTCTGCTAATATATAAATTATGACAAGTTTTCTTTGTTGTCCCCGCGAATTCCAACATTTATGTGTGATTTTATATGGCTTTGCACCCACCAAAAATTGGGGGTAAAAGGGAACATGAAGCATAAGGGTGTAGTGGAACGAATGTGTCCTAGAATTGATACGTGTAGTGGGGTGGTTGAGACTATGCAGCATTTGTTTATAGATTGTCCCTATGTGGTTGGATTTTGGACTTCTTTTCATAAATATTGGGTCTCTGGGCCTTTTCAGAGGGAGGATCCAGATGCGTAGGTTAGGAACATTTTGCCAACTGCATGGGTCCAGTTTGACTCTGGGACGTTATTGTTATTTATGGGACATGTTAAGTTTCAATTATGGCAAGCCTGCTGCGCATTAACTTTAAGACGGCAGGTATTGTCTAGTGCTTATGTGTTTTCCATGGTTCAGAAAGAGATTTTTAGATGGAGAGACTATGAGCACTCCCCCTGATCTTTATAAATTATGGTGGAGACATATGTCTTGGCTGGATACTGGGTGAACCTACTTTCTTTGTACCTGATAGTTAATTATTTTCTTTCTATAATTTTTAAATAAGAATAGGATGTTGCTCTTTTCTTGTATATAATACTGTTTTCATTTCTGTTTCATAACAATTTATATAATTTTGTTCGATCTCCATTCTGTAGTTTTATGGTGTGCATTTGTTTCCAGTTAGTATTTCTGTATTAGACAGCCATTTCTGATGTATGACTGTACTACTTATTTATTTTGTTATGATTTGTAATTTTTTTTCCTTCTTTTTGCGTGGTACTACTGTTTTTTGTATTACTTTGCTTTTGTTCCTTGAAAAACATTTGTTTCCCCTACTCTTTTAGTGGAGGGGGAGGTTTCAGTTTTTCCGTTTTGGGATCTTATAAATGAAAGTTTGTATTGTATGCTTGATGACATGCTAATTTTTTGTTTATTTTAAGTTTGTCTTATGATTTTGTGTGCAGTAACACTATTAAGCATGTATTTTATTTCCTTTATTTTTTGGATAAAAATGTCCCCTACTTTTTTGTGGGGGGGTTTCCCTTTTGTCATGGGATTAGATTTGAGTTTCACTTCTGTATTAGACAAACCCTTTTGATATGTATGATTGTAATACTTATTTGCTTTTGTTATGATTTGTACTTTTCTTTTGTGTGAGGCAACACTGTTTTGTATTGATTTGTTTTGTTATTTAAATAAAAAATTCCCCTACTCTTTTCGATAAGTGCCATGGGATCTTTAACATCCACCTGAACTACCACTAATCCAGGCAGATGGGACCTCGGTTTAACGTCTCATCAGAAAGATTTTTCTGCTGGTGATACCGCTCCCTATGCACTCCAGCATCCCACTAGCTCTCCCCACTGCCTTGTTACACTGTACGGTCACTTTGGATTGTTATATATGATTACCACAGGTCTCTTTCCTGCTTGGTGGTCATCAGTACCACTACCCTCCCCCCATCTTGTATAGCCTTGCTAGTGGAACCTTTTTATCACGATAATTTTGCCACTTGTGAAACAATGTTAGTAAAACTATTGAAATTATATATTTTTTTTTTTTACATAAGTTACATATATGACTCTTTTTCAAGCAATGCTATGTATTTGTGGACACCATTTTGAAGTCTTCGTTGGAAAATAATGCAGAGTAAAATTTAAAAAAAAACAAAATTTTTTCACAATAAAATCTCTGAGCTTTATACGGAGAGATTGGTGGATGCATGGAACAGCCTTCCTGAGGAGGTTGTGGGGTCAAAAACAGTGGCAGAATTCAAGAGTGCATGGGACAGATATAACGTAGGCAATTTTTGTGGGGGTAGGAGGAAGTAAGCTGTTGGTTAACTAGGATCTGCAGCTTTTTGAATCGGTAGGGAAATGGACAACCTGGGCCGAGCGGTCCTTATCTGCATTCAGAATCTTTCTATAAAATTGCTTGCATTTTTTACATAAAAATTCAAATAGACAATTAATACATGTGTTATACACACCGAGCACAGTACATTTTAAAGTGTGAATGAGCAAATATTTTTACTTGCTTGTTTAAAGAGCGCCTTTCCTGGATTTTTCTCCTTGCCTGAAAAATCATCAGGAGACTCCCTTACCCGACTGGGAGTTCCTCCGTAGTAGTTGAAAACCTTTCTCCTTAGCCTCCTAAGGAACGGAAGGGGTTGTATTTGCCCCCTGGGGGTGGGGGAGTGCTGCATGGTCCCTTTCACTTCCTGATCACCAATGCCATCCCTGCGCTTCCTTGTCTTGTGAGATCATTATATGCCTAGTGCGGGGATGCGCGTGCTCCATGCAAGTCTACGGGGTGGCATTTTGAAACTTATTTTTACGATTTTAACCCGACTTGTAGTACAAATCGGAGTCCATGTCCAAGTAACACGAGCCTTGTTATGTTTGTTGGATTAGGGTGGAGCCCTGGATGTAGCCTGCTGAGATTTCAGTAAGCCCTCCAACACCATTCCACATAGGTGACTCATAAACAAGCTGGGCAGTCTGGGAGTGCGTCCAAAGGTAGTAAACTGGGTAAGAAATTGGCTGGGGGATAGACGACAGAGTGGTGGTAAACAGAGCTCACTCGGAGGAAGAGAGGGTGACCAGCGGGGTGCAGCAAGGATCAGTACTGGGACTGGTCCTCTTTTTAATGTCTTTTATTAGCAACATTGCAGAGGGGCTAGAAGGGAAGGTATGCCTTTTTGCAGATGACACAAAGATCTGCAGTAGGGTAGACACTCCAGGGCAGAGATGTGTGTGTGTGTGTGTGTGTGTGTGTGTGTGTGTGTGTGTGTGTGTGGAGAAAAATGAATGGAGATTGAAGAAAGCTTGAGAAGTAGTCAAAAGTGTGGCAACTAGATTCTATGCTAAGAAGTGCAAAATCATGCACTTGGGGCAAAGAAATCCAGGGCGGAATACAAGATGGGGGGAGGGTAGTGGTACTGATGACCACCAAGCAGGAAAGAGACCTATGGTAATCATATATGACAATCCAAAGTGACCGTACAGTGTAACAAGGCAGTGGGGAGAGCTAGTGGGATGCTAGAGTGCATAGGGAGGGGTATCACCAGCAGAAAAAGGGAGGTGGTGATACCGCAGTATAAATCATTGGTGACACCTCACCTGGAGTACTGTGTACACTTCTGGAGACCAAATCTTCAGAAAGACATGGAGTAGAGGCAGTCAAGAGGAGGGCAACTAAAATGATACAGGGCCTACATCAGAAGCCCTGTGAGGGGAGGCTAATGATCTCATTATGTATGCCCTGGAGAAAGGGGTGTGTGTGATACTTTCAAATGCCTCACGGATATAAACAGAGTACATGAGGGAAGCATTTTCCAGAGAAAAAGGTGTTCAAGAAAAAGTGGTCGTGCTCGGATGCTGGTGTGGGGTAGATTTAGGGGAAATGTGAGGAAGTACTTCACAGAAAGAGTGGTGAATACCTGGAAAAGCTCCCAGTGGAGATGGTCGGGGCAAAAACTAACAGGATTCAAGAACGTATAGGACAGGCATAAGAGAACCTTATTGGTTCAGAAAGGGAGGGTAAAGCTGGAGATGAAGTAGGGTCCGCGATATCACATTAGGTAGGGAAAATGGGCAGACTAGATGGGCCAAGCAGTCCTTATATGCAAGTTTTATGTAAGTCAACTGGTGCACATACCTCTTCCCCCCCCACCCATTTCTTTTTCCCATTCCTTGGGCTGGCACACATACGATGGTACGAGTATGTGACGTACATACTCTGTCCCTGAATCCAGTCCGAAGGCTGTTACTGGTGCATCATCTAACCTCCCCTAGATTGCGATCAAGCAGTGGCTTGCTCTGTTCTCTCTCCTCAAAGAAGGAGAGCCATTGCCAGCCCTGTGGCGCTGAGGGTTGAAACGCTGGACACCACACCTCACCCCACACTGGCGACCCGGGTTTGGGAACAGACTTGGGTCGCCAGGGCTTGGCAGGGGCGAGAGAGGATCAAGCATCCAGTATTTCTCGTGGAAGGGAGAACATGTTATCCTTCTTGTTGACTGCCCTCTGGCGATGGCTGGAGGGCAGGACTGGTCAGGAGACACACGCCGATGTCATGATGTCGGGGGGGCAGGAGAAAATAGGAAAAAAGGAGCCCCTAGCAGGCTCAATGATGGCTCCCGGTGTCTGCTGGGGTCAGTCCTGGTGATATGTATTGTGGGTGGGGTGGGGATTGCTGATCCCTCTTCTCCTGCGCCCCCGGGGGGGGCAATCCGCGGGGGACTGGCCCGGGCCGGGATATGGGGAGCTGGAGCGGTGAATCTCTTCTTGAGGGGATTCCCCCAGAGGGAGTAAAAAAAAATCTGAATGAAGAACAGTCAATGGATGCTCAGGCCTCCTTCATGCAGTCAGCCCTTGAGCGACCCAGGTCTATTCCTGAACCTGGTTTACCAGCATGGCGACAGGTGAGGGGCTCAGGCCCTCGAAACTCCATGCCACATGGCCAGCACTGCATTTATCTTAAAGGAAAATACTAAAAATCTGATAGGTGGATAGTGGGGAATCAGGAATCATGCTTGTACCTGGAAAGGGATGCGCTCCTGGTAAAGCAAACTGAGGTGCTGTACCACTGTATATCGTGGTATATTGTGTGGCACGATAGCCTCAAAAATGTTTTTTCACAACTATAAGTTATTATCGGTGATAATTATCATGATATATTGTCATATTGTGTTATTGTGGCATCCCCAATTCCTAGCCCTTCAGACTTTCTCAGAGACAAAGTGGTGCAGGTCAGGACAGACAACACCACCACAATGTGGTACATCAACAAGCAAGGGGGCACTCTGTCTATGGTCTTGTGCACAAAGGCCATGAAACTGAGGTCTCTAGCCTACTCCCTTCAGGCTTCCCTGACAGCAGTTCACCTTCCAGGGAAGGACAATGCGATAGCAGATGCTTTGAGTAGAATCTCCCAGGGCCATCACGAATGGTCCCTGGACCCTCTGATCCTGAAAGTAATCTTCACCAGATGGAGCACTCCAGAGATGGATCTCTTTGCAGCCCCAGACAATCACCAACTTCCCCTATTCTGCTGCAGACCTCCAGTCCTAGGGACTGTTCTCTGGAAGCTCTCATATTGGATTGGAAGGGCAGGTTCCTCTATGTCTTCCCCCTCAGTTGTTCAGAGTTCTAGTCAAAATCCGGTCTCAACCCTGTGGTGTGATACTGGTGGTTCCAGCCTGGGCCAGACAACCTTGGTACCCTCTGTTGTCCTTGGCAATGTCACTTCCCCAGTCTCTTCCCAAGAGACACAATCTCCTAACCTCTTGGGAGAATTTGGTACCCCAATCTCCAGTCTCTCAATCTCAAAGCCTGGCTCTTGAAGAGTTAGAATATGCAGGCCTGCAACTTTCTCAGGGAGTACTGGATATTTTGAAGGCTCTAGGAAACCTTATACCAGAAAAACTTATAATTCCAAATGGAGAAGATTCAGCATTTGGTGTTCTCAGAGGGGCATTCAGCCAGATACTGCAGACTTTGCTACAGTGTTTGATTATTTGGTTCACCTTAATGGCTTAAGCCTGCAACTCTGAAGGTCCACCTAGCAGCTGTGTCTGCTTTCCTTTCAGCAGGGAAGCACTGTTCCCTGGCATCTCATCCTGTTTTCAGGAAGTTCTTCAGAGGTGTGGTTCACATCAACCCTCCTTTTTAGAGAGCCTACTCTGACTTGGGATCTTAATGTCTGCATTGCTCAGCTTATGCAGTCACCCTTTGAACCTCTGGCTTCGACCGAGCTTAAGTACTTGACCTGGAAAACTGTGTTCCTGGTAGCTATCACATCTGCCTTGCGGCCTAGTGAATTACAGGCCCTGTCAGTTGAACCTGACTTCATCTCCTTCCATAGAGTTAAGGTGGTCCTTAGAACAAATAGGAAGTTCTTACCTAAAGTGGTATCAGATTTTCATCTGAACCAATCTGTCTCTACCAGTGTTTATTTTTCACTGATTCTTCTTCAGGAGAAAGATTACACAGTATGGATGTTAAAAGGGCACTTAGCTACTACATACAGCATAGTAAGGCACACAGAAATGACTGTCTTCAGTTATTTCTCACTTAAGCGGGAAAAGGTAAGCCTGCTACTAAAAGAACTGTTGCCAAGTGGATTGTCTCTTGTATACAATTCTGATATGCCAAGTTGGGCAAAAAAAAACCTTCAGGCCTGAGGGCCCACTCGACTAGGGGTATAGATGCTTCTCTGGCTGCTGCCAGAGATATACCCTTGGTAGAAATCTGTAAAGCAGCCACCAGGAAAATGGTCCATACATTCACCAAGCATTACTCTGGACATCCAGGCTAGGAGTGATGTTAGGTTTGGCAGTACTGTAGAGCTTGTCCCAAAGTGAGGTTCTGTGTCCTCTTCCTGGGGACTGCTTGGCAGTCTGCATATTGTCAGAATACTGCAAGACTTCATGTTTGAAGAAAAAAATTACTCACCATAGTAATGTTTCTTCTAATGGAGTCTTGCTGTATTCTGACCTGCTTCCCCTCTTAGAACCTTGTTTTTGGGAAGTGGGCTGGCAGGTACAGTGTTGCACCTCAGGGGTGTACCTTGTACCCTCCCTCTTCAGGGTGGGATAGTTTTATTACTGTTGCTTTTATATTAATATATTTTTTCACTACCTTTTTCTTGGGTTCTTGACTTGTCTTTTGGACCCAGGTTTGTTGCCTTTTGGCCTAAAAGTTAAACAATTTCCATACCTAGTTAGTTTGCTCGTAAGAATCTGACGGTTACACTGAGATGTACCAGAGACAGAGGTTTGAAAACCGAGCTCGACGTTCTATTCTGCTGCATAGAGTTAACTCTTTAATCTCCAGTGGAGTTCAAGTGCTTGGGCTAACTGCATATTGTCAGAATACAGCAAGACTCCATTAGAAGAAACATTACGATGGTGAGTAATTTTTTCTTCTATTCCCATTACTTTCTGATTCCAAAGAAAACCGGCAGGATGCGCCCAATTTTCGGTCTCAGAAAGTTAACTCATTACTTCCAATAGCTTCACATGAAGCCCGAACTATCCATTGTTTACGTGACACCAAATGGCCGCCCAGGTAAACTACACAAGTATCTTTTCAGGAAGAAATTCAAGATGGTCTCCCTGGGAACGCTACTTCTATTGATTCATCAGTTTGACTTGCTTGTGTCCCTCGACATGTTGGACACTTACCAGCATATCCCAGTGCACCTGAATCACCGTAAATACCTCCACTTTGTGGTTCTGGGGCAGCACTACCAGTTCAGAGTATTGCCCTTTGGGCTGTCCTTGGTGCCTCAAGTCTTCACAGTGCTCGCTGCGCACCTCAGAAAGCTAGGTATTCAAGTTTTCCCCTATCTGAGTGACTTGCTCCTAGGTAGTCCCTCCGAAGAAGGGACAAGGAAGGCGGTGACCGAAGCCTCCCAGTTCCTTATGTCCATGGTAGTCCTCTTGAACCTAGAGAAGTCTCAACTTCAGCCTTCCCAGCAGCTCCTATTCATAGGAGATCTACTGGATACCACCTAGGTGAGGCTCTTCCTCTTCAAACAACATGAAGTCTTGCTATATTATGACTGATGCAGTTTGTCCCACCATTAGAACTGCTCCGGAGGTGAAAGAGTTAACTTCCATGCAGTGCATGGAACTTAGAGCGCGAGCTCGGTTAAGAAAGCTCTGTCAGGGTAATTTCAAACCGAAACCGTCAGATTCTTTACTCCGCCTCATTGAACAGTCGCTCCGGAGATTCCTCCTGCTGCTCGGTTCATTTTCTCGGTTTAAAGAGTTTTTTCTCGGTTAAATTCAACCGCGATTTTCATTATTTTAACCGCAAACCGATCGGTTCAAGCTCTGTCTATAGTATGTATGTAATAGATAGGTTTTCTGTGTGGAACTTGTAAATGTTTATTGGTTCGGTTTGAACCGATCAGATTGTATTTAAACTTCATTCTGAAGCGTTTTAAGGCTTGTTAGAGTGCGGTTCCCGGTTCTTATCGGTTCTAAAAAAATCCGGATTTCATTACGTTTTTTTCCACGATCCGTGACATGGTTGGGAACCGATAAGGGTGTCTTGCCTGGCACTGCCAACAAAAATGAGATTTGGTTGAGCTGGCATTATGTCTGAGAAACCAAAGAAAACGGGCCCACTGGGTTTCAACACTGTAGTGTCTGTGGGGAAGCCTTTGCCAAGGCTGATCCACACACCACATGTGTTTATTGTCTGGGGTTTGACCACCTCAATGCAGACTGCCAGATTTGCAAGAATTTCCCTGCAGCTACCCTAGATAAGAGAGTTGGTAGGCTCAGGGAACGAGAGGCCAAAAAGTCCGCCGACCCGGATGGCCAGCCCAGTTTGGTGCCAACCGAACCGGAGGGAGTGCCCTCTGACCAGGGCCAGACTTCCTCGGGCAAACATAAAGCTGACTCTGAGGAGCCAGTTCCAGCAAAGAGAACTAGAAAGTCAGCCGGTGTGGAGTCAAAATTCCCTTCTCCAACTGCTGCAGAGATAGGCAGGGCAATCCAGATTGTCCAGTCACTTTCCCCGGTTCCCTCCGAACCGCCACTATCTGGCAAAAGGTCGGTTCGGTCAGTTCCACCGGTTCAAGAATATGATATAGAGGAGTTTTATGAACCAGAAGAGGGGGAGGATGATTATGATCAGTGTGAATGTGACTATGAAAGTCTGGATGTGCCCATTGAACCGGACATCTCCCCAGACAGACCTTTAGGTGAATCTCCCCCTAGGCTTGCTGAGTCCCCTTCTCATTTTCTGTTTTACAAAAAGGTAATGATGGGGTGATGGGGTGCCCAGGGCCGATTCTCCTGTACCAGCCCTCTTCTCTTTCTGCTCACCCTGTATTTTCCAAGTTTTTTAAGGGATTGCTTCATACCAATCCTCCATTCAGGGACCCTGCCCCTGCCTGGGATCTTAATGTTTGCATTGCTCAGCTGATGCAACCCCCCTTTGAACCTCTGTCTTCGGCAGAGCTTAAGTATTTGACGTGGAAAACTGTATTTCTAGTAGCCATCACTTCTGCCAGGCGCATAAGTGAGTTACAGGCTTTATCAGTGGAGACTGACTTTATTTTCTTTCACAGGGATAAGGTAGTCCTCAGGACTAACGGGAAGTTTTTGCCTAAGGTGGTTTTGGATTTCCACCTTAACCACTCTATTTCATTTCCAGTGTTCTTCACTGACCATTCCTCCTCTGGTGAGAGGAGACTGCACAGCTTAGATGTTAAGAGGGCCCTAAGTTACTACATAGAGCGTACCAAGGGTCACAGGTTTGACTCCCTCCAACTATTTCTCACTTATGGTGAGGTTGGGAAAGGGAGACCTGCCACTAAGAGATCCATTGCCAGGTGGATTGTCTCTTGCATCCAATATTGCTATCAAAAACTGGGTAAGGTTCCCCCTTCAGGCCTGAGGGCTCACTCTACCAGAGGTACAGCTGCATCTCTATCTGCTGCTAGAGACATCCCTGTCTTGGAGATATGTCAAGCAGCTACTTGGAAAACAGTACACACTTTCACCAAGCATTACTCCCTGGATATCCAGGCCAGGAGGGATGCTCGGTTTAGCACAGCAGTGCTTCAGAGCCTATTCCCTAAGTAGGTTCTGTCCCTCCTCCATGGAGGTACTGCTGTGTAGTCTGCATCGTCATAATATAGCAAGACTTCATGTTGTTTGAAGAAAAAATTACTCACCTTAGTAATGTTGTTTCTTCTAATGGAGTCTTTCTATATTATGACCTCCCCCAGCCTGCCCCTCTCAGAACTTCTACTTTGGGTATGGGGTGGGCAGTCCACTGTTGGCACTTATTGATGCCCTTTTTATGTTTTCCACCCCTTCTTGTTGGGGTGTTTGGGTGTTGTGTTTTATTTATTTTATCTTATTTTTCTGGTCCCCTGACTTGAGTCTTGGTGTTGGGACCAGGAAAATGTGAATATTTTAGTAGCCAGTTGGCTAGTGTAGGTTACAGCTTCCACACAGAGCCTTAGTGAGTTTTGCTCATAAAGATCTGACGATTTCGGCTTGAAATTACCCTGACAGAGCTTTCTTAACCGAGCTAGCGCTCTAAGTTCCATGCACTGCATGGAAGTTAACTCTTTCACCTCCGGAGCAGTTCTAATGGTGGGACAAACTGCATCAGTCATAATATAGCAAGACTCCATTAGATGAAACAACATTACTAAGGTGAGTAATTTTTTCTTATAGGACAGGAAGGACTCTATTCTCAAGATGGCCCGCTTCATCAGGGAGAACATGTCGGTTCGAGCCATTGCGATGCAGTGGATATTGGGCCTCATGGCATTGTCCATCTTCATGGTACCCCTAGCACGATTGCACATGAGGACCTTTCAAAGGGTGCTCAGTACGCTGTGGTCTCTGATCACGCATCTGCAGTCCTTTCACATAAGGATGACACAGCCTCTGACAAGTTCTCTTCTGTGGTGGATGCAGGAAATCAACCTGCAACAGGGTCTTCCCTCACCCTGCCGGAGCCGCAGATCACCGTCACGTTAGATGCTTCCCTGGCGGGTTGGGGAGCTCACTCAGGACTTCTGCGTTCTGGGAGTGTGGAGCCCAGGACAAGTCTCACCTTTGCATAAATTTTCTGGAGATGAGGGTAATCCTGTATGCTGTCCGAGCCCTGAAGGATGCTCTTTGTCAGAAAGTAATTCTGTTTCAGACAGACAAGGCTGTCATGTACTACATCAACAAGCAGGGCGCGGAGCACACTCCTACCCCCCTATGCAGGGAGGCAATGAGAGTGTGGGAATGGTGTCTTGAGAACGTGGCATCCATCCAGTCAGTTTACCTTCCGGGAGTCCAAGACAACCTAGTGGACCACCTCAGCAGAACAGAGGCAGATCCTCATGAGTGGTCCCTCGTGATAGACGTGCAGTCGCTATTCAACGAATGGGGTGCTTCAGACCTGAACCTTTTTGCGTTCCCACGTAACAAAACACTGCCTCGATTCTGCTCCAGAAATCCAGACCCTGGCTTTTTCTTTTGTGATGCATTCAAAATGCGGTGTAGAAGACTCTTTCTGTATGCATTTCCTCGTCTTCCATTGGTACAGAGGGTGATTCTCAAATTGGAGAAGCAAGGGGGCAGGATGATTTTAATCGCCCCATTCTGGCCTTGACTGATATGGTTTTCACTGATCAATAGATTATCAGAAATTCCTCTGTAGCAACTGCCCCTGCAATTGGACCTCCTGACACAGGGACTCGGCAACCTGCGCTCACTCCATGCCTGGCTCCTGAGAGATAGAAGTGAGTAGATTCAAGGTTTCCCAGTGGGTCTCTGAAATCCTGTTAGCGGCCCATAAACCTTCCACTAGAAAGTCTTACACAGCAAAGTGGAAGCGTTTCTCAATTTGGTGTGCGAAATCCCACCTGGATCCTTTCTGTTGCCCACTAAGCAAGGTGTTTGAGTATCTTCTAGACCTGTCAAATGCAGAACTACAATATTCTACAGTAAAGGTACACCTCTGTGTGATTTCCACCTACCATGACGTAGTGCATTACCTGGCGCTGGCTCTGCTTCCTCTGGTCAAGATTCCTTAAAGGCACCCTTTACACCAGAATTCCAGTCAGAAGACTGGTGGCTGCATGAGATTAACCTCATGCTAGACATGCTCACTCGCAAGCCATTTGAGCCTCTAGCAACTTGTGATTTGAAGTTTCTGACCTGGAAGGCTGCCTTCCTGGTGGCCATTATTTCCACCTGTCGGGTCTGAGATTCACGTGTTGGTCACAGACCTTCCATACACAATTAAATAAAATAAGTAAAATACTCAGTGTTTCAAAAGGATAAGGTGGTTCTTTGCACTCACCCTGTGTTTCTTCCAGAGTTGGTTTCGGAATGCCATCTTTTTTTTTTTTTTGTAACTTCTATTTATGCACCCTTACCTTCAGGGCATCTCTCTGGGTCCCTTCAACAGCCGCCGCCTGAACGAATTGTCCGGGCTACATGGTATACAAGGTTTGGGTACTCGGCCCATGCCCAAGGAGTGGCCCCAGACCTCAAGGAGAACTGGAGAGTCAGCTGGCATTGGGCATGAGGTCAGTTGGACTGCCTCCGATCGCCATCGCCTCACCCGAAGGAAAGTTTTTTCCCCGTGGTTTCTACCCAGAACACGGATGTGCAGTGATGTCCCGCCCAGCGTGTGCATGCTCCCGCACACACCTGGGAGACGTCCGCTGTGCTCCAATCCTCAAGAATCTGCTGCCATGCACTGCAGTGCCCCAGCCTCTGCCAGGGGTCGCTGGTGCAACGGGAAGTCCCCAAACCCTCCCCAGTACTAGGAGAGCTGTCAATCCTAGTCCTCCCCTGCCGACCCCTTGCTTGTTCCTGCACTTGGGTTGCCGGCGTACCGTGAGGTGTGATGCCCAGCGCCTCAGCCCTCCGTGCCACTTGGCCGGACTCTTAATTCCATTTTAACCTACCTTTGATGCTTTTGACTTAGTTTGCCAACTTCCAGAATGAAGGGGAATGCACTCTTCACTCTCTGGATGTGAAAAGAGTTTTGCGGTTCTGCAATGACAAAACTGAGATACGCCAATCTAAACAGCTGTTCATGTCCTTTAGTGCTACCCGGCTGGGTGAGCCTGTCTACATCCAGTGCATTTCTGTGTAGTTAGTAGCCTGACTCTGACACTGCTACCCGATGGTGCAGCTCAAGCTGGAAGGCCGGGTTTACACCCACTCTACTAGAGCAATTGTGGCTTCCCTGGCAGAGATTAGTAACATACCCATTGCAGACATTTATGGAGCAGCTACTGGAGTTCACTGCACACTGCAGTTCTCATGCCCCAAATATCTATGCCAGAGAGCACGCGTTGGTTCGGCAGATCAATCCTTAATGGAGTTCTGTCTTGAGCGAGCTCTATCTCCTGCTGCCCTGCTTGGGGGATTTTTTTTTTTAACTTGGTACTCTCCCACTAGTATGAATTAATGGTGAAAACATTTAGTCCAGGAAGATATGGAAATTATGGAAATTACTTTTATCTTCTTGGACGAAGTCTTCACCATTCATTCACACACCCACTCACCATCCCCCGAGCTCACTCACTCTGTTTTTGGTCTTCACTCCCCTTGTTAGTTGGGCTGTGCAGACATTGTTGTGTTGACCCTTCTTACGTGGGCCATCCGGGCTATCTTTCACCTGGATTAGGTTAGGATTTTCTAGGTTAGTTTATGTTGCACCTCCTCAGTCAAAAAGGTACTGAGGCAGTTGGAGAGTCATCGCCCGAGGAGGCGCCTATTTGGCTCGACAGTCTCACTCACGCCCACACATGCACGGTCTTATCTCGGCACCGGCTGGGTCCTAATTCAGAAACAAGAATTACGGTAGGTACGCATCTTCCATTTATTGTATACTCTTTATCTTGTAAACTATATTGCACTTATTGTTTGTACGTTTCTATTTTTGTTGAAATCTGTATATTGTATCCATTATGTACTCTGTATTTTTTACACTTCTGTTTATATATATACACACACACACACACACACACACACACACACACATACACATATACACACACACACATATACACACACACACACATATACACACACACACACACACACATACACACACACACACACACACACATACACACACACACACACACACACATATAACACATACACACACACACACACACGTGTGTGTATACACTTGTGTATATATTTTATATATATATATACACACACACACATATATACACATATACACACACACACATACACATATACACACACACACATACACATTTACCCCTCTTCTTCCCCCCCTTGGTCCCCGGACACATCTGGATACTAGCTATTTGGGATCAGTATGTTTTTTCTTGGTGAAACACTTTCATAAATAAATTAAATGACAGTGAGTAATTTTCATTTTTATCAGCTCAGTATGTCTATCCTGGGAAAACTTTTGAAATAAATATAAAAATAGCAAACGAGCAGTCATGACCAATTCAGCTGGTCTATTAAGGGGATCCTTTCGGCATCATAAACCACGAGAATTCACTTAGCGCTTCATTACTCAGCCATTATTTTACTAATTAAGATGGATTATAAGTTGTGATTCCACATTATGAATTCTGAATATGGTTTTATGTTCCTTTTTGGTTTTTGAGTAGAGTAGTTAATGTGACTTCTATGGTGTTATGTTGCTAGGGGGTCGGCACATTCCTGCAGTAACTGAAGCTACAAAGTTGAAACCAACATCACAGCAAGTATCTGAAGCCATAGTACAGCAGCCAGTGATGACTGTGATCCCAGAGGCAACAGTTGCTTCCTTAATTACTATGCAGCCGGCTGCTTTAGTGCCAAGTACACAGCCCATAACAAAAGTAAGTGCACTGTTGTAACGATTGTACTGTTAATTATGTTTATAAAATGGGTAGGAAAAATCACTTATTCAAACACCATGAAGTCTTGCTATATTATGACTATATGCAGTCAGCCACTGCAGCTGAACTGCCCCGGAGAGGAAAGAGTTAACTCCAGAGAGTCTGGAGTTCCACAGCGCGAGGGTGCTATACCAAAGCTCTATGTGGCCAGTTTCAAATGAAACTCAGATTCTTTACTCTGCTTCACTGAACAGTCGCTCCGGAGATCAGCTCCTTCACATCGGTTCATTTCTCGGTTCAAGCGAGTATTTTCGGTTCATTTGAACGGCAAAAAGTATTTATTTTACCGCATTTCGGTTAAAAGCTCTATCTGGTAAACCGTAAGTAGAAAATTTAAAGTCTGTGTGAAATTCAATTATCGGTTCGGTTTTGAACCGATCGGTTTGTAATTAGCGTTTTAAAGTGTGGTTGGGCTTTTAGAGTCGGTTCCGGTTCTTATCAGTTCTAAAAAAACTTGCTTTTAAAATAGTTTTTTTCAAATACCCGTGACACGGTTAGGAACCGATAAGGGTGTCTTGCCTGGCACTGCCATCAAAAGGGCAAGTTTTTGGTTAGGCTGGCATTATGTCTGAGAAACCCAAAAGAAAAACCGGGCCCACTGGGTTTCAACACTGTGATGTCTGTGGGGAAGCCTTTGCCAAGGCTGACCCACACACCACTTGTGTTTATTGTCTGGGGGCTGACCACCTCCTGTCAGACTGCTAGGTGTGTAAAAATTTCCCTGCAGCCACCCTGGAAAAGAGATTGGGCCGGCTCAGGGAACGAGAGGCCAAGAAGTCCGCTGACCCGGATGGCCAGCCCGGTCCAGTACCCACTGGACCAGAGGGAGTGCCCTCTGACCAGGGTGAGACTTCCTCGGGCAAAAGGAAGGCTGGTTCAGGGGAACCAGTGTCAGTGAAAAAGACTAAGAAATCAGTAGGTTTGGAGTCCAAAATTGTCTCTCCAACTGCTGCAGAAATAGCTAAAGCCATACAGATTGTCCAGTCACTGTCTCAGGGTCTTGCCGATCCACCTACAGTTGGTAAAAGGTTGGTTCGTTCAGTGCCAGTGGTTCAGGAGTATGATGTTGAGGAATTTTATGAACCACAGGAGAGAGAGGACGAATTTGATCATTACATGTGTGGCTGGGAGGGTCTGGACGTGCCCATTGAACCGGACATTTCTCCAGACAGACCTTTAGAATCTCCTTCTATTCTGTCTGAGTCCTTCTCATTTTATGTTTACAAAAGGTTGCAGAAACCCTCCAGCTTCCTTTAGAGGAAGCTGTGGATGAGCAAGAGGAGCCTGATTATGTAGAAATGATGGATATACCAGAGTCTAGGAGGTTGTCTATTCCTTTGCATAAGTCATTTAGGAAGCAAACAACAAAGATTTTAAAAAATCCTCATTCTGTCCCTCCTGTAGATAAAAAAATGGACAGAAGATATACCTTATCAGGCTCTGATACAGACTTCCTCACTGAGCAGTGTAGTCATGTAGGTGTGGTACAAGCTGCAGCCTGTGACAAGGCTAATATTCCTCTGGCCTCACATCCTCCTGATAAGGATTCCAGGAAGATTGATGCCATGGCGAAAAACAGTATATGGCAGCTTCTTTGGGACTCAGGCAGGCAAATTATATGGCTCATGTGGCTAGATATCAGAAATCTAGGTGGGACACAGTATTGCAGTTAGCTAAGCAGGCCCATGGCCAGCTGGCTAGTGAGTTGGAACAGGTGGCTGCTGATGGCATTGAAGCCTCTAAAGTTCAATTTCATACTGCTGTTGATGTTAATGATGTTTCCTCTAGGGTCATGGCCACTTCTGTAGCTTTCCGTAGGTTGGCATGGCTCAGATGCACTAATCTGTCCCAAGATACTCAGTCAAAGGCTATGGATTTTCCTGTTGTAGGTAATTCTCTGTTTGGGGAACAAACAGAAAACTATATGAAAAAAGATGGATGAATACAGAACTACCTACAAAAATGCCCAGGCTAAGGAGAGGCATGCCACTCCACAGAGACATGCTCCCAGAGGTAGGGGCAGGCCTTTCCACAGGCCTTTTTACCAATTTCAGGCCTCCTCTGCATTTGCACAGAGGGGTTTCTTTAGAGGCAGAGGTAGACGGGGCACAAGTAAACCATCCCCCTCCCCTCAGCTTAAGGCTACTGCCAAGCAGGCACCCTGATGGGGTGCCCAGGGCCGATTCTCCTGTACCAGTGGGGGGGCAGGGTGGTTTATTTCAGCCAGAACTGGGTGTCCCTAACTTTGGACAGGTGGGTTCTGGAGGTAATAGGCCAGGGTCTGGTTCTCAGCTTCAAACAGTTTCCGAAGATGAGAGCCAGACATTTTCCACCTGCAAATCCTTCAGAAGCCCTTGCTTTGGAAGCAGAGGTTTCTTCTCTTTTGGACTGCAAAGCAGTAGAAAGGGTCCCTCCTTGCCATCAGGGCAAGGGGCTGTACTCAAGATACTTTCTTACCCCAAAAAAGACAGGAGAATGGCGGCCCATTTTAGATTTAAGGTACCTGAACAAGCATCTTTTGAAACCAAAGTTCAAAATGTTAACTCTGACAATGCCCTTCAGCCTTACCTCTGTGCCAAGGGTATTCACGAAATGTCTAGCTGTGGTAGTGGCTCATTTAAGAAGGCAAGGGATTGCTGTGTTTCCCTACCTGGACGACTGGCTCATAGTGGGTCAGTCCCCAGATCAGGTAAAATCCCACTTGCAAGTCACCCAGCAGCTTCTCACTTCCCTGGGATTCCTGCTGAATTTACCAAAGTCAGTTCTCGAACCAGTTCAGGTACTAACTTTCATAGGTGCAGAATTGAACACAGTTAGCCAGGGCATTTCTCCCTCGGAAAGGGTAGACAGACTCATTGCCTGGCATCCTCCTTTACCCTGCAGGTCTCTCGACCAGCAAGGCATTTTCTGCAACTCCTAGGGCACATGGCTGCTTCACAGCTGTAGTGCAGGAGCAAGATTCCAGATGAGGGACATTCAGTTCCATTTGAGGACCTATTGGTCTCAAAGGAGGGACCCCCTTTCCAAATTGGTTCCAGTGACCCAAACCCTGATCCTGGGCTTACACTGGTGGCAGGATCAAAGCAATCTAAAACAAGGGGTTCCTTTCATTCCCGTTTCCCACTCCCTCACCCTCACCACGGATGCTTCCCTGTTAGGGTGGGGAGCTCACTTGGGCGATCTGTCCACTCAGGGAGTGTGGTCTCCCCAGGAATCTCTGCTCCACATCAATCTTTTGGAACTCAGAGCTGTCCTTTTAGCTCTTCAGGCATTTTCAGCTTCTGTCCAGAACAAAGTAGTTCAAGTCAGGACAGACAACACCACAACAATGTGGTACATCAACAAGCAAGGGGGCACTCGGTCATCGGCCTTGTGCACCGAAGCAATGAAGTTGTGGTCTCTGGCTTACTCCCTGAACACCTCCCTGATAGCAGTTCACCTTCCAGGAAGGACAATGTCCTGCGGATGCCTCAGCAGGATTTCTCAGGGCCATCACGAATGGGCTCTGAATCCTCAGGTGCTGGGGTCAGTCTTTGCCAGATGGGGCACCCCTCAGATAGATCTTTTCGCAGCCCCAGACAACCACCAACTTCCTCTGTTTTGTTGCAGGCCTCCAGTGCTGGGATCAGTCCCCTGGATGCCTTTCAGTTGGATTGGAAAGGAAGTTTCTGTATGCCTTCCCCCTTCCCTTCTTTTCAGGGTACTAGTAAAATCAGATCTCAGCCCTGCAAGGTGATTCTGATTGCTCCAGATTGGGCCAGACAGCCCTGGTACCCACTGCTTCTGTCCTTGACAGTCCACCCTGCCCTGAGCTTGCCCAGAGTCCACGACTTACTGGCCTGTGCACAGGGAGAGTGTGGTATCCGGACCTCAAATCCTCCATCTCAAGGCATGGCTCTTGAGGAGTTAGAATTTGCTGACTTACACCTTCTCAAGGTGTTTTGATATTTTAAAGGCTTCAAGGAAGCCTTCCACTAGCCACTTACAATTCTAAGTGGAAAGGTTTTCCATCTGGTGCTCTGAGAAGCAGATTATCCCAGAATCTGCTGATCTGCCCATTTACTGGACTATTTGGTCCATTTAAATTCCTTAGGCCTTAGGCCAGCTACCTTAAAGGTTCATCTGGCAGCTGTCTCTGCTTTTCTGTCAGCAGGAAGCCTGCTTCCTTTCTTCTCACCCTGTGCTTTCCAGTTTTTAAAGGGTTACTTCACACCAACCCTCCTTTTGAGAACCAGCTCCGCTGGGACCTGAATGTTTGCATTGCTCAGTTAATGCAACCCCTTTGAGCCTCTGTCTCAGCAGAGCTCAAGTTTCTGACTTGGAAAACTGTTTTCCTAGTGGCTATCACTTCTGCCAGACGATAAGTGAACTACAGGCCCTGTCAGTGGAAGAAGATTTTATCTCTTTCCACAGAGATAAGGTAGTCCTCAGGACTAACAGAAAGTTTTTGCCTAAAGTGGTTTCAGATTTCCACCTGAACCAATCCATCTCTTCCAGTATTTTTCACTGAGCATTCTTCTTCAGGTGAGAGGAGTCTGCACAGCTTGGACATCAAAAGAGCTTAAGCTTACTATTTGGAACGCACTCAAGGGTCACAGGTTCAATCCCTCCAACTCTTCCTTACCTATGGCGAGGTTGGCAAAGGAAACCTGCCACTAAGAGGACAATTGCAAGGTGGATTCTCTTGTATCCAATTTTGTTATCAAAAACTAGGTAGAGAACCCCTCAGGACTGAGGGGCTCACTCCACGAGGGTACAGCTGCATCTCTAGCGGTGCTGAGATATTCCCATTCTGGAAATCTGTCAAGCTGCTACTTGGAAAACAGTTCACACTTTTACCAAGCATTATTCCTGGATATTCAGTCCAGGAGAGATGCTCTGCTTTTGGCACAGCTGTGCTTCAGAGCCTATTTCCTAAGTAGGTTCTGACCCTCCTCCATGGTGGTACTGCTGTATCTGTATATAGTCATAATATAGCAAGACTTCATGGTGTTTGAAGAAAAAATTACCCACCTTAGTAATTGCTTTTCTTCTCATGGAGTCTTGCATATATATGACCACCTCCCTCCTGCCCCTCTCAGAACTTCTACTTGGGTAGGGTAGCAAATTAGTGCAAGCACTGTCATGCTATTTTAGTTCTTCCCTTCACCCCTTTATTTAGGGTTAGGAATTAGGTATTTCTGTTTTAAGTATTATGTTGGCCCCTTCCTGGACTTGAGTCTTGGGGAAGGGGGTCTAATAGTGCTTGTTAGGAGAAACTAATAATACTATTATTCATTGTTATTATTATTGTTGTTTATATTGTTGTTTATATTGTTATTCCTACTAGTAGGTAGCCACTTGGCTAGTGTAGAGCTTTCCACACAGACTTGTTGCTTAGTGTTGGCTTCTGAAGATCTGACAGTTTCATTTGAAACTGGCCAGATAGAGCTTGATAGTTACTCCTGGCTGTGGAACTCAGACCTCTGGAGTTAACTCTTTCCTCTCCGGGGCAGTTCAGCTGCAGTGGCTGACTGCATATAGTCATAATATAGCAAGACTCCATGAGAAGAAAAGCAATTACTAAGGTGAGTAATTTTTTCTTCTGGTTGATAGTGGACAGAAATTTCCCATGACATTGCAACATCACATAATTCTTATCACTGCACTATAAAAAAATCTAAATGGGTTGCCTTCATAATAACACATTGCCCAGCCCGCCAGAATATACAGTTGCTAAAATAATTGGTCCCCCACAGTGCTGTCATACTTCATACAGTATTCCCCAACTTAGCCACCCATGTGATAAACCCATAACAAATTTGTGACTATGCCTGTTTAACCTTGTCTCTTTCCCACCATTGAACATTTTTGGTGTGTTTTAAAATACTGAAAGTGCAGAAATAGCAGACTGAAATTCTTGTTCATTTTAATGAGTCCCAGGTATTACTTTTTGTTGTTTTTGACATTTGTTTTCCTACTGCTAATCAGAAAGTGTTCTACCTCACAGTATTAGGTGTGATACTTTACTGCCTGGTATGTCTGATCTTACTTTGAGAAAGAGCTCTTGCATCAGGCAGTAACCTTTAGGACTAAGCAGTCAGGTGCTAGGACCCCATGGAAACCTTCTAGCTAGCAGTCTTGCGTGAGGTACCGCCCCCGATGTCAGCCCACCCAGTCAGCCAGTGGTACAAAGGGGGAGGTTCCCAGCCCCACTGCAGTTCTTTTCCCGCCATCAACCAGTTTGCATCGGTTTCTCTGATGCTTCCTGCTACAGTTCGGCCACATTCACGCTTTTCAGCTTTTGTTTTTCTTATTTTCTCTCTAGAAATTTTTATTTCTGTATGTCTACTTCTTCGGTGTTGTCTGTTTCTTATGTTGAATGATGAAGTTCCAAGTGTGCGTGTGGCAAGCATATCCAGTTGAAAGATGGGCATGAGGCCTGCTTTTTCTGCCCAGGCCCCAGCCATGACACCATGGCCTGTGAGCACTGCAAATGGTTAAACCAAAGGACTCTCATCTGCTGCCAGAAGGCCCTCAAGGCTCACCTCTTGAAAAGGAGCTTGTCGCTATGCAAAAACAACCTTCGGGCCAAAAAAAATCCCTCCTCGTCCTCCTAGGTTTCAACCTCGTCATCTTCGAAGCTGCATAAGGAGAAGGACGACTTGGGGAAACACAAGTCCCAAGACAAAGCAAAGAAGGTCCAGACTTGCTCCTGCTCCAGGTCTCCTCATCACAAGAACAGTTCTATGGGTTTCTCCTCCCACGGGTTGTTAGACCACTAAAGGCCTGCCCTTACTCCCTCCTGGCACCCTGTGGTGAAACCTCCTGTATTAGTGCTGGAGTCAGGGGGAAGTAAGTCAGGGTCATGGACTTTGGTTCCGACTCTGATGGCCCTGAAGGTGAAGGCCAAACCTCCTATGTCCGCCTCCACCTCAGGGATTGGGACCAGTTCTAAGTCTGGCAAAGAGTCCTTTGCTCCTGTCTGCCTGGTCCTGATGTCAGTCACTGCCAAGCCTTCAGATGCAGCACACCGTCACCAGGGGCAGGTGTTCTGCTCTAAGGAACTGGCGACGCCTCCCCTGGTGACCACACTGTGGGCTTTGGCTAAGCTGGTGGTTATATCTACTCCAGACCACCGCTGGCTGACGCCTACCCAGATGTCAGCTACACTGACGTCTGACCCAGCAGCACTGATCCAGTCGCCAGCCAGTTCGTTGTCTCCAGCCGATATGAATACCTCTTCAAAGGGGAGGTTCCTCACTGACTAACCCACAGCTCGACGAGGTACCTGGCCGACAAGTTCCATACTGTCCGAAGCCAGCTCCATAGATGCCGGTTAAGCAAATGCCAGCCTCTGCACCACCTCGGGCACCTGCTGGTCCTTCGGAGCCTCATATTCCTCTTACTGAGGGGAAAGATTTATTCTGCTTCTAGTGGAATGAAATTAAGGGGGATCTCCTCCCATAGAAACCTGCAGTGCCGGTGGTGTTTGTGTCAGAGCCAGAACTATGACTGTCAACTCCAGAGCCGAAGAGCCCTTCCGCGAGCTCTGATCATAAATGCTGCACTAGGCACAAACACTGGGGACGGAGGCACCGACATTCCTCCTCCCGTTAGTCAGGCTGGCACAGATGTCTGTCCCATAGCGGATGCTGGCTCAGCTCCTCCTCCTCTAGCAGTTTGGAAGACTCTAGCCAGGACTAATTTCCCTCGGGTTAGATCATTCAGAGCCTAGAAGCCATCCTTCCTCCCCAGACAATATGGACACATCTAGGTCGCCTCTTGAAGACTCCTCATTTATGGATGTCATGAGGTACATCAGGCCTCCAATGGATGGGAGACAGAGGACCTGGGCACTGAAAGGCGAAGATTAGCCAGATGTCTGAGGCAGAAGGAACCCAAGCCTTTGGTGGTTCCTCCCTTCGTGGATACTTTCCAGGATTTAACAAGGCTCACCTGGAAGCATCCATCCTCTACCTAGGCCAACTCTAAAAAGTCTGATCGGCTTTGCAGGGCGCCTAGGGAGGAGCCATTCTTGGCTGAGCACCCTATGGTTGATTCAGTGGTGGTCATTGTGGCCCATGGTAGGTAGAAGAGGCCTAAGCATTTAAGCAACCAGCCTCCTGACCAAGAATCCAGAACAATTGACCAACTGGGCAAGAAGGTATTTTTCTCCTCTACTTGCTCCATTACGTCCTTTAACTTCCTCACCCACATGGTACAATACCAGTGCGCCCTGTGGGAGAAGGGTCTAGAAATGGGTCGGACCCTTCCAGACTCTGCTCAAAAGACCGAGTTCCGGAACCTTCTTAAATCTGGGTCAGATGTGGGCACCCATGTTTTACATGCCTCAAATAACACTACAGACATGGCCACCGGAGTAGCCTCCACTGTCGTCTTCCTCCAGCGCCATGCATAGCTCAGGGTCTCTGGGTTCACCCAGGACCTGCAGGCAGGCATCATGGACCTCCCTTATAAGGGCTCTGTCCTCTTTGGAGACGAGGTGGAGAAATTAATCACCCGGCTCCAGGATTTGGGCAAAGCCATCTGGTCCGTACAGAAGATGTATAAAACTAACCAGAGGCCATTCAAAAAGCAGTCTTTTTGTAAATACTCAGGTCAGCAGCCCAGAAACCAGCCTCAGCAGCAGGAAGGCTTCAAATTGAAATGGGTTGACAGTATAGCCTAGAGGTTAGAGGAATGAGGTGTGAACAAGCTTGGTACATCCAGCAGACCAGACCTGAGTTTGATTCTCACAACCTCCACTTCTCCACTTGCATACTGTGCGACTCTGAGCAAGTCACTTAACCGCCCAGTGCTCCCAGGTTGCCCCTGAAAACGGGCACTTGTGCCTAGCAGGCCTTACCTGGTTACCAAAGACTAAAATAAAAAATTAAAAAAAATTGCAAGCAGCCTCCTAAACTCCTCGGGGTTCCACCTCTAGGGGCCACTAAGACCTCCCAAGCCACATTGCCCACTCCTGGAGCCACACAATGACTCTGCCCTACCTCCCCCAAGCAGAGTTTGTGGAGGAAGCAGTAGAGGGTCATTTCTCCCTCTATCCCGAGGGATGGAGCAAAGTCACAACAGACTTGTGGGTCCTCGAACTAATGGAGAAAGGTCATACCTTGGAGATCCTGGAGAGGCCACCAGAAAACCTACCAGTGTCTTCCCATTATCCTCATCATGTTTCCCTCATCGAAGGGGAAATCCAGGCCTTACTATACAAAAGTGGGGCATAGATCTAGTCCCACCTGACACCAGGGGAAAGGGGTGTTATTCCCACTTTTTCTTCAGTCCCAGAAAGACTGGGGACCTTCGTCCCATCCTGGATCTCAGTTCCCTGAACAATTATATTGAATACAGAGGGTTCAGGATGATCACTCTGCTAGGGCTAGTTCCCCTCCTGCATCAGGGAGACTGGCTCTGCTCTCTAGATATGCAGGACATGTACTTGCACATTATAATGTTCCTGCCCCACAGAAGGTACCTGTGTTTCGTCTTCCAGGGGCGACACTACCAATTCTAGGGACATGGATAATGGTGTACTTATCCACACATTCTGGCCATGTCCTTTCCCCTTTAAATCTTTCCGGAACGTTTTCAGTCTGGCACCTCCCACCCACCCATGTGGTAACTCCCTTAGCACCACCCTGTGACGCCAGTTCTTCTTTCCGCTTGGAAAAATAGGTTCCCTCCTTATCGCTCTGCATTACTGAGGCCCAAAACCTTCAAACCAGCATTTTGCTTCCAAAAGTTTGTCTTCCTCCTTCTCGCCATCATGAATGATGCAAAGTCTGCTCCGGTGTTCAGGTTTTGCAGTTGTGGGCAAAAGATGTCACAATCCAATCCACACTCCTTGTGCGTTTTACTGCCTGATCCACAAGCATGATATACGGGCCTGTGACTACTGTCGTGCATTTTTACTGTCTACCTTAGAGGATCGCCTTGCCTGCTTGCTCCTTGGTTGCCCGAACGGATGGTATCCACCCATTTGCTTGAAGGAGGCATGGAAGATGGTTTCCACGGCTACGGGTTCTGCCGAGCAAGTTGGCTTTGGAAGAGGAAGTGGCTCAGGCCACGGCGCATTCTTCCTCCGCTTCGGTCTTCAGGTTGCTTCGGTTGTGTGTGTCATTTTGTGGGTGCATTCCAGGAACTCTGCCAGTCTCTCCCTACCTTCGGGGAGAAGGAGACCCAAGAATAGTGTCGCCAATACTCGTGGGATCGAGAGTGCTCTGGGGCTTCCAATTCCTGCACTTCTTTGGAGTTCCTGGCTTCGACTTTGGTCACTGGATCCACGGTGATCCTGTCTGGCCAGTTGACCAATGATCATGCCGACACTCCAGCTGAGATCTTTCTCAATCCAGTTGAGCCTATCCTTTATTCTGAGGAGATGGACATCTCACTTTCAAGGACTCCCGGTTCTCTCTCTGGAGGGATGGGGCAGGCCACTGTCCCGCTGCCTCCTACACCAGAGCCCTTGACCAAAGGGTGGGTCAGCAGTCGCCGGCTCCCTCCAAGACTCCTCGCAGATTCCCCCATCTAGGTCGGTTACAGTCCCACTCTGGTAGCCCAGACTCAGGCAGCCCGCGCAGATTTCAGTGCTTGCTCTCCAAGTGCTCTGGCAAGCGGTGCTGCTGCTAGTCCTCCTTATCCTCCTTGGGTGAGGAGAGGCACTGGCGCAAGTTGCATCGGTGCTACGAGGAACTCATGTGGCAGCAGCTTCTGTTTTCCCGGGTGAAGCCACCCTTGGCGCTCAACCCAGCCATAACTGCGCTGCCATTACCAGAGCCGCAGCAGACCCCACCCCGACAGGAGCTATCCCAGATGGTCCCAGCACAGCCCACTCCAGCTTCTCCACCAGCCGGCTTTAGACACTGCTTCCAGGTTTTTTCACCTGGCACACGACCGACCACCAGATCCAGATTCCACTGAATTCGACCCGGTGGGGAGGAAGAGTTTTCTGATTAGCTCATGTGTTACTCTGCATCATCTCACATCAGGCTCACCATGCTACCTACAACAGGCACCTGTGGTCGATGCTGGTGTAGTTATTTGCATCCTTGCCTGATCCGGAGGAATCTAGGCAAGCTATTGCCCTCTCAGTACAAGGTCTGGAGCTTACCAAGCAACAACATCATATGACGTCAGTGACGTGGCCTCCAGACTGGCAGGGACAGCGATCTGCATCAGGCGGATGGCATAGCTTCATCTGTCTAGATTGTCACTCCTTGCCCAGCGTAGGGTGATTTCCTTCACTTTCTGGGGGACCTGTCTTTTCTCCTGTAGGGCAAGGAGGAATCTTCAGTGGCGTCTGTTGTCCTCCCAGCCACGGGGGACACCTCTTCGGTTTGACCAGCCTTAGGCCATATTGACCTAGTATGGCAGAAGGGTCTCTCCTCCTTGCGTCTCCCTGCCGGAGGCTGAGGGAATCTGTTCCTTCAGGGCACTACAAGGTCCCCTCCAAGGGACTTGGTACTCACCTGGCAGTAATGAATAGTGAAGATTGATAAGGGAAGATATGAAAATTATGTACCTACTGTAATTCTTGATCTTCTCTTGTATCTTCACCATTCATCACTGATTCCCGCCCACCTTCCCCTCTTGGGCCTCAGCTCTTGGGTGCCGCCTCCACCCTGCTCGCCCTCCCCCTCTTCGAGGCCAATTGGGGGCAGAAGTCCCCCTGGTACCTCAGTTTTCTTCTGTAAAAAGTCAGAGCGCTCATCCTAAGGTTTTCGCCCTGGCCTCGGAGGGAACTCTCTGGGATTCTCAGTGGGGTGCACTGTGGTATCCTCCTTAATTTGGCACAGATGCCCACCTGTTTTTCTTCTTCTTGAAGTGGGGACTGCGTCAGTGCATCTTGTTGGAGAACCCGTAGGGATTTTCCTCCACCTTTTCTCTCTTCTCACTTTCCCTCTACCTTAGAGGTCATTCTGGACAGAGTCTTCTCCTCCCCTTGACTAAGCCATCAGGTGTTAAACTGTAGAGGACAACGTTCCAGGACTTTGATCCCAAACGTGGGTTTAGGGGTGAGAAGGGGGGCTGGACTCTGCCATGTTTTATATTCTGCAAGACCATTTCAAATTCTATTGTTCTGTACCTCCGTCCAGTGGTCCCTGAACTTGACGGGATCCTTGCTCCAGTGTCTTCATACCTTTCAGGTTTTTGAGGCTAAAATGTTTCCAACTCAGCATGGCTGAGGGCCCCGCCCTTTCCCACAGGCATGCTATATCCTTCTCTTTACTCTTTCTCTCCTTTCTCCCTTTTTCTGTGTTGCTGCCCAACGGTTGGGGCCATATGGCCTCTTAGGTTAAAAAGTCCAATCCCTCTGTCCTCTGGTCGGCTTCTCCCTTTATCAGTTTATAACCTTTCCTTTTCCTATCCCTCGGCTCTCTTGCCTCACCTTAGTTTTCTATATCTCCCTTTGTTTCATACTCTCTGGCAGAACAGCACTGAGGTGGTGGAATTTGCAGTGCCGAATGGCCAACCCTCATGTGCCACGCAATGCGTCTGCATCATGGGCGGTGCCATTGCCGCCGACTCACCCCCGAAAAAAAAAAAATCCTCCGTGCGGGTGCACACCACCGTCTTACATCAATCAGTAATGAATGGCGAAGATACAGGAGACTATCTAAAATTACAGTAGGTACATAATTTTAATTTATGGTAAGTTCTTACATTTTTTTGCCATTTATAGCACATCAGCATTGTGACTTCATTGACAGTATCATCACAGTTCACCAATTCGGCAAAAGGTGATTGACCCTTTTTCGTCAGTTGTGAAGTCTCAGAGAGATCAATATGCTGAAGAGGTATGAAGTGGAATAGAACTAGATACTGTTAGCAGACTGGCTCAGAGCAGTGTTTTCAGGAGCTCATTTAATTTGAGAATTTTCTGTATGATTCAAAAGCATGAAAACCAGTATTAGATGGATAATATCTCCAGGAACAGTTTGATAAAAGAAAAAGAAGAGGCAGAATGGTGTAACCCAAGACCGCCATGCATGACTTCTTTCAAACCAGAAGTGGGCTTGCCAAATAGCTTCATGCCGCCTAGCCAGCCTGCAGCCAGTTAGAGCAGTGCATCTTTGGACTTGCGTCACACTTCATTGAGGTCCTTACAAAATTGGTAGAAAGACAATCAAAAAATCGATTCTTACACGGAGAGTGTCGTTGAGGCACAGGTCAGGAAGCATAGGAAAACCAGGAGCAGTTTCAGAATTTGCAAATGTTTTATTTTTCTCAACAGCAAAATAAAAAATGTGTTTAGTATAACTATTTACAAAGGCAGTACAGAGAAAACAAAGTCCTTCTGAGGATATCTCTTAATTCCAAGTTTGTCTCTCACTCTCCTTGTTTCACTAGCAAAAGCATAGCTACTCTTTTTATAACTCTTTGGGAACTCACTAAGAGAGCCTGTTTCTCACAGAATGTTCTTGTCATTTTCATTCCTTGCAGGTGGAGCTAAACAGTACATCGTGAACCAGAATTGACCTCTTGTTTACAGCTCTGCAAAAGGCTTAAAACTGCATCTCATGTTAACCCTTTGAGTTCCAAATGGCTTTTTGCAATCATTTCAAGAGTACAGTGGAATCCGCTGAAATGCACACCGATTTTGCACAGAGAAAATGTGCATTAAAGCGGAATGTGCATTTACCTGAAATTGCATGTCTGCGGTTGGATTAAAAAAACGTGGACACAGTTAAAGCATCGACTTTCTATTTCTCACAAAAGCAACAAAAAATGTGTTTTTCCTTTTGTAAGCCAAATCACCAGTATACTTGCATTCCACATAGGGCTTGTGTCCCACTATTTACGCCCATCTCACCGTTTTCTCTTCCGAAAATGGAAAAAAAAACAGCTGCTGCACCTTGTTTTATGGCTAAAAAATGAAAATGCACCTCATCTCCTACCTTCCCTCACTACTCGCTGAATAGGGACGACCAACAAAGAAATTGTTTTTTTTCTATTTGTAAGCCAACTTGTGGCCGTCCCTCATAGTGCTTCTCTCCTGATATCCCCACCCCATCCTCGTTGTTTTTTCTCCTGAAAGCAAAAAGAATGAAAAAGCACAGATGCTTCACCTTTTTAGGTTTTAAATCAAATGAAAGTGCACCTCTTGTCTCCTACGTTCCATAGCTGGAGAGAACTGGCATCACATTCTTCTGCATCAAAGTCTTCTGGGAAAGGAGAGTGAATTCGGAGCATCTACCCTCCCTGATAGAAAGAATTCTGCTGCCGCTGCATCAGTAGTTTTTGCTACTAGGTAGGAAAGGTGTTAAATACAGCTATAACACCACATTAAAAGATATTAAAACACCTGTGCACTTAACAGGTGTCAGTTACATTAGCAGAGATGTGTTACTAAGATTAGAGGATGTGTACCTAGCGGAAATGTGTACTTATCCAGTGTGCATTAAAACAGCTTTTTTAACATTACATATATAGGGAAAAAAACGGGAAACAAGAAAAGTGTGCATTTAACCGGAATGTGCACTTATCCGAAGTGCACTTAAGTGGAATCCACTGTATAACTGTATACAGTTTTAAACAAAGGTACCAGTGACATTTCCACATAAAGATTTACATATATTTTTTATAACTGCAGAAATGCAAGGAGCAAGAAAAGACAGAACAGCAAGTGGAGGCAGAGAGACAGTGAGAGGTGAAGAATTGCAAAATCGTCTGCATAACGAATGTGACAGGGCCTTATTCAACCCTGTCACATACCCCCCTCTTTAAGAGGGAACCTGTTTTACAAAAACAGGTTTCCAAAGCATTCTCTTAAATTCCCGTCGAACATTAGCTTATAACCTTTTACGGTTCCATGCATACACAGCATAGCAAACAGAGAAGTTGCAACTCACATTTTCTCAACCTTTGGAATTCTCCATTCTTGATCCATATCTTGACAGAAAATCATCATTGACATTCTCTTTCCTAGATTTATGCATCGCTTTAAATTTAAATGGCTGTTGTGCCAGGTACCATCGTGTGACTCTAGAATTTTTATCCTTTGTTTGGTTAAGCCAACAGAGGTGATTGTGATCTGTTATAAGGTTAGCTCCTAGTAAGTAAAACTTAAAGGACTCCATGGCCCACTTTGCCGCAAGGCATCCTTTTTAATGGTGGAGTACCTTTTTTCAAACATGATATCTTGCTGTATTCTGACAGTAGCAGTGAGTCCCAACCTTCGAACTGCCCCGGAGATGAAAGAGTTAACTTTCCATGCCAGGCACAGAACGCTGAGCTCGAACTCTGTTGAGACTCTGTCTGTTGCTGTTTAAACTCAAACCGTCAGATTCTTTACTCTGCCTCACTGAACAGTCGCTCCAGAGATTTCTCCTTCTGCTCGGTTCAATTTGTCGGTTAAAGTACTGCTTTTCTCGGTTTTCGACCGAATTTAAACCGTAACCTGTCGGTTCAGTCTTTGTCTTTGGTATTTGTGAGTACTAGATAGGTTATATTTTATTCTATTCTGTGTGGAACTTGTAAACGGTTCATCAGTTCGGTTTGAACCGATCAAGTTGTTACAAAATCTTAATTTGTACTTTTAAAGTGTGGTTACCGGTTCTTATCGGTTCTAAAAAAAAAAAAAAACAGATTTTATTACGGTTTTTTCCACGACCCGTGACACGGTCAGGAACCGATAAGAGGGTCTTGCCTGGCGGATTGCCATTAAAAGGCTAAGTTTGGTTAGGACTGGCACAATGTCCGAGAAACCCAAAAGAAAAACCCGGGCCCACTGGGTTTCAACACTGTAGTGTGTGTGGGGAAGTCTTTGCTAAGGCTGACCCACACACCACCTGTGTTTATTGTCTGGGGTTTGACCACCTCAATGCAGACTGCCAGATTTGTAAAAATTTCACTGCAGCTACCCTGGAAAAGAGAGTTGGTAGGCTCAGGGAAAGGGAGGCCAAAAAAGTCCGCTGATCTGGATGGCTAGCCCGGTTTGGTTCAAACCGAACCAGAAGGAGTGCCCTCTAACCAGGGCGAGACTTCTTCGGGCAAAAGGAGAGCCAATTCTGAGGAGTCAGTTCCGGCTAAAAGAACTAGAAAAGAAAAATCAGCTGGTGTGGATCCAAAACTTTCTTCTCCAACCGCTGAAGAAATAGCCAAAGCGATCAAAATTGTGCAGTCGCTTTCCCCAGTTCCGACCAAACCAGCACCATCAGGCAGGCGCTCGGTCGGTTCGGCCGGTTCCACCGGTTCAACAGTATGATTTAGAGGAATTTTATGAACCGGAGGAGGAGGAAGAAGAGTATGAGGAAAGTGAATGTGGTTTTGGAAGTCTGGATGTGCCTATTGACCCAGACATCTCCCCAGACAGACCTTCAGGAGTGTCTCCTCCTAGGCTTTCTGAGTCCCCCTCCCATTTCATGTTTAAAAAAAAAAAAGTGGCTGAAACCCTCCAGCTTCCTATGGAAGAAGCTGTGGATGACCAGGAGGAGCCTGACTATGTAGAAATGATGGATATCCCAGAGTCTAGGAGGCTGTCTATTCCCTTACACAAATCTTTTGGGAAACAGACATTTAAGATTTTAAAGACTCCTAACACTATACCTCCTGTGGATAAAAGAATGGACAAGAGGTATACATTGTCAGGCTGAGATACGGAGTTCCTTACACAACAATGCAGCCATGTTGGGGTAGTGCAGGCTGCAGCCTGTGATAAGGCAAATATTCCCTTGGCTTCACACACCCCCGGACAAGGACTCCAGGAAGATTGATGCCATGGCAAAGAAACCGTACATGGCAGCATCCTTGGGACTCAGACAGGCCAATTATGTGGCCTATACTGCTAGGTATCAGAAATCCAGATGAGACACTGTTATGGCTTTAGCAAAACAGGTCCCTGGCCAGCTTGCCAAGGAGCTGGAGCAGGTGGCTGCTGATGGTATTGAGGCATCCAAGGTGCAATTCCATGCTGCAATGGGCTCCAATGATGTGTCATCTAGAGTCATGGCTATGTCTGTGGTACTTCGAAGAAGGGCTGGCTCAGATGTACTAGCCTGTCATAGGATACCCAGACTAAGGCCATGGATTTTCCTGTTGTGGGTAATTCTCTGTTTGGGGAGCAGACAGAGAATTACATGAAGAAAATGGACAAATATAGGACCACCTATAGGAGTGCACAGGCCAAGGAAATGCAGGCCACTCCTCAAAGGCAGCATCCCAGGGGCAGGGGCAGGCCTTTTCATAGGCCTTTTTTACCAAGCCCAGGCCTCTTCTGCTTATGCCCCGAGGGGTTCTTTAGAGGGAGAGGCAGACTGGGTACAAGCAGGCCTGCTTCCACCCCTCAGCCCAAAGTCCCTGCCAAACAGGCACCCTGATGGGGTTGCCAGGGCCGATTCTCAACTACCTGTAGGGGGAAGGCTAGCTTACTTTGTCCAGGACTGGGAGTCTCTGACATTGGACAAATGGGTCCTGGAAGTAGTAAGCCAGGGACTGGTTCTCAGCTTCAAAAAGTTTCCAAAGATGAGAACCAGATCATTTCCACCTGCAAATCCCTCAGAGACACCTGCCCTAGAGGCAGAGGTCTCTTCCCTCCTAGCTCTCAGACCTGTGGAAAGGGTTGCACCCCTACACCAGGGTAAAGGGTTGTACTCCAGGTACTTCCTTACCCCAAAAAAGACAGGAGAATGCGGCCCATCCTGGATCTCAGATACTTAAACAAGCACCTTTTAAAAACAAAATTCAAAATGGTGACTCTGGGAATTATTTTACCTTCTCTAAGGCCAGGGGACTGGCTAGTGTCCCTGGACCTCAAGGATGCCTACTTCCATATTCTCATCAGAAGCTCCCATTGAAAGTACCTCAGGTTCGAGCTGCCTTCAGGCCATTACCAGTTCAGAGCAATGCCCTTGGTCTGACCTCTGCTCCAAGGGTATTCACAAAATGCCTGGCAGTGGTAGTTGCTTCTCTAAGAAGGCAAGGGATTGCCATCTTCCCTTACCTGGACGACAGGCTGATCGTAGGCCAGTCCCCAGACCAAGTCAAGTTACACTTACAGATAACTCAGCAACTGCTCACCTCCTTGGGTTTCCTTCTGAATCTTTCAAAGTCAGTTCTAGAGCCTGTCCAGCTCCTCACCTTCATAGGCGCAGAGCTAGACACAGAAAAGGCCAGAGCTTTCCTTCCCTGGACAGAGGCAAGGACCTGTCTCTCTGGCCTCCTCATTCACCCTGCAGGTGTCTCGACCAGCAAGGCATTTTCTACAGCTCCTCGGGCACATGGCTGCTTCCACAGCAGTAATGCAGGGAGCAAGATTTCAGATGAGGGATATTCAGTTCCATTTGAGAGCCTTCTGGTCTCAAAGGAAGGACCCTCTGACCAAATTGATCCCAGTAACTCTAACCCTGATCCAGGCCCTACAGTGGTGGCAGGATCAGAACAATCTGGGACAAGGGGTTCCCTTTGTCACTCAGTCTTATTCTTTAATCCTTACTACAGATGCCTCCCTCTTGGGGTGGGGGGCTCACATGGGTGACCTGACCACCCAGGGGTTGTGGTCCCCTCAGGAATCTCTGCTTCACATCAATCTGTTGGAACTCAGAGCAGTATTTCTAGCACTTCAAGCTTTTTCCAAATCTGTTCAGAACAAACGTATCCAGGTCAGAACAGACAACACCACCACAATGTGGTACATCATCAAGCAAGGAGGCACTCGGTCTACGGCCTTGTGCACAGAAGCAATGAAGTTGTGGTCTCTGGCTTATTCCTTGAACACCTCCCTCATGGCAGTTCACCTCCCAGGCAAGGACAATGTCCTGGCAGATACTCTCAGCAGGATATCCCAGGGCCATCACGAATGGTCACTGGATCCCCTGGTCTTGGAGGTGATATTTTCCAGATGGGGCAGCCCCAGACAATCACCAGCTTCCCCTTTTTTGCTGCAGGCCCCCAGTGTTGGGCTCAGTCCCCCTGGATGCCTTAGTTCTCAGTTGGGAAAGGAAGTTCCTGTATGCTTTTCCCCCCTTCCCTCTCCTGTTCAAAGTGCTAGTCAAAATCAGATCTCAACCATGCAAGATGATCCTGATTGCTCCAGACTGGGCCAGACAGCCCTGGTATCCACTCCTACTGTCCTTAGCAGTCCATCTTCCCGTGTGTCTTCCCAGGAATTACAACCTGTTAACCTGTGCTCAGGGGAGGGTTTGGTATCCAAATCTCAAATCTCTCAATCTCAAGGCCTGGCTCTTGAAGAGTTAGAGTTTGCTGATTTACACCCCTCCCAAGGCGTAATGGATATTCTGAAGGCTTCTAGGAAACCTTCCACCAGGGCTACTTATAATTCCAAATAGAAAATATTTTATATGGTGCTCTGGAAGCATACTTCCCAGAGTCTGCTGATCTGCCCACAGTCCTTGATTATATGGTCCATTTAAATAGCTTAGGCTGAGACCAGCTACACTGAAGGTGCACCTGGCAGCTGTTTCTGCTTTTATTTCAGCAGGTAAGCCCTCTCTCTTTCAGCTCACCCTGTATTCTCCAAGTGTTTCAAGGGATTGCTTCACACCAACCCTCCATTCAGGGACCCTGCCCTGCTTGGGACCTTAATGTTTGCATTGCTCAGCTTATGCAACCCCCCTTTGAGCCTTTGTCTTCAGCAGAGCTTAAGTACTTGACTTGGAAAACTGTGTTTCTGGTAGCCATCACTTCTGCTAGACGCATAAGTGAATTACAAGCTTTGTCAGTGGAGCCTGATTTTATCTCCTTTCATAGAGATAAGGTGGTCCTCAGGACTAACAGGAAGTTCTTGCCTAAGGTGGTTTCAGATTTCCACCTTAATCAATCTATGTCTTTTCCTGTGTACTTCACTGACCATTCCTCCTCTGGCGAAAGGAGGCTGCACAGTTTAGATGTGAAAAGAGCCCTTAGTTACTACATAGAGCGTACCAAGGGTCACAGGTTTGACTCCCTCCAACTATTCCTTACTTATGGTGAGGTTGGTAAAGGGAAACCTGCCACTAAAAGATCCATTGCCAGGTGGATTGTCTCTTGTATCCAATTTTGTTTTGAAAAACTGGGTAAGGTTCCACCCTCAGGCCTGAGGGCTCACTCTACTAGAGGTACAGCTGCTTCCCTGGCTGCGGCCAGGGACATCCCTATTCTAGAGATATGTCAAGCAGCTACCTGGAAAACAGTTCACACTTTTACCAAGCATTACTCCCTGGATATCCAGGCTAGGAGTGATGCTCGGTTTGGCACAGCTGTGCTTCAGAGCCTATTCCCTAAGTCAGTTCTGTCCCTCCTCCATGGAGGTATTGCTTTGTAGTCTGCTACTGTCAGAATACAGCAAGACTTCATGTTGTTTGAAGAAAAAATTACACACCTTAGTAATGTTGTTTCTTCTAATGGAGTCTTGCTGTATTCTGACCTCCCCGCCTGCCCCTCTCAGAACCTTTGTTTTTGGGATGTGGGTGGGCAGTGCAGTGTTGGCACTCAGTAGGTGCCCATCTTGTTGTTTTCACCCCCTTTTTCTTGGGGTGAATGGATGTTGTATTTTTCTTTTTTTGGGTCTCCTGACTTGAGTCTTTGTTTTGGGACCAAAAAATGTGTTTTATGTTTAGTAGCCTGTTGGCTGGTGTAGGTTTACAGCTTCCACACAGGACCTTAGTGAGTTTAGCTCGTAAAGATCTGATGGGTTGAGTTTAAACAGCAACAGACAGAGTCTCAACCGAGCTCGAGCTCAGCGTTCCATGCCTTGCATGGAAAGTTAACTTTCATCTCCGGGGCAGTTCGAAGGTTGGGACTCACTGCTACTGTCGGAATACAGCAAGACTCCATTAGAAGAAACATTACTAAAGTGAGTAATTTTTTCTTCTCTGTCGTGCAATTTCCTGCTTGTGTATAGAATAGGATGTTTTGTCCCATCTATATTTTGATTTAAGACTGCACCTAGGCCTACCTCTGATGCATCAATCTGTAACGGAAATTATTTCTCAAAGTCTGGGCTTCTTAAAACAGGAGCTGAACATAATGCAGCCATAATGGCCCGAAAAGCCTCATCACACTCTGTGGTCCATTTCACAGTGTTAAGGAACCGTTTCTTTGAGTTCAATGAAGGGAGTAGCTAACGCTGCAAAGCTGGGAACAAATCTCTGATAAGAACCAGCCAGCCCTAAAAATAACTTGACATGTTTCTTGGTTTTGGGGACAGGGCTGTTGGCTACAGCTTTTATATTGGAAACCTCTGTCTTGACTTCTCCATTTCCCAAAACCTAGCCCAAATATCTGGTTTCCTGCATGCCCAGTGTACAATTGATAGGATTAATTGTCAGACCTACCTTTTTGATCGATTGGATAACTGCTTGTAGGTGTTCCAGTTGGCTTTCCAGTCTGGACTGTACACCACATCATCCAGGTATGCAGCACAATAACCAGTGTGGGGATAAAATGACATCCATGTACTGCTGGAATGTAGTGGGTGCACCATGTAAACTAAATGGCATGGTGGTGAACTGATAGAATCCTATTGGAGTGGCAGATGCAGTTTTGTTTCTGGATTCTTTAGCTAGGGTGATTTGCCAGTAACCCTTGGTGAGATTGATGGTACTGATATGCTTGGCACTGCACAGTCTGTCCACCAAATCTATTCTGGGCATAGGATAACTGTAAAATTCTGACACTTGATTAAGTTTCCTAAAATCAAGGCAGATTCTTACACCCTCTTTTTTGTTTGCAATCACCATTGGTGATGACCAAGCACTTCTCGACTCTGATACCCAATTCTTAAATTTTTTATATTTCCTTAACCATGTCTGCTCTTATCCGCTCTGGTAATCTATATCTTTTGTCTAATAGGGTGCGTATTCCTTGTCAGTCTTGCGTGCTTGACCTGGCACTGTGGTAAAAGTACTGTTAAATGTCTCTAGCATGTTACAAAGCACTGTGGTTTGGAGGTTAAGAAAACATTCACCTTTTGCAGCATCAGCAGTTATAATTTGTTCCAGTCTATCATAAGCTACATCAATATTTTTTTAATCAGTTTCTGGTAAAACTAGCAGAATAGTTTTGGTGTTTTTTAACCCAGTTCTTGAGGAGGTTAGCATGGAATGTTTTAGTTGGATTTTTCCTATCAGGGGTCTCAATCTCATAGTTAACTGTACCAGTACATCTAAGCACTTTATAAGGCCCTTGCCACTTCATTAACAGTTTATTTTCTGTACTGGGTAACAGTAGCAAGACCGTTTGACCTGGCTCAAAAACGTTTTCTTTTACCCCATGGTCATAATACACCTTCTGCTGGTTTGGGGCCTCTTCCAGATTGCTATGGGCGATTTCAACATATTTTGCCAGCTTGTTTCTCAGGGCACACATATAAGATGTAATTGATTTGTTTCTGATGGGGGTTATCTTCCCTCGTTTCTTTTATTACATCTAGTGGCCCTCTACGTTGTCTACCATACAATATTTAAAATGGTGAAAAACCTGTTGATGCTTGTGGCACTTCTCTGTAAGCAAAAAGCAGGTAAGTATTAGTCCCAGTCTTTCCCTTCCCCCTCTTACAGACCTTTTTAACATGCATTTTCGGGTTTGATTAAAGTGCTCAACAAGACCATCTGTCTGAGGGTGATGAGGGGAGGTTCTTATGAAAGTGATACCTAGCAGTCGGTACAGCTCCTTCAGTAATGCAGCACCAAAATTACTACCCTGATCAGTAATCTCTTTAGGTATGCCCACCCTGCTGAAAATTTTGTCAAGTTCTGCTGCCACTTGTGGGACTGTGACAGTACGCATTGGGACTGCCTCTGGGTATCAAGTAGCATAGTCACATACTAAGAAAATGAATCGATACCCTATAAGGGACCAACCACATCCATTACAGTTCTCCCAAAAGGCACTATCAAGGGTAGGGGCACCAGGGGCAAGTTTTTTTTTTTTTGTCACTGTGGCTACTTTCTGACACTCAGCACAAGAACTGCAATAGGCAGCAGCATCTTCATGAATTCCAGGCCTGTAAAATTTGTACAGCAATCTGGCAAGGGTGCGATCCCTCCCTGAGTGATCAGCCATAGGACTATCATGTGCTATCTGTAACAACTTGGATCTATACTTTTGTGGTATAACCAGTTCTATCTGGTCCTGTGTCTGAGGTTTAACCCAAACTCTGTACAGTAGCCCATTACATTTTTTAAACATCAGTTCACTCTGTTTTGGTGCCCCCGGGAGAAACATCTTTAGCTTGTTCTGAAACAAAATCAGAATCAGTGATCAGTTTAGTTTCAGCATTTTTATGTGTTACCCCTTACGTCCATCAGTCTTTTGTTGCTACTGTTTCTTCTTGCATAATCTTTCTTTCTTGGACTTCTGGATCTTGGAGCTCTGCTCAAACAAGTCTGAATCAGTATCAGCAGAAGGAAAAGTCCCCACCATCTCAGATTTTCTTTGCCTGAGCTGTTGTCACCACAGCTGCTGAAACATCAGGATTTACTTCCTCTTTAATTAACTCAGTAAATCCTGGAAAGTCATTTCCAGTAATCACAGGTACAAGTAACTTGGGTACTACCCCCACTTTCATTTGGTGCAGCACCCCATTAATAGTCAGTCGCTTGGCTGGTGGGATAGTATCGAGTGTCTCCGTGGATGCAGATAACACCAGTACCTGGTTCTTTTGGACATTGTTTTCCCAGCACTTCAATATGCACTAGGGTCTGTCTGCTTCCCAAATCTAGAAGTCCCTTCAGTCTTACCTCCCACCATCACATCTGTTAAGTACTTGCCCAAATTTGCTAAGGACAAATCTGCTCCAGTGTCACCCTTACTACGGCAGTTTCTTGCAGTATTACCTAGCTTATTACAGTTATAGCAAATAGTCTTTGGGTGCAGATTTGTTACCCCCATGAGAGTTCTTATTAGACTTGGAGTTTAAATGGCAAGAAGTGTCTTACCAGTGCGTGGCTGTTACCTTGGTGCTGTGGCATCTGTCTGGCCATTTGGTAGTCCTCAGCCAAAGAACAGCCTTTTTACCACTTTCTGATTGGTGTCCTTTTACCCAAAGCTGTATGTCTGTAGACAGAATGTTGATGAACTGCTCCATTGCAAGTGTATCGATCTGTGGGACTGTTTTGACCTCTGGTTGGAGCCATTTTATAAGGAGTTCTCTGAATCTGATGGGCTTCTCGAAGATTGTCAACTGAATTGTACTTCAGAAACCGGAATCTTTGCCTGTAGGTCTCTCCTGAAGTGTCATACCTTATCAGGATTTCTGTTTTCACCAGGTCATACTTTTCCGACTGTGCAATGTCCATATTGCTGTAGGCAAGTTGGGCTTTCCCTGTCGGGTAAGGTACCAGTCTAATTGCCCATTGCTGCTTTGGCCACTGGCAGGCTAAGGCAACCCTTTCAGAAGTTGTCAGGTATGCTGTAATATCATCAGAGGGGCACAACTTTGTAAATTTAAGGTTTTAAGTTTTTGATGTTTTTGTTGCTCTGCTGGCCCTGTTCCAGATTCTCCAGCATTGATAACTTGCAAGGCATCCAGCCATTGCTGCTCCAGGTGCTGCATCTCTTCTCTGCTTCTTGAGTTGCTTGATATCTTCTCTTTTTGTTGCATAGTCTGTCACAATCACACTCTGCGGGTCAAGCCCTCTGCTCCCACAGCGCCAAACCTTGAAGTGCAGTATGTGAACAGGAGACAAACAGGGTAACCCTCCTGTCTGTTTTGGGTCCGAACAACTACCAGTTTTGAGTCCGAGTCAAATATGAACCCTTTTTCGCTAGCCCGCCCAGTTAACAGTATCAAATATCACACCCTCTTCGGGGAAATGCAGTGCAGTACTTAACCCAGTGGGCACTCAACCTTGTTCACAATCCACCTTTTGACTCAATTGAGACCTAGGTACTTTTCTTACCTTGGTGCACATGGTAACACACTGTAAGCGCTTAACAGTTCTGTCAAACTTATCAACACTGTCCCGGCATTCACATTCAAAATGAGAAAAAGGCTCAGGCAGGATTTCAAGGAAGAACATTTACTAATATTAAAAATAGTAGAGGAAATACAAAACACAACTTATAACATTGAGTATACAGTCATACAAATTAAATGGATAATTAAAAAAAAGCCTTATTACTGAGTATCTAATCCTGCCCTAGTTTCAATTAATAAATAGTGGTGGTGGATTGCTTACTTCAGTAGAAGTGCTCCTGAGTGTGTGTACCGTCAGGAGTCCAGAGATGAAAAGCACTTTGTTCTCTCAGCTTTGACCATCTATAGAGAACAAGGTCCCACCAGAGGTCACAGTTCGGTGGTGATGCTGGCTGCGAGGACACTCGCACTTCCTGTATACCATATGGTCTCGGGCATTGCATGTTGCTAAGCATCCCACGAGAAAAATGTGATATATATATTTTAAATTGGTGAGCCTGCTTTATGGCAGGTCAGAATTACCCCGTTGATCTTCAGAGGAAATTCCAAAGCTGTTTTAATTAGTAGTGAGAAATTTAACAGGTATCTGTCGGACAGTGGTCAAACAGGAATTCAGCGTGTTTGCCGTTCATTTGCATCACCAGGTAAGAAAAAAGGTTTGTCTCCCCATACGATGCACAGGGGTAATGCCAAACTTCACCCAACAACTAACACACCAAAATCTGGCCAATGGAAAATCATGTACACAAATGCTCACAGCCTGGGAAATAAGATCCCAGACCTGCAGGCAATAATGTCAGAGGCTAAACTGGACATAGTAGCAATTAGTGAGACGTGGTTTACCAGTAATCACACTTAGAGACTTCAGTACCTGGCTATGTATTGTTCAGAAGAGACCGAGGGTGCCAAGAGAGTGGCCCTGTGTTAATGAAAATATCAAAGCTACACAGAAATTCAGAATACACATAATGAGCCAGAAGACTGTGGGTCACCCTGGAAACAGGAAATGGGGACAGCCATAAGAACTCAGGGGTTGTCTACAGGCCCCCAGACCAGAGGAGGACATAGACACATTACTGTTAGAAGATATACAAAACATGACAGCTAAAGGGAGGTTCTGATAATGGGAGACTTCAACATGCCAGATACAGATTGGTCCTACCAGCAGGAACATCGGCCAGAACTAGACACATAGTGGATTCCCTGCAGGGAGGGCCTCAAACAACTGGTACAGCAACCCACAAGAGACAGGCTATCCTAGATCTAGTACTGACTAACAAAGAAGGATCACAGATCTCCAGGTAGAAGGTCACCTGAGGCCAGTGACCATCACATGGTATGGTTCAATTTGGCTACTACATCTAAATCATCCCATTCAAAGGCAAAAATATGGGACTTCAGAGGAGCTGACTTTGATAAGATGGCCAACAGAGTTAAGCTAGCCCTGGCAAAAGAAACACAGGTGAGGAGAGTACAGGCAAAATGGGCAAGCATTAAGGATACAATACTTGAAGCAACATCCCATTGTGTTAGACAGAAAGGAAGTGTAAAAGAAGGAAACCACTTTGGTTCTCAAATACAGTAGCAGAAAAGGTCAGAGCCAAAGGCTGGCCTTCAGAAAATATAAAGGGAACACAGCGGGATGAAGATAGGAGGCATACCAAACTGCCTAAGGGAAGCAGGTAAGGCAGTAAGGCAGGCAAAGTCCCAAACTGAGGAAACACTAGCACGGACAGTAAAAGAAGGTGACAAGACTTTCTATAGATACATTAGTGAAAGGAGAAAGTCCAGAGGGGGTATTGCTAAGCTTAATGGAGAAAAGGGAGCATGTGAGGAGGAGGACCCTGTAAAGGCATCTATCCTAAATAGATACTTTTGCTCAGTATTTACTGAAGAGAAGGTAGGGCAGGGCCCACAGCTCAGCATCATGGACACAGGGGGGAGGGAGGTGAGCACTACTCCCTTCACAAAAGAAAGGGTCCTACAAGAGCTTGCTAAGCTCAGGGTGGATAAGGCAATGGGACCTGATGGCATACATCCCAGGGTACTTAAGGAGCTAAAGGAGGAACTAGCAGAGCCATTAGCAGAATTGTTTAGTGAGTCTCTGGTACAGGAGAGGTCCCAGAAGACTGGAGAAGGGCTCATGTGATCCCTCCCACAAGAGTGGTAGCGAGGAGGAGGCGGGGAACTACAGACCCGGTCAGTCTTACCTCAGTAGTGGGCAAGATTATGGAGGCACTCCTTAGGAAAGGATAGTGCAACACCTGGAATCCATAGGGGCACAGGATCCAAGACAGCATGGGTTTACAAAGGAAGGTCCTGTCAAACTAATCTCATAGATTTCTTTGACTGGGTAACCAGATGGTGGACCAAGGAGCAGTTGATGCCGCCTACCTTGACTTCAGCAAAGCTTTTGACACTGTTTCACATAGAAGATTGATAAATAAGCTAGGTAGGCTCGAGGTGGGTCAAGTTGGTCAACTGGGTGGCAAACTGGTTGACTGGCAGAAAACAGAGAGTGGTGGTAATGGTATACAGTCAGAAGAGATGCAAGTCACAAGTGGAGTACCTCAGGGATCAGTCCTGGGGCTAGTCCTATTCAACATCTTCATTAGTGACCTCGCAGATGGACTAGAGGGTAAGGCTTGTCTGTTTGCAGATGACACCAAGATCTGCAACAGAGTAGATGATCCAGATGGGGTGGGCAGAATGAGAAGAGATCTGGATAAACTAGCAGAATGGTCAGAAGAGTGGCAACTGGGATTTAATGCAAAGAAGTGCAAAATCATGCACATAGGGAAGAGAAACCCTGAAGCCACTTATAGGCTGGGAGGGAGTTGCTAGCAGTCACAAAGGAAAGAAAGACTTGGGCATCATCATCACTGATGACCTAAAATCATCAAAAGCAGACCTCTAAAGCAGTAGGTAAGGCTAGGGGGTGTTAGGGTGTATTAGTGAAGGGTATCACAAGTCGTAAGGGGAGGTAATAATCCTCTGTACAGACATTGGTTAAGGCTCCATCTGGAGTACTGCGTGCAGTATTGGAGGCCACACCTTCACAAGGACATTAACCAAATTGAGGCAGTCCAGAGAAGGGCAACCAAAATGGTGCAGGACTGCATCGAAGACACAATGAGGACAGATTAACGGAGCTCAATATGTATACCCTTGAGCAAAGGAGGAGAGAGGTGATATGATGAGACATTTAAACACCTTAAGGGCATAAACAAGGTGAAAGAGTCTAACATGTTTAAATATAAGAAAAATAGCAGGACAAGAGGACACAGCATGAGATTAGAGGAGGCCGATTATGGGGAATGTGAGGAAATTCTTTTCACAGAAAGGGTGGTAGATGCATGAATGGCTTACCACAAGTGAGTGGCTATGAATACAGTGCAGGGCTTCAAACAGGCATGGGATAGGCATATAGGGAGCAATACAAATGACTATGAATAGATAGGTCACTGACAGAGCAAAGGCCGATGGCACATTTATAAGGTAGAAAAAGAAATGGGCAGACTGGATGGGCCTTGCGGTCCTTATCTGTCGTCAACTTCTATGTTTCTATGTTTCTATGGAAGTTGCTTTCCTCCTAATAGGTCTAAAATGCAGCCCGTTTTATGGCCAGTTGTCCTGGATTTACAATAAATGGGTGTTTTACAGTCTGTTACAGCCTGGTATCATTATAGGCCCAGGAAGTCGCTTTTATAAGCCAGAAGTAACAAGGCCAGCATATTTTTTTTTCTTTAAAAAAAAAAAATCCAATATCCCATGATGGCCTGTGCTGACTGCCATATTTTCCCAGCAGAAATTCACAGTAACATTTATATCACAAATATTATACAAATAATAACAAGCAGATTGCTATCCTTCACATAGTCCACCATTTGAAAAAGGTAGTCAGGCTTTCAGGTTCTGTCACTGCTTGCTCTTTTTTTTTTTTTTCCATGACTGGTGCTGGCTATACAGTATCAGTCTGGACTTTTGCTTCTGCTTGTAGTTTGGCTGCCATTCTTATGGTAATCACTCATGGACTTGCTGCTGCAGAATCCATACATTCTGTGCTTCCCTGGTACCAGGTCTAGTACTCATGCATAAAACTCTTGGGTTAGAGTATGCACAACGTAAATCCCATTTAGGCTGACACCATCTGTCATTGAGGCACAGGTCAGGAAGCATTGGAAAATCAGGAGCAGTTTTAAAATTCGCAAATAGCATTTTATTTTTCTCAATAACAGCAAAATAAAACATAAAAAATACGTTCAGTATAACTATTTACAAAGGCAGTACAAACAGAAACAAATCCCTTCTGAGGGCATCTCTTAATTCCAAGTTTCTCTGTCTCTCACTCTCCTTTTCGCTGTAGCAGAAACATTGTTGCTCTTTCTTTAAGTCTTTGGGAACTCGTTAAGAGAGCCTGCTTCTCTCAGAATGTTCTTATAAGTTTACAGAATGTTCTGGTCAGTTTCATTCTTTGCAGGTGCAGCTAATCAGTACATAGTGACCCAGAACTAACCTCTTGTTTATAGCTCTGCAAAAGGCTTAACATTGCATCTCAGGTTGACCCCTTGAGTTCCAAATAGTTTTTTGCAATCATTTCAACAGTATAAATATATACAGTTTTTTTTTTTTGTGTGTGTGTATCTATTTTTCTCTCCTCTTTTGACACCCCTGCAGTCTTCTCCTTCGGAGCACCAAGGCCCCACACCCCACTCGACTCCACACCATCATTCTCCGACCTGCCATGCAGTCTTACCTTAGGGTAACCAGACGTATCCCTGTGTCGAGAGGGTCCCTCCGAGGTGGAAGTGCCTGTTGGTGAACTCCGTATCCCTTTGGCAAGCTGCTGTGAGGTTGTTTTGGGGTAGTCCTGGGCTTTGTGGTGGTGTAGGCCGGGTGCTCATCATCCAGTCATCAGGGAGTCTGTATTTCCATTTTTCTCCCCTTTGGAGCACAACGTGCCATGATGTTTAGGTATACACCGCTGTCCCCTGTGTGTGCCGCCCCTTCCCCCTCTTGGGTCAGTGTGCTGCGATGCCTCCGGTCTCCACTGGGGGTCAGCAGCCGCCAACCCGCATCCCCTTCCCCCGGAGAAGGCGAGCAGTCATCGGACGCTCAAGCTATCTCCCCAGATGGCTGTCATGTGACCAGAGTCTGTTCCCTAACCTGGATCACCGGTGTCACAAGTAGAAATCCAACTGCTGTGCTGACGGGCTGGCTAATATACAATTTTAAACAAAGGGATCCCTGTATTGGTGACATTTCCACATAAAGATTCACATATATTTTTCATAACTAAAGAAATGCAAAGGGGGAGAAAAGACAGAACAGCAAGTGAAGGCAGAGAGATAGCGAGAGGTGAAGAACTGCAAAACTGTCTGAGTGATCACTTCCTAGGTCTTGCAAGAAAATTTGGTTGCGCAACCAGATAGAGAAGAGACCGAAAAGGAGAGGATAGAATAGACCCTTGTGTTGAAACTCTTTCTGCATAACAAATTTAGGCAGAGCATAAAATTAAAGCCCTAACTGACTCTGAAAGATTCAGGAGCTATGGCGGTAAAGGCACTTAGAGTACTTAAGCCACAGTGACGATTTAAAAAAAAAAAAAAAAGGCTTCAATAAAGGCAAGAGTAAAGCAGCTGAAAATCATGGTGAGAGCTACAAATGTGAGAAATAGTGGGCTGTCAGAGGAGTCGGAGGGAGTGGACGCCAGGGCCTTTTCTACAACACTGGCTTGGCTGCCGGAGGTGTAAGGCCATGAAGATTTCAGTCATTAGGGCTTACTGAATTAATTTTGTGGAGGGCCTGTGACTTAAATGAGATCTCATGAACTATGCTTCTCGCCGCTTCTTCGGACGAATGAGACTGGGATAGCATGTAGAAAAGACAGCCGTCCACCACGAGGACCCTACTTTGATGGTGTTCCTTGATTCAAACAACATGAAGTCTTGCTGTATTCTGACAATATGCAGTTAGCACCAGCAATTGAACTGCCCCGGAGAGGAAAGAGTTAACTCTATGCAGCAGCATAGAACGCTGCTCTCGAGCTCTGGTTTAAAACCTCTGTCTCAGGTACTTCCCAGTGTAACCGTCGGATTCTTTATTCTGCCTAACAGTAAAGGCACTCCGGAGATTTCTCCTGTGCTGGGTTCGGTAAAGTTCAAAAAAGCATACAGTTTTTAAACCAATTTATTCTTTTTTGGTTTCAAGGTTCTGTCTACGGTACAGGTAACGTTGTAGATAGGTAGTGACTTATTTTCTGTGGAAATTTCCTCTGTTTCTGATCGGTTGGTCTGTTTGAAAACCGACCTTTTGTTTATATTTGTATTTTCTGGGATTTAGTAGTGGTGTTCTGGTTCCTATCGGTTTAAAAAAAACAACTTTTTTTTTTTTTTAAATTCCACAGCCCGTAACACGGTTGGTAACCAATAGGGGAGTATTACTTGGCTTGAAAACTATTAAGGATCATTTATTAGTGCGGGCATGTCTGAGAAACCCAAGATAAAAAAGTCCCACTGGGTTTCAACACTGTACTGAGTGTAGGGAGGCCTTTGCCAAGGCTGACCCGTACTGCGTCTGCGTTTGTCTGGGGTTTGACCACCTCAAAACAGACTGCCAAATCTGTAAGAGTTTTCCTAAAGCCACTGGAAAAAAGGTTGAGTATGCTGAAGGAAAGGGAGGACAAGTCCTTGGATCCGGATGGCCAGCCCCGTTCGGTTACGGCCGAACCTGAGGAGGTGCCCACTGACCTGGGCGATGCCTCCTCGTGCAAAAGGAGATCAGACTCTGAGGGGTCAGTTCTAGCAAAAAGGAAAAGAAAGTCAGACGGTTCAGATCCAGCACTGCATACTCCAACTGCTGACGAAATAGCCAAAGCGATCAGTATAGTACAGTCGCTCACTGCCAGTTAGGCGGTCGGTTCGGTCGGATCTGACTCCATCGGATTACAATCCAGATGCCTATTATAATGTGGAGTGGGAGGGAAACTAGGAGTATCCCGAGCATGATAATGATTTTAAAGGCCTGGATGTGCCCATTGAACCGGACATCTCCCCAGACAGACCTTTGGAATCTCCCCCTATGCTTTCTGAGTCCCCTTCTCACTTTTTGTTTTATAAAAAGGTTGCTGAAACCCTCCAGCTCCCATTAGAGGAAGCTGTGGATGAGCAAGAGGAACCTGATTTTGTGGAAATGATGGATATCCCAGAGTCTAGGAGATTATCTATCCCTTACATAAATCATTTAGGAAACAAACAATAAAAATACTAAAAGCTCCTAATTCTGTGCCTCCTGTTGACAAGAAGATGGACAGGAGGTACACTTTATCAGGTCCTGATACAGACTTTCTTTCACAGCAATGCAGTCATGTTGGGGTAGTTCAGGCTGCAGCCTGTGATAAGGCTAACATTCCCCTGGCTTCACATCCTCCTGACAAGGACTCCAAGAAGATTGATGACATGGCTAAAAAACAATACATGGCAGCGTCCTTGGGACTCAGACAAGCAAATTTCATGGCTTATGTGGCAAGATACCAAAAATCTAGATGGGACACTGTCATGGCTTTGGCCAAACAAGCCCCTGGCCAGCTTGCCAAGGAGCTGGAGCAGGTGGCTGCTGAAGGTATTGAGGCATCCAAGGTGCAATTCCATGCTGCTGTGGATTCTAATGATGTATCCTCTAGAGTCATGGCTACATCTGTGGCCTTTGTAGGTTGGCTTGGCTCAGGTGTACTAGTTTGTCACAGGATACCCAGACTAAGGCCATGGATTTTCCTTGGTAGGGAATTCTCTGTTTGGGAGCAGACAGAGAATTACATGAAGAAATGGATGAATATAGAACAACTTATAGGAGTGCACAAGCCAAGGAGCGGCAAGCCACTCCTCAGAAGCAGACCCCAAGGGGTAGAGGTAGGCCTTTTCACAGGCTTTTTACCAAACCCAGGCTTCTTCTGCTTATGCTCAGAGGGGATTCTTCAGAGGCGGAGGCAGATGGGGTGCAAGCAGGCCTGCTTCCACCCCTCAGCCTAAAGCCCCTGCCAAACAGGCACCCTGATGGGGTGCCCAGGGCCGGTTCTCCATTACCTGTAGGGGGCAGGCTGGCTTACTTCGTTCAGGACTGGGAGTCTCTAACATCAGACAAGTGGGTCCTGGAAGTAGTAAGCCAGGGTCTGGTTCTCAGCTTCAAAAAAATTCCAAAGATGAGAGCCAGATCTTTTCCACCTGCAAACCCTCTAGAGACCTTTGCCTTAGAAACAGAAGTCTCAACCCTCCTGGCTCTCAGAGCTGTAGAAAGGGTTTCCCCCCTACTCCAGGGCAAGGGTCTGTACTCCAGGTACTTCCTTACTCCAAAAAAGACAGGAGAATGGAGGCCCATTTTGGACCCAAGATATCTGAACAAGCACCTTTTGAAACCAAAATTCAAAATGGTGACTCTGGCAATAGTTTTACCTTCTCTAAGGCCAGGGGACTGGCTAGCTTCCCTGGACCTCAAGGATGCCTATTTCCATGTTCTAATCGGAAGCTCCCACCGAAAGTACCTCAGATTCGAACTGCCCTCAGGCCATTACCAGTTCAGAGCAATGCCCTTTGGCCTTGCCTCTGCCCCAAGGGTATTCACAAAATGTCTAGCAGTAGCAGTTGCTCATTTAAGAAGGCAAAAGATTGCTATTTTTCCCTACCTAGACAACTGGCTTATTGTAGGCCAGTCTCCAGAACAGGTCAAATCACACCTGCAAGTTACCCAGCAGCTGCTCACCTCTCTGGGTTTTCTGCTCAATCTCCCAAAGCCAGTGCTGGAACCTGTTCAGGTACTCACCTTCATAGGTGCAGAACTGATACAAAGCAGGCCAGAGCCTTCTGCCCTTAGAGAGGTAAGGAACCAGTGGCCCTGGCCTCTTCCTTCACTCTGCAGGTCTCGACCAGCAAGGCACTTCTTACAGCTCTTAGGACACATGGCTGCTTCCACAGCTGTAGTGCAAGGAGCAAGATTTCAGATGAGGGACATTCAGTTTCACTTGAGAGCCTTTTGGTCTCAAAGAAAAGATCCCCTTTTCAAGCTGATCCCAGTGACTCGAACCCTGATCCAGGCCCTTCAGTGGTGGAAGGATCAGAGCAATTTAAGACTAGGGTTCCCCTTCATCCCTCTATCTCACTCCTTGACCCTTACTACAGATGCGTCCCTTCTGGGATGGGGAGCTCACATAGGCGACCTCTTCACCCAGGGAGTGTGGTCCCCTCAAGAGTCTCTGCTCCATATCAATTTGCTGGAACTCAGAGTTGTCTTTCTAGCACTTAAAGTGTTTTCTGCATCTGTTCAGAACAAAGTGGTACAAGTCAGAACAGACAACACCACCAGAATGTGGTACATCAACAAACAAGGGGGCACTCGGTCTTCGGCCTTGTGCACCGAAGCAATGAAGTTGTGATCTCTGGCTTATTCCCTGAACACTTCCCTCATAGCAGTTCACCTCCCAGGAAAGGACAATGTCCTGGCAGATGCTCTCAGCAGGATTTCCCAGGGCCATCACGGATGGTCACTGGATCCTCAAGTACTGGGGATAGTTTTTGCCAGATGGGGCACTCCTCAGATAGATCTTTTCGCAGCCCCAGACAATCACCAACTTCCACTGTTTTGTTGCAGACCCCCAGTGATGGGCTCAGTCCCCCTGGATGCCTTTCTCCTCGATTGGGAAGGGAAGTTTCTATATGCCTTTCCCCCCTTCCCTCTCCTTTTCAAGGTGCTAGTGAAAATCAGATCCCAGCCTTGCAGGATGATTCTGATTGCTCCGGATTGGGCCAGGCAGCCCTGGTACCCACTCCTTCTGTCCTTAGCAGTCCATCTTCCCCTGTGCTTCCCCAGGAAACACAACCTGTTATCTTGTGCCCAGGGGAGAGTTTGGGATCCGAATCTCAAATCCCTCAACCTCAAGGCCTGGCTCTTGAGGAGTTAGTTTGCTGACCTACACCTTTCTCAAGGTGTTCTTGACATCCTGAAGGCTTCTAGGAAGCCTTTCACTAGGGCTACTTATAATTCTAAATGGAAAAGGTTTTCCATCTGGTGCTCTGGGAAGCATATTCCCCCAGGATCTGCTGACTTGCCCATTGTTTTGGACTATATGGTCTATCTTAACTCTTTGGGTATGAGACCAGCTACCCTGAAAGTACATTTGGCAGCTGTCTCTGCTTTTATTTCAGCAGGAAAGCCCTCTTCTCTTTCCACTCACCCTGTATTTTCCAAGTTTTTCAAGGGATTACTTCATACTAATCCACCTTTCAGGGACCCGGCCCCTGCCTGGGATTTTAATGTTTGCATTGCTCAGTTGATGCAACCCCTTTGAACCTCTGTCTTCTGCAGAGCTGAAGTATTTGACTTGGAAAACTGTTTTCTAGTAGCCATCACTTCTGCCAGGCGCATAAGTGAGTTACAAGCCTTGTCAGTGGAGACTGACTTTATTTCCTTTCACAGGGATAAAGTAGTCCTTAGGGACTAACAGGAAGTTTTTGCCTAGGGTGGTTTCAGATTTCCATCTTAACCAATCTATCTCCCTTCCAGTGTTCTTCACTGACCATTCCTCCTCTGGTGAGAGGAGGCTGCACAGCTTAGATGTTAAGAGGGCCCTTAGTTACTATATAGAGCGTACCAAGGGTCATAGGTTCGAATCCCTCCAACTCTTTCTCACTTATGGTGAGGTTGGGAAAGGTAAACCTGCCACTAAGAGATCCATTGCCAGGTGGATTGTCTCGTGTATCCAATTTTGTTATCAAAAAACTGGGAAAGGTTCCCCCTTCAGGCCTGAGGGCTTACTCTACCAGAGGTACAGCTGCATCTCTAGCTGCTGCCAGAGACATCCCTATCTTGGAGACATGTCAAGCAGCTACCTGGAAAATGGTACACACTTTCACCAAGCATTACTCCTTGGATATCCAGGCCAGAAGGGATGCTAGATTTGGCACAGCCGTGCTTCAGAGCCTATTCTCTAGGTAGGTTCTGTCCCTCTACCATGGAGGTACTGCTGTGTATTCTGCAGTTGTCATAATATAGCAAGACTTCATGTTGTTTGAAGAAAAAATTACTCACCTTAGTAATGTTTCTTCTAATGGAGTCTTGCTATATTATGACCTCCCCCCCAGCCTGCCCCTCTCAGAACTTCTACTTGGGTATGGGGTGGGCAGTCCAGTGTTGGTACTTGTTATGCCCATTTTATGTTTTTTCCACCCCCTTTTTGGGGTTTTGGGGTGTTGTGTTTTATTTTATCTTATGTTGTTATTTTTCTGGTCCCCTGACTTGAGTCTTGGTGTTGGGACCAGGAATAGGTGTTAATATTTAGGTAGCCAGTTGGCTAGTGTAGGTTACAGCTTCCACACAGAACCTTAGTGAGTTTTTGCTTGTAAAGATCTGACAGTTTCGGTTTGAAAATAGCCAGACAGAGCTTCTCTAACCAAGCTCGTGCTCTAAACTCCATGCCTGGCATGGTAGTTAACTCTTTCACCTCCGGAGCAGTTCTAATGGTGGGACAAACTGCAATTGTCATAATATAGCAAGACTCCATTAGAAGAAACAACATTACTAAGGTGAGTAATTTTTTCTTCTAGCTCATTTACGTGCAGGTTTTGTTCGAACTTGGACCAGCTGCCCTGAGTCCTCTGAGACCCTAGATGGGCACCCCAGCCTTCTCCTGACACATCTGTCATCAACACCTAGGAGGGGGGTTCGATACTGAAGTGAACTCCCAGGCATAGGTTCTCCTGCATCATCCACCATTGCAAGTCTCTGATCATGGTATTGGAAATGAGTACCTCTTGGTCTAGATTGTTCAGGGTCTGGTCCGATTGTGACCGAAGTGTCCATTGAGAGATCCTCATATGGAGCAGAGCGAGTGGGACCGTCTGAGTGGCAGCCGTCATTAGTCCGAGGAGGCAAAGGACTGACCTGGCTTCAACCCTCCTGTGACTGGACAGAAGACGGGCTTGAGTCTGATGGGTGTCTACCCCGTCCGGAGGCAAAAAGGCTTTGCCGATGGTCATGTCCAGAATCGCCCCTATAAAATGGAGGTGTTGGCAAGGGACCAAATGGGACTTTTCCCGGTTGATGGTGATAGCCAGGCTGGTGAAAACCTGCAGGGTAAAGGTAAGAGAAAGTGCACATGAGTTCCTCCCTGGACAGGGCCACCAGGAGCCAATTGTTTAGGTATGGGTATACCTGAACTCCTTGGGTACGCAGGTGGGACGCTACCACAAAGAGGCATTTGGTAAATACTCTTCAGGGGAAAGAAGATTACACAGTTTGGATTTTAGAAGGGCACTTAGCTACTACATAGAGCATACTAAGGCACACAGGAATGACCGTCTTTATTTCTCACTTACGGTGAAGTGGGGAAAGGTAAGCCTGCTACTAAAAGGACTATTGCCAGGTGGATTGTCTCTTGTATACAATGATGCTATGACAAATCGGGCAAAGCACTCTTTTTTTCAGGTCTGAGGGCTCACTCGACTAGTGGTACAGCTGCTTCTCTGGCTGCGGCCAGAGATACACCCTTGGTAGAAATCTGTAAAGCAGCCAGCTGGAAAACGGTCCATACATTCACCAAGCATTACTCTCTGGGCATCCAAGCTAGGAGTGATGCTAGGTTTGGTACAGCAACACTGCAGAGCCTGTTCCCAAAGTAGGTTCTGCATTCCCTCCACCTGGGGGAACTGCTTGGTAGTCTGCATAATGTCAGAATACAGCAAGACTTCATGTCTGAAGAAAAAATTACTCACCATAGTAATGTTGTTTCTTCTAATGGCGTCTTGCTGTATTCTGACCTCCTTCCCTGCCTCTTCTCTTAGAACCTAGTTTTTGGGAAGTGGGCTGGCAGGTACAGTGTTGAACCTCTGGGGTGTACCTTGTACCTCCCTCTTAAGGGTGGGGTTGTTGTTTGATTGCTGTTGCTTTTATGTTTGTGTGTGTGTGTATGTATGTATGTATATGTGTGTGTGTGTGTGTATGTATGTATGTATGTGTATATATGTGTGTGTGTGTGTGTGTGTGTATATATATATATATATATATATATATATATATATATATATATATATAATAATATTATCCTCCTTTTTCTTGGGTTCTGACTTGTCTTTTGGACCCAGGTTGTTGCCTTTTGGCTATAAAGTTACTGAATGTCCATATTTAGTACCTGGTTTGCTCGTAAGAATCTGACTGTTACACTGAGAAGTACAAGAGACAGACGTTTGAAAACCGAGCTCAAAGTTCTATGCTGCTGCATAGAGTTAACTCTTTCCTCTCCAGGGCAGTTCAAGTGCTGGGGCTAACTGCATATTGTCAGAATATAGCAAGACTCCATTAGAAGAAACAACATTACTATGGTGAGTAATTTTTTCTTGTCTTACATCATGAGTACCGGACATAAAGCCTTTGGCATTTAAAAAGGCTCTGAGATCTCGAAGTCCCTTTAAACACTCCTGTTTCCATCTCAGTAGGTAATAAGAACAATGTTTTTAGTGACCCCAGAGATGCAGGGGTATGTCTTGTGCAGAGATTGGAGACCGGATATCATACATTAGTAGAGGGTGCCTTGACCTTGGAGGAGGAATACTGAGGGATTTAAATTGATGTTCTTAGAGGATATTTATTTATTTCTCAGAATTACAACACCTTTCAGCCAGAGACTTCTTTCCAAAGGCTCCACATTTTGAATAGAGGGGGGAAACAAATGAACACTTACATGGTACAGTGTACAGAAAGGTTAACAATAAACACACAATAAGAGCTGTAAAAGTGCCAACGATGATTGCAAAAGGTTACAGGCAGTAATATTTGGTAATCGCTGTCACAGAGATGATATTTTTGAAGTACAGAGTTAGGATAGTTCTAGATGGAAAATATGATTCAAACAACATGAAGTCTTGCTGTATTCTGACTATTGCAGCTAGCCCCAGCCTTTAAACTGCCCTGGAGAACAAAGGGTTAACTTTCTATGCAGAGCATAGAGTGCTGAGCTCGAGCTCGGTTGAGGTCTCTGTCTGGAGCCCTTTGAAATCCAACCGTCATATTCTTTACTCCACCTCACGGAATAGTCGCTCTGGAGATTTCTCCTTCAGCTCGGTTCGAAAAGTCTGTTAAAGTCTCGGTTAAGTTGTTGTTTTTTACCGAATTTATTTCCGCATAGTCGGTTCAGTCTCTGTGGTACTGTGAGTACTAGATGGTTTTTTTTTCTGCTTTTCTGTGGGGAAATTATAAAGTGTTAGATCGGTTCGGCTGAACAGATCATTTATATTGAATCCTTGTGTTTTATTTTAGTGTGTGGTTACCGGTTCTTATCGGTTCTTTAAAAAAAAAAAAAAGTGTTTTGAACATTTTTTCCAACACCCGTGACACGGTTAGGAACCGATAAGGGAGTCTTGCCTGGCGGTTGCCATAAAAAAGATTAAGTTTGGTTAGGTTGGCCATGTCTGAGAAACCCATGAAGAAAACCGGGTCCACTGGATTTCAACATTGCAGTGAGTGTGGGGAGGTGTTTGCTAAGGCCGACCCCCACACCACCTGTGTTTACTGTCTGAGGTTTGAACACCTCGATACAGACTGCCAAATTTGTAAACATTTTCCTAAATCTACCCTTGAAAAGAGATTAGGTAGACTGAGGGAAAAGGAGGCCGAGAAGTCCGCTGACCCGGATGGTCAGCCCGGTTCGGTTCCAACCGAACCAGAAGGAGTGCCCTCTGACCAGGGCGATACTTATTCGGGTAAGAGGAGAGCCAATCCTGAGGGGTTGGTTCCTACAAAAAGGAAACTCAAAGAGAAATCGACCGGTTCGGATCCAGAGGTTCATGTTTCGACCGCCGAAGAAATAGCCAGAGCGATTCGGATTGTGGAATCGCTTCCCCCGGTTCCGACCGATCCGGCACCATTTGTTAGGGGTTCGGTTCAAGTCGGTCCCCCGGTTCAAGACTATACCCCTGAAGATTTTTATGAACTGGAGTTCGAAGATGATGGTGACGATGGTGAAAGTCTGGATGTGCCTGTGAAACCGTACATCTCCCCAGACAGAACTTCTAGTGTTTCCCCTCATAGGCTTTCTGAGTCCCCTCCCCACTTTCTGTTTTACAGAAAGGTGGCTGAAACCCTTCAGCTTCCTATGGAGGATCAAGAGGAGCCTGATTATGTGGAAATAATGGACATCCCAGAGTCCAGGAGACTGTATATTCCCTTCCACAAATCCTTTGGGAAGCAGACACTCAAAATCCTAAAGTCTCACAATACTGTACCTCCTGTTGACAGAAGGATGGACAAGAGGTACACACTGTCAGGCTCAGATTCAAAGTTTTTTATACCAACAGTGCAGCCTTGTTGGGGTAGTGCAGGCAGCTGCTTGTGACAAGGCAAGTATTCCCTTGGCTTCACCCCCCCCCCCAGACAGACTCCAGGATGATTGATGCCATGGCAAAAAAGCAGTAAATGGTATCTTCCTTGGGACTCAGGCAGGTGAACTATATTGGCTATACAGCCAGGTACCAGAAGTCCAGGTGGGACACTGTACTGGCACTGGCTAAACAGGCCTCCCTCCAGCTAGCCAAGGAGCTGGAGGAGGTGGCTGCAGATGGGATCGAAGCATCAAAAGTACAATTTCATGCTGCTGTGGACTCCAGTGATATCAGGAGTTATGGCTATATCTGTGGCTCTTCGGAGAATGGCTTGGCTCAGATGTACTGGCCTCTCAAAGGACACCCAGACTAAGGCCATGGATTTTCCTGTAGTGGGTAATTCTCTGTTTGGGGAGCAGACAGAGAATTACATGAAGAAAAATGGACGAGTACAAGACCACTTACAGGAGTGCTCAGGCCAAGGAAAGGCAGGCAACTCCTCAAAGGCAGCAGTGCAGGGGCAGACCTTTTTACCAAGCACGGGCCTCTTCTCCCTTTTCACAGAGGGTGTTCTTCAGAGGGAGAGGCAGAAGGGGGATGTGCAGGGCTGCATCCACTCCTCAGCCTAAGGCCCCTGCCAAGCAGAAACCCTGATGGGTCTGCCCAGGTCGACTCTCCTATTCCAGTAGGGGGCAGGCTGGCTTACTTTGTCCAGGACTGGATGTCTAGTACTTCAGACAAGTGGGTCCTGGAAGTAGTAAGCCAGGGACTGGTTTTCAGCTTCAAAAAACTTCCGAAGATGAGAGCCAGATCTTTTCCACCTGCAGGTCTCTTAGAAACCCTAGCCCTAGAGGCAGAGGTTTCATCTCTTCTGGCTTTAAGAGCCATAGAGAGTTCCTACCCTACACTGGGGCAAAGGTCTGTACTCCAGATACTTCCTTACCCCAAAAAAGACAGGGGAGTGGTGACCCATCCTAGATCTAAAATACCTCAACAAACATCTTTTAAAACCAAAGTTCAAGATGGTAACTCTGGGAATAATTCTTCCCTCTCAAAGGCCAGGGGACTGGCTAGCCTCCCTGGACCTCAAAGATGCCTATTTTCACATTCCTATCAGGTGCTCCCACAGAAAGTACCTCAGGTTCAAGTTGCCCTCAGGCCACTGTCAGTTCAAAGCAATGCCCTCTGGTCTAACATCAGCCCCAAGGGTTTTCACAAAGTGCCTGGCAGTAGTCGTTGCCTTTCTAAGAAGGCAGAAGATTTCCATCTTTCCATATCTGGACGACTGGCTCATAGTGGGTCAGCCTCCAGACCAAGTCAAGTCAGACCTGCAAGTGACCCAGCAAGTGCTCACTTCTCTAGGATTTCTTCTCAACCTCCCCAAGTTAGTTCTCAAGCCAGTGCAGCCCCTTACCTTTATAAGATCAGAGCTGAATACTGTCAAAGCAAGAGCCTTTCTTCCACTGGAAAGGGCAAGAGTACTAATAGAACTGGCTTCTTCCTCCAGCCTTCAGGTATCCCGACCAGCTTGGCATTTCCTTCAGCTCTTGGGCCACATGGCAGCTTCTACAGCAGTAGTCCAAGGGGCAAGATTTCAGATGAGGGACATTCAGTTCCATCTGAGGGCCTTTTAGTCCCAAAGGAAGGATCCCCTTACCAAACTGATTCCAGTGACTTGGACTGTAATCCAAGCCCTTCAGTGGTGGCAGGATCAGGACAATTTAAAGCAAGGGGTCCCATTTGTCACTCAGTCTCATTCAGTGGTCCTTACCACGGATGCTTCCCTTCTGGGCTGAGGAGCCCATCTGGGGGCCCCCACTGCCCAGGGTTTGTGGTCCCCTCAGGAATCCCTTCTCCATATCAATCTCCTGGAACTCAGGTCAGTTTTTCTGGCCCTGCAAGCTTTCTCTCAGTCAATGCAGAACAAGGTGGTTCAGGTCAGAACAGACCACCACCACCATGTGGTACATCAACAAGCAGGGAGGCACTCTGTCTACAGCCTTGTGCATGGAAGCCATGAAGTTGTGGTCCCTGGCTTATTCCCTGCAAACCTCTCTGATAACAGTCCACCTTCCAGCGAAGGACAATGTGCTAGCAGATGCACTGAGCAGGATCTCACAGGGCCATCATGAATGGTCCCTCGACCCTCTGGTGTTGAAGGTGATTTTTTCAAGGTGAGGCTCTCCAGAGATAGATCTCTTTGCAGCCCGAGACAATCATCAACTTCCTCTCTTTTGTTGCAGACCCCCAGTCTTGGGCTCAGTCCTTCTGGATGCTCTGATTCTGAACTGGGAAAGAAAATTTCTGTATGCCTTCCCTCCCTTTCCTCTACTGTTCAAAGTTCTATTCAAGATAAGGTGACAACCTTGCAAAGTGATTCTGATTGCTCCAGACTGGGCCAGACAGCCATGGTACCCCCTGTTGCTGTCCCTAGCAGTCCATCTTCCCCCATCTCTTCCCAGGAATTACAACCTGTTAACCTCCTCTGAGGGGAGGATTTGGTAACCAAAATCTTTAGTCTCTCAATCTCAAGGCATGGCTCTTGAAGAGTTAGTTTGCAGATTTGCATCTGTCTCGGGGGTTCTGGATATCCTCAAAGTCTCTCGAAAGCCCGCCACTAGAAAGACCTACTGTATAACTCAAAATGGAAGCGATTCAGCATTTGGTGTTCCAAGAAACATATTTCCCCAGACACTGCTGAATTGCCTACAGTTTTGGATTATATGGTCCAATTGAATGGCTTAGGCCTCAGACCAGCTACCCTCAAAGTGCACTTGTCGGCTGTTTCTGCTTTTCTGCCAGTGAGGAAGTTTTCCTCACTATCATCTCATCCTGTGTTCTGTAAATTTTTTAAAGGATTGCTTCATACCAATCCTCCCTTTAGAGATCCTGCCCCTGTATAGGACTTAAATGTTTGCATTGCCCAACTTATGCAACCTCCCTTTGAACCTATGTCCTCAGCAGAGCTTAAGTACTTGACTTGGAAAACTGTGTTATTAGTAGCCTTTACCTCTGCCAGACGGATCAGTGAATTGCAAGCCCTGTCAGTGGAACCTGATTTTATCTCCTTTCATAGGGATAAAGTGGTCCTTGGAACCAATAGAAGGTACTTGCCCAAAGTGGTTTCTGATTTTCACTTGAATCAGTCTGTCTCTTCCTGTCTTCTTCATTGATCATTCATTCTTCTTCAGGAGAGAGGAGGCTACACAGTTTAGATGTTAAAAGGGCCCTTAGCTACTACATAGAACTTACCAAGGGTCACAGGTTTGATTCCTTCCAGTTGTTCCTCACTTATGGAGAAGTGGGAAAGGGCAAACCTGCCACCAAGAGAACTATTGCCAGGTGGATTGTTTCTTGTGTACAGTTCTGCTATGAGAAACTAGGAAAGATTCCACCCTCAGGCCTGAGGGCTCACTCCACCAGAGGTACAGCTGCTTCCCTGGCTGCTGCCAGGGATATCCCTCTCTTAAAAATTTTTCAAGCAGACACCTGGAAAACAGCCCATACCTTTTACCAAGCATTACTCTCTGGATATCCAGTCTAGGAGTCATGCCCGGTTTGGCACAGCAGTACTTCAGAGCCTATTCCCAAAGTAAGTTCTCTTCCCTCCTCCAAGGAGGTGTACTGCTTGGTAGTCTGTAGTTAGTCAGAATACAGCAAGACTTCATGTTGTTTGAAGAAAAAATTACTCACATTAGTAATTGTGTTTCTTCTAATGGAGTCTTGCTGTAGTCTGAACTCCCTCCCTGCCTCCCCTCTCAGAACCTGGTTTTTGGGAAGTGGTGGGCAGGTGCAATATTGCACCTCAGGGGTGCTTCTTATACACCCTCCTCTTTTTGTTTGGGTGTTTGTTTTATTGTTATTCATATTTGGATTGTTTTTTTGTTTCCTGACTTGAGTCTTCCTTGGGAATTCAAAACTCTTGTTGGCAGTTGGCTAGAAAAAATTTTTACAATTTCCACATAGGATAGTTGGTGAGTTTTTGCTCATAAGAATCTGACAGTTGGATTTCAAAGGGCTGCAGACAGAGACCTCAACCGAGCTAGAGCTCAACATTCTGTGCACTGAATAGAAAGTTGACCCTTTGTTCTCCGGGGAAGTTTAAAGGCAGGATTAACTGCAGTTAGTCAGAAAAGCGCAAGACTCCATTAGAAGAAACACAATTACTAAGGTGAGTAATTTTTTCTTTTGGAACGTCAGAAGTGTCTTGTATTTTTCTTTTCACTATTGTGAAAAATCAATAACCTTTAATTTAAAAGAAAAAATAGAAGGCATATCTGGGCAGCCCTTCCCATGGGGGGTCATCCACAAGGGAACAAGGAGTGAGGTAATTCCTGCTGGGGAAGGTGGGTGAAAGGCTGTGCAGAGCAGAGGACCGAAAGGAGCTAATTGGGAGCTCAGAGGGAGAAAGAATAGAAACTGAGGGAAAAAATGTGAGGGATTCCTCGGTTTAGAATTGCATTTTTTTGCTGTGAGAAGGCTGGCAAGCAGCCATGGAAAGAACTATAGATGCACTTCACAAGACCTGCATATGCCCATGGTGCAGCACTATAGGGCAGACCTCTCATATAGGTCTTTAAAGCTGCTACTTGGTCCACAGTGTACACTTTTATCTCTCATTATTTCCTGGACATATAGACTGGAAGGGATGCCAGGTTTGATACTTCAGTACTTCTGAATCTTTTCCATCAATAGGTTCTAGACCCTCCCTCCCAAGGTGCTGCTTGGAGTCTGCAAGATTGCGTATCATCAATAGGAAACTCCAATTTTTAGAAGAAAAATTGCTGTAGTAATATTTCTTCTAAAGGATTAGTTGGTGTCCATATGGCGTCTTGATAAAAAAAACACTTCCCTACCTCTTCTTCTAGAACCATGAAATTAAAGATTTCTTAAGAATAAATGAAAATGTAATTTACTGCTTGAGTATTTAATTCATGCAGGCTTAGCAGTTTTTACTGATCTTACTTCGAGAGGACTCTTGCAGTAGGTAGTCACCTTGAGGACTGCACCCCCTGGTGTCTGGACCAGACACAAACTTTAGCTAGCAGTGTCTGACAGGGGACTGCCCATCCGACATAATTTGACAGAAGTTGGCTTGACACTATATAATGGGTGGTCGGCACGCCCACCTTCCAGTTCTTTCCCGCCGTCAACCTGAGCATGTTGGACCTTGCGGAGATCGTCGCTGCAGTTCGACCACTTTCTCAGATGAGTATCCATTTTTCTTCCTTTATCGTGTTTTTATTTTCCTTTTGTGCATATTTTTGCTGTCTTCTGCCATGTCGCATAAGTAGTAGTATGGTTCGTGTGGCGTGCAGCTACTGCACAAAGACTCTCACTCTCTCTGCCTCTTCTGCCTAGGCGCAGAGCACAAGGTCGAGGATTTGTGAGGCCTGTTCCAGCTTCAACCAGGCCACGTGGAAGTGCTGCTTGCAGGTCCTCGAGGCTCACCTGCTCAAGCAAAAATGGCCGCAATGGAAAAAGAGCCCCAGAACCTCAGAAGCACTTCCTCCTCTCCCACTGACTCCCATGAGCATAAGCAGAAAAAGAGGGACAAAGAGAAGCACAGGAACCAGGACAGGTCCCCCCCCCACCCGTGGCTGCCATCAGGCCTCTTGGGTGAGCAGTGGCCTTCTTTCTCCAGGAAGTTGGCTGCTGCCTCCAAGCCTGCCCCGCCTACCCAGGAGCAGCCCTTGGATCCCCCACTGCCACTGGTTACAGTGACCATGGGTATACCGGTGATGTCCAAGGCCTCCTCTGCTCTTAGGTCACTTTCAGCTGGTTGGTCTGAGCTGTCTGGTGCGGTTGGTAAGTCGCTCATCTGACCCTCCAACAAGTGCCTGGCCCAAGCTGTGAAGTCTGACTCCGTAGTCTCCAATGCCTGCCCAGCCGACAAGCTGGTCATCGGTCTATCTGACATCCGCCCGACCGATCAGCTCGCGTCAGGGTCTGACAAAGGCCCCGACCATATCCAGTTGCTGGATCTGCCACAGCTCTCCCCATTTGGCTCTCCCCACCAGGTCACCCCCTCCTGTCCAGATCTTCGGGGCACGAAAGATGGGGGTCGTCCGACAGGTGACTCCTTCCCCAGTTCACCTCAGGACCTGATGTAGGGTGTCCCAGGGATCCCTCTCGGCCCTCCTCCACTGGATCCTCTGATAAGGGCACTGGCACTGATGCTGGGCTTGCCTCCCTCCAGTCCGTCGTCTGACCCGGTTTTCCCGGGTCCTTCAGGGCCAAGTTTCGGACCCCCAGCTCCGTCTGTCTCCCCATCAGGTTGCCCTCTATTGGGTCATCTGATGCCACATTTTCCTCCACCCTACATCCTTGCAGGCTACCTGCCATTAGACTGTCAAATGGTAGGGTATTCTCCCACCTACCCCTTACCAGTTTACCCAATGCCCACCTACCATACGTTGGGCTGCCCACCATTGGGGTTTTCTCAAGGGTACCCTCTGGCCTACCAGCTCCCTCTGCCTCCTCCATCTCAACTTCAGGTGGACTTTCAGGCTATTCTTCAATCCTGGTTGTCGGAGACCAAGGCCCAGCTTGGTTTGGAGCTGGATAGTCGCAGCTCCCTTAGGGATGTCACCCAGGTTCCGCTGGAGCAGACACCCAGGTCTACCTCTACACCGGACATACGCCAGCCGATATAGGGCCTGACTGAGCCTGCAACAGGGCTGTCTGGCAAAACCCTTTCTGGCTTTAGGGAAGCTTCCCGTCCTGATGTCCAGTCTTAGGAGTCCACAGATCCGGGTTCGGATTCGGACTTCTCTTCCTCTGCATGGTCGGGATTTGAAACTCTTCCCACTGAGGAGCCTAGGCCTAAGGAATCTCCAAAATCCCCACCCGAGTACCCTTCTTTTGTAGACCACCTGAAAAATATTGTGGAGGTCTACGAATGGAAATCTGATGCTCAGAATCCTAAATGCCAGAGGCTGGCTGAGCATTTGGACATCCAAGAGGCAGCTCCCGTTCTCACACCTCCTTGGTTAGAGCCACATGAGGACCTGGCATCCACCATTTGGATGATGCCCTCTTCAGTCCTAGCAGTAGCCAAAAAGGTGGACTGGAAGTATAGAACGCCAGAGGGTAAAGACCACCTTATCATTCACCCCAAGGTGGACTTGGTAGTCATTGCGGCTGCTCATGACAGGTTCACTAAACCGAGGCATATGAGCACTTCTCCTCCTGACAAGGAGTTGAGACAGCTGGATCAATTTTGGAGGAAATTTTATTCTTCCTTCACTTTGATCATGGGTGTCTTGAACTATGCGGCACACATGCTGGTCTACCAGAATTCTCTTCAGTCAGCTGAAACCTGCCATTGAGGCTATGCTGGACTCTGAGACAAAATCTATCCTGGAAGACAGTATTAGGTCAGCCAAGGCTGCCTGCCGGCCCTCTCTGAGGGCCACGTATGACACTGTGGACTCGTCGGCCAGGGGCATTGCCCCGGCGGTCAGTCTTAGGCAGTATTCCTGGCTTAGGGTGTCTGGATTGGCACTGTACGTTCAGACAACCATCCAGGACACTTCCTTTAGGGGCTCTGCCCTCTTCGGAGGCGACGCCCAAGGCATCATTACCAGCCTTCAGGATAAAGGCAAAGCCCTAAGGTCAGTCCACATCATGTCCTGCCTTAGGTTCCTGGCCAAGAAGCCATTTTGTTACCAGGCTAAAAGGCAGACAAAATGGCAGCAGATGGCCAGATGTCAGTCAAAACGTTGAGCCCCTGCTGCAGTAGCCGCCCCGCCAGCCAAAGTTCAAAGGGCCTCAGGCACGGCTCTCCCCAACCCTCCCTCCCTCTCTTAACTTGCGGTCAACCCCTCCTCCTCCCAGTTCTCTGGAGGAGCCGGTGGGTGGAAGGTTTGCCTGTCATCTGCCAAGGTGGGAGGCAGTCACCACTGACATGTTGGTCCTTCAGTTGGTCAGGCAGGGCCAGACTCTAGAGTTTGTCGAGAAACCCCCAGACAGGTCTCCGGGGGTGTCTCACTATCAAAAGGTGCACATTCACCTCTTAAGGGAAGAAATCGAGGTTCTGTTACAAAAGGAAGCAATGGAGCCTATTCCATCAAACCAGGTAGGGAAGGGGTATCACTCCCACTTCTTCCTGGTCCCGAAAAAGACTGGAGATTTGCGTCCCGTCTTGGACCTCGGCATGCTAAACCTGTACTTACAGTAGAAACGGTTTTGAATGCTGACCCTCCCGGGTCTGCTGCCCCTCCTGCACAAGGGACAGTGGCTCTGTGCCCAGGATATGCAGGATGCCTTCCTGCAAATTCCAGTTTTTCAGGCCCATCGCTGCTACCTTATATTTACCTTTCGGGGGGGAGCATTACCAATTCAAGGCCCTCCCATTTTGGCCAGTCCTCGGCACCTCAGGTTTTTGCCAAGTGCCTCGCGGTAGTGGTGGCAGCCCTGAGGCACCAGGTCCAGTATGTGTTCCCCTATCTCGATGACTGGCTTCTGTCAGCCCCGTCGAGGGAGCAGGTGGAACTTTCTTCTCTGCTACCCTGGACCTTTTTTGTCCAAATCGGGATTACGGTCAACCTTCCCAAGTCCCAACTTGCCCCTCCCCAGCACCTCCAATGTATTGGAGCAGTGCTGGACACGGCCCAGGGTATGGCTTTCCTAACTTTGGACAGGGCGGAAACTTTGCAGGAACAGGCTCGTTTAGTAGCCTCCAGCAGGCGGGTCATGGCTAGGTCAGTTCTCCTACCCTTTGGCCTTATGGCAGTGGCCATCCCCACTGTCCCTCTGGCCAGGCTCCACATGTGAATTTTACAGTGGACACTCAGAACACAGTGGGATCAGAGGTCAGATGACCTAGACCACATAGTCATGGTCTCCAGTTTGATGCAGCTAGGTCTTCTTTAGTGGCAGGATTTTAACAACCTTACCAAGGGGGTCCTGTTCCAGTCCCCTCCTCCCACCCAGACCCTAACCACAGATGTGTCGGGGATGGGCTGGGGTGTTCACTTGGAGAACCACGGGACTCAAGGGCTGTGGTCTCAGCCAGAGCTCTCCCTGCACATAAATGTGCTGGAGATGAGGGAAGTGCTATATGCTCTTAAAGCCTTCCAGCATTTGTTTTGCCAGGGCCCACTATTAGGTCAGTCATACAATATGTGTGTAGTCTGGTACTTCAACAAGCAAAGGTGGCACTCATTCGTATCCCTCTGCAGGGAGGCGATGCGGGTGTTCAGTTGGGCAGTTCTGCATCGAGTACACCTCACAGCTGTTCACATTCCGGGTGTGCAAAACGTGCTAATGGACAGTCTCAGCCGCACCAGAGTAAGAGCCCACGAATGGGAGCTCAAGCAAGAGGTGGTCGACCACGGTTTCGACTTATGGGGCCATCCAGACCTGCATCTGTTTGCCGCCTCATACAATGCAAAACTACCAAGATTTTGCTCGCTCGCTCCTGGGCTTGGTGCTTTCTGGTGAGATGCGCTGTCTGCTTGACAGGGAGGTTTTTGTATGCCTTCCTTCCCTTTTCCAGTTCTGCAGAGGGTGTTGCTTAAGCTTCAAGCAGAAGGGGCTCACATGGTTCTGATCACCCCATATTGGCCCCAGCAAGTTTGGTTTCCGCTTCTTTAGCAGCTTGCAGTGGAGCCTCCAATCCCCCTGCCTCTCTGCGGGGCTCGCTGGTCCATCCAGGGCTGAAGTCCCTTCACCTTCACCTTCATGTGTGGCACCTCAGGACATAGTGGCTTCACGTTATGGAGTCTCCTCCAGAGTAGCACAGTTTCTGGTAGAGGCCAGAAAGCCTTCTACGAGAATGACTTATGCCATGAAGTGGAAGCGTTTTCCATTTGGGCCACCTCGAAGTGTTGGGACCCCTTTTCATTTCCCATTCCCCAGGTCACGGAGTATCTACTGCACCTTTCTGACCAGGGCTTGTTACTCTTCATTGAAGGTCCACCTGTCAGCTATTTCTGCCTACCACACCTTAGTGGCGGGAAAAGTTGTGGCTCAGCTGTAGGTTTCGAAAAACTTCCTGAAAGTGATCCTCCTCGTGAAACCCCCAGTGTGCAATCCTGCGCCTCCTTGGGACCTCAGTTTTATTTCGGAGAAACGGACCGTGCCTCCTTTTGAGGAAAGCACTCTTTTTAGTTGCTGTCACTTCTGCTCGAAGGATTTCTGAACTTCAGGCCCTGGTGTGCAAGGAGCCTTATTTAATTTTTCAGAGACCGGGTGGATCTGAGTACCAATCCTCAGTTCTTACCAAAGGTGGTTTCTGAGTTCACCTTAAACCAGTCGATCCAGCTACCAGTGTATTACTCTGAGTATTCAAGTCAGGGGGAGACAATTCTACATACTTTTGATGTTCATAGAATCTTGCGTTATACTAATAGAACCAAGTCTGTCCAGAAAACGGACCAACTTTTTGTTTCTTTCACACCCAAGAGGGAAGGTGTGGCAGTTTACAAACACTGTTTATCCAAATGGTTGGCAAACTGTATTGTTTTCTGTTACCAGGAGTATGATAAAACTCGCCCGGGGAGGTTGAGGGGCATTCTGCCAGAAGTATGGCTGCCTTGACTGCTTGCTTCAGGAATGTGTCAGTCGTTGACATATGTGCCACAGCCACTTGGAGCTCTGTCCACACTTTCACCAACACCAAGCAGTACAGTCTGGATATTGCCTCTAGGCTCAGGGCCGGCTTTGGCTTAGCTGTCCACCAAGGGCTTCTGTCCTGAACACTATGCTTTTCTGCAGACCTTTCCTGCCCCCCCCTGTGCTTCAGTTCCTTCTGATTCACACTTCTTAGGACTCTGTCCTCAAGGTGATTACCTACTGCAAGAGCCCTCTCGAAGTAAGATAGTACAGTTACATAAGAACTTACTGTAACTGTAGATCTTCGAGAGAGGCTTTTGCAGTAGGTAACCATTTTCCTTCCCTCCTTCCCCCATCTTCTGCTGCTCTTTTTCTATCTCTTTCTTAGGTTTCAGGAGCCTCTTTTTTTTTTCTCTGTTCTCCTGTTGTTCCCTTTGGAGGTCTCCAGCGGGAGAACTGGAAGGCTGACATAGGGACCGCCCACTTTATAGTATCACACAGATGTCGGTCACAGGTCTTCGGGTGGGTGGTCCCCCCATCAGAAAGTGCTAGCTAAAGTTTCCGTGTGGTCCTGATGCGAGGGGGCGCAGTCTTCCAAGGTGATTCCCCACTGCAAGAGCTTCTCTTGAAGATCTACTTTTACGGTAAGTTCTTACGTAACTGTACTTTTCCACACATGGTATACTCTTACTTTTACATTATTTAAAAATACTTAGCATAGATGAGATGGACGATCACTGCTCCCTTCTGGTCTTCAGCTCTAAACCTGCTGTTAGAATGCTAGGAGAAACCGATCAGAGTTTATTTTATTTTTTTTATTCTTTTTCCCTCATTCGCGGCTCGAGGGAACTCTCTCAGGCATCCTTAGCCTTATGCCTGCCCTGCCTGAGGATCGCTGCGGCCTGTGCCCGCTCTCCACCCCACCTTACAGCCTGCACCCCCGGTTTGACCTACCTGGGGAGGATAGCCTGACTCCTTACCTTGGGCTCCTTACAAGGCAGACTCTGGCATGCAGGTGGGGCCCGGTTGGAGGAGTGATGAGGCCGGCCAAGACGAACCCTGGACTGCGCATGGGGGATAGGTGCCATCGCCTATCCCATCAAGCCAGGTTTTTTCTTGTTCTGCCCATCCCCTCCCTCTTGCGTGCACACCCCCATGCTTGGCTCACCGCAGCCCTGCCAGCATCAGGCACACTATTACGTGCCGCCCATGCTTCTGTGGTGCACCCGATCTCCACCAGGGGCCTTCGGAGCACCGGGCATCCCATTATCCTCCCCATGGGATTGGAGAGCAGGCCAGTGGGCACTCTATCCAGTCCCTTCCCTGTCGACCCGCAGTGCCCGAGCTGGCTCCCGGGCCACCAGTGTGGCACAAGGTGTGGTGTCTAGCGCCTCAACCCTCAGCGCCACCGGGATGGCCACCAATCAGAGTTTGAACTTTAACATTCTGAAGCTCTGCCTCCAAGGCAACAACTTAGGGGCTGAGATAATGCAAGCTTCTATGAATCGGTAGTAAACCATTTAGAAGAAAGATCACTATGGTGAGTAATTTGTTTTTCTGTACTCTTATTTCAGATTAAAAAGGGTGTTAAGAGGAAAGCGGACACTACAACCCCAACATGTATAGTCACTACAAGCAGTGAGTCTTCGCCAACCCCTAAACTACCTAAATCTGCAAAACTAACTTCAAGAAGAGAAAGCAGACGACCAGTTAAACCACCAAAAAAAGATTTGCCTGACTCGCAGCAGCAGCAGCAGCAGCAGCAGCAGCAGCAGCAGCAACAGATTTGCAAGAAACATAAGTTATCACAGCACTTAAAGTATTGCAGTGGTATACTTAAAGAAATGTTTTCAAAGAAACATGCAGCGTATGCTTGGCCTTTTTATAAGCCTGTTGATGCTGAAGCTTTGGGACTTCATGACTATGATGACATTATAAAGCATCCAATGGACCTTAGCACTATTAAAGTAAGTGTCATTCAAGTTTAAAGCACAGCCCAGTTGTCTATAGTATGCTCTGTAGTGATTTTTAGGAAAGAAAATGTTCCAGCATCAGTGTTTTCAGCTGCGTACCACTTAAAGCAGATAGCTTGCACTTAGGGTTGTCACAGTATCAAATATTTGAGCATAACAGTATTTGTGTGAAAAATATTCAAACATTGATTACCAAGAAAACTTGCAGCATTTCTGATTTTGAGAAATATTTTAAAATCTAATTGAGGAAAACTGGAACATTGGTAATGTTGGTCACATCAGGAGAAGAACATGCTGTTGGAGCAGCAGAAATAAGAATGCAAGGCAGTTTAACATGGTATTTTGCGTTATATCGAGCTGCAGTTATTGCAGCATTTTGTTATAATAGTAGATTGTCATCAGTGTGAATTATCATTATATATCATATCCTGTTATCGTGACGTCCCTACCTGCGCATGCTACCTGGTAAAGAACATTAGTAGTTTTAAACCAATCCAAGCACTGATTTCAAACAACATGAAGTCTTGCTGTATTCTGACAAGTGCAGTTAGCCCCAGCCTTTAAACTGCCCCAGAGAACAATGGGTTAACTTTTCTATGCATGGCATAGAATGTTCATCTTGAGCTTGGTTGATGTCTCTGCCTGTTGTAATTTGAACTGCAACCGTCAGATTCTTTACTCCGCCTCACTGAACAGTTGCTCCGGAGATTTCTCCTGCTGCTCGGTTCGAAGTCGGTTGAAGTGTTGGTTTTCTGTCAGTTTTCTACCGAAATTTTGTTTCCGCATAGTCAGTTCAAGTCTGTCTGTGGTACCGTGAGTACTATATAGGTTTAGTTCTGTTTTCTGTGTGGAACTTGTAAAAAGTGCAGATCGGTTCGGCTGAACTGATCATTCAGGTAAATTTTGTTTTTTTACTTTAGTGTGTGGTTACCGGTCCATATCAGTTCTAAAAACAAAACGGGTTTTAGTAGATTTTTTTCCCAGACCCGTGACATGGTCAGGAACCGATAGGGGAGTCTTGCCTGGCGGTTGCCGAAAAAAGGGTACGTTTGGTTAGGTTGCCCATGTCTGAGAAACCCAAGAAGAAAACCGGGCCCACTGGGTTTCAATACTGCAATGTGTGTGGGGAGGTCTTTGCTAAGGCCGATCCCCACACCACCTGTTTATTGTCTGGGGTTTGCATCCCAGAGTCCAGGAGACTGTCTATTCCCCTCCACAAATCTTTTGGGAAACGGACACAAAAAATTCTTAAGTCTCCCAGTTCTATACCTCCTGTGGATAGAAGAATGGACAAGAGGTATACTGTTTCAGACTCTGATACGGAGTTCCTTTATCAGCAATGCAGCCATGTTGGGGATGTACACGCCTGTGATAAGGCAAGCATTCCCCTGGCATCACACCTGCCAGACAAGGACTCCAGGAAGATTGATGCCATGACAAAGAAGCAGTACATGGCATCTTCATTGAGACTCAGGCAGGCGAATTATATGGCCTATGCAGCCAGGTACCAGAAGTCCAGGTGGGATACTGTACTGGCACTGGCTAAACAGGCCTCCCCCCCCAGCTTGCCAAGGAGCTAGAGGAGGTGGCTGCAGATGGGATTGAGGCATCAAAACTTCAGATTCATGCTGCTGTGGACTCCAGTGATGTATCAGTTCATGGCTACATCTGTGGCTCTTCAGAAAATGGCTTGGCTCAGATGTACTAGCCTCGCACAGGATACCCAGGCTAAGGCCATGGATTTTCTTGTAGTGGATAATTCTCTGTTTGGGGAGCAGACAGAGAATTACATGAAGAAAATGGACGAATACAGGACCACTTACAGGAGTGCTCAGGTAAAGGAAAGGCAGGCAACTCCTCAAAGGCAGCAGTCCAGGGGCAGGCCTTTTCAGAGGCCTTTTTACCAAGCACAGGCCTCTTATTCCTTTTCACAGAGGGGGGTTCTTCAGAGGGAGAGGCAGAGGGGGGATGAACAGGCCTGCATCCACCCCTTAGCCTAATGCCCCTGCCAGGCAGACACTCTGATGGGTCTTCCCGGGTCGATTCTCCTATCCCAGTAGGGGGCAGGCTGGCTTACTTTGTCCAGGACTGGATGTCTGTTACATCAGACAAGTGGGTCCTGGAAATAGTAAGCCAGGGACTGGTTCTCGGCTTCAAAAAATTTCCCAAGATGAGAGCCAGATCTTTTCCACCTGCAAATCTCTCAGAGAATCTTGCCCTAGAGGCAGATGTTTCTTCTCTCCTAGCTCTAAGAGCTATAGAGAGAGTACTTACCCTACACTGGGGCAAAGGACTGTACTCCAGCTACTTCCTAACCCCCCAAAAGACAGGAGTGGTGACCCATCCTGGATCTCAGATATCTGAACAAACATCTTTTAAAGCCAAAGTTCAAAGTGGTAACTCTGGGAGTAATTCTTCCCTCTCTAAGGCCAGGGGACTGGCTAGCCTCCCTGGACCTCAAAGATGCCTACTTTCACTTTCCCATCAGGTGCTCCCACAGAAAGTACCTCAGGTTTGAGTTGCCCTCAGGCCATTATCAATTCAGAGCAATGCCCTTTGGCCAAACATCAGCCACAAGGGTTTTCACAAAGTGCCTGGTAGTAGTTGTTGCCTTCCTAAGAAGACAAAAGATGTCCATCTTCCCATACTTAGACGACTGGCTCATAGTAGGTCAGTCTGCAGACCAAGTCAAGTCACATCTGCAAGTGACCCAGCAAGTGCTCACTTCCTTAGGATTCCTTCTCAACCTACCAAAGTCAGTTCTCAAACCAGTGCGGCTCCTCACCTTCATAGGTGCAGAACTGGATACAGTAAAGGCAAGAGCCTTCCTTCCCCTGGAAAGGGCAAGAACCCTTATGGAACTGGCCTCTTCTTTCACCCTTCAGGTGTCTCGACCAACAAGGCATTTCCTTCAGCTACTGGGCCACATGGCAGCTTCCACAGCAGTGGTCGAGGGAGCAAGATTCCAAATGAGGGACATTCAGTTCCACTTAAGAGCCTTTTGGTCCCAAAGAAAGGATTCCCTTACCAAACTAATCCCAGTGACTCGAACCCTGATCCAAGCCTTGCAATGGTGGCAGGATCAGGACAGTTTGAGACAAGGGGTTCCACTTGTCACTCAGTCTCATTCAGTGATACTCACCACAGATGCTTCCCTGCTGGGTTGGGGAGCCCATTTGGGGGATCTTACCACCCAAGGACTGTGGTCACCTCAGGAATCTCTGCTTCACATCAGTCTCTTGGAACTCAGAGCAGTGTTTCTGGCACTGCAAGCTTTTTCCAAATCTGTGCAGAACACGGTTGTTCAGGTCAGAACAGACACCACCACCACCATGTGGTACATCAACAAGCAAGAAGGCACTCTGTCTTCGGCCTTGTGCCCAGAAGCCATGAAGTTGTGGTCCCTGGCTTATTCCCTGCAAACCTCTCTGATAGCAGTTCACCTCCCAGGGAAGGACAATGTCCTAGCAAATGCACTGAGCAGAATATCCCAGGGCCATCACGAATGGGCCCTGGATCCTCTGGTTTTGAAAGTGATTTTCTCGAGATGGGGCACTCCAGAGATGGATCTTTTTGCAGCCCCAGACAATCACCAACTTCCTCTCTTTTGTTGCAGATCCCCAGTCTTGGGCTCAGTTCCCCTGGATGCTCTGATTCTGAACTGGGAAGGGAAATTTCTGTATGCTTTTCTCCCCTTCCCTGTCCTGTTCAGGGTGCTAGTCAAGATAAGGTCACAACCATGCAAGGTGATTCTGATTGCTCCAGACTGGGCCAGACAGCCATGGTATCCCCTGTTGCTATCCCTAACAGTCCACCTTCCCCTGTCTCTTCCCAGAAATTACAACCTGTTAACATCCTCTCAGGGGAGGATTTGGTACCCAGATCTTCAGTCTCTCAATCTCAAGGCTTGGCTCTTGAAGAGTTAGTTTGCAGATCTGCAACTTTCCCAAAGGGTTCTAGATATCCTTAAGGCTTCTCGAAAGCCTTCCACCAGGAAGACTTATAACTCTAAATGGAAAAGATTCAGCATTTGGTGTTCTAAGAAGAATATTTCTCCAGACTCTGCTGAATTGCCTACGGTTCTGGATTATATGGTCCATCTTAATGGCCTAGGCCTCAGACCAGCTATCCTCAAAGTACACTTGGCAGCCGTTTCTGCTTTCCTGTCAGTAGGCAAGTCTTCCTCTCTGTCATCCCATCCTGTATTCTGTAAGTTTTCCAAAGGATTGCTTCACACCAATCCCCCATTTAGGGATCCTGCTCTTGATTGGGACCTTAATGTTTGCATTGCTCAGCTTATGCAACCCCCCCTTTGAGCCTTGTGCTCAGCAGAGTTTAAGTACTTGACTTGGAAAACTGTGTTTTTGGTAGCCACTACTTCTGCCAGACGCATCAGTGAATTGCAAGCCCTGTCAGTGGAATCTGATTTCATCTCTTTTTACAGAAATAAAGTGGTCCTTAGAACTAACAGAAAGTTCTTACCTAAAGTGGTTTCGGATTTCCACCTCAACCAGTCTATATCTCTCCCTGTTTTCTTCACTGACCATTCCTCCTCAGGAGAGAGGAGGCTACACAGCTTGGATGTGAAAAGAGCCCTTAGCTACTACATAGAGTGTACCAAGGGTCACAGGTTTGAATCCCTCCAGTTGTTCCTTACTTATGGAGAAGTTGGTAAAGGCAAACCTGCCACTAAGAGATCTGTTGCCAGGTGAATTGTTTCTTGTATACAATTCTGCTATGAAAAACTGGGTAGAACTCCACCCTCAGGCCTGAGGGTTCATTCCACAAGAGGTACAGCTGCTTCCCTGGCTGCTGCCAGGGATATTACTCTTTTAGAAATTTGTCAAGCGGCCACCTGGAAAACAGCCCATACTTTCACCAAGCATTGCTCTCTGGATATCCAGGCTAGGAATGGTGCTCGGTTTGGCACAGCAGTACTTCAGAGCCTGTTCCCAAAGTAGGTTCTGTCCCTCCTCCATGGAGGTACTGCTTGGTAGTCTGCATATTTCAGAATACAGCAAGACTTCATGTGTGAAGAAAAAATTACTCACCTTAGTAATGTTGTTTTTTCTAATGGAGTCTTGCTGTATTCTGACCTCCCCCCGCCTCCCCTCTCAGAACCTAGTTTTTGGGATGTGGGTGGGCAGGAGCAGTGTTGGCACCCTAGGGGTGTCCTTTTTACGCCCTCTTTGTTTGGGTGGGATGTTGTGTGTTGGATGTTTTTGTTCTTGGGTTTCCTGACTTGTCTTTCTTTGAAACCAAAAAAACCATTTTGTATATTTGCCAGTTGGCTAGTAAGAATTTTACAGTTTCCACACAATACCAAGTGAGTCTTTGCTCGTAAAAATCTGACGGTTGCAGTTTAAACAGCAGCAGACAGGGCTTCAACCGAGCTCATGATGAACATTCTATGCAAGGCATAGAAAAGTTAGCTCTTTGTTCTCCGGCACAATTGAAAGACAGGACCTAACTGCAAATGTCAGAATACAGCAAGACTCCATTAGAAGAAACATTACTAATGTGAGAGTTTTTTTCTTCCTGCACCCTGTTTCTCCCTGTAAAGTACTTGTATGTGTCTCTCATATCCCCTCTCTCCTGCTTCTCCTCCATAGAGCACAGATTCAAGTCCTTCAGCCTGTCCTCATAGGACTTGTGATGCAATTCCTGTACCATCTTTGTTGCCCTCCTCTGAACCTTGTCTACCCTATTTCCTTATGTAGATATGGTCTCTGGAACTGTACACTGTACTCCAGGTAGGGCATCACCAGTGTCTTGTATAGTGGAATTATGACCTCATTTTCCTGCTGGTGATACCCCTTCCTATGCATCCCAGCATCCTATTTGCTTTACCTGCTGCCTTGTCACACTGTTTCCCTACCTTGAGTTCATCAGAGATGATAACCCCAAGATCCCTTTCCTGCTTGGTGCATGCTATATACTCACCCCCCCAACTGATATGATGTTCCAGGGGTTTTGTGTCCCATATACATTATCTTGCACTTCTTTGCATTGAATTTCAACTGCCAAGCCCTGGACCATTCTTCAAGCTTTTGCAGGTCCCTCCTCATTCTGTCTACACCCACTGGCGCATCCACTCTGATACAGAGCTTTGTGCCATCAGCGAACAGGGAAATTGTGCCTTCTAGGTCCTGCGCAATGTCACTGATGAAGGCATTGAATGAGACCGGTCCCAGCACTGATCCCTGTGGTATGCCACTGGTCACTCTTCCTTCTGTTGAGTGACAGCCATTTACCACCACCCTTTGTGTCCTGACACCCAGCCAGTTACCTACCCACCGCACTGCTGTTCTGCCTACTCCCATATTACCCAGTTTGTTTAGTAGCCTTCTATGTGGTACAGTGGCAAAGGTCTTGCTGAAGTCCAGATAGGCCACGTCCACTGCCCTCCCCTGATCCACAGAAACATAGAAACATAGAATTTGATGGCAGATAAGGACCGCTTGGCCCACCCAGTCTGCCCATTTCCCTGCCTACTGGATAAGCTGCAGATCCTAGTTAACCAGCAGCCTACTTTTTCCTACCCCCATCCCCTAGAATTGCCTTATGACTGTCCCATGCATGCTTGAATTCCACCACTGTTTTTGACTCCACACCTTCCTCCGGAAGGCCGCTCCATGCATCCACAACCTCTCTGTGAAAAAATACTTCCTTAAATTACCTCTGAGCCCCCTCTATCTTCAAATTGTGCCCCTTGTTCTTGCACACCTCTTTTGAAAGATGCTACCCTTGACTTTGTTGATTCCCTTGAGGTACTTGAAAGTTTCTATCATGTCCCTCCTCTCCCTCCTTTCCTCGAGGCTATACATATTAAGCTTCTTTAGTCTCTCTTCATATGTCTCCCGGTGCAGACCCTGTACCATTTTAGTTGCCCTCCTCTGGACAGCTTCCATCCTGTCTATGTCTTTGCGAAGACTGGGTCTCCAGAACTGCACGCAGTACTCCAGATGGGGTCTGACCAGCTGTCTGTACAGAGGGATAATAACTTCCTGTTTTCTACTGGTGATGCCTCTCCCTATGCATCCCAATATCCCCCCAGCCCTCATTGCTGCCCTCTCACATTGCTTGCCCACCTCCCTTATCACCCAATCAAAAAATTCAATGAGGCTGGTCTGGCGTGACCTCCACCTGGTGAAACCATGCTGCCTTGGGTCCTGTAGTCCGTTGGCAACCGGATGTTCTATCAGTCTCTCTTTCAGTAGTGCTTCCATGATCTTCCGCACTACCGAGGTCAGGCTGACTGGTCTGTAGTTCCCTGCTTCCTCTTTATTACCGCTTTTATATAAGGGGACTACATCTGCTGTCCTCCAGTTATTGGGTACCTCCCCTGTTTCCAGTGATAAGCTAAACAGAATTGCCAGAAGTTAAGCCACCACCTCTTAGTTCATTTAGGACAATGGAGTGCAACCTATCTGGCCCCATTGCTTTGACTCATTACTTTTAGTTCTTTAGAACCCTTTCCCTTGTAAAGGGACTTGTGTCCATTTCTGCGCCAAGAATGATGCCAGACTGAAACATCTAGGTCTATACTCAATGGCATACAGAAGAATAAGGGGGGATATGTGCTATGCCTATAAGGCACTGAGTGATGGACTGATATGTGAAGTTGCAGGTTTGATCTGGAAAGAAGGTATAAGAAAATGTGCTAGGGCACATGATAGACAACTAAAAAGGAGAGCTATACAGAACTAACAGAAGAGGAAGATGGTTTAGCCAGAGGGTAGTAAATGCCTGGAATGGGCTCCCACGGGAGGTGGTGGGTGCCAGTACCTTACAGACATTTAATGCTGGTTGGATATGTACATGGGCGAAAAAAAAAATGGAGCTATGTTAATTAGCTGGTAACGGGTCCTTATGTTGCCTTTTAGGCTTATGGATCTGAATACTTCCTATGAACCTATCCCCACCCCTTGTACTCTCTTCAGGCCCATTATCCTCCTCTTCCTCAGTAAAGACTGAGCAGAAGTATCTGTTCAGTATGTCAGCTTTACTGTTGTCACCCTCCATGTGGGCCCCCATCCTCCTCCTTCAGTCTCACTATCCCTCCCTTTGCCCTTTTTTCACTTGTGTACCTGTAAAAGGTTTTGTCCCCTCTACCCACTGATTTTGCGATGCACGCTTCTGTCTGAGCTTTGCCTTTCCTTACTGACCTCCCTGCCTCCCTCTGCTTCTCCTGGTGGTACTTCCTATCCTCTTCTGCCTGCGTCTTTTTGTATTTCCTGAATGCGATCTTTCTGGTTTTCACTTTCTACGCTACCTCCTTGGAAAACCATAATGGCCTCTTACTTTTCCCCTTGCTAACCTGCTTAATGCATAATTCTGTTGCTCCTGTAATCCCCATGTTAAATATTGCCCACAGTTCCTAAACCCCTGATTCCCTCCCCATTCCCATTAATACCTCTTTCAAGCATCTCCCTATTTTCCCAAAGTCTGTCCCCCTAAAATTCAGGATACGTGTTTTTGTGCAGTTTGGTTCTGCTCCTTTTGTGATTTCAAATCACAGTGACCAGTGGTCACTGGTTATCCAGGTGCTCCCATCACACTGTCCTCGTTTGTGAGCACGAGGTCCAGTATTGCCTTCTGCCAAGTTGGTTCCACGGCCAATTGCTTGAGGAAAGTCGCATTCTCTCTTTCCCCCCTTCTTTCTTCCAGGGAATACATATTGAGTTCTTTCAGTCTCTCTTCATAAGATTTCCTGGTGCAGTCCTTGCATCATTTTTGTTCCCCTTCTCTGGACTGTCTCCACCCTGTGTCCTTTCAGAGATATGGCCTCCAGAACTGGACACAGTACTCCAGATGTGGTCTCACCAATTGTCTGTACAGTGGCATCACCACCTCCTATTTTCTACTGGTGATACCTCTCCCTGTGCACCTCAGCATCTCTTGGCTTTCCTCACAGCCTTTTCCAATTGCTTGGTTACCTTTAGGTCATCTTTTATGATTACCCCTCGGTCCCTTTCCATCTTGGTTGTCATTTCCTCCCCTTCTATCGTATATTGCTCCCCTGGATTTCTATGCCCCAAGTGCATGATTTTGCACTTCCTCGCATTGAATCTAAGCTGCCACATGCATGACCACTCCTCCAGCTTGGCTAGGTCTCTTCTCATCTCCCCCCCTCCACCGAGTGTCAACCCTATTACGGATCCTAGTGTCGTCAGCAAAGAGGCATGCTTTTCCTTCTAGCCCCTCTGCAATGTCAAATTATGAAGACATTAGAGCACTGGCCCCAGCATTGATCCCTGTGGCGCCCTGTTGGTTACCTCCCTCTTCTCAGATTGAACTCCGTTTACCACCACCCTGTGTGTCCTGTTGATCAGCCAATTTCTGACTCATTTTGCCACTTTGGGTCCCACTCCTAGCCTGCCCAACTTGTTTACTAGTCTCCTGTTTGGGACGGTGTCAAAGGCCTTGCTAAAATCTTGGTAAGCCATATCTACCACCCCTGCCTGATGAACTACCATGGTCACTCAAAGAAATCTATCAGGCTTGTTTGACAAGACCTTTCTGCTGTGAATCCATGTTGCCTCGGATCTTGTGCCCCACTGGATTCAAGATATGCCACAATCCTTTCCTTTAACATTGATTCCATTATTTTCCCCACCACTGAGGTCAAGTTGACCGGCCTGTAATTTCCAGCCTCCTCTTTGCTCCCACTTTTGCGGAGGGGTATCACATTCGCTCTCTAAGTCCTCCGGAACCACTCCTTTCTCCAATGATTTGTTGAATAGGGCTGTTTTATTTATTTTATTTAGCTTTTGTTTACCGGATAGGTGCACTAGCCAGCAAGTGACTATTTTCAGGCACGACCCGGGAGAGTACAATACAGGATATATCAAGGAAGGTTTAACAATACAATTAGAATGGCAGTGCGGTGTACATACATACAGGGAGGCAGTTTCAGCTAGGCTAATGTTGAGTCGGCTAGAACTAGGCAAAACGTTTGGATAGAAAGTACAGGAGGTGTTACAAGGGAGTGTAGGTACTGGTACGAAGTCAGTCATTTCACCCCAGAAGGAACAGGTATAACGGTAAGGAGATAGAGGGAAGGGGGGAGTATTGGAGATGGGTTTCAGATAGCTGAAACCACCCAGGTCCGGCATTGGGGATTTAGAGGGAGTAAGCATGGCTCCTAGATATGGCGATGGGGAGAGGGGGGTGGGCTGGGCTGTTTGGTACCGAAGTCAGGTGGGCGAGCGGCAAGCAGTCAGGGGTCTTGAGGACAGTCAGGTAATCTAGCGGCTTTTGCAGTAGAGCGTAGGAGTAGAAGCCGGGCTTATGGTCTCACAGCTGGGCAAGAGGGTTAAAAGCGGTCGGTAAACTACAGAGCCGTAGAGGTTTTTTAGAAGGGGCAGGCAACCGGGCTTGCTGTTTCATCATTTGTGGAAAAGCGACTAGAGGGGGAAATAGCAAGGCACCCAGCAAAAGCAGTGTACATGAGGCTGGGCTGGAAAGCGTCATATGCGGGCATACAGCGGCAGGCATTCCATGGCATCCGGGGACAGTTAGGTAAGCATACGGCTTTAGCGGCAAGGTGTAGGGATACATGCCGGGTTCATGGTTTCACGGATGGGCAAGAGAGTGAGGAGCAGTCGGGGATAAAGACAAAGCGGCGCACTTACGGCTTTAGCGGTTGGAGGAAGGTACATGCAGCCAGGCTCGCAGTTCCGAAGCTGGGCATGGGATCAAAAAGTCAGTCCCTGGCCCGGGACATCCGGAAGCAAAGAGCTAGGAGCAGGAGGGGGAGGGGGTTTAGGACCTAAGCAGTACCTGCGCCATAGGCGTCTGTTGATAGGCATACCATGGCATCTGGAGACTGTCAGGCACGCCTACGGCTTTAGCAGCAAAGAGTTGGAATAAGCGCCGGGTTCGTGGTCCCTCTGTTGGGCATGAGAGTAAGGAGTAATTAACCCCATTTTTATTCTCCTAGTTCCACAGTACCCCATTGTTCTGGGTCTTGATGTAAACCTGCCCCAGAGCTGACCTCAGAATGTCCTCGCATATGGGTGCCCCCCGCTCCATTGACCCTAGATTCCACATTATCCCCCGGATGTGAACCCCAGACCTTCTCTTAACAACAGTTGGAGTGTGCACCTTGCGTGGACTTAACGGAGCCTCCTGAGTACCGTCCCCCCGAGACCCATCTACTGGCACCACTGTGGAAACCGTTTTCTCCACCCCCCCCAGACGCCGGTGTGCAATGAGAGCCAATGAGACGGGAGGCGTGCCTCCCGCTCAAGCTCTCTGCTGGAGTCTCATGCCCCACTTCTGCTTCCCCCTATACCACACCTACCACCCAGGCTCCCCCAGGTGGTGGTATTGTGGCGGGAGCTCGCAGATCCCCTCCTCGGAGAAGGAGATCAGCCGTCGGTGTTCCATCCTTCTCCACCTCTGCCGACCCCCGGCGACCCGTGCTTGTTCCCGAACACGGGTCGCCAGCGTGGAGCGAGGTAAGACGTCCATCGCCTTAGCCCTCAGCACCACCAGGCCGGCTGAATAGGGCGGTTTTCAACTCTCTCTGCTCGCTGTCAAACCCAGGGCAAGCTGAGATGTGACACCAGCAGGTGTACACAGACTGGGTCATACATGGACTGGTGTCTAACCCAGTCTGTGATCTGCACGTCATCTCCCTCTACATCCTCTAAGGACAACATGTCTTCTCTCCACCTTGTCTCCCAAGCTTGAGTATGTTCTATACTTGCAATTTACGAGGAAGATGTTGCAGACATTAGATCTACAGATTTTTTCCAGCTGCATTCTTGTCATCCTGCCATTGGGACTCCTTGGGTTAATCTACACACACTTAAGTGTGATGCTTCCATGGCCTAGGGCCATGGCGGAGGCATTGAGAACTGTATGAAGGCATCCCTTTGCCACCTCTACCACTTCCAGAGACCACCACATGTGTTGTTGTGCACCCACTGGGTCTGTAGGGGCAGTACTTCGTCCCACTCCAGGGATTCGGGAGCTGCAGGCCAGGACCAGGCCTAGCAGCCTAGATGTGAACGTTCTCCCAGTCCAGTCTGTAGGATTTGATGGACTGGGCCGAAGGGTTTTCACCCTGTCATGTGCTGTTATGTGCATTTCAGCTTGTTGGGGTTTCATGGCAGCCTTTGATTTGTGCCGCTGGATAGAGCTACACGTTAAGCTACCTGTCAGGCCAAACTGTTGAGTAAGTTTGGCAGGCCACTGACTTTTCCACCAGGGGCCGCAGTGACACTCAGTGCCTTTTGAGTGCATCTTACGCTGCCAACTATGTGCCCTGTAGCTAGTTGGAGTAGGTAGTCTGTATCAGACGGATGTCATGACTTAACATATCTTGACTAGCACCTCTGGCCCAGAATAAGGTGCATGATTCACACTATCTGAGGTCTCATTTTTCTCCCTTAGGGGCAGGTGGCAGCTGTCTGGGGACTCCACCATCTATTCCTGACCTGTCTTGCTCTCTCTGAATCAGCAAGAGCCCTCCCTCACAGATGTTCTTCCTGTGTAGAAAACCAAGGCTATCCTATTAGCTTTAGGGTGAGCAGGCTCCTTCATCACTTTATGAAAAGACTGGTACTTGATGTGCATAAATGGAACTCCATGAAGCAGATTGATTCTGTGGCTGATAGGGAAGTTATGTACTTACCGTAACTGAAAATCTTCCAGAATATCTTCCTTGTGGAGTGCCACGATCCATCCACCATCCCCTTCTTTTTGTGTAGAGCTGGGGCCACTGGGCAGCTTGCTGTTCTATTATGTGCATTTCCTGCTTGACCAGCACAGGATGCATATCTCTGTGTGTCTGTTTCCCTCACTCACTCGCTCCCTCCCCCTGCCCCTTCCTTCCCTTTGGGGTTTGGAGCTCTTTGGAGAAAGTTTAAAAAAACCAAAAAACCTGATATTATATATAGGTGCAGTAGTGCCCCTGTAGTTAGGGTTGAGTAGCATGTTTAATGTTAAACCTCAAAGTCTGCACTTTAATAATGACAACCGATTAATGGATTTGCTCAAAATATGGTTTGTGCTGTCCCGTAGGGTAGATCTGTTGATATGGCAAGTTTTATTCCGGTTGGATGTGTGGATTCTGAGTTCCAGACAGTGCAAAAAGTCATAAAGTCGCCATGTTTTGCAGTTTTTTTCCCCTCATTGATCTGTGTCCTGATTGTGTGGAATTTTAGTGTGATTTTATTTATATTTTTAATGGTAGAAATAGCTTGGGTAACGGAACAGCCATGCTTTGTTTTGTGTAAAAATATTAATCTTTTGCAGCTTTATGACGTTTTTCTTTTTTTTTTTTTTTAAAGCCCACCATCACAAATACAGGGCCCCCCTCTTCTGTGGAATCCCACCACTTTCCACCTTTGAAACATGAAGTCTTGCTGTATTCTGACTTTGCAGTTAGCCCCAGCCTTTAAACTGCCCGGGAGAACAAAGGGTTAACTTTCTATGCAGAGCATAGAATGCTGAGCTCGAGCTCAGCTGAGGTCTCTGTCTGGAGCCCTTAGAAATTCAACCGTCAGATTATTTACTCCGCCTCACCGAACAGTCTGTCCGGAGATTTCTCCTTCAGCATGGTTTGAAAGTCTATTAAAGTCTGTTAAGTTGGTTTTTACCGAATTTCTTTCTGCATAGTCGGTTCAGTCTTTGTCTGTGGTACCGTGAGTACTAGATAGGTTTTGTTTTGATTTCTGTGTGGAAATTGTAAAGTGTTAGATTGGTTCGGCTGAACCGATCACTTGTATTGAATCCTTGTGTTTTACTTTAGAGTGTGCTTACCGGTCCTTATCGGTTCTAAAAAAAAAAAAAAAAGTTTTGAACGCTTTTTCCCTCAACACCTGCGGACACGGCATTAGGGAACCGATAAGGAGTCTCGGCTGGCGGTTGCCATAAAAGGGTAAGTTTGGTTAGGTTGGCCATGTCTGAGAAACCCAAGAAAAAAACTGGGCCCACTGGGTATCAACACTGCAGTGAGTGTGGGGAGGTCTTTGCTAAGGCAGACCCCCACACCACCTGTGTTTATTGTCTGGGGTTTGAACACTTCGATACAGACTGCCAAATTTGTAAATATTTTCCTAAACCTACCCTTGAAAAGAGATTAGGTAGACTGAGGGAAAAGGAGGCAGAGAAGTCCACTGACTTGGATGACCAGCCCAGTTCGGTTCCGACCGAATCAGAAGGAGTGCCCTCTGACCAGGGCGATACTTCTTTGGGCAAGAGGAAAGCCGATCCTGAAGAGTCAGTTCCTACAAAAAATGAAAACTCAAATGAAAAATCAATCGGTTCGGATCCAGAGATTCATGTTCTGACCGCCGAGGAAATAGTGATTCAAATTGTGGAATCGCTTCGTCCGGTTCCGACCGATCCGGCACCTTTTCGCAGGGGTTCGGTTCGGTCGGTTCCCCCGGTTCAGGATTATATCCCTGAAGATTTTTATGAACCGGAGTTTGAGGAGGAGGGGGAGTTTGAAGATGATAGTGAAAGTCTGGATGTGCCTGTGGAACCGGACATCTCCCCAGACAGACCTTCTGGTGTATCCCCTCCTAGGCTTTCTGAGTCCCCTTCCCACTTTCTGTTTCACAGAAAAGTGGCTGAAACCCTCCAGCTTCCTATGGAGGAGGCAATGGAGGATCAGGAGGAGCCTGATTATGTGGAAATGATGGACATCCCAGAGTCCAGGAGACTGTCTTTTCCCCTTCACAAATCCTTTGGGAAACGGACACAAAAATCCTGAAGTCTCCCAATACTTTACCCCCAGTTGACAGAAAGATGGACAAGAGGTACACACTATACAGATACTGAGTTTTTATACTAGCAATGCAGCCATGTTGGGGTAGTGCAGGCTGCTGCCTGTAACAAGGCAAACATTCCTTTGGCTTCACACCCCAAAGACTCCAGGAAGATTGATGCCATGGCAAAAAAAGCAGTACATGGCATCTTCCTTGAGACTCAGGCAGGCGAATTATATGGCCTATACAGCCAGGTACCAGAAGTCCAGGTGGGACACTGTATTGGCACTGGCTAAACAGGCCTCCCTCCAGCTAGCCAAGGAGCTGGAGGAGGTGGCTGCAGATGGGACTGAGGCATCAGAAGTACAGTTTCATGCTGCTGTGGACTCCAGTGATGTGTCATCAAGAGTCATGGCTACATCTGTGGCTCTTTGGAGAATAGCTTGGCTCAGATGTACTAAGCTCTCACAGGACACCCAGGCTAAGGCCATGGATTTTCCTGTAGTGGGTAATTCTCTGTTTGGGGAGCAGACAAAGAAATGCATGAAGAAAATGGACGAGTACAGGACCACTATAGAAGTGCTCAGGCCAAGGAGAAGCAGGCAACTCCTCAAAGGCAGCAGTCTAGGGGCAGAGGCAGGCCTTTTCATAAGCCTTTTTACTAAGCACAGGCCTCTTCTCCTGTTTCACAGAGGGGTTCTTCAGAGGGAGAGTTAGAAGGGGGATGAGCAGGGCTGCATCCACTCCTCAGCCTAAGGCCCCTGCCAAGCAGACACCCTGATGGGTCTGCCCGGGTCGACTCCCCTATTCCAGTAGGGGGCAGGCTGGCTTACTTTGTCCAGGCCTGGATGTCTGTTACCTCAGACAAGTGGGTCCTGGAAGTAGCAAGCCAGGGACTGGTTCTCAGCTTCAAAAAATTTCCGAAGATGAGAGCCAGATCTTTTCCACCTGCAGGTCTCTCAGAAACCCTTGCCCTAGAGGCAGAGGTTTCATCTCTTCTGGCCTTAGGAACCATAGAGAGAGTTCCTACCCTACACAGGGGCAAAGGTCTGTACTCCAGGTACTTCCTTACCCCAAAAAAGACAGGGGAGTTGTGACCCATCCTAGAACTAAGATACCTGAACAAACATCTTTTAAAACCAAAGTTCAAGATGGTAACTCTGGGAGTAATTCTTCCCTCTCTAAGGCAAGGGGACTGGCTAGCCTCCCTGGACCTAAAGGATGCCTATTTTCACATTCTCATCAAGTGCTCCCACAGAAAGTACCTCAGGTTCGAGTTGCCCTCAGGCCACTATCAGTTCAAAGCAATGCCCTTTGGCCTAACTTCAGCCCCAAGGGTCTTCACAAAGTGCCTGGCAGTAGTTGTTGCCTTCCTAAGAAGACAAAAGATTTCCATTTTTCCATATTTGGATGACTGGTTCATAGTGGGCCAGTCTCCAGACCAAGTCTAGTTAGAGCTGCAAGTGACCCAGCAAGTGCTCACTTCTCTAGGATTTTTTCTCAACCTTCTCAAGTCAGTTCTCGAGCCAGTGCAGCTCCTTACCTTTATAGGGGCAGAGCTGGATACTGTCAAAGCGAGAGCCTTTCTTCCCCTGGAAAGGGCAAGAGCTCTTATAGAACTGGCTTCTTCCTTCAGCCTTCAGGTGTCTCGACCAGCAAGGCATTTCCTCCAACTCTTGGGCCACATGGCAGCTTCTACAGCAGTAGTCCAAGGGACAAAATTCCAGATGAGGGACATTCAGTTCCATCTGAGGGCCTTTTGGTCCCAAAGGAAGGATTCCCTTACCAAACTGATCCCAGTGATTCGGACCCTGATCCAAGCCCTTCAGTGGTGGCAGGATCAGGACAATTTAAAGCAAGGGGTCTCATTTGCCATTCAGTCTCATTCAGTGGTCCTTACCACGGATGCTTCCCTCCTGGGCTATGGAGCCCATCTGGGGGCCCTCACTGCCCAGAGACTGTGGTCCCCTCAGGAATCCCTTCTCCATATCAATCTCCTAGAACTCAGGGCAGTTTTTCTGGCCCTGCAAGCTTTCTCTCAGTACAGAACAAGGTGGTTCTGGTCGGAACAGACACCACCACCACCATGTGGTACATCAATAAGCAAGGAGGCACTCTGTCTACGGCCTTGTGCACAGAAGCTATGAAGTTGTGGTCCCTGGCTTATTCCCTACAAACCTCTCTGATAGCAGTTCACCTTCCAGAGAAGGACAATGTGCTAGCAGATGCACTAGGCAGGATTTCACAGGGCCATCACGAATGGTCCCTGGACCCTCTGGTATTGAAGGTGATTTTTTTCAAGGTGGGGCTCTCTAGAGATCTATCTTTTTGCAGCCTCAGACAATCACCAACTTCCTCTCTTTTGTTGCAGACCTCCAGTCTTGGGCTCAGTCCCCCTAGATGCTCTGATTCCGAACTGGGAAGGGACATTTCTGTATGCCTTCCCACCCTTTCCTTGTCTGTTAAAAGTTTTAGTCAAGATACAGTCACAACCTTGCAAAGTGATTCTGATTGCTCCAGACTGGGCCAGACAGCCCTGGTACCCCCTGTTGCTCTCCCTAGCAGTCCATCTTCCCCTGTCTCTTTCCAGGAATTACAACCTGTTAACCTCCTCTCAGGGGAGGATTTGGTACCCCAATCTTCAGTCTCTCAATCTCGAGGCATGGCTCTTGAAGAGTTAGTTTGCTGATTTGCATCTGTCTCTGGGTGGGGTTCTGGATATTCTCAAAGCTTCTCGAAAGCCCTCCACCAGAAAGACTTGCAACTCCAAATGGAAGAGATTCAGCGTTTGGTGTTCGAAGAAGCATATTTCTCCAGATACTGCTGAATTGCCTACAGTTCTGGATTATATGGTCCATCTTAATGGCCTGGGCCTCAGACCAGCTACTCTCAAGGTGCACTTGTCAGCTGTTTCTGCTTTTCTGTCAGTGGGGATGTCTTCCTCACTATCATCTCATCCTGTATTCTGTAAATTTTTTAAAGGATTGCTTCATACCAATCCTCCCTTTAGAGACCCTGCCTGGGATTTAAATGTTTGCGTTGCTCAACTTATGCAACCTCCTTTTGAGCCTATGTCCTCAGCAGAGCTTAAGTACTTGACTTGGAAAATTGTGTTTTTGGTAGCCATTACTGCTGCCAGATGTATCGGTGAACTGCAAGCCCTGTCAGTGGAACCTGATTTTATCTCCTTTCACAGGGATAAAGTGGTCCTTAAAACCAGTAGAAAGTTCTTGCCCAAAGTGGTTTCAGATTTGCATTTGAATCAGTCTAGGTCTCTTCCTGTTTTCTTCACTGATCATTCTTCCTCAGGAGAGAGGAGGCTACACAGTTTAGATGTTAAGAGTCCTTGGGTACTACATAGAGCGTACCAAGGGTCACAGGTCTGAGTCCCTCCAGTTCCTCACTTATGGAGAAGTGGGAAAGGGCAAACCTGCCACCAAGAGAACTATTGCTAGGTGGATTGTGTCTTGTATACAGTTCTGCTATGAGAAACTGGGAAAGATTCCACCCTCAGGCCTGAGGACTCTCTCTACAAGAGGTACAGCTGCTTCCCTGGCTGCTGCAGGGATATTCCTCTCTTAGAAATTTGTCAAGCAGCCACCTGGAAAACGGTCCATGCCTTTACCATGCAGTACTTCAGAGACTTTTCCCAAAGTAGGTTCTGTCCCTCCTCCATGGATGTGCTGCTTGGTAGTCTGCATTAGTCAGAATACAGCAAGACTTCATGTTGTTTGAAGAAAAAATTACTCACCTTAGTAATTGTTTCTTCTGTTGGAGTCTTGCTGTATTCTGACCCCCGCCTCCCCTCTCAGAACCTGGTTTCAAACAACATGAAGTCTTGCTATATTATGACTGATGCAGTTTGTCCCACCATTAGAACTGCTCCGGAGGTGAAATAGTTAACTTCCATGCAGTGCATGGAACTTAGAGCGCGAGCTCGGTTAAGAAAGCTCTGTCAGGGTAATTTCAAACCGAAACCGTCAGATTCTTTACTCCGCCTCACTGAACAGTTGCTCCAGAGATTCCTCCTGCTGCTCGGTTCATTTTCTCGGTTTAAAGAGTTTTTTCTCGGTTAAATTCAACTGCGATTTTCATTATTTTAACCGCAAACCGATCGGTTCAAGCTCTGTCTATGGTATGTAAGTAATAGATAGGTTTTCTGTGTGGAACTTGTAAATGTTTATCGGTTCGGTTTGAACTGATCAGATTGTATTTAAACTTCATTCTGAAGCGTTTTAAGGCTTGTTAGAGTGCAGTTCCTGGTTCTTATCGGTTCTAAAAAAAACGGATTTCATTACGTTTTTTTCCACGACCCGTGACACGGTTGGGAACCGATAAGGGTGTCTTGCCTGGCACTGCCAACAAAAGGGCAAGTTTTTGGTTAGGCTGGCATTATGTCTGAGAAACCCAAAAGAAAAACCGGGCCCACTGGGTTTCAACACTGTAGTGTCTGTGGGGAAGCCTTTGCCAAGGCTGACCCACACACCACATGTGTTTATTGTCTGGGGTTTGACCACCTCAATGCAGACTGCCAGATTTGCAAGAATTTCCCTGCAGCTACCTTAGATAAGAGAGTTGGTAGGCTCAGGGAACGAGAGGCCAAAAAGTCCACTGACCCGGATGGCCAGCCCAGTTCGGTGCCAACCGAACCGGAGGGAGTGCCTCTGACCAGAGCCAGACTTCCTCGGGCAAACGTAAAGCTGACTCTGCGGAGCCAGTTCCAGCAAAGAAAACTAGAAAGTCAGCAGGTGTGGAGTCAAAAATCCCTTCTCCAACTGCTGCAGAGATAGCCAGGGTAATCTAGATTGTCCAGTCACTTTCCTCGGTTCCCTCCGAACCGCCACTATCTGGCAAAAGGTCGGTTCGGTCGGTTCCACCGGTTCAAGAATATGATATAGAGGAGTTTTATGAACCAGAGGAGGGGGAGGATGATTATGATCAGTGTGAATGTGACTTTGAAAGTCTGGATGTGCCCATTGAACCGGACATCTCCCCAGACAGACCTTTAGGTGAATCTCCCCCTAGGCTTGCTGAGTCCCCTTCTCATTTTCTGTTTTATAAAAAAGTTGCTGAAACCCTCCAGCTTCCTTTAGAGGAGGCTTTGGATGAGCAAGAGGAGCCTGACTTTGTAGAGATGATGGATATCCCAGAGTCCAGGAGATTGTCTATTCCTTTACATAAATCTTTTAGGAAACAAACAATAAAAATTTTAAAAGCTCCTAATTCTGTGCCTCCTGTGGATAAAAAGATGGACAGGAGGTACACTTTGTCAGGTCCTGATACAGAATTTCTTTCACAGCAATGCAGTCATGTTGGGGTAGTTCAGGCTGCAGCCTGTGATAAAGCTAATATTCCCCTGGCTTCACATCCTCCTGACAAGGACTCCAGGAAGATTGATGCCATGGCCAAAAAACAATACATGGCAGCGTCTTTGGGACTCAGACAAGCAAACTATATGGCTTATGTTGCGAGATACCAAAAATCTAGATGGGATACTGTCATGGCCTTAGCCAAACAGGCCCCTGGCCAGCTTGCCAAGGAGCTGGAGCAGGTGGCTGCTGATGGTATTGAGGCATCTAAGGTGCAATTTCATGCTGCAGTGGATTCTAATGATGTATCCTCTAGAGTCATGGCTACATCTGTGGCTTTTCGTAGATTGGCTTGGCTCAGGTGTACTACTTTGTCACAGGATACCCAGTCTAAGGCTATGGATTTTCCTGTGGTGGGAAATTCTCTGTTTGGGGAGCAGACAGAGAATTATATGAAGAAAATGGATGAATATAGAACCACTTATAGGAGTGCACAAGCCAAGGAACGGCAAGCCACTCCTCAGAGGCAGCCCCACAGGGGTAGGGGCAGGCCTTTTCACAGGCCTTTTTACCAGACCCAGGCCTCCTCTTCAGCCTATGTTCAGAGGGGGTTCTTCAAAGGGAGAGGCAGATGGGGTACAAGCAGGCCTGCTCCCATCCCTCAGCCTAAAGCCCCTGCCAAACAGGCACTCTGATGGGATGCCCAGGGCTGGCTCTCCATTACCTGTAGGGGGCAGGCTGGCTTACTTCGTCCAGGACTGGGAGTCTTTAACATCAGACAAGTGGGTCCTGGAAGTAGTGAGCCAGGGTCTGGTTCTCAGCTTCAAAAAATTTCCAAAGATCAGAATCCGATCTTTTCCACCTGCAAACCCTTTAGAGACTCTTGCCTTGGAAACAGAAGTCTCAACCCTCCTGGATCTCAGAGCTGTAGAAAGGATTTCTCCCCTACACCAGGGCAAGGGTCTGTACTCCAGGTACTTCCTTACCCCCAAAAAAGACAGGAGAGTGGCGGTCCATCCTGGACCTAAGATATCTGAACAAGCACCTTTTAAGGCCAAAATTCAAAATGGTGACTCTGGGAATGATTTTACCCTCCCTAAGGCCAGGGGACTGGCTAGCTTCCCTGGACCTCAAGGATGCCTACTTCCATGTTCTTATTAGAAGCTCCCATCGAAAGTACCTCAGATTCGAACTGCCCTCAGGCCATTATCAGTTCAGAGCAATGCCCTTCGGCCTTACCTCTGCCCCAAGGGTATTCACAAAATGTCTGGCAGTAGCAGTTGCTCATCTAAGAAGGCAAAAGATTGCCCTCTTTCCCTACCTGGACGACTGGCTCATTGTGGGTCAGTCTCCAGACCAGGTCAAATCACACCTACAAGTTACCCAGCAGCTGCTTACCTCTCTGGGTTTTCTTCTCAGTCTTCCAAAGTCAGTTCTGTTACCTGTCCAGGTACTCACCTTTATAGGTGCAGAACTGGACCACAGCAGGCCAGAGCCTTCCTTCCCCTAGAAAGGGTGAGGACCTTGGTGGCCCTGGCCTTGTCCTTCACTCCGCAGGTCTCTCGTCCAGCAAGGCATTTCCTGCAGCTCCTAGGACACATGGCTGCTTCCACAGCTGTAGTGCAAGGAGCAAGATTTCAGATGAGGGACATTCAGTTCCATTTGAGAGCCTTCTGGTCTCAAAGAAGAGATTCCCTATCCAAGTTAATCCCAGTGACTCGAACCCTCTTCCAGGCCCTTCAGTGGTGGCAGGATCAGAGCAATCTGAGATGAGGGGTGCCTTTCATCCCTCTATCCCACCTGACCCTTACTACAGATGCGCCCTCTTGGGATGGGGAGCTCACGTGACTACCTCTCCACCCAGGGGTTGTGGTCCCCTAGAATCTCTGCTCCACATCAATCTGTTGGAACTCAGAGCTGTTTTCTAGCACTTCAGGTTTTCTGCATCTGTTCAGAACAAGGTGGTACAGGTCAGAACAGACAACACCACTACAATGTGGTACATCAACAAACAAGGGGGCACTCGGTCTTCGGCTTTGTACACTGAGGAGATGAAGTTGTGGTCTCTGGCTTATTCCCTGAACACTTCCCTCATAGCAGTTCACCTCCCAGGCAAGGACAATGTCCTGGCAGATGCTCTCAGCAGGATTTCCCAGGGCCATCACGAATGGTCACTGGATCCCCTAGTACTGGGGATAGTTTTTGCCAGATGGGGCACTCCTCAGATCTTTTTGCAGCCCCAGACAATCATCAACTTCCACTTTTTGTTGCAGGCCCCAGTGTTGGGCTCAGTCCCCTGGATGCCTTTCTCCTCGATTGGGAAGGGAAGTTTCTCATGCCTTCCCCTTCCCTCTCCTGTTCAAGGTGCTAGTCAAAATCAGGTCTCAGCCCTGCAAGATGATCCTGATTGCTCCAGAGGGCCAGGCAGCCCTGGTACCCACTCCTTCTGTCCTTAGCAGTCCATCTTCCCTGTGTCTCCCAGGAACCACAATCTGTTAACCTGTGTCTCAGGGAGAGTCTGGTATCCGAATCTCAAATCCCTCAACCTCAAGGCCTGGCTCTTGAGGAGTTAGAGTTGCTGATCTACAACTTTCTCAGGGTGTTCTCGAAATCTTGAAAGCTTCTAGGAAGCCTTCCACCAGGGCTACCTATAACTCCAAGTGGAAAAGGTTTTCCATATGGTGTTCTGGGAAGCATATTTCCCCGGAATCTGCTGATTTACCCACTGTTTTGGACTATATGGTCCATCTTAATTCTTTGGGACTGAGACCAGCTACCCTGAAAGTGCATTTGGCAGCTGTCTCCGCTTTCATTTCAGCAGGGAAGCCTCTTCTCTTTCTGCTCACCCTGTATTTTCCAAGTTTTTAGTGATTGCTTCATACAATCCTCCATTCAGGGACCCTGCCCCTGCCTGGGATCTTAATGTTTGCATTGCTCAGCTGATGCAACCCCTTTGAACCTCTGTCTTCGGCAGAGCTTAAGTATTGACTTGGAAAACTGTATTTCTAGTAGCCATCACTTCTGCCAGGCGCAAGTGGGTTACAGGCTTTATCAGTGGAGACTGACTTTATTTCCTTTCACAGGATAAGGTAGTCCTCAGGACTAACAGGAAGTTTTTGCCTAAGGTGGTTTCGGATTTCCACCTTAACCAATCTATTTCACTTCCAGTGTTCTTCACTGACCATTCCTCCTCTGGTGAGAGGAGGATGCACAGCTTAGATATTAAGAGGGCCCTAAGTTACTACATAGAGCGTACCAAGGGTCACAGGTTTGACTCCCTCCAACTATTTCTCACTTATGGTGAGGTTGGCAAAGGGAGACCTGCCACTAAGAGATCCATTGCCAGGTGGATTGTCTCTTGCATCCAATTTTGCTATCAAAAACTGGGTAAGGTTCCCCCTTCAGGCCTGAGGGCTCACTCTACCAGAGGTACAGCTTCATCTCTAGCTGCTGCCAGACACATCCCTATTTTAGAGATATGTCAAGCAGCTACTTGGAAAACAGTACACACTTTCACCAAGCATTACTCCCTGGATATCCAGGCCAGGAGGGATGCTCGGTTTGGCACAGCCGTGCTTCAGAGCCTATTCCCTAAGTAGGTTCTGTCCCTCCTCCATGGAGGTACTGCTGTGTAGTCTTTATCAGTTATAATATAGCAAGACTTCATGTTGTTTGAAGAAAAATACTCACCTTAGTAATGTTGTTTCTTCTAATGGAGTCTTGCTATATTATGACCTCCCCCCCAGCCTGCCCCTCTCAGAACTTCTTTGGGTATGGGGTGGGCAGTTCACTGTTGGCACTTATTGATGCCCCCTTTTATGTTTTCCACCCCTTCTTGTTGGGGTGTTTGGGTGTTGTGTTTTATTTATTTTATCTTATTTTTTCTGGTCCCCTGACTTGAGTCTTGGTGTTGGGACCAGGAAAATGTGTGAATATTTTAGTAGCCAGTTGGCTAGTGTAGGTTACAGCTTCCACACAGAGCCTTAGTGAGTTTTGCTCGTAAAGATCTGACTGTTTCGGTTTGAAATTACCCTGACAGAGCTTTCTTAACCGAGCTCGCGCTCTAAGTTCCATGCACTGCATGGAAGTTAACTCTTTCACCTCCGGAGCAGTTCTAATGGTGGGACAAACTGCATCAGTCATAATATAGCAAGACTCCATTAGAAGAAACAACATTACTAACATGAGTAATTTTTTCTTTTGGGAAGTGGGTGGGCAGGCGCAGTGTTGCACCTCAGGGGTGCTCCTTTACACCATTTGCTTTTTTGTTTAGGTGTTTATTTTGTTGTTTTTCTTATTTGAATTGGTTTTGTGTGTTGGGTTTCCTGACTTGAGTCTTCCTTTGGGAATGCAAAACTTTTTGTTGCCAGTTGGCTAGTAAAAATTTTACAGTTTCCACATAGGATAGCTAGTGAGTTTTTGCTCATAAGACTCCGACTGTTAGATTTCAAAGGGAAACAGATGGAGACATCAACCGAGCTTGAGCTCAGCATTCTATGCTCTGCATAGAAAGTTTAACCCTTTGTTCTCCTGGGCAGTTTAGTTATTAAATAAGCTGCATTTGTCAGAATACAGCAAGACTCCAATAGAAGAAACATAATTACTAAGGTGAGTAATTTTTTCTTACTGTCTACTTACAGTAATTTTAACACTATTTTAGTTAGTATTAATAGTATTTTACTTCAGATTTTCAGTTTCTAAGCAGTTTGTTGAACCATGGGGGAACCGCGTTTCCTATTTCTGTATTTTCTTTATTAAATAAAATATAAGGTTTTAGGATCGTGGAAATGTTCTATCCACACTTGTTGGCATGTCCTTTCCCTTTAAGATTCTTGCCGGAAGGTCTAAAAGCTGGCTCCTCCCACCCACCTGGGTGGTATATGCCTTGGCTCTGCCCCTTGATGCCAGATCTTCCTTTCCGCTGAAAGATTCAGGTTCCCTCCTTACCGCTCACGCATTACTGTAGGCCCTGGTGCTTAAATCTATGAATTTACCCAAACGTGACTCGTTAGTTTGTCACAACAAGCCCGGCGATCTCGACGTGATGGAGACAGTCCTCACCCGGTTTCGCTGCTGCCCTTGCAGACAAAGATGTCTTGCACCAACCCGCATGCCTCGTGTGCTTATTGCCTGGGTCTTGGTCATGACACCCAGGCATGTGAATTCTTTCGCGCTTTTTATTCAAGCATCTTGGACGATCGTCTCGCACGACTACAGCTGGCAGACCGGAAAAACGCAACTCGCCTGTCAAATCCAAGGAAGCCTGTTGGGTGGTCTCTGCGGCTGCAGGGTCCGCCGAGCAGCTCCAACAGATGAAGACCTTTGAAGAGGAGGTGGCTCAGGCTGTGGATCGGTCCTCTTCCATGTCCATCTTCATCCTGGTCAATCTGGGCTTCATCTTCTCACTCTCGTTTTCAGAGTTGCCAGTCCCTTCCTACCAAGGGAAAGGGACCCTCAGGTGTACACACCTCTCGGTCCCATAAAAAGGAGAAAGAGCCTAAGGAATCTTTGTCTAGCCGACGACACTCCTGGAACCATGAGATCTCTGTCCCAGGAACCTGCTGTCTCAACTTTGGTCGAGGCTGCAGCCTCTGCAGCTGTCTTCATGGTACCCCCATCAGGCCAGCTGGCTCAGATGCATGACGACAATCTGGTTGAGATTATTCTCAACTCTGTCGACCCGTTGTTGTTGTTCGATGAGGCCGACAACTCCTTATTCAGGACCCTGGTCCTGCCAACCACCGAGGAGACCCATCCCGCTGGGAATTCCCCCCCCAATGGCTCAGTTCCCTGACCAGGAAGAGTCATGGTCCTCCTCGGTGCCTTCCGAGAGACCCCTTCGGTCCCCCTGATGGTCCATGTCTAGGTCTCTGACACTTTCGACCGACTGGCCAAAGAAGGCGCATAAGGCTGTAAGTGACCCCGCCTCCATTCTTTGTCCTACTTGGATGAGGAGAGGCTTCAACGGAAGCTCCAACGCTATGAAGTAGGCTTAGAAACTGCCCGGCCATTATTGGCTGTCACCCTCTAGGCTGACGCCTACTCCTCAGGAGCCAGTCCACACCATTTCTCTGCCTGCGGAGTCTGTCAAAACCATCCCAGCTTTGCCAGAACAGGTATCTCCACTGACTGTGGTGGAGCCACCACCAAAACAATGTCCTTTGGGGGTCCTGCTAAGGAGCCTCTGCCCATTCCGGGCCTGCCATGTAGGCTGTCAGTCACCCTCATGCCCAAACATCCCAGGCGGATTCAGGGTGACTCCGGTGGCCGGCCGATCTCCCCGACTCTTCAGAGTCCAAGGACTCTGACTTACATTCTTACCCTTTGGACGAGTAATCCATCTGTACTTTTTCAGTGGAGGAAGGCCCTTTTTCATGTGCATGCTCCGCCTCATCTCCGAATCCACGGGGATGCCCGTAGAACCTATTCAGTAATGGGCTGAATACCACCCCCTCGGGTGATGTCCTCAAACGAGTCGATTCACCGACTGAGGCCTTACCAGTGGCCAAGGCCATTGTCGGCCCAGCTTTGGAGTTGTGGCAGCACCCTGCCTCCTGCCCCTGTGCCTTCATCCCGCAAGTATGCGGTGTCTATTGGGTCCCTCTCTGGATTCACAGAGTGTCCCTCAGCCAAGGGTCTGGTGACTGGGTCTGTGTTCAGACGCTCGGGTAATTCAGGACACACCGATAGACCCTCTGACAAAGAGTCCAAACAATTGGACCATTAGGCTCAGAAAGTCTGTGTCGCCTGTTCACTGGGCTTCCATCAGGCAAGCACGGCCGTCATCATGGTGCACGTTTCTCATGCCCTACTGGGCGCTCTTGATGAGGTTCTAACTCACCTTCCCACAGACCTCCAGATCACAGTCAAGCAGGTCCGTGACCAGTGTCTGGCGGTTGCAAAACAGCAGCTCCAGGTGGCCTTGGACCTTGGAGATTCCTGCACCTGTTTGGCAGCATCCATGATTTCCATGCACTTCAGGGCTTGATTGCAGGTCTCCACCTTCATGGCGGACACCCAGAGCAAACTGGCGGACGTCCCTGTCCTGGGTACTGACCTTTTCGGCCCAGATGTGGACAGTCACCTTCAACTTATTGACAAATCCAGTGCCACCTTGGACTCTGTGAATTCTGCTCAGAAGGAATCCCAGGGTTTCAAAAAGCAGAAGAAGCCTTTTCGGCTCTCTGCCCGTGACCAAGCAGCCCCATTTCCAGTCAGGGCAGCATCGGCAGCAGGCTCAAGCTTGGCACCCTCTGCCCAAGTCGGTGGCCCATAAACCCGAAGGATGGGGTTCAGGTGGTCCCCAAGCTGGACCCTCCTTCTCCAAGCCTGCCCAGTGATGGGATGGGGTGGGCATCCTCATACCTGTCACACCAGCCCTGGGTCCTCCCATGGGGGGCTGGCTCCGCTACTTCCTTTCTGCCTGGTCCGCTGTCACAATGGATAGGTGGGTTTTAGAAGTGGTGGGTCAGGGACGGCCTCTGGCATTCGAGCAGTACCCTCCAAGTGGAGCCCGCGCCCCACGGGAAGAAATGGTGTCCGTACACAATGTTGGCTCTCCAAGACGACATCGCCCAGCTCCTCTGCAAGGAGGTGGTGGCCAGAGTTGTGGACCCCCTGTCAACCCAGGGTTCATTTCCAGGTACCTCCTGGTCCCAAAACGGACGACGTGCTGGCGTGCCATACTAGATCTGCATGACCTGAACCAATTTCTCAGGTCTCGCACATTTGGGATGGTATGTCTGTCACAGATGATACCCTCTCTAGAGCAAAACATGTGGTTCTGACTCTCTGGATCTCAAGGATGCGTTCTTTCACATCCCGATTCGTCCGTCTCAGCAGAGGTTTTTACGCTTTCTGGTGGAGGAAGCCCTCTTTGAGTTCCGAGCCATGCCTTTCAGCCTGTAGGTGGCCCCCAGGGTCTTCACCAAATGCATTGCATTGGTGGCCCATCTTTGGCGCTGAGGGGTCTGGGTGTACCTCATCTCAATGACTGGCTCATAGCTGGTTCCTCCAGACAGGAGGTGGAGAGTTCCAGGGACCTGGCCCTTTAGACTTGCTTTGATCTTGGTCTCCTGCTCAACGAGACTAAGTCAGAACTCGTACCTTCGCAGGTGATCTGCTTCATCGGGGCAGAACTCAACTCTTGCCAAGCCAGAGCCAGGCTCCTGATGGACAGGGCGTAGGTTCTCTCTCCCCCTTTGCCCAGTCATTTCTGGTTGGGCACTTGCGCCCTGCCCGGGACTTCCTGCCACTTCTGGGGTACATGGTGGCCTGGACCACCATGGTTCGATGGGCCAGGTGGCATTTGCTCCCCCTTCAGTGGGAGCTGGCCAGCCAGTGGACTCGGCACCATGGTGATTTCGATCAGCTGGTCCTGGTGACCCAGAAGATGTGGGATGCTCTCCAGTGGTGGACCGTCATAGCACATTTGCAGGAAGGGATCCCATTTGTCCATCCCCTGCAGACAGTCGTCCTCACGACCAGTACCTCTCTCACAGGCTGGGATGCCCACATGAGGAATTAAGAGTCCATGGGCTCTGAACCCCCAAGTAATCCCAATGTCATATCAAGCTGCTGGAGCTCAGAGCAGTCAGACTGGCACTATCAGCATTTGCTCCGCTCCTTCCAGGTCAAGTGGTCCATGTCCAGATGGACAATACCACAACAATGTACTGTCTCAACAAGCAGGGTGGCACACACTCCTGACCTCTGTGCAGGGAAGCGCTCTGCATCTGGACCCTTGTGTGCCAGCTGGAGGCAGATCTCCTAGCCATTCATTTGGCAGGAGCTTCGAACCAACTTTGCGGATGCTCTCAGCCATGTAGGTGAGATGTCCCACAAGTGGTCTCTCCATCCAGAGGTTGTACACAACCTGTTCTCCCACTGGTGCAAACCTCAAGTGGGTCTGTTTGTCCCTAGGGAGAATGTGAAGCAGAGGCCGTTTCATGCCCGCCCCCCCTAGCAGGGCTCGCTGCAGGGGGATGCCTTCTCAAGGCCATGGACCCCAGGCCTCTTCTATGCTTTCCCTCCACTCGGTTCACAGAGTGATCCTCAAGGTCAGGAGAGACAAGGCACAAGTGATCCTGGTAGCCCCAGACTGGCCTTGCCAGTTCTGGTATCCCAGATCTCCTCAGCCTCAGGTCCAGGCCTCTGAGGCGTCTTCAAACAACATGAAGTCTTGCTGTATTCTGACATTATGGAGTTAGCCCCAGCACTTGAATTGCTCCAGAGAGGAAAGAGTTAACTCTATACCAGAGCATAGAACTTTGAGCTCGAGCTCGGTTCAAACCTCTGTCTGCAGCTCTTCAAAGTGTAACCATCAGATTCTTTACTCCACCTAACTGAACAGTCTCTCCGGAGATCTCTCCATCACTTTTGGTTCGGTACAGTAAAAACATCAGTTTAAAACCGCTATTTCGTATTTTTGATTTGGTTCATATTCCTGTCTGCAGTACAATAAGTGCTTAGGTAGTGGACTGAGTGTGAATTGTGTGTAGAAATTGTAAAAAAGGAGTTTTTCAATCAGTTCGGCTGAACCAATTGTTTGGGTTTACTTCTGTCTAATTTTTATTTTAGTGTGAGGTACCGGTCGTTATCAGTTCTTGGAAAAAAGGCAGAAACATTTTTTTTTTTTTTTTTTAACACGGTTAGAAACCGATAAGGGAGTCTTGCCTGGCTTTTGCCGAATAAAGGGTAAGTGTTAGGATGGCTTTGTCTGAGAAACCCAAGAGAAAAACCGAGCCCACTGGGTTTCAACACTGCAGTGAGCGTGGGGAGGCCTTTGCTAAGGCTGATCCCCACACCACCTGTGTTTACTGTCTGGGTTTTGACCACCTTGATTCAGACTGTCAGATTTTTAAAAATTTTCCAAAAGCCACCTTAGATAAAAGATTGGGCAGGCTTAGGGAAGAGGAGGCCAAGAAGTCCGCTGACCCAGATGGCCAGCCCGGTTTGGTTCCTAACCAAATCTGAGGGAGTGCCCACGGACCTGGGCAAGACTCCTTCGGGCAAAAGGAGAGCCGATCCTAAGGGATCGGTTCTGGCTAAGAAAAAAAAGTAAAGAGAAATCTGCTGGTTTGGATCCAGAACCGCATCATCCAACCGCCGGAGAAACTGCCAGGGTGATTGGTATTGTTAAATCGCTTCATCTGGTTCTGACTGATCTGGCACCTCTCGGTTCGGTTGGTTCCTCTGGTTCCAGATTATTCCCCAGAAGAGTATTATGAACCAGACCTAGAGAGGGATGAACTATGATGATGACGATGATGATGGTTTAAAAGATCTGGATGAGCCCATAGAACCGGACAGCACCCCAGACAGGCCTTCTAGTGTTTCCACTCCTAGGCTTTGATTCCCCTTCACAGTTAGTTTTACAAAAAGGTGGCAGAAACCCTCCAGCTCCCTCTGGTCGAAGCTGCTGAGGAACAAGAGGAGCCTGACTTTGTGGAGATGTAGGATATCCCTTAGTCAAAAAGACTGTCTATTCCCCTCCATAAATCGCTAGGGAAACGGACACCAAGACTGCTTAAAACATCAAACTCTTTACCTCCTGTGGACAAACAAATGGACAAGAGGTGCATGCTGTCACTCGGGTACGGAGTTCTTATTTTTTTTTCCTTTATATATATGTTTCTTCCCCTGCTGCAGCACACTCCGGCTTGGGGCATCCAGCCGCCGGCTCTGCCCACCCGGAGAGCTGGGTAGCTCAAACTGCACCCAGGAGGATCCAGGATGGCCATCATGCCATCCTGCTTGAGGGCTGCCCTCTGCCTCTGCCAGCCAGGACAGCCCCGGAACCTCCCCGACAGGACTCCGCCGAAGTCCTCCAGGCAGCTCAGAGTGCGCCATCAAGCTGCATGGTCGCGCCCAGCCATATTCCTACTTGATTGGCCCATGGAGCGAGGACGTGCAATGACATCAAGGCACAACATGCTGAAGTTCGCCACGCTTCCCCTTTCTAGTATCCTACTGACGCCAGTAGTGCCTCCGGGCATCCCCAGGGGCCGCTACAGCATGGCAATTCCCCAGCCCACCACAGGACCAGGAGAGCCATCTATGGATGCTCGATCCCAGTCCTCCCCTGCTGACCCATGACATTCCGAGCTCATTTCCGTACCAGGGTCGCTGGTGTGGTGTCCAGCGCCTCAACCCTCCGCGCCACTGGGCCGGTCAGATATGGCGTTCTTGATCCAACAATGCAGCTATGTTGGGGTTGTGCAGGCTGCAGCCTGTGATAAGGCTAACATACCCTTGGCTTCACACACCCCAGATAAAGACTAGGAAGCTGGATGCCATGGCTGAAAAACAGTACATGGCATCCTCTTTTGGGACTCAGACAAGCTAACTACATGGCTTACACAGCCAGATACCAGAAGTCCAGATGGGATACTGTTCTGGAACTGGCTAAACAGGCGTCCCCCCAGCTACCCAAGGAGCTGGAGGAGGTGGCTGCTGATAGGATTGAGGCATCCAAAATTCTATTTCATGCTGCTGTGGACTCCAGTGATGTAGCATCATGAGTCATGGCTACATCTGTGTTGCTTCGGAGATTGGCTTGGCTCAGATGTACTAGCCTCTCACAGGACACCCAGGCTAAGGCCATGGATTTCCCTGTAGTGGATACTTCTCTGTTTGGGGAGCAGACAGAGAATTATATGAAGAAAATGGATGAATACAGGACCACCTACAGGAGTGCACAGGCCAAGGAGAGGCAGGTAACTCCTCAAAAGCAGCAATCTAGAGGCAGGGGCAGGCCCTTTCACAGGCCTTTCTACCAGGCACAGGCCTCCTCTCCTTTTCCTTACAGGGGGTTCTTCGGAGGGAGAGGGAGAGGCAGAAATGGGATGAGCAGGGCTGCATCCTCCTCTAAGGCTCCTGCCAAGAAGACACCCTGATGTGTCATCCTGGGTCTACTCCCCTTTTCCAGTAGGAGGCAGGTTGACTTACTACTTCCAAGCCTGGAAGTCTGTTACCTCAGATAAGTGGATTCTGGAGGTAGTATGTCAGGGACTGGCCCTCTGCTTCAAAAAATTTCCAAAGCTGAGGGTCAGGTCTTTTCCACCTGCAAACATCTCCAAAACCATTGCCCTGGAGGCAGAGGTTTCCTCTCTGCTGGCTCTCAAGGCTATAGAGAGAGTTCCTACTACACTCAGTGGCAAAGGTCTGTATTCCAGATACTTCCTTTCCCCAAAAAAAGACAGGGAAGTGGTGACCCATCCTAGATCTAAGATACTTAAGCACCTACTCAAGCCAAAATTCAAAATAGTGACTCTGGGAATAATTCTTCCCTCTCTTAAGGCCAGGGGATTGGCTAGCCTCCCTGGACCTCAAGAATGCCTATTTTCACATTCCCATTGGGTACTCCCACAGAAAGTACCTCAGGTTCGAACTGCCTTCAGGCCATTATCAGTTCAGAGCAATGCCCTTCGGCTTAACATCAGCACCAAGGGTGTTCGCAAAATGCCTAGCAGTATTAGTGGCCTCTTTAAGGAGACAGAACATTTCCATATTCTCATACCTGGACAACTGGCTCATTGTTGGTCAGTCTCCCAGATCAAGTCAAGTCAAACCTTCAAGTGACCTAGCAATTGCTCACTTCTCTAGGATTCTTCCTCAATCTCCCAAAGTCCGTTCTTGAACCAGTACAACTATTGACCTTCATAGGGGTGGAGTTGGACACTGTCAAAGCAAGAGCATTTCTTCCTCTGGCAAGGACAAAGGCCCTTATAGACCTGGCTTTTGTCTTTCACCTTTTGGTGTCTCGACCAGCAAGGTATTATCTTCAACTTCTGAGCCACATGGCAGCTTCCACTGCGGTGGTACAGGGGGCCAGATTTCAGATGAGGGACATCCAGTTTCACTTGAGGGCCTTTTTGGTCCCAGAAAAAAAGACCCTCTGAGCAAACTAATTCCAGTGACTCACTCTGATCCAGGCTCTCCTGTGGCTGGATCAGGACAACATCAGACAAGGAGTCCCATTCACCACCAAGTCTTATTCTGTGGTACTAACTACAGATGCTTCTCTCCTGGGGTGGGGAGCTCACTTGGGAGACCTCACAGCACAGGGAGTATGGTCCCCTCAGGAGTGTCTACTTCATATCAGTTTTCTAGAGCTCAGGGCAGTGTACCTGGCTCTCTAAGTTTTCTCAGGACTCAGTACAGAACAAGGTGGTTCAGGTCAGGACAGACAACACCACCACCATGTGGTACATCAACAAGCAGGGAGGCACTTGATCTATGGCCTTGTGCACAGAAGCCATGAAATTGTGGTCCCTGGCTTATTCACTACAGACATCTCTGGTGGCAGTCCACCTCCCAGGGAAGGACAATGTGATAGCAGATGCCCTGAGCAGCATTTCTCAGGGCCACCACGAATGGTTCCTGGATCCCCTAGTGTTAAAAGTGATTTTATGTTTGCTTGCGCATGTGCAAAACATATAGTCTCCTATCTGAAAATTGATAGGTGTGCCTCCCACCGAATGCCCTGCTTCCTTTGCAGGCACGGCCCCATCGCACCAAAGAATGTAATAGCTGTCTATGACAGCATTTGCAAATGCAGCAGCGCACAGTTGAAAGAACCGCAGCGTGTAGGCGATTTGCATACTGCCGTCATCGTGTTCACACTTTCTGTGCAGAAATGTGTGGTCACTGTGGGAAATCACTGTTCGGGACAGATTAAGAAAATGACAGTGACACTGTTCATGAGCGGAGGTCCCAAAATGCCATTGTTGACAATCTGTTGTGTTTAAAAAAAAAATAATTACATTAAGGGTGTGCGTTGTGCAGTTTCTACGCACGCTCGTGATTTAACCAGTTTTACTATTTTCACTGCAGATTTTCAACATTGCCATTTTTTACACCTCCCCATGAACAGTACAGCTGTCATTTTTCACATTCTGATCGAAATGCGTTTTCGTCGCACTTGTGGTGCCAAATGCCGTAGTCACACTGCAAAATCAGCTTTCGGCTAACAAACTGATATTGCCACTGTTCATAACGTGGGGGTCACAAAAAACCCATGTTGAAAATTTGGAGTGAAAATACCAACGAACGCCTGAGGTGTTAGGGTTTTCGGCCATAACGCCCCACCCTGTAGAGACTGACGGGCATCGGGGTGTGAGTTGGGATTGTCGCCTGTAATGCTCATACCATTCCACCCCCACACACACCCTGCAGCCAGTGAGAGGCATCGAGTTGTGCCTTGGTCTCTTCAGCCCCAAAGTTCACCCCATTTTCCTATACTGCACCCATCTCACTGTATTTCGTGATGGAATGGGGGTGCGCATAAGGGCCAAAGACCCAAGGCATACCGTGACACTAGTCGGTGTCTGCAGGGTACAGCGTATGAAATGGCATGGCCATTATGCCTGACAACCCAAAGGCACACCCCACCAATGCCAGCAAGCAAACATTCGGCATTGACAAATGCTTGTTTAAGGTGGAGCACTCCAGAGATGGATCTCTTTGCAGCCCCAGACAATCACCAGCTTCCTCTCTTCTGTTGCAGACCCCCAGTCTTGGGCTCAGTCCCCTTGGATGCTCTACTTCTGGACTGGGAGGGGAAATTTCTGTGTGCCTTTTGCCATTTTCCTCTGTTATTCAAATTCTGGTCAAGATAAGGTCACAATAGTGCAAAGTGATCCTGATTACTCCAGACTGGGCCAGACAGCCTTGGTATCCTATATTGCTGTCCTTAGCAGTCCACTTTCCCCTATCTCTTCCCAAGAAACACAATCTGTTAGCCTCCTCTCAGGAGGATTTGGTATCCCAACCTTTGGGGTCTCAACCTCAAGGCATGGCTCTTGAAGAGCTAGAATTTGCAAGCCTGCATTTTTCTCTGGGGGTCCTGGATATTCTCAAAGCCTCTCGAATGCCTGCTACCAGAAAAACCTATAACTCCAAATGGAAAACATTTAGTATTTGGTGTTCCAATAAGCACATATCTCCAGATACTGCTGACTTGTCTACAGTTCTGGATTATATGATTTATCTTAATGGCTTAGGCCTCAGATCAGCTACCCTGAAAGTACTCTTGTCAGCTGTTTCTGCATTTCTGTCAGTGGGGAAGGCTTCCTCACTGGCATATCATCCTGTTTTTGTAAGTTCTTTAAAGGATTGCTCCATACCAATCCTTCCTTTAAAGATCCTACTCCTGCTTGGGATCTTAATGTTTGCATTGCTCAGCTTATGCAACCACCTTTTGAGCCTTTGGCCTCAACAGAACTTAAATACTTGACTTGGAAAACTGTGTTCCTGGTAGCTATTACCTCTGCCAGGCATATCAGTGAATTACAAGCTGTCAGTAGAGCCTGATTTTATCTCATTCCATGGAGATAAAGTGGTCCTTGGAACCAACAGGAGGTTCTAAACCAAAGTGGTTTCAGATTTTCATCTGAACCAGTCCATGTCTCTTCCTGTGTTCTTCACTGATCATTCTTCTTCAGGAGAGAGAGAAGATTACACAGTTTGGATGTTAAGAGGGCTCTTGGTTACTACATTGAACATACTACGGCACTTAGGTTTGACTCTCTCCAGTTGTTTATCACTTATGGTGAAGTGGAAAAGGGTAAACCTGCTACTAAGAGAACTATTGCCAGGTGGATTGTCTCTTGTATTCAATTCTGCTATGAAAAGCTAGGCAAAGTACCCTCTCAGGTCTGAGGTCTCGTTCGACTAGAGGTACATATGCTTCTCTGGCTGCTGCCAGAGGTGCACCTTACTAGAGAGATGCAAAGCAGCCACCTGGAAAACATTACATTGCATTGTCCATACATTCACCAAGCATTACTCTCTGGACATCCAGGCTAGGAGTGATGCTAGGTTTGGTACAGCAGTAATGCAGAGTCTATTCCCAAAATAGGTTCGGTATCCTCCATGGAGGTACTGCATGGTAGACTGCATAATGTCAGAATACAGGAAGACTTCATGTTTGAAGTAAAAATTACTCACTTTAGTAATTGTTTCTTCTAATGGAGTCTTGCTGTATTCTGACTGCCTCCCCTCTCAGAACCTGTTTTTTTGGGAAGTGGGCTGGCAGGCGCAGTGTTGTACCTCAGGGGTGCACTTGGCACTCTTCCCGTTCTAGAGAGGGGGAGTGGTTTGTTATTTTGATTTCATAGTTATGTTTGTTCACTACCTAGTTTTTGTTTTGGATTTCTCGACTTGATTGTTTTGGGGTCCAAAATATTTGGTTGCCTTTTGGCTAGTAATTTTACTATTTCCACCTAGGAGGTGTAGTTCATATTAGCTCGTAAGAATCTGATGGTTACATTTCAGAGTGCAGCAGACAGAGGTTTGAACTGAGCTCGAGCTCAGCGTTCTATGTTCTGGCATAGTTCATTTTTTCCTGTCCGGAGCAGTTGAAGTGCTGGGGCTAACTGCATAATGTCACAATACAGCAAGACTCCATTAGAAGAAACACAATTACTAAGGTGAGTAATTTTTTCTTCCAGTACACCTGAATCTGCCATCAGTCAATCAGGGGAAGGTATTCCATCTGGACCTTCAATCCCTGTACCTGACAGCCTGGTTCCTGAGCGGCTAGAGATCCAGGCTTTGGGTCTCTCTGAGAACGTAGTCACAGTCGTGGAAGCATCCAGAAAGGAGTCGACCAGGAGGTGCTACACCTTCAAGTGAAAAAGATTTTCCATTTGGTGTCGGGGCAAGGACTTGGACCCTTTGTCCTGTCCGGTGGCTAGTATCCTCAATTACCTTTGGTCTCTGTCCAAAGGGGGTCTTTGGTCTACAACCCTTAAGGTGCACCTGACAGCCATCTCTACTTACTGGGTGTGGGCCAGTCAGCAGACGGTGGCACAGGAGAAGGTGGTCTGACGCTTCTTTGAAGACCTTGACCATATTTTGCCTCCATTGCATGAACCACCATCACCGTGGGATCTGCTGCTGTTTTTGGCAAAACTCGTGGGTAAGTCATTCAAACTGATGCACAGGTGTGGAATGTCCTGCATCTGTTGTGGAAGACCGCCTTCTTGGTGGCTATCACATCAGCCAGAAGGACTGGGGAACTGCAGGCACTCTGTGTCCCTATCTGGTTTTCCACAGGGACAAGGTTGTCCTGCGCCCCCACCCGAAATTCCTTCCAAATGTAGTGCCGGAGTTTCCCCTTAACTAGGTGCTGACTCTGCCGGTGTACTACCCCAGTTACACCTCGGAGGCAGAGTACAGGCTCCATACCTTGGACCTGAGATGAGCACGCTCTTATAAGGAGTGGACAGCTGAAATTTGGGGAGAGGTTCGCCAGCTGTTTGTCACCTACCCTGAAGCCACACCTAGTATACCTGCAGCCAAGTGGATGATTGGCAGATGGATTACATCATGCATCGATCTCTGCTATAGTTTGGCGGGCAAGGAGCCTCCCAGAGGGGTAAGAGCTCACTCCACCCACCATACTGCAGCATCAGTGTCTGCTTCCAAGGACATCCCTATCCAGGAAATCTGCAGGGCTGCTACCTGGAAGTCGGCAAACACCTTCATTACCCACTACCACATCGACCTAGAGTCACGCTGGGATGCTGGTTTTGGGGCCTCAATTCTTCAATCTCTGTTCCCCAAGTAAGTATTCAGGGAGTGTACGCCTTGCCTCCCTCCTCCCAGAGAACTGCAAGGAGTCTGCCAACAAAATGTGGATAGAACAACATAATCCACGATCTTAGAAAAACAAGTTACTCACCTGTAACAGTAGGTCTTCCACGGAGTGGTCTTTTGCATTAGGTAATACTTTTGGGTATCCAGGACTGCCCACACATGACATCAGCTTCCTGTTTCCTACGAGTGGGCGGTCCCTGGTATCCTCCATTCATTTTCCCACCATCTTCAGCTTACACAGCAGCTAGTGCAACTTCTGTGTAGCAGTCGTTGACGAGAAATTTGGAACTAAAAATGAATGTCTACAGATTCTTCAACAAAGCAAACATTATTTCGTTCTGGCTGTTGTGGTAGGAAGACATATCGCTTTGACAACCACACACTTTGTGTAAGGTGTCTGGGACCCACACACACCAGTTCCAGCACTTTGTCAGGAATTTAATTAGGCAACTAGTCAACGACGGTTGCTTGAAATTAAAAAAACTTTCGATGGAGCAGAAAATGTCTCTTAGAGAACCAGGGGACTCGTACTAAAGGCTCCCCCTCTACTGGTTCTTGTTCCAGGCAGAAAAAGGAGACACCCTCATCACACTCCCTGCCTCATCGCCAGTCGACAGTCACCGTTTCAGGTGTCCCTCCATTGAAGGGGCGTCCTTTAAACACTTCTTTGTCGACAGGGGCTCATATCCTCTCGTTGACCACGCTTTCCAGTGCTTTAAATGCAGTTCAGATTGTAACTGCTCCATCGACAGAGGCTTTTACCCTCTCATCGATGACTCTTTCCAGCGCTTTACATGCAGCCAAAAATACTGCTGCTCCGTCGATGGGGCTCCTCTCCTGTCATAGGCGTCTGACAATTTAGGTGAAAAAAACACTTTTTGTTCCCCCTGTAGGCCTGTCGATGAGAACACGCATTCCTCACGGGAAGCCTATGGCTTATGCTTTATTCACTGCCCCTGTGCCTTCCTACAGGGGTCAGGCGGACAGAGATCAGGACCCTGGTCTTTTACCAACCAGGGGTAAGAACTGCTCATGCTACTCATACCATCCTCCTCCCATTAACCCACATGTGTACCAACACACCCACCTTCTTGCCCCTCCGTTCATCTCAAGAAATTGACATCACCAATGTAGTACGACATGTCTTGCATGTCATGTGGCACTTCCAACCCTCCAAAGAGCTGGGTGATCCTCCCTGAGCTGCTCCTTCTCCTCTGCCTCCGTCTAGAAGATTCCATACTGACAGGGATACCATGCCACCCTGGTCTCCTCCTCCTCTTACAGAGGACTGTTTGTCAGATGACCAAGAATTACCGCCTGATTTCCCCGGTGATCTTGAGGATGAAGAATTCAAAGATCTGGATTCTCCCAATCCTGCATCTCCCTATTCGGAAATCTCTTCTCTGGATGAGGACCTGCCTGTTCCTTCCGCAGCCTCTCCCCTGGATGACCCGACTTTTAGTGAGATGATGGCTCAAATATAAAAAGGTCATGGGATTCTCGACTACTGAACATGACAAACAACATAAGGATATGGCAGGATACCTGGAATTACATGAGGAACCAGTTTTAGTGGTTCCTCCACTAATAGCAACTTACCAGAATGCTGTGCTGGCTGCTTGGCATCAGCCTTCCGGTATTACAGCTGTTCCCCACAAAACGGATTGTTTATACCAGGCTCCTCTGGACCACCCCTTTCTGTCTACTGTTCCAGAAGCAGATTCTGTGTTCATTACTACCACTCATGACCGTTCCAAAAAACCCAAGCACATGAGCTCCTTACCCCCTGATGAGGAATCCAGAAGAATAGACTATCTGGGGAAAAGGTCTTTTCCTCAGGTGCTATGAATATCAAAATCTTGGAACTATATGGGTTGTATGATTAAATATCAATGTACCCTTGGGTCCTCTGCCATTGAGCTTATCGGTAAACTACCTCCCTCACAGGAAAGGGAAAAATTACTGGCTACAATGACAACTAGTAATTCCATCTTCCGTCACCTTCTCAGGTTAGGATATGATGCCATAGATGCCTCGGACCGACCATTAGCCACTGGTATCACCTTGCGTCGCCATGCTTGGCTTTGTGTTTCAGGCTTTGCACTTGACATACAACATAAAGTAGCTAATGCCCCCCCTTAATGGGTCCAAGCTGTTTGGGCCAGGTACTCAAACTCTACTGGATGACTTGCAGGCATCAGGCAGAACCCTCCGTATGGTCCATGGCATGTATCATACTCCATCTACAACCTGCTGTACTCAACAGTCCTCTTATTCTAAAAGAGGTGGAAGATACAGAGATAATAATAAAGGCATCTTTAGAGGTCATGCTCAGTCCACCAGAGGCAACACCTCTGCTGCTCGAGGTGCCCGCTCCCGCCCTTCCATTGGAACTGCACAGCCCATCTCCCAGTGACCCACTAATGCTTTCCCCCTGCCTCCTCGACCAGGCCTCAAAGGCTGTGGGGGGTCGTTTTGCACTCCATCTGGAGGTCTGGCAATCGTTCACTGCAGACAAATGGGTACTTCAGATTATACAGAAGGATCATACTCTACAGTTCCTCTCCACCCCACACTCTTGCCCTCCACGGAAGATTCACTATCCTCTGTCTTACAGGAGGAATTGATGGCCCTTTTGACCAAACAGGCCGTTGTCCCAGTGGCCCTTCTGGAACATCAAACTGGATTTTACTCCCACTTCTTTCTGATGCCCAAACAAGCAGGTGACCTCAGACCAATTCTGGATCTAAGACAACTGAATCTTTACATTCAGTACAAACATTTTCGCATGATCACCCTACCTGCCATCATGCCGATCCTAAAACAGGGCAGTTGACTTGACTTTGTGCCCTAGACTTGAAGGATGCCTGTCTACATATGCACATCCACCGTGCCCACAACAAATTTTTGTGATTCCACCTACTGGGTCAAAATTACCATTTTCGCACACTCCCTTTCGGCCTCTCATCAGCCCCTAGAGTGTTCACCAAGTGTTTACCGGTGGTGGCAGCAGCCTTATGAAGAAAAGGGCTCTTAATCTTTCCATATCTAGATGATTGGCTAATCAAAGCAGAATCCAAGGTAGCTCTGCTTGCCTCCCTAGATGCTACTCTGAACTTGTTCACAGATCTGGGGATCACAGTCAGTTGGACAAAGTCAAGTCCAAATCCGACACAGTCTCTCCAATACATTGGGGCTGGCCTAGATACAGTTATAGCCAGGGCTTACCTCTCATCTGCCCGGCAGGATGTGTTTATATCTCTGGCGTCACACATACAGACTCAGAAGATAGTCACAGCCCGACAAACGCTGCGCCTTCTGGGTCACATGTCTGCTGCCATCTCTGTGGTGGAATTCACCCATCTCCACATGAGACCTGTCCAGTGGTCCCAAAAAACAGGACAGTTCGAAGACAAAATCAGGGTCACTTCCTCTCTAAAGTCAACCCTAACATGGTGGACAATCGGAATCAATCTGAATCGAGGAATGCCTTTCCGGTCCCCTTCCCATGCAAACGTTAACCACGGATGCTTCCCTATAGGGATGGGTTGTGCACTCCGGTCCTTATCAGACCCAAGGCCGGTGGCCCACTTCACCTCATCAGTCTCCCAAAGATGCGAGCGGTCCTTCTAGCCCTTAAGGCATTCCAGCACTACCTCACCCCAGGCTCATTACTGATCCAATCGGACAGCACTGCAGTAGTGTTCTACCTCAGCAAATAAGGGGGTACGTAATCTAGCACCCTATGCAAGGAGACCCTTGCGGTTTGGCAAGAAGCCATCTGGCAACACTTGACGCTAACAGCTGTCCACTTACCGGGACGTTGCAACCAGTTAGCCGACCGGCTGAGTCGCCAGTCCACAACTCACGAATGGACACTTCACGAGCAAGTGCTCCAAGAAATCTTCAGCCTATGAGGAGTGCTCAAAGAAATCTTCAACCTATGAGGCACTCCACAGCTGGATTGGTTTACCTCCCCCGTGAATTACCATCTTCCCGGGTATTTTTCCATTATCCCAAATAAAAAGGGATGGTGTATAGATGCCCTGTCCCAACCATGGACAGGACTCTTCTTATATGCTTCCCCCCATCCCTCTCCTGCAACAGACCCTACTGAACGTACAGTTAGAACCATCCACAATGATGCTCATAGCCCCATTGTGACCTTGCCAGATGTGGTTTCCCCTACTTCTACAACTTCAGTATGGGACCGCGTTCCGTTGCCAATCAAACCGGACCTTTTGACTCTGAGACAAGGGTCTGTCCTATATCCCAACCTGAAGGCCTTACACCTTGACACTTGGCTCTTGAGGACGCTTTCATAACTAGACTACAAGTGTCCTTTCCTGTTGCCAATATTCTCTTGGCCTCCCGTAAGCCAGCAACAAGAGCAACATACAATTCCAAATGGAAACGCTTTTCCATATGGTCAGCCTCTCGATCTTTGGAGCCTTACTCTTGTCCACTGACAAAGGTTCTGGACTACCTGGCATCACTATCGGAGTCTGGTTTAAGTTACTCTTCCATCAAAGTCCACTTGGCTGCCATTTTGGCTTTTCATGAACCTCTGGATGGCAGGTTACTGTACCAACGTCATCTAGCTAAGGTGTTTTTGAAAGGAATGTTACATATTAAACCTCCTATTAGAAGACCCACTCCTCCTTGGTATCTCAATTTTATGATAGAAAAATTGACCCTTGAGCCTTTTGAACCAGCAGCCTCTTATGACCTTCGTTTTCTATCATGGAAAACTTTATTTCTGGTGGCTGTCACTTCCGCTCAATGTATTTCTGAGCTTCATGACCTCGTGTGAGGAAACTTACTTGATTTTCCACAAAGACAGGGTGGTCCTTCGTACCAACCCTTCCTTCCTAAAGTAGTCTCCAAACTTACTTTAAATCAGTCCTTGGAGCTCCCAGTCTACTATCCTGACTACTCCAATCAGGGTGAACATCTACTACATTCTTTAGATGTCCATCGTATATTATGCTACTATACTAATTGGACAAAATCGATTCGAAAGACGTGTCAACTGTTCGTCTCTTTTGCCCCGGGTTGTGACAGCCTCTCAGTTGCTAAACATACTCTTTCATCCTGGTTGGCAAATTGTATTACGTTTTGTTAAAAAAAAAAATACAACACGCCTTTATCTGGACCTACCCAAGCCCACTCTACTAGAGCTATGGCCACCACTGCCGCTTGCTTTAAGGGAACCTCTATTAGAGATATCTACAGTGCTGCTACCTGGTCCACGATTCATACATTCACAAGGCACTACAATCTGGATATTGCCTCATGACTTAGGGTGGCCTTCGGCCATGTAGTCCCACAAGGTCTATCATAACTGTCCTCCCACATGGGCTTTACTGCTTGGGATTCATCCAAATGTATACATTTACTGCAAGAGACCAATTGCAAAGATAGTACAGTTATGTAAAACTTACCATAACAGTAGATCTTGAGGAGTGTCTCTTGCAGTAGGTTTGTTCCAACCCTCTGTCCCCTCTTCTCTGAGAGCAAAATTCTGGTCCAGTGACTTTGGGTTGGGACTCCTTGGTACCTCAGCTTCCCAGTCCTCGCTTTGCGAGCTGACTCTGTGGGGAACTGAGGATACAGGGATTGTCCACCTTATATAGGAAACAGGAAGCCGATGTCATGTGTGGGTGGTCCTTGGTGAGAAACTGCTAGAACTGCCATGCGCCACAGTGACCTCTGCTGGATACCCAAAAGTATTACCTACTGCAAGAGACACTCCTCAAAGATCCACTGTTATGGTAAGGTTTTACGTAACTGTACTTTATTTTTTTTTTTGCAAAATTTTTTTTATTTGTGGGATATAGGGTATTTAATACATAACATATAGTCAAATTTTACTTCTATTTCACACATCTCTATACAAAATTTAACATATATAAGTAAATCTGTTTCTAGTTAAATATGCCATATCCCATTTTCTTTCTTTCTACCACTCACCACAATATAGAAAACAAAGATAGGAGTTTAATATTATAATTAATATCTTGGTATGATGGTATATCACAGGATTAAACTTGTGATAGTGGAGGCAAAAGTTTAATTCCTGCCAAAAACTTTCCCCCCCCACCATCTCCTTCATATACTTCATCCATCAGTTTTTCATAATATAAAGTGCTCTTAAATACATAACACCATTTATTGAATTCAAAGGCCTCAATTTTGGAGGAGTTCCAATTGGCTAATATTAATTGTTTAGTTGCCATGGTAGACAAAGTTGATTTTCTTTTCTTTCCATTCAGTTTCCAAGGAATCAGTCATTATGGATAAAGATATTTGGTGAAAGGGGAAATTTCTTATTCATAATTTTCTACAGTTATCTTATAGTTTCTTTCCACTATTCCTGGATCTTGCCACATTCCCATAACAAGTGAAAGTGATCCATTTTCTTTTCCCTTTCTTTGCATTTATGTCAGCATCTATCATTATAATTTAGATCTACGTGATATAGCTTGTTTGAAGTAATGTAGGCTCTATTTTATGTTGTATGGATTTATTTTTAGCATTAATATATAATACGTTTGTGTTAATGCATCATTTTTCCCATTGATTATTATACCATTTTATTAATAATTCCTCTTCCCATTTTGTTTTACTATGATACAGTTTTTTACCAATATTGTAAGTAAGTTTAATTAGATTTATATAAACAACCCCAGTACCACTGTTCTTTTAGTAATCTTTGTCGTAGGGTTCATAAGTTGAATAAAATCCAAATCTAGGTGTTTTTTTTTTTTTTTGTCCCTCAATTTTTTTTCTGTATGTGGGATATAAATTTATTTCTAAGTTATACTAAAGCCATGGTTGCTTAATATCTTCCTCTAAACATTTCATAAGAAAAGTTTGGTAATCCAAAAAAATGTTTGGCAACAGTCCATCCAATGGAATATATTTAGTTTACATAGATCCAAATCAGTTGTTATATTTTCATTATATATATTCCAAATAATAAAAAAATTGTTATTGGACAAGGTTTTATTACAAAAATGAGCAGCTTTTTGTAGTACTTTTATATTAGGGTTTGGGCATTTCTCAAACAAGGACGGGAATGCAAGGATATCCTGGAATTTTAGTTTGGATTGTGGTGGATATAGCATTTTATCTATGATTGATTGATTGGATCTCCATGGACTGCCAGTCAGCTTTCACTTTATTGATCCAATTAATCATCTGTTTCATTTTTACCGCCCAATAATAAATAGGATCTGGGCATCCCATTCCACCTTCCTTTCTCAATATCTTAAATTTTTTCCATGCAACTCTTGGGGCTCCTCCACGCCATAGAAATTTAACAAATAGCCGTCTTAGTTGTTCCAGCCATGTGATGGATATTTCTCCTTGTACTGCCTGGTATAAATACATCAGGTGAGACATCATGTTGTTTGAATTGAGACTTTAAAGATGATGAAGTCTTGCTGTATTCTGACATTATGCAGTTAGCCCCAGCACTTGAACTGCTCCGGAGAAGAAAGAGTTAACTCTGTGCCAGAGCATAGAATGTTGAGCTCGAGCTTGGTTCAGACCTCTGTATGCTGCACTTTGAAGTGTAACCGTCAGATTCTTTACTCTGCCTAACTGAACCGTCACTCCGGAGATCTCTCCTTCTCTATCGGTTCGGTCCGTTAAAAAACATCAGTTTATACCGCTATTTTTACTTGATTTCAGTTCAGATCCCTGTCTGTGGTACAGTAAGTACTTTAGGTAGTGAACTAGTGCTGAATTTTTTGGAAATTGTAAAACTTGTATTTCAACCGGTTTGGCTGAACCAGTTGTCTGTGTTTTGTCTTGTTTTTTCTTTTAGTTTGAATTTAGTGTGAGGTACCGATCCTTATCAGTTCTTTAAAAAAAAAAAAAAAAAGTGTTTTATCATTTTTTTCCCCCCCAGCACCCATGACATGGTAAGGAACCGATAAGGGGGTCTTACCTGGCTGTTGCTGAAAAATGGGTAAGTTGTAGAATGGCTTCGTCTGAGAAACCCAAGTGAAAAACCGGGCCCACTGGGTTTCAACACTATAGTGAGTGTGGGGAGGCCTTTGCTAAGGCTGATCCCCACACCACCTGGAGTCAGACTGGCAAATATGTAAAATTTCCCTATGGCCACCCTGGATAAAAGATTGGATAGGCTTAGGGAAAAGGAGGCTGAGAAGTCCGCTGACCCGGATGTCCAGCCCGGTTCGGTTCCAACCGAACCTGAGGGAGTGCCCACTGACCTGGGTGAGACTCCCTCTGGCAAATGGAGAGCTGATCCTGAGGGGTCGGTTCTGGCAAAAAGAAAGAAAGAAAAAAGAGAAATCGGCCGGTTCTGATTCAGAACCGCATTGTCCAACCGCCGAGGAAATTGCCAGAATGATTAGTATTGTTGAATCGCTCCATTCGGTTCCGGCTGATCTGACGCCTCCTGGTAGGCGTTTGGTCGGTTCCACCGGTTCAGGATTATTCCCCAGAAGACTATTAAAATGAACTGGATTTGGAGGGGGATGGTGGTGGTGTGGAAGATCTAGATGAGCCCATAGAACCAGACATCTCCCCAGACAAACTTTCTGATGTTTCCTGTCCTAGGCTTTTGGAGTCCCCTTTCCACTTCATGTTCTACAAAAAAGTGGCAGAAACCCTCCAGTTCGCTCTGGATGAAGCTGTCAAGCAAGAGGAGCCTGTCTATGTGGAGATGACTGACATCCCAGAGTCCAAGAGATTGTCTGTTCTCCTTCACAAATCCTTTGGGAAACAGACACAGAAGTTACTTAAGACTCCAAATTCTTTACCTCCTGTGGACTGACGAATGGACAAGAGGTATATGTTGTCAGGCCCAGGTATGGAGTACTTGTACCAGCGATGCAGCCATGTTGGGGTTGTGCAGACTGCATCCTGTGGTAAGGCCAATATATCCTTGGCTTCACACCTCCCAGATAAAGACACCAGGAAGCTGGATGCCATGGCTAAAAAACAGTACATGGCATCTTCCTTGGGACTCGGAAGGCTAACTATATGGCCTACACAGCCAGGTACCAGAAGTCCAGATGGGATACTGTTCTGGAACTGGCTAAACAGACTTCCCCCCCAGCTTGCCAAGGAGCTGGAGGAGGTGGCTGCTGATGGGATTGAGGCATCAAAAATCCAGTTTCATGCTGCTGTGGACTTCAGTGATGTGTGAAGAGTCATGGCTACATCTGTGGCTCTTCTGAGACTGGCTCAGCTCAGATGTACTAGCCTATCACAGGACACCCAGGCTAAGGCCATGGATTTCCCTGTCATTGAGAATTCTCTCTTTGGGGAGCAGACAGATAATTGTATGAAAAAGATGGATGAGTATAGGACCACCTATAGGAGTGCACAGGCCAAAGAAAGGCAGGCAACTCCTCAGAAGCAGCAAGCTAGGGGTAGGGGCAGGCCTTTCTACCAGGCACAGGCCTCCTCTCCTTTTTCTCAGAGGGTGTTCTTTAGAGGGAGAGGCAGAAGGGGGATGAGCAGGGCTGCATCCTCCTCTCATCCTAAGGCTCCTGCCAAGCAGACACCCTGATGTCGGCCCGGGTCGACTCCCCAGTTCCTGTAGGAGGCAGGCTGGCTTACTACCTCCAGGACTGGAAGTCTGTTACCTCAGACGGGTGGGTCCTGGAGGTAGTAAGCCAGGGACTGGCCCTCAGCTTCAAAAAATTTCCAAAGCTGAGGATCAGGTCCTTTCCACCTGCAAACATCTATGAAACCATTGCCCTAGAGGCAAAGGTTTCATCTCTGCTGACTCTCAGAGCCATAGAGAGAGTTCCTACACCTCACAGGGCCAAAGGTCTGTACTCCAGATACTTCCTTACCCCAAAATAAACAGGGGAGTGGCGGCCTGTCCTAGATTTAAGATACTTAAACAAGCACCTAGTAAAGCCAAAATTCAAAATAGTGACTTTGGGAATAATTCTTCCCTCTCTAAGGCCAGGGCACTGGCTAGCCTCCCTGGACCTAAAGGATGCCTACTTTCACCTTCCCATCAGGTGCTCCCACAGAAAGGGAAAGAGCTTTGCTTTGCCACTGCATAAGTGTTTCGCTAACTTTAACCATATAAGATTTCAGATTTAATAAAATTGTAGTTTCAGTATTTTTTGTTAATTGAATTCCAAAGTATTTTGTTGAATCCTGTATTTTCATTTCGGAAATGATCTGCTCGGTCTCCGGGGAAGTTTTATTTAAACATAGAATGAAAGATTTATTTTTATTTAGGGATAGTTTGAGTACACAGAAAATTTTTGAATCTCTAAAAGTAATTCCGGATATCATTCCTTAGGGGTTGAGAATTACCATTGTATCATCAACATAACCATTCAATCTAAAATGCAATACACTATTTCACTGATTAGTAATTTTGATATTCAAACATGAAGTCTTGTATTCTGACTATATGCAGTTAGCCCCAGCACTTGAACTGCTCCAGAGAGTAAAGGGTTAACTCTATGCCAAGGCATAGAATGTTGAGCTTTAGTTCGGTTTTCAAGTCTCTGTCCCTGGTACTCCTCAGTGTAACAGTCAGATTCTTTCCTCCGTCCAACTGATAAATCACTACGGAGATTCTCTTCTTCGCTTTGTTTTAAGTAAAACGCGGTCGGTTTTCAACCACTTTTCTTATTTTATTCTGTATTCAGATCTCTGTCTATGATACAGTAAGTGTAGCTAGTAGGTAGTTAGAGTTTTGTTAGCTGAAATGGTTTTTTATTCAGATTTCTCCCGGTCGGTCTGGTTGGTAACCGAAGCAAATTTTGTGTTGATTTTTTCTTGTGTTCTGTTCTATAATTTGTTGTTTCCGGTACGTATTGGATCCTAAAAAAAATTAGTTTTCTTCATTTTTTTAACAGACCTGTGACACGGTTGGAACCGATAGGTCTTGTAGTTGCCTGGGTTAAACGCTGTTAAGGGTAACTTTTACTATTCAAACAACATGAAGTCTTGCTATATTCTGACATATGCAGTGAGTCCCAACCTTCGAACTGCTCTGGAGGTGAAAGAGTTAACTTTCCATGCCAGGCATGGAACGCTGAGCTCGAGCTCGGTTGAAACTCTGTCTGTTGTTCTTCAAACTCAAACCGTCAGATTCTTTACTCCACCTCACTGAACAGTCGCTCCGGAGATTTCTCCTTCTGCTCGGGTTCATTTTGTCGGTTAAAGTATTGTTTTCTCGGTTTTTCGACCGAATTTAAATCTCAACCGGTCGGTTCAGGCTCTGTCTGTGGTATTTGTGAGTACTAGATAGGTTTACATTACTTCTCTTCTGTGTGGAACTTGTAAACTGTTTATCGGTTCACTTTGAACCGATCAGGTTGTTTAAAATATTTTATTCTGTCATTTAGAGTGTGGTTACAGTTCTTATCGGTTCTAAAAAGAACGGAATTTCTTACGGTTTTTTCCACGACCCGTGACACGGTTGGGAACCGATAAAGAGGGTCTTACCTGGCGGATTGCCATAAACGGGTAAGTTTGGTTAGGACTGGCACTATGTCTGAGAAACCCAAAAGAAAAACTGGGCCTACTGGGTTTCAACACTGCAGTGTGTGTGGGGAAGCCTTTGCCAAGGCTGACCTCCACATCACCTGTGTTTATTGTCTGGGGTTTGACCACCTCAATGCAGACTGCCAGATTTGTAAAAATTTTCCTGCAGCTACCCTGGAAAAGAGAGTTGGTAGGCTCAGGGAAAGGGAGGCCAAAAAGTCCGCTGACCCGGATGGCCAGCCCGGTTCGGTTCCAACCAAACCAGAAGGAGTGCCCTCTGACCAGGGCGAGACTTCCTCGGGCAAAAGGAGAGCCAAATCTGAGGGGTCAGTTCCAGAAAAAAGGACTTGGAAATCAGCTGGTGTGGAGCTAAAACTTTCCTCTCCAACCGCTGAAGATATAGCCAAAGCGATTCAAATTGTCCAGTCACTTTCCCCGGTTCCGACCGAACTGGTGCCATCAGGTAAGCGCCCGGTTCGGCCGGTTCCACCTGTTCAAGACTACGATTTAGAGGAATATTATGAACCGGAGGAGGGTGAAGAGGAGTATGAGGAGAGTGAATGTGGATTTGAAAGTCTGGATGTGCCCATTGACCCGGACATCTCCCCAGACAGACCTTCAGGAGTGTCTCCTCCTAGGCTTTGAGTCCCCTTCTCATTTTATCTTTTATAAAAGTGGCTGAAACCTTCCAGCTCCCTATGGAGGAAGCTGTGGATGATCGAGAGGAGCCTGACTATGTGGAAATGATGGATATCCCAGAGTCTAGGAGACTGTCTATTCCCTTGCATAAATCTTTTGGGAAACAGACATTTAAAATTCTAAAAACTCCTCACACTATACCTCCTGTGGATAAGAGAATGGACAAGAGGTACACATTGTCAGGCTCTGATAGAGTTCCTTTCACAACAATGCAGCCATGTTGGGGTAGTGCAGGCTGCAGCCTGTGACAAGGCAAATATTCCATTGGCTTCACAGCCCCTGGACAAGGACTCCAGGAGGATTGATGCCATGGCAAAGAAACAGTACATGGCAGCATCCTTGGGACTCAGACAGGCAAATTATATGGCTTATGTTGCTAGATATCAGAAATCCAGATGGGATACTGTTATGGCTCTAGTAAAACAGGTCCCTGGCCAGCTTGCCAGGAGCTGGAGCAGGTGACTGCTGATGGTATTGAGGCATCCAAGGTGCAATTCCATGCTGCGGTGGACTCAAATGATATGTCATCAAGAGTCATGGCCACATCTGTGGCACTTCTAGAATGGCTTGGCCTAGATGTACCAGCCTGTCACAGGAGTACCCAGACTAAGGCCATAGATTTTCCTTTGTTAGGTAATTCCCTGTTTGGGAGCAGACAGAGAATTACATGAAGAAAATGGATGAGTATAGGACCACCTATAGGAGTGCACAGGCCAAGGAAAGGCAGGCCACTCCTCAAAGGCAGCTTCCCAGGGGCAGGGGCAGGCCTTTTCATAGGCCTTTTTACCAAGCCCAGGCCTCCTCTTCTGCTTTTGCCCAGAGGGGGTTCTTTAGAGGGAGAGGCAGATGGGGTACAAGCAGGCCTGCTTCCACCCCTCAGCCCAAAGCCCCTGCCAAGCAGGCACCCTGATGGGGTTGCCAGGGCTGATTCTCAACTACCTGTAGGGGGCAGGCTGGCTTACTTTGTCCAGGACTGGGAGTCTCTGACATCAGACAAGTGGGTCCTGGAAGTAGTAAGCCAGGGACTGGTTTTCAGCTTCAAAAAGTTTCCAAAGATGAGAACCAGATCCTTTCCACCTGCAAATCCACCAGCGGCACTTGCCCTAGAGGCAGAGGTCTCTTCCCTCCTGGCTCTCAGAGCTGTGGAAAGGGTTCCACCCCTACACCAGGGCAGAGGGTTGTACTCCAGGTACTTCCTTACCCCCAAAAAAGACAGGAGAATGGTGGCCCATCCTGGATCTCAGATAAACAAGCACCTTTTAAAACCAAAATTCAAAATGGTGACTCTGGGAATTATTCTACCTCTCTAAGGCCAGGGGACTGGCTAGCGTCCTTGGACCTCAAGGATGCCTACTTCCATATTCTCATCAGAAGCTCCCATCGAAAGTACCTCAGGTTGGAGCTGCCCTCAGGCCATTACCAGTTCAGAGCAATGCCCTTTGGCCTCACCTCTGTTCCAAGGGTGTTCACAAAATGCCTGGCAGTAGCAGTTGCTTCTCTAAGAAGGCAAAAAATTGCCATCTTCCCTTACCTGGACGAGTGACTCATAGTGGGCCAGTCCCCAGACCAAGTCAAGTTACACCTACAGATAACTCAGCAACTGCTCACCTCTCTAGGTTTCCTTCTGAACCTTTCAAAGTCAGTTCTAGAGCCTGTTCAGCTCCTCACCTTCATAGGCACAGAGCTGAACACAGAGAAAGCCAGAGCCTTCCTCCCTTTGTACAGGGCAAGGACCCTGGTCTCTCTGGCCTCCTTTTTCACCCTGCAGGTGTCTCGACCAGCAAGGCATTTTCTACAGCTCCTGGGGCACATGGCTTCTTCTACAGCAGTGGTGCAGGGAGCAAGATTTCAGATGAGGGACATTCAGTTCCATTTATTTATTTATTTATTTAGATTTTGTTTACCAGGTAAACCCACTGAGACCAAAGGTCCCTTTTTCAGGGGCGACCCGGGGTGAATACACCACCAACTTTACATTATGTACAGTGTACAGCTTCGAAGATAGATACATATACAGTTCATATATAAGGTACAGCATACAGATACACAAGTAAATTAATTTAAAAACAAAAATAATGTATATACAGTTCATACAGGAGGTCATGAAGGATGTAAGGAGAAATACAGGTTGTAAGGAGAAATACAGTTGATAGAGGTTAGTTAGTACCAGGGGCACCATGGGTTCGTAGATGGTCACATAGGTTCATGAGGGGTGGGGAGTATATCTAGCGGTTGCAGCAGCAGAGGCTCAGTTCTAGGAGGTAGACTTTGAGACCGGCCTTGAAGGAGGACAGGGAGGGTTTGTCTCGTAAGGAAGAGGGGAGCGAGTTCCAGAAATGAGGGGCGGTGAACTGGAAGGAGCGTTTCCCTTGATTGGTGCGGATGCGGGGTAAGTTCAAGAGTCGACTTGAGGCGGACCGCAGTTTGCGGAGGGGGACTTTAGGGGTGAGAAGGTCACTGAGGTGAGGTGGATGGCATGTGGAAAGGAGTTTGTAGGAAAGGTAGGCAGGGGAATAAGATAGTTTAAGCTTGAGTGACGGCCAGTTAAGATCCTTAAGGGCTTCGCAGTGGTGCCGCCTAGGGGAGGAGTGGGTTGCAAAGCGAGCAATGTGGTGGTAGAGGGTGGAGAGGTTAGTTAGCTCAGTCTCTCTGAGGGACTGTAATATTGGAGAACCATACAGTAAATAGGAGAGGGTTGCAGTTAGCAATGTCTCGTGCCTCTCCAGAGAGGAGTTCCCAAGGCGGTATAGCAAACCCAGCCTCTGGTGGATGGTTTTGTTAGGGTATCTATATGGGGTTTGAAGTTAGTTCCTGGTCAAGGGTGATCCTAGATACTTAAATTGGTCAGTGACCTCGACACGCATTCCTCGAGCAGATGTTATACAGAGAAGACCACTACGGTCCTTACCAGTCGCCGGGTCCCAAAGAGGACAGCTTTGTCTTGTCCTCGCTTAGCTTGAGTTGGTTGGCAGTTAACCACGCCTCAAGTTTTGCTAGGCAGGTTTGTAGTTCCATTGCGATAACGGAGGATTGGGGGTCACTGTGATAGATTACTGTATCATCAGCGTAGAGCAGTAGATTGCTGGGTGCACACACTTCAGCTGTGTCATTCACAAATAGGGAGAACAGCAGGGGTCCTAGTTTGGAGCCCTGGGGTACCCCAGAGATAACCGGTCTGGGGCTTGGGTAAACACCTTGCCATCGTACTGTCTGTGTTCTGTTAGTCAGGTAGCTAGTGGCCCAGGAGAGAGAGAGCTGATCCAAGCCAAGCCTTTGGAGTTTAGAGAGGAGTAATTTATGACCAACATGTCAAATGCCTTGGAGAGGTCGATGAATAGTGCCCCCGTAGGGGTGCCCTGGTCCATGGCATTGAGTATGTCGGTAGTCAATCTGACTAGGGCAGTGTCCATGCCATGGTCTTTCCGAAAATCATGCTGGACCTTAGAGAGGAGTAGGTGCTGTTCCAGATAGCATTGCAGCTGATTGAAGACTATTCTTTCAAGGATTTTTCCCAGAGGGCAGAGGAGGGAGATGGGCCTATAATTCTCCACCCTATCCTGGGTTCCTTTTTTATGGATTGGAACTATGGTGGCACTTTTCCATTTGGTGGGCACAGACCCTTCCTGCAGGGATCGGTTTATGAGTAGGGCAACAGGGTAGGCAATGGCAGGTGCCGCAGCCCTCAGCAGGTGAGGTTCCAGCTGATCATTACCCGCAGATGATTCAGGGTTGATTTTGCCAAGAAGTGGTAGCACCGTGCAGGGGTCCACAAGTGTCAGATGGAATAAGGGACGAGAGAGATTTGCGTCGAGGTGGGTGGGGGGAGGATTTCCCAGCATGGTTTGGGAGGAGGCCGGGGGGTGAGAAAAGGAGGCACTGAAGGCTTCAGCCACCTTAGTAGGGTCATCTGTCAGAGTGCTTCTGGCGAAGACCATGGCACTTTGTTCCTGCACGTGACCCTTCAGGAGGGAGTTTATGTGGCCCCAGAACTTTGGGGTCACTTAGGTTGATCACTTGGAGGTCACGGAGGTATTTGGATTTGGCCAGTTTGTGGCCTGTTTACACTTGTTGAGCAAGCCCTGTAGTTCTCCCAGTCAGATATTGTGCCAGAAGATTTGTAGAGTCCCCATGCTTTGTCCCTGAGCCGCATGGTGTGTTTCAGCTCAGGGTATAGCCATTTATGCACTTGCCCTGAACCATAGTTTTTCAGGGGCATGACAGTTTACTATGCCCAGGAGCGTCTCGGAAAAGTATTGGAGGGCCTCGTCAATAGTGGGAAGGGAGGCGATAGGCCACCATTCCACCTTGAAGAGGTCAAGCGCAGAGGGTTGCTGGTTCAAATCTGCTGTAATTTCTTGCAACAATCAGCCTGGCGCCGGCCTGGGAGGTTTATTAGACCAGATGCAGTAGATAGAGCAGTGGTCGCTCAGAGTCCGCCATTATCCCGCTGACAGTATCCGAGTGGGGTTTGAGGTAAGTGCCCAGTCAAGAAGTGAATGGTTGCCAGTTTTAGCATTGTGCCTGGTTGGTAAGTTAATCACTTGGGTAAGGGATCGTCCAGCACGAGTTTTTGCTCGAGAGGAGTTGGGGTGAGCCAGTTGAGATTAAAATCCCTAGAAGGATTTTCTCCCTGGGGGAGTTGAAGGATGGCACTGGTAAAGGGATTCAAGGAGGAAGTTGCTGATTGAGGTGGGAGGTAGGCATCCGATGTAGAGGGCTTTGTACCTCCGAGGACAAGTTTGAGAAATAATACATCAGCCTGAGTATCATCTGTCTCTTGTCGGTCCAGCGGGGTGGCATTTAAAGGGGATTTTAGATAGAATAGGACCCCCCCTTTTTTTGAGGAGTCTGTCCCTGCGTATGGCTTGATATCCCGTCAGTTCAACCTCATGAGGGAGAATGTCAGGCTTTAGCCAAGTCTCAGTCACTGCCAAGATGGCCGGCTTGTAGAGTTGGGTCCAGGCCTCAAGGTCGGCCACCTTGCGCCACAGGCTCCCAACGTTCATGTGAACCAGTCTGAGCCCTCCAGAGTTAGTCCAGGAGGGGGTAGTAGGGTCACTGAGCACGCAGTTTGGGGAGTAAGGGCCAGGATTGGATTCGATGTCACCCCCACGCAGTAGTAGAGTGCTGGGCAGAGGGCATGAAGGACTGGGGGGGGTTAAGGCAGGAGGGGCGGTGGGTGGGCCAACGGCATTGTAGAATGGAGTGCCGTCGCCCTTTTGAGGCCAGGCCATTCCAGGGTAATTATTTGAATGAGCAGGGTATCCCAGGGGGGAGAGGGGCACATGGTAGGGGTTTGTACAGAGCTGCGGAGTGTAGGGGAACAGGGAGGATGGAAGAAGTTTGTTAAAGTTAGCAGCACCTAGTGGTGTTGCTTTATTTTTGCAAAAACAGGTTGAAGGGGAGATGATTAAGAGAGCGGCCTCTAGTGGGTGATGGTGATATTCTGCAAATGGAGAAGTGAGCTGATAGGATATAGAGCTCACGTGACTACTCCTATAAATACACATGCTCACCAAGGGCGGTGGTGGGGAGCCGGCGCACAGCGCCGGTGGGGCCTCACTGAGGAGGAAGACGGGAGTCCTGTACGGACGTGGTCCGAGAGTCAGTCGCCAGAGGAACACCGTACCTGGACTTCAGTAGTCCCTTTGCTGCACTGCTGTCCTGGGGAGGGACTCGGCCCTCGTGACCTCCATGTCTGGGGGTTCCAGTCCAGTGATCCGCGGTGGGAGGGCAGCGCCACCAGCGCCTCACGACCACCCTGTGTCAGCCTGAGGAGAAGGAGAGAGGGTGAGTTTAAATAGGGCACAGGTACACGGATTAAGCCATGGTCATGAATTCATTGAGAGCCTTTTGGTCTCAAAGGAAAGACCCTCTAACCAAATTGATCCCAGTGACTCGAACCCTGATCCAGGCCCTATAATGGTGGCAGGATCAGAGCAATCTCAGACAAGGGGTTCCTTTTGTCACCCAGTCTCACTCCTTAATCCTTACTACAGATGCATCCCTCTTGGGATGGGGAGCTCACGTGGGCGACCTCACTACCCAGGGGTTGTGGTCCCCTCAGGAATCTCTGCTCCACATCAATCTGTTGGAACTCAGAGCAGTTTTTCTAGCACTTCAAGATTTTTCCAAGTCTGTTCAGAACAAGGTGGTACAGGTCAGAACAGACATCACCACCACAATGTGGTACATCAACAAGCAAGGGGGCACTCGGTCTACGGCCTTGTGCACTGAAGCAATGAAGTTGTGGTCTCTGGCTTACTTCCTGAACACCTCCCTTACGGCAGTTCACCTCCCAGGCAAGGACAATGTCCTGGCAGATGCTCTCAGCAGGATTTCCCAGGACCATCACGAATGGTCACTGCACCCCCTGGTCCTGGAGGTGGTATTTGCCAGATGAGGCACCCCACAGATAGATCTTTTTGCAGTCCCAGACAATCACCAACTTCCCCTTTTTTGCTGCAGGCCCCCAGTGTTGGGCTCAGTCCCTCTGGATGCCTTAGTCCTCAATTGGGAAGGGAAGTTTCTGTATGCTTTTCCCCCCTTCCCTCTCCTGTTCAAAGTGCTAGTCAAAATCGGGTCTCAACCCTGCAAGATGATCCTGATTGCCCCAGATTGGCCCAGACAACCCTGGTATCCACTCCTGCTGTCCTTAGCAGTCCATCTTCCCCTCTGTCTTCCCAGGAATCACAACCTGTTAACCTGTGCTCAGGGGAGGGTTTGGTACCCATACCTCAAATCTCTCAATCTCAAGGCCTGGCTCTTGAAGAGTTAGTTTGCTGATTTACACCTTTCCCAGGGTGTAATGGATATCCTGAAGGCTTCTAGAAAGCCTTCTACCAGGGCTACTTATAATTCCAAATGGAAGAGATTTTCCATATGGTGCTCTGGAAAGAGTATTTCCCCAGAATCTGCTGATTTACCCACAGTTCTGGATTACATGGTCCATCTAAATACCTTGGGGCTGAGACCAGCTGCCCTAAAAGTGCATCTGGCAGCTGTCTCTGCCTTTATTTCAGCAGTTAAGCCCTCCCCTCTTTCAGCTCACCCTGTATTCTCCAAGTTTTTCAAGGGATTGCTTCACACCAACCCTCCATTCAGGGACCCTGCCCCTGCTTGGGACCTTAATGTTTGCATTGCTCAGCTTATGCAACCCCCTTTTGAGCCTTTGTCTTCAGCAGAGCTTAAGTACTTGACTTGAAAAACTGTGTTTCTGGTAGCCATCACTTCTGCCAGATGCATAAGTGAATTACAAGCTTTGTCAGTGGAGCCTGATTTTATCTCCTTTCATAGAGATAAGGTGGTCCTCAGGACTAACAGGAAGTTCTTGCCTAAGGTGGTTTCAGATTTCACCCTTAATCAATCTATTTCTCTTCCTGTGTACTTCACTGACCATTCCTCCTCTGGCGAGAGGAGGCTGCACAGTTTAGATGTCAAAAGAGCCCTTAACTACTATTTAGAGCGTACCAAGGGTCACAGGTTTGACTCCCTCCAACTATTCCTCACTTATGGTGAGGTTGGTAAAGGGAAACCTGCCACTAAGAGATCCATTGCCAGGTGGATTGTCTCTTGTATCCAATTCTGTTATGAAAAACTGGGTAAGGTTCCTCCCTCTGGCCTGAGGGCTCACTCTACCAGGGGTACAGCTGCTGCCAGGGACATCCCTATTCTAGAGATATGTCAAGCAGCTACCTGGAAAACAGTTCATACTTTTACCAAGCATTACTCCCTGGATATCCAGGCTAGGAGTGATGCCCGCTTTAGCACGGCTGTGCTTCAGAGCCTATTTCCCAAGTAGGTTCTGTCCCTCCTCCATGGAGGTACTGCTTTGTAGTCTGCATATTTCATAATATAGCAAGACTTCATGTTGTTTGAAGAAAAAATTACTCACCTTAGTAATGTTGTTTCTTCTATTGGAGTATTGCTATATTATGACCTCCCCCCCTGCCTGCCCCTCTCAGAACCTCTGTTTTTGGGATGTGGGTGGGCAGTGCAGTGTTGGCACTTAGTAGGTGCCCACCTTGTTGTTTTCACCCTTCTTTTTGGGGTGACTTAGTGTTGTGTTTTTCATTTTTTGGGGCTCCTGACTTGAGTCTTTGTTTTGTGACCAAAAAATGTGTTCTTATGTTTAGTAGCCAGTTGGCTAGTGTAGGTTTACAGCTTCCACACAGGACCTCAGTGAGTTTAGCTCATAAAGATCTAACGGTTTGAATTTGAAGAACAGACAGAGTTTTCAACAGAGCTCGAGCTCAGCGTTCCATGCCTGTCATGGAAAGTTAACTCTTTCACCTCCGGAGCAGTTCGAAGGTTGGGACTCACTGCATATGTCATAATATAGCAAGACTCCAATAGAAGAAATAACATTACTAAGGTGAGTAATTTTTTCTTCTGGCATGTCTGAGAAACCCAAAAAGAAAACAGACTCCACTGGGTTTCAGCACTGCACAGAGTGTGGGGAAGCCTTTGCTAAGGCTGATCACCACCTCAAAGAAAACTTCCAAATATGCAAAAACTTTCCCAAAGCCACTGTGGATGAACGTTTAAATAGACTGAAGGAAAGGGAGACTGAGAAGTCCGCTGATCTGGATGGTCAGCCTGGTTTGGTTCTGACCAAACCTGAGGGGGTGCCCACTGTCCTGGACGATACCTCCTCGGGCAAAAGGAGAGCCAACTCTGTGGAGTCGGTTCCGTCTAAGAGAAAGTGGAAGTCAGCCAGTTCAGATCCCAGGTTCCCATGTTCCGACCACTGAAGAAATTGCTAAAGCAATTACTATTGTTCAATCGTTTTGCCCGGTTCTGATCGACACTGACTCAATCGATTCGGTTGCAAACTGTTGCTTTGGAAATTGATCCTGAAGCATTTTATGAGGGTGATTGGGAAGGTGAAGACTATGAAGAAGAGGAATATGAAGGCCTACATGAGCCAGCAGAGCCTGACATCTCTCCAGACAGGCCTTCTAATGTGTGTCCTCCCAGATTTTGAGTCCCTCTCCCATTTCTTGTGCTACAAGAAAGTGGCTGATACCCTTCAGCTTCCAGTGGAAGAGGCTGAACAGGATCAGGAGGAACCTGACTATGTTGAAATGATCAATGTCCCAGAGTCAAAAAGAGTGTCTATCCCTTTTCATAAATCCCTGGGGAAACAGACGCACAAAAATTCTGCAGTTTCCAACATCTATACCTCCTTTGGATAAAAGGATGGGCAGGAGGTATACCTTGTCGGGTCCTGGGACGGAATTCCTCACAAATCATTGCAGCCATGCTGGATAGTGCAAGTTGCAGCCTGTGACAAGGCTAACATTCCCTTGGAATCTCACCCCCAACCCCCAAAGGTAAGGATTCCAGGAAAGTGGATGCCATGGCCAAGAAACAATACTTGACATCCTCTTTGGGACTCAGGCAAGCTAATTACATGGCATATGCAGCCAGATACCAGAAATCTATGTGGGATATGGTTCTGGAGCTGGCTAAGAATGCCCCTCCCCAGCTGGCCAAGGAGCTGGGGCAGGTGGCTGTGGATGGTATTGAGGCATCCAAAGTCCAGTTCCACGCGGCTGTGGACTCGAATGATATGCATTCCAGGATCATGGCTACATCTGTCTCCATGAGGAGATTTGCTTGGCTCAGATGTGTCAGTCTGTCACAGGATGCCCAGACTAATACCGTGGATTTTCCTGTTACTGGTAACTCTCTGTTTGGGGAGCAAACTGAGACTTGCATGGAAAAGGATGGATGAGTACAGGACCACCTACAGGAGTGCTGCAGGCAAAAAGAAGCAGGCCACTCCTCAGAAGCAGCAGTCTTAGGGCTGGCAGGGGAAGGCCTTTTCACCAAGTCCAGGCCTCCTCTTCTTTCCAGCAGAGGGGGTTATTCAGGGGAAGAGGCAGAAGGGGGAAGACTGGGACTCCATACTCCACTCCGTCCAAGCCCCCTGCCAAACAGACACCCTGAGGTGTCGGTCAGGGTCACCGCCTCAGTTCCAGTGGGGGGCAGGCTAGCTCACTGTTTCCAGGCCTGGAAGTAGTGAGCCAGGGACTTTCAGTTTCAAAAAGTTCCCAAAAATGAGAGCAAATTCCTTCAATACTCCCTCTCCCTTGGAGACGGAAGTCTCCTCTCTACTTCTGCAAGCAGTAGAGAAGGTATCTCATTGCCACTGGGGAAAAGGACTGTATTCCAGATGCTTCCTTACCCCCAAAAAGACAGGGGAGTGGCGACCCATCCTAGATCTAAGATACCCAAAGAACATATATTAAAGCCAAAGTTTAAAATGGTGACTTGGGGAATAATTCTTCCCTCTCTTGAGACCAAGAGACTGGCTAGCCTCCCTGGATCTCAAGGATGCCTATTTCCACATACCTATCAGACATTCCCACAGAAAGTACCGTAGGTTTGAGTTGCCCTCAGGTCATTACCAGTTCAGAGCAATGCCTTTCGGCCTAACATCTGCTCCAAGGGTGTTCACCAAGTGTCTGGCAGTAGTGGTGGCCTTTCTCAGGAGACAAGACGAGACATCTTGCTGTTTCCCTTTCTGGACGACTGGCTCATAGTGGGTCAGTCTTCAGACCAAGTCAAGTCAGCTGTAGAGGTCACTCAAAAGCTTCTGGACTCTTAGGATTCATTCTGAACCTAGAAAAGTCTGTTACAGGGACGTGGATATGTTGTTCAATCCACACTGTCTGGCAGGTTCCTTGCCACTTTAAGATGGGCCAGAAAGTCTTCAAGCTGGCTCCTCCCACCCATCCGGGTGGTATAACCCTCAGCTCTGCCCCATGATGCCTGATCTACCTTACTGCTTGGAAGCTCAGGTTCCCTCCTTAGCGCTCTTGGGTCTGTAGACCTGGATCCTAATCCTTCGTTTTTTCCGAAAATTGTTTTAAAGTTTACAAGACTTAAGTCTTCCTCTTTTCTCATGGCTGCGATGGATTCAAAATCTACTCCCGGCTTCCGTCTGTGCCCTTGCGGGCAGAAGATGTCTCTGACTGACCCACACGCCACGTGTGTTTACTGCCTGGGGCTTGCCCATGATCCGCAGGCCTGTGATCTCTGCAGGTCTTTTACGGCTTCAGTTCTGGAAGACCGCACTGCCCGACTTCAACTGGGGCACCCTGAAAAACTGTTTGCGCCGGTGAAGTCTAAGGAGGCCTATTGGATGGTATCCGTGGCTGCGGGCTTCGCTGAGCAGCTGGAGCAGTTAATCGCCCTCGCAGGAGGCGGCCCAGGCCGCTGCTTCTACTTCCTTGGCGTCTGCATTCATCCCGCTCTCCTTGGGCTCCTCCTACACTGCTTCTTTTAAGGAGCTTTGTCAGTTCCTCTTCACCAAGGGAGAAGGGCCCTCAGGGACTCGCACGAGTAGGTCGAAGAAAAAGGAACCGAAAGGTAAGTCCCACCATCGACGCTGTGGGAGCGGGCGAGAACTTGTTCTCCAGAGCATCTGCATTCGACTTCGGTCGAGGTTGCTGCTAAGGCCGCTGGCTTCACTGTGTCCCAGTCAGGTCAGCCGGCTAAGACACCCGTCGATGCGGTCGAGATTTTTCTCGACCCGTTGGACGGGCTGTCGATTGATGAAGCTGATAACCCTCTCTCACTGGTTCCCCCGGTGGTTACAGAGGACTTGCCTCGGCTTCCAGAGTAGAAGTCCCCCGGTCAAGGACCATGAACTGAGGGATGAGCGGATTTCCCCCTCCCCCTCTTCAACCCACCATCAGCAATCCAGACGGTCTCGGTCCTCCTCCGTGTCGGGTAGGTCCCTCCGACATAGGCAGTCTCGGTCCTGGCATCACGGAAAGCGGCGTCTCCGCTTGTCCTCTTCATCCTTTTCAGAGGATAGGCTCTGATGTAAGTTGCGTCGGCACTATAAGGACATGATGTGGCAGCAGCTCTTACTAGCCGGCAACAAACCAACTCCTTCACCTTCACCGGCCATTAAGTGGCTGTCGCCCAAACAGCTGAAGCAACCTCTTGCCATCGGCTCCATAATCGAGGAACAGACCTCTAGCGCCAATTGCTCGGCTGAAACCAGCTGCTCCACCCACTGTGGTGGAACCACCGCCCCCACAGCCGAAGACTGGGGCCCCGACCAAGGATTCTCAGTCGGGTCACGGCCTGCCCCACAGGTTGTCGGTCACCCCCGATAGGACTCGGTGAGTGGAGGGTGGCTCAGGCACTTGGCAGCTGTTCGCAAACTCCTCGGAGTCCGACGACGACTCCTTGTATTCTAGGCCCCTCAACCTGGAATCTTCTGGGGGTCTGTTGGTGGACGAGAGCCCATCCTCGTTCCTGGGAATTCTTCGGCTCATCTGTCTACTGGGATGCAGCTCAAACCCATACAAAAACGGGCCAGATATCCTCTCACGGAGATTCTGGACCGAGGGGATCCCCACGGAGGCCTTCCCTGTGGCTGAGGCCATTGTTTGTCTGGCCCTGGAGTTGTGGCAGTGGCCTGCATCCTGTCCTGTGCCTTCGGCCAGGATGGCTTGCAATTACACAGTCCCCACCGGTTCCCTCTCCAGTTTTTCGGAACATCCATCGGCTGAAGGGCTGGTAACCGATAGTCTTCCGGTGCTCCGGAAACACTAGGGACATAGAAAAGCCCCCGGACAAGGAGTCCAAAAAGCTGGACAACTCCGGGTGCAAAGTTTACGCTGCCTCTTCCCTAGGTCTGACATTCTAGCTCGGCCTTGCTGATGGCACATTTTTCACACGCCCTTATGGGTTCCCTGGATGAGGTGCTTTCTCATCTCCCAGCTGACCTTCAAACGACAGTCAAGCAGGTGCCAGATGAGGGAAGGGCAGTGGCCAAATAGCTCCAAACTGCCTTGGACATTGGAGATTCTTGTGCCCGGTCAGTAGCAGCCGCAGTAGCCATGCGCCACAGAGCTTGGCTGCAGATCTCCACCTTCACGGCGGATACCCAGCACAAGCTGGCAGACGTTCCCTTCCTGGGCACCGACTTGCTCAGGCCTGGGGTGGAGAGCCATCTCCAGAGGATCAAGAAGCCCAATGCTATATTGGACTCTGTCACGTTTGCCCAGAAGGACAAAGGCCGCCAGCAGCAGCGTAAGCCCTTTTGCCCTTCCGCCCCTGGGACACATCCGGCCCAGCAGCAGGGCCAGCAGGCTCACACTTGGCACCCCAAGGCCAAGCCTGCTGCTGCCTCCAGCAGGAAGCCTGGAGGGAAAGGCCCAGGCAGCTCGCCTGCTTTTCCTCCAAGGCTGCCTAGTGATGGATTGAGGGGTGCCGCCCCCAACCTCATCACTCCTCCACTGGGTCCCCCCGTGGGGGGGGACGGCTCTGCCACTTCCTTTCTGCCTGGTCCGCTATCACCATGGACCATTGGGTGCTGGAAGTGGTTGGCAGGGGTCTGCCTCTGAAGTTCGAGCAGACCCCTCCCTATTGAGCTGTCGCCCCTCGGGGCGCTACTGGTTCTACAGCCTCTGTCGGCTCGTTGAGCTGACATAGCTCTGCTCCTCCAAAAGGAGGTGATCAGCAAGGTGGCGGATCCTCCTCCAAACCCAGGGTTTGTGTCCAGGTACTTCCTGGTCCCAAAGCGGACGGGGGACTGGCTCCCTATTCTCGATCTGCATGACCTGAACAAGTTCCTAAGACCTCACACCTTCAGGATGGTCACTCTGGCTCAGGTCATACCATCCTTGGAACTAGGTGTGTGGTTTTGCTCTCTGAATCTCCAGGACGCGTTCTTTCACATCCCAATCCATCCATCTGATCAGCAATTCCTCCACTTCAGAGCAAAGGGATCCCTTTACAAGTTCTGGGTCATGTCCTGTGGTCTTTCTCCAGCTCCCAGGGTCTTCACCAAATGCACGGCAGTGGTGACAGCATTCCTGCAGCGCCGAGGGGTCCAGGTGTACCCTTACCTGGACGAGTGGCTGATAGCAGACCCCTCCAGGTTGGAGGTGGATTGGTCCAGAGAGCTGGCCCTCCAGGTCTGCTCTCAAATTGGCCTCCTGATCAACGAGGCCAAATCGGAACTCGTGTCGTCGCAAGTGATTCAGTTCATCAGGGCAGAGCTTGACTCTCTCCAAGCCAGAGCCCGGCTCCCGGCGGACAGGGCCGAGGTCCTTTTCCTCCTTTGACCAATCATTTCTGGTTGGGTAATTGCGCAACTACTTGGGACTTCTGCACCTTTTGGGTCTCTTGGCGGCTTGCACCAGTGTGGTCCGTTGGGCCCGCTGGCATATGCGTCCCCTGCAATGGGGACTGATCCTTTGGACCAGCCAGTAACCATGACCCAGAAGGTGTGGGACGGCCTGCAGTGGTGGCTCATCTGAGCTCATCTGCAGGAGGGTATCCCATTTGTCCACCCTGAGCCGACGGTCATTCTTACAACCGACTCCTCTTTGATGGGTTGGGGTGCCCATCTAGGGGAGCTCTGGGTCCACGGCCTCTGGTTCCCTCAGGAGTCTCTGCCACATCAAGCTGCTGGAGCTTCGAGCAGTTTGACTAGCCCTCACCGCCTTCGCTGCGTTTGTACGGGGTCAGGTGGTTCAGGTCCAGATGAACAACATCATGACCATGTACTGTCTCAACCGGTAGGGCGGGATGCACTCCTTGCCTTTGTGCAAGGAAGTTCTCTGTATTTGGTCTCTTGTGCCCTCAGCCGGATAGGCGCTGCGTCTCACGAGTAGTCTTTCCTGCCGGAGGTAGTTCAGGACCTGTTCTTCCATTGGGGCACCCCTCGGATGGACCTGTTCGTCTCCAGGGAGAAAGCAAAGCTGAGGCTGTTCCATGCCCGCCCCCCTCAGCATGGCTCGCTGTAGGGGGTTGTCTTCTCGAGGCCATGGACCCGAGCTTCTTCTACACCTTCCCTCCATTTCACTTGATCCACAAGATGCTTCTCAAGGTGAAGAGGGACATGGCGCAGGTGATTCTGGTAGCCCCAGTCTGGCCTCGCCAGTTCTGGTACCCAGATCTCCTCAGCCTCAGCTCCAGGCTCCCGAGGAGGCTTTCAGCTCGCCCAGACCTGATCTCTGTCAACAAGGGGATGGGTCTCCATCCAGACCTTAAATCCCTGCACCTGATCGCCTGGTTTCTGAGCAGCTAGAGTTCCAGGCCTTGGGTCTTTCCGACGAGGTCCTCAGTGTTGTTGTGGCATCACGTAAGAAGTCGACCAGAAAGTGCTATGCCTTTAAATGTAAGCGATTCTCCATTTGGTGTCAGGACAAGGGGTTGGACCCCTCTATCTATTGGCTAGCATTTTGGACTACCTGTGGTCCTTGTCTCAGTTGGGGCTTCAGTTGACAACCTTTTAGGTGCACCTGGCAGCCATCTCTGCTTACCGGGCACAGGCTGGCAAGCAGTCGGTTGCACAGGAGAAGGTGGTCGGGTGCTTTTTCAAAGTCCTTGATCACATATCCCCTCCGGTGCAAGAGCCTCCACCTCCGTGAGATCTACTGCTGGTGTTGTTAAGTTATTTGAACTGATGTACAGGTGCGATATCTCCCACCTGTCGTGGAAGACCACCTTCTTGGTGGCTATAATGTCTGCCAGAAGGATGGGAGAGCTCCAGACGCTTTCCATCGAGTCTCCTTATCTGGTCTTCCACAGGGATAAGATTGTCCTTCGCCCCCACCTGAAATTCCTTCCGAAGGTGGTGTCGGAGTTTCACTTGAATCAGGTGTTTACTCTGCTGGTGTTCTACCCCAGTCACACCTCGGAGGCCGAATATAGGCTCCATACTTTGGACCCTAGAAGAGCACTCGCTTATTATAAGGAGCGGACAGCTGAAGTTCGGGCAGTGGTTCACCAGCTGTTTGTCACCTACACTGAAGACTCACCCGGCAGACCTGCAGCCAAGCGGACGATAAGCAGGTCGGTCACCTCCTGCATAGATCTCTGCTATAGGTTGGTGGGCATGGAGCCACCCAAAGGGATAAGAGCTCATTCTACCCGCCATGTCGCTGCTTCGGTGGCTGCTTCTAGGAACGTCCCTATCCAGGAAATCTGCAGGGCTGCCACCTGGAAGTCAGCACACACCTTTCTTTCCCATTACCACATTGACCTAGAGTCACGCTGGGATGCTGGTTTTGGGACCTCTGTTCTCCAGTCCTTATTCCCCAGTTGGGTTTCAGGGGGCTGTGCGCCTTGCCTCCTCCTCCCGGAGAATTGCTAGGAGTCTGCCAGATGATGTGGATTGAACAACACATCCATGTCCCTAAAAATACAGGTTATTCACCTGTAACAGGAGTTCTAGGAGCGGTATATGTTGTTCATCCACACGACCCACCTGACCTCCCCAGCTTCGACGTGCATCCTGGCTTCCAGCAGGCTAGATCTGGCATCATGGGGTGGAGCCAAGGGTTATACCACCCAGGTGGGTGGGCGGGGCCAGCTTGAAGACTTGCCGGTCCATCTTACAGCGGCAAAGAACCTGCCAGACAGTGTGGATGTACAACATATACCACTCCTAGAACTCCTGTTACAGGTGAGTAACCTAACCTGTATTTCTGGAACAAGCCCAGCTTCTCACATTTATAAGGGTGGAACTGGGCACAGTCCAGGCAAAGGCATTTCTTCCTCTTTCAAGGGTACGATGCCTCATTACCCTGGCTTCCTCTTTTCGTCCACTAGTGTCTTGACCAGCCAGGCACTTCTTACAGTTGCTAGGCCACATGGCAGCTTCCACTGCAGTAGTGCAAGGGGCAAGATTTCAAATGAGATATTCAGTTTCATCCAAGATCTTTCTGGTCTCAGAAAAAAGACCCTCTCTCCAAGTTAGTTCCAGTGTCTCAAACTCCGGTTCAGGCTCTCCAGTGGCGGCTGGAGGAGGACAATCTAAGGCAAGGTATCCCTTTCCTCAGTCAGGCTCCTACAGTGATTCTCACCACAGATGCCTCCCTACTGGAATGGGGAGCCCATCTGGACCAGCTCACTGCTTAGGGAACATGGTCTCATCCGGAGTCTCTTCTGTACATAAATCTTCTCAAACTCAGGGCTGTCTTTCTAGCACTTCAGACATTCTCGAACACAGTTCGGGGGAAAGTGGTGCAGATCAGAACAGACAAAACCACAACCATGTGGTACATCAACAAGCAGGGCGGCACTCAGTCCTCAGCCTTTTGCACAGAAGCCATAAAAATATGGTCACTAGCTTATTCCCCTTCAGGCTTCCCTGATAGCCGTGCATCTCCCTGGGAAGGAGAGCGTACTGGCAGATGCTCTCAGCAGGATTTTTCACGGTCATCGCAAATGGGCCCTGAATCCTCTGGTCCTTCAGGTAGTTTTCAGAAAGTGGGGCACTCCAGAGATGGACCTTTTTGCAGCCCCGGTCATTCACCAACTTCCTCTATTCTGCTGCAAACCCCCTCTTCTGGGGTCTGTTCCTCAACATGCTTTCCTATTGAATTGGACAAGCAAGTTTCTGCATGCTTGTCCTCCTTTTCCTCTGAAATTCAGAGTTCTGGTCAAGGTCAGATCTCAGCCTTGCACAGTGATTCTAGTGGCTCCAGACTGGGCCAGACAGCCATGGTACCCCCTATTATTGTCAATATCAGTGACAATACCACTTTGTCTTCCCAGAAAGTACAATCTCCTCGCCTCTTCACAGGGAGGATACTGTATCCCAACCTTCAGACTCTCAGACTCCAAGCTTGGCTCTTGAGGAGCTCGAATATGCAAGTCTGTACCTTTCCCAATCAGGCTTGGACATTCTTAAGGTTAGTAGAAAACCTTCTACTAGAAAAACTTACAATTCCAAATGGAAGAAATTTTCCTTCTGGTGTTCTCTTAGGCATATTCAGCCAGATTTAGCTGACATTGCCACTGCTTTGGAGTATTCGGTGCATCTTAACAGTTTAGGCCTCAGGCCTACCACTCTCAAAGTACATTTGGCAGCCATCTCTGCCTTCCTTTCAGCTGGAAGGGCTCTTCCCTAGCCTCTCAACCAGTTTTCAAGAAATTTTTCATTCAAAGATCTGGTTCATATCGATCCTCCTTTAAGGGAGCCTGCTCCTGTTTGGGATCTGAATATCTGTATTGTACAGCTTATGCAGCCCCCCTTTTGAACCATTATCTTCAGCTGAGCTAAAATACTTGACTTGGAAAACTCTGTTCCTGGTAGCCATTACCTCTGCCAGGAGAATCTGTGAATTACAGGCCTTATCAGTGAAATCTGACTTCATTTCACAGGGATAAGGTGGTCCTTCGAACCAACAGAAAGTTCCTTCCCAAGTTGGTATTAGACTTTCATTTGAATCAGTCTGTCATTGCCTGTATTTTTCACTGACCATTCTTCCTCTCTGGAGAGAATACTACACAGTCTTGATGTAAAGATGGCCCTTAGTTATTCTATTGAACACACTAAGGCCCATAGAAATGACTGTTCACAGCTGTTTCCCACTTAAGGAGAAGTGGGAAAAGGTAAACCTGCTACTAATAGAACTATTACCTGGTGGATTGTCTCCTGTATCCAATTCTATTCATAGTTGGGGAAAGAGCCACCCTCAGGCCTGTGGGCTCACTCCACCAGAAGTACAGCTGCTTCGGTTGCAGCAGCTAGAGACAAGCCCTTAGTGGAAATCTGTAAAGTAGCCACCTGGAAAACTGTTCACACATTAACCAAGCATTACTCTCTTGACATCCAGTCAAGAAGTGATGCTAGGTTTGGCACAGCAGTGCTGCAGAGCTTGTTCCCAAAATAGGTTCTGTAACTCCCTCCTCTAAGGGGTTACTGCTTGGTAGTCTGCATATACTGTATTTCTTCGATTTAAAGCCGCCCTCTATTGATAGCCGCCCTCAATCATTAGCCACGGCTGTTTTCACAATTGTGTATTAAAAGTTGCCCTCTATTACTGACTGCATTCCGAGAGCGAAGTGCTGAAAAATGCAGGCGTGTTAATTTGAACACCGAAAGTCTGTTCCTGGCCTTGTCCTGTATCAGTGGAGAGGAGATTGGGACATGGAGGTACTTTGGGGTGGGGGTGGGATTGGCAATCCAGAGCAGTGCTGTTCATTTCTCGTCTGTGACAGAATGAGAGAGAGCCAGTGAAAGAGACAGAAAACGAGGTGAAATAGAGTCCCGGTGGCAGTGGCAGCGAGTGGATAGCATCGGAAAGTATGGGGTCACAGTGAGTGGATAGCGTTGGCAAGTATGGGTCCTGAGCAAAGTAATGCAGTGCAGCCCCCTCAGATCCTGTGATTGGGTCACAGTAAGTGGGAGCAGGATAGCTGACAGGGCTCAGATTATAGGAGCAGGGCTGGAGGGAGTCAGTGTCTGGCTCAGTGTCATTAGTCTGTGCATCACGCTTTGGCAGTAAATAAATTCAATGCAGAGTTTGCATAAATCAAAATTCTGTTCTCTTGGCTGCTTCTAATTTAAACTTCTTGACACCACATACAGTTTGAAATGGATTAGTGCCATATTTCCACATTATGTATTACAAGCCGCACTCTTTTAGTAGCCACCCTTGATCGAGTCTGAATATAGCAAGACATCATGTTTGACGAAAAAGTTACTCACCATAGTAATGTTGTTTCTTCTAATGAAGTTTTGCTGTATTCTGACCTCCCTGCCTCCTGTTCTGGAACCTAGTTGTTTTGGGATGTGGTCTGGCAGGCGCAGTGCTGCACCCCAGAGGTGTACCTTGATTACCTCTTCTTTAGCTTGAGGTCTTTATGGTTATTTAAGAAGATATTGTTTTTGTTTCAGTACCTACTTGGATTCTTTTTGGGGTTCTCGACTTGAATCTTTTTGACCATAAAAATGTTTATCGCCCTTTGGCAAAAAATTTTAGAAAACAATTTCTAAATTGTTAGCATAGTGCTCATTAGAATCGGGCGGTTACACTGAGGATTACCAGGTACAGAAGTTTGAAAACTGAGCTCGAGCTCAACATTCTATGGCTTGGCATACAGTTAACCCTTTACTCTCCAGAGCAGTTCACGTGCTGGGGCTAACTGCATATAGCAGAATACAGCAAGACTCCATTAGAAGAAACAACATTACTATGGTGAGTAATTTTTTCTTCTGTCTGATATAGTTTAATAAAGGTTCAAGTGACGATATAAATAGGAGGCGGGAGAGGGGACCATCCCTGTCTTACTCCATTAAACATTGAGATGGGGCCAGATATATTGATTAATTTTAAGAACTGCAGTGGGAAATTTATATAATGCTTGAATATCTGTTATAAATTTTGGAAATTCCCAAGTTTGTTGAGTTAGAAAGATGTATTCCTAATTAATTAAATCAAATGCTTTTGTAGCATCCAAAGCTATTGCAATGGTCTCCTGATCTAATTCGATGACTAAAGAAAAAGCGTCTTGTACTTCCCCAGTCCCTCAAATATATTTTTCCTTCTATAAAACCCTTTTGATCATTGTGTATAATTTTTGCAATCTGATTTTGAATTTTTAAAGTAATAAAGTTTAGCTAATATCTTGTAATCTGCATTAAGAAAAGCAATTGGACGATAGTTTTCAGGGAACAAAGGATCTTTATTTTCCTTCAGTATCAGTATTATGTCAGCCTCATAACATGTTTTTGGAACCTCTCCCACAGTTGACATCTCCTCTGCCAATCTTTGAAGCCAGTCTACTAATTCCAAAATAAATGTCTGGTAAAATTCGGATGTAAAACCATCCGGTCCAGGAGAAGAATTTTTCTTCATAGACTTAACAGCTTCCATTACTTCAGTTTTAGAAAATCCTTCTTTACGTATCAGGCCTTTTTTCAGATTACTACTCTCAAGATATTATTTACATTCCGATTTGTTTCTTAGTTTGTTATTCATCCCATTGTAACATCATATTCTTTCATAATATGATTGAAAAACATGGGCAATCACGCTATCTGTTTATCTGTATAGATCTGTGTCATGATATTTCTTTCCCTTTGCTGTTTTAAAGCATAAGCTAACATTTTGGCAGATTTGTCAGAAAACAGATATTGCTTATTTTTAAGTTGGTAAATTTTTTCCTCAGTTTTGTTTTCCAAAAGCAATTTTTTTTCCATTACTTTTTGTAATTGAGTTTGATGTTTTATTGGCTCTAACCTATCTTTTTTCTTGTAAACCTAATATTTCTTTATCTAGCTTTCCCATGAATCTCTGTTGCTTCTGCTTCATCTGTATTAAGTAAGATATTGCATATCCCCGCATGGTAACTTTAAATGGATCCCAAATTTCTTATACTTTCTGATTTTTATAGTTTATTTGCCAAAATTCCTTTGTGATTTTTAAGGTATTTGACAAAATTAGTGTCAGACAGTAATGTATTTTGAAAACGCCATTGTGATATTCTTTGTCTTGCTTTAGTGGGGATAAAAATAATAGAAACTAAAGCATTATAAGAAATGGATATTTCATGTAATTCAGTTTTAAGTATATCCTGAATAACATTTTTGTTTACAGAAATATGATCTAATCTGGAGTGTACACTAATAGTTTTGCTTTGAATGTATATTTAATTGTTAATGGGATTTCTGTTTCTCCAGGGATCACACACAGGGTACAACATTCCTATACCTTAGGTGTCCCAGGACAGGCACTTTTCTCTCAGGACACCTACTTCTGTCTAGTGCCTGCCCACTGGGGCACCTAAGGTATTTGTCTGCCTTTTTGGCTTTTCATTCTTTTTTTTTTTTTCTTTTTGCCAGGATTGGGGGGGCAGCCAGAGGAGTACTGAAGCGATGGCCAATCACAAGATTGCAACTCTGTGATCAGCTGGCACGAGCAGGTTGCACAGATGAGGCAAGAGTGTTGGTAAGGCTGGGATCAGATTAGTGACAGTTCCCACCCCTGCTCTTGACCGACAGAGCACACAGATCAGCATGCTGGTGAAGAGGAAGGGGTCAGGAGGCAGGTTGCAGGCACAGAGACCAATGGTAAGCATGTCTATTTGTTACTTCTCCCGCCCTCTCCATTTGCTGCTCTGTCCCCCCCTCGCAAAGTGCGCCACTCTCGCATATTCACTTGGCAAGATAGGAGGATTTGTGGCATGCTTGCAACGAACTGCAGTCCACGTGATTGGGACGGGAGTTTGGACTGGAGAACAGCCTGTCAGAGTTGAGGGACTATTAAGTCCCGACTCTTCAGTGTCCTGAAGTCAGACTTTTTTTTTTTTTTATACAAATCAAAAAAATCTTTTAAGAGCTCTCTTAGTAGCAAAAAGTAGTGTGAGCAGTACCATAAACAGCTAGGTGCTGGGCTGCCGGCCCTCAATAGGAGGAAGAGACTTGAGTCAAGGGAGCAACTAAAAGCTATTTTAAAGGCTCATTTTATTACGAGGAGCTAGAGGTTCTGAAAAAATAAATACTGAGCTGCACAGATAGTTTCTCAAGTTCTGCAAAAGAGGTAGGCAGCAAAGTGAGGGGGGGTGGGGGCTCAGCATCGTGAAGGAAGCTTGCTAATAATCAAAATCTAATAATCTAAATTAAACCAACAAAGCTTTTTAAGAGTTACAGGGAGCCACTGTATACGCTAGTTTTCTTTTATTCTGCAGTCAGCTACTGGGAGATGTTGGGCTAGTTGCAATCTAGTTACGGAAACTAAATAATACTCTTTTAAACTGTAACCAAAATGATTTAACATAAATGGGTCAGCATGCAAATCATTTGTTGGGCATGTATTTTTACTACTTACATGTCTGAGTGGGCATGTACTTTTTTCATGAATTTCATACTCTGATCACACAGATTATGTTCCTTAAGAAAGTTAAGGACATTTGTATTTTTTTTTTTTTTTTTATTTATCTGATTCAATTGGAGGAGATGACTTTTATCAAATTAAAGATTTAGTAGCCCATTAAAGTCACCTCCAATTAAGATAGTATCTGCTTCTAATTTAATAATAGCCTGTGAAACTTGATTAATAAAAGTTTCATAGCCCAAAAAAGGGGCATATATCAGTCCCACTAAAATATGCCTACCATACAATTTTCCTTTTATCAATATAATTCTTCCTTCCGTGTCTTTCCAGTGATCCATATATTTAAAATCTATGTTTTTGGATATTAAGATTGCCACCCTTCTACTATTCGTAGTCCCTTGTGAGCTATAAGTTTTTCCAACCCACCATTTTAATTTTTATGGTTTGTTTCATCCAAATGTGTTTCTTATATTGAGGCTATTTGGACTAGTTTATCTTGTAAATATTGCAGAAATCTTTTTATTTTAACCATTTATATTTAATGTGGCAACACTCATAATTCTTCACTTGTTCAGCTGACATACCTAATAATATTTTTACTTCCATTTCAAAGACTCCACTAATTCTTATTTCTGCTTACTCCAATTTCAGGACCAACATGTTATATCAATATAACACCCCCTTTCCATTTTTCCTATTGTATATTGAAAAATATACAACCAAATCTTCTAAAAAGAAAAAAAAAAGAAAAAAAGCAGGTTGAGCATCTGCCTGATGCTGTTAACTTTATTCTTCACATATCTGCACAGATCTCCCAAGCACCCTCTAGCTACGATAAAGTAACTTAAACCTTATGGCCAATTCAGACTTTATCCTTAAATTGTTCTCAAATTTATCAAATTTTTTTTAAATGCATATCTGTCAGTGACTGGGTATATGTATCTAATCATTTTTCTTCTCTATGCACTATGCAGTAGAAGAAAAAATTCTATCCATCCAAACCATCTTTGCGCCCCCCCCCCCAGTTCAGGAGTCTAAATCCATTACTTAGCTATAAAGATTTCCCTCGAACCATTTTGCAAAACATTTTCTGGATATTTCAGCTTTAAATCCTTTTCTGCCTCTTCTACGGTTTCATATATTGCCTGATAACCTTTTTTAAACACTTTAAGCTTGGGGGAAAAGAGATTTTGCCCCAAATTTCCATATTGCTGTTCTTATATGGGCATATTTCTTTCTTTCTACAAGGACTTCATTCGGGAGATCTTGCTAAATGTTTATTTTTGTCCCCTGGAAAACACTTTTTTTTTTTTTTTTGAAAGACTTGCTTCATTATTCTATTCCGATCATCTGATTTTTTTTTTTTTTTTGTAATTTCACAATTATTGGTCTAAGAGGGGCATCATCTTGTGGAACCCGAGAGCACGATGGATCCTGTCATAATCAATATTCAGTTCTGTTTCTGGAACCTCCAGCAAATTAGCAAAAACTTTGTTTAGTAATTGCGCATGGGAAAATGGCTAATCCCATTTCTCTGGTATTCCCAAAATTCTTAGGTTTTTCCTTCTTGCTCTTGTCTCCACATTGATACCCTTTGATTTGAAGTTGTTTAATGCCTATATTTTGTTGAGTGAGTTGCTTTTTCATATCTGGTAGTGTAGCTTCTGTATTACTTATTCGCTCTTCAGTGTTCTGTATTTTTATCAAACTGTGCCTTGTTCGAAGCTTCGATGCTCTTTAAAGTAGTTTTAATATTTTCAACATCTGTTAGTGTCTGAACGGTATAATTTTGCTCTTAATTTGTAAAATTTCAGCAATGTGGTTTTCGCCCAGGAAGGAGGTTCTGGTTCAGTTTGAGTCCTTTTCTTGTAATGCTGTTAAAAACTATTTCACTCATTTACCTAGATGTATCTTATTTTTTGACAGATGATCTTTCTGTCCTTCTGTCTGTCCAATCGTATCTGATTCAATCTCTTGAAGTAATTCAGAATCTGAAGCCATTCTATCTTGTGCTGCCATTTTGTTTATCACAGAGCTTTCCCTTACCCCAGTAAACATCGGGGAAGCAGTAGGTGACAACATTTTGGGAAGGGGGGACTCTAAGAGAGGATATTGAAAAAAGAAGTTAATTCGAGATTGGTGGAATTCAGTTTTTTTTGTCAGACCGCTCTTTCTCTGTTTGTTCACAAGGGCTCGAATTACAAACCGCTTTTTTAAACTTTTTATTACTTTTGCGGTTTTTATTTCATTTAACTTTGTGTTTTACAGTATCTGTTTCCTCTATATTGGCGTCATATCCTTTTCTTCTGAATTTCTACTTCTGGAAAACATTTGCTGATATTGTTCAGTTTAAAAAAAAAAAAAAGCTAAACCACCAATAAAATACAAAGCAGTACTGTTCTATTCCTCCCCCTCCTTCCTTCTTTAAAGCATTAAACACAAATAGCTAAGACTTCATCAAATGCCAGATAGTTCAGTCCCTCAGATATCTGAAACTCGGGGGTTTCTCTCTGTAAAAAAGATCTATTTAAAACATATTCGTCTCTGTTATATTTCTTTTTGCATAGCAGGGGGAAAAACAAAAAGTTTTAAGTTAGTGTTACCCCTCTTCAGCAAGCAAATACAGTTGTAGGCCAATGCCAATCCTTCCTCGTAGATTGCAGGTGTGGCTCCTTCGATAATCTTCACTGTTTCAGTACTCCACCTTTAAATTTTTCCATCCAGCGAGGTCTCCAGTCTCTCTTAATTTATAGACTGGACCGAGACATTGACCTTGCCGTACAAGAAAGCAAACATGTTTACAAATGGTGGAACTGGCATCGCAAAGCTGCCGCGAAGGTTAGTCATCAAATCGGCTAAGGAGCGCTGCTGATCAAAAGTGTCACATTGCTGTACTTCGGTCTCCCTGTCAGTTTTTCTTTTTACTTCACTAACCGGGATATCTACCGCACATTCGGAAACTTTTTATAGACTAAGAAGCGTAGTGACAAGCTGTTTTACAACAGCATAGGTGGTGTCATAGGAAGGGGAAAAAAAGCTGCACTTCAAAATAGCCATCCGTTTAGCGTCTTCAGTGCTTTCTACTGTTCTACTGAAGGCATGCATTTATTTCAATGAAAAATAGTACCGCAATGCAAAACTAAGCAGCTTAGAGAGTGGAGCAACTTCGTGACTGCAATAGAGGGCTAACGCTCTGCTTCTGTAGAACAATGTGAAACTCCTATCCTAGCATCTTCCACCTACATAACTGTACTTTTCTAGGGGTGGTATATGTTATTCATCGACATGGACATGGACCCACCTGACCTCCCTGGCTTCAACACACAACCTAAGCTTCCAGCGGGCAAGATCTGGACAATTCTGTTTAGGACCCTATCGGAGTCCTTTGAGTAAACTTCGGTTAGTTCTGAAGTTTTTTTTTTTTTTGAAGTTTTTCTTTGGTTTAGTAATCAACTGTACCACTAAGAGGGGGATAACATCTCCTATTCTTTCAAAATGTAACTGTCCGATTGTGGTATTTTTAAGGTTATCTTGGCTTATGTCTGATGAGCCTAAAAAGACAGGACCTACAGGTTTTAAAAAATGCACTAAGTGTGGGGACATCTTCGGAAAAGCAGACAAACATGACCTGTTTGCTCTGTTTAGGCTCCTTACTTCCAGGCCAACTGTGATATATGTAAGACGTTCCCAACTGAAACCATGGAGAAGTACCTGGAATGCTTTAAAAAGTGAATGGAGCCAGCCCGGTGGTGCAGAGGGTTGAAGCGCTGGCGCCTTACCTTGAGCCACACCGGCGACCCAGGTTCAGGAACAGACTCAGGACTCCGGGGGCTGGCAGGGGAAGGAGAGGATTGAGCGTCTGTAGGACTGCTCTCCTCTTCTGGGGTGAGTAACAGGGTGGCATCACTCTGCAGTGGCCTCTGGTGGAGACCAGGAGCACTGCAGAGGTGGCACATGGGGAGAATAACACAGAAACTGGAAATCCACTTCATGAGTGACAGGATGACGGCTGCCGGTTCTCCATTGCCACTGATGCCCTGAAGGAGCCCTTCCACCTCAGCCGCACCCTGGGGCCAAGTAGTTGCACTGGTTGCCCCCCGTGCTTTCCCTCTGGGAGGAGGGCTGCCCGCCTGCAAAGGGTTACGACAAGTTATCTTGGGGGTGGCTGCTATGTGGGGTTGGAGGCTCAAGAAAGGGACAGGTGGATCGGAAGGGACCTTGGCAGCCTGAAGAAGTGGTGGGCTGTGGGGCATGTAGAAGGGGAAAAAGAAATGACACAAAAAAAAGAGAATGAAGGAAACCAAACAGGTTGGTTCCTGATCAACCATCTTCTCCAGCTAAAGAGAAAAATGTGGAGACTAAGGTGAAAAGTTCAGAAAGAAACATACTGAGCCTCCAGGCGAAAAGCCAGTGGAGCCTTCAGCAAAGAAACCGAACATGCCCTCCACTGAGGCTGAAGCTCAAGCTCTGCAAATATTGCAGGCGTTACAGGGCTTGGTACCGGTTCCGCAACCGGCAGCCCCAGTTCCATCTGAACCGCATTTGGTTCTGGCTCTGGTTAGAACACCGGTTCAGGGACCGGTTTAGGAGTCCCAAGACCCCTCATACGAACAGTATGATGAGGATCCCATTGAACCGGAGGTCTCTCCTGATTAGGAGTTTGTCTCCTTCTAGGCTGCCAGAAGATTACTCTTACATTTTACTTTTGTTAAGCAAATGGAGACCCTGGACATTCCCACTAATGAAACTGAGGAGGAGGAGGAAGAGGTGAATTTTCTGGATACGATGGGCTTGTCCCCAGCAAAAAAGGCTTCTTTGCCTATTCAGAAATCCCTAAAGAAACTTGCCTTAGAGGTGTTGCAGACCCCCAGTTAAATTCCCCTGGTTGATAAAACAGCTGACAAGAGAAATCAATTGTATAGGTCAGGGGCAGAATTCCTGTTTCAACACCCTGACCATTTGGGGGGGGGAGGGTAGTACAGGCAGCTGCCACTGATATGGCAAAAGTGCCACTGTCTTTTCATCCTCCAGAAAAGGATATGAGAAAGTTGGACAGTATGTCAAAGAAGGGATACTTGGCTGCTTCTTTGTCCATGAGAGAAGCCAATTACATGGCATATGCAGCCAGGTATCAGAAGTCTCTGTGGAACTCCATGATGGCCCTGGCTGAGAAAGCACTTTCTGACATGGCTTCTGAGATGATTGAGACAGCTAGGCTGGGATTAGAGGCCACTGAGTATCAATTCCACATGCCAGTGGACTCAAACGACACTGCATCTTGGTGGATGGCCCTAACAGTGGCCCTAAGGAGGTTTGCTTGGCTCAGGACAACAAACCTCACCCAGGATACCCAGAACAAGGCCATTGACTCCCCTTGTGAAAACAATTCCCTGTTCGGAGACTAGACTGAAGCCAAAGGTGGATGAACACACAACCACCTATAGGAGAAGTACTGCCAAAGAAAAGGCTTCCACCTCCTACAGGGCACAGGGAAGATGAGGCTACGACAGACCTTTATTTCAGGGGCAGGGGCAGAAGGGGCTCCAGGCGTGGTGACCAGACCATCCAGTCTGCAGCCCAGGCAAAACAGACTCCCTGATCCACAGGTCACAGTTGGCTCCCCACCACTAGTAGGGGGCAGCAGGGTTTTACATAGTTGGTATCGCATCGCAGTTTGTGATGCAAACTGGCTGTTCATGTGACACATTTTTACTTTGTATTGCAAAAAAAATCCAATACATTCTGTGACTTCCTCAGCCTCCAATTCTACCTAACAGACTCACTGCGGTGATTCAAGAGAGTGCTCATCCTATGGACAAGTGATTTTTGGCTTTCTCTTGTTTTTTTTCTTTGTGTGTGTAGTTAAATAAAGTATTGCCTTTTTTTAACTGCCGAAGCTGCTGATTCAAGCAGGAAACAAGTGTTCACTCACATTGGAGAGTGGGTGGCACCTCTTCTACATTGATCTACCACTGCCCACTGACATCACTGAGACCACAACACTTGATTAGATTGTTTTGGCGGCATTCATCAGAGCATGGGTGAGAGACTGTTGTATTTACAGTCAGATGTTCGGTTAGGGTCAGCTCTGAGGATCGAGAATACCTCTTGTTTTTCGACCATTGTCTGTAGTCAACATACTATGTGAGCCAAAAGTGTCCTGATCGGTTTAGCATTGAACTGATGGGCAGCTGACTGGGTGCATGAGCAAGTGTTACACTCCACTGGCGCTGACCGTAAGTAAAGCAGTTCCAACTGCTGGAGATGTTAATTCTGTGAAAAAAAAGGTATTGTGCAGCCAGAACTCCAAATTCCACCTCGGATCCTCTAATGTAAATAAAACTCTGGCACACACCTGTAGAATTATGAAAATGGAGCAGCGGTTCACAATACAACGGAACACAAGTCCGGGAAAAAAACATGCTGACCATTCTATTAAAAAAAGCTCCAAAAAAATATGTGAAATGCTGAGAGTTTATTTGGTTGGCTAGCTGAACAAAAACGACATAACAGCTACTTTGATGCTAAGCAGGGAATTAACTTTCATAGTAAAGTTCAAAGCACCAACGCTGGGGTGTTCTTATGCCGTTATTGTTCAGCTAGCCCACCAAATAGTCTTTCAGCACTTCACATCATTTTTGGGAGCTTTGTTTAACAGAAGGGCCAATCACATTTTTTTCCAGAGTTCTGTGCCCTCGTACCAATGCCAGCAACCCGGGTGAGCTTTTTTCCTGCCCTAAGCTGCATTGCATTGGATGAGGGTTAGCAGCAGCACTTACTGGAGGGTGTGGGAATCAAACCCAGGTCTGGTGGAGTGTGGTTTCTATTTATTATGTGGTAACCAGGTATGGCCCACTACAAGAGCCTGTTTTCAGGAGAGTTTAAGCGACTTGCTCAGAGTTGCACAGTATGCAAGTCAGTGGAGGTTGTGGGAATCAAACCCAGGTCTGCTGGAGTGAGTGGAGTCAGTATTCTTTGGTAGCCAGGTATGACCCACTATATACAAGACAAGTGCTTGCATTTTCAGGGGGGTTAAGTGACTTGCTCAGAGACGCAGAGTGAGTATGCAATGGAGGTTGTGGGAATCAAACCCAGGTCTGCTGAATGTACTGTGCCAAGCTCATTACCCTAACCCTAGGCTGTACTGCCAATTTAGGCTTGTGTCTGTCTTGTGTATTGAAACAGATCACACAAAGACAGAGCTAATTTTAATGAGAAGTTTTATTCAGGTTACAATTAATAAAACTGTACGTTGTATACATTTTTATTATTTTTAATTTTGCTAATCATTTTGAGGCAGGTGCTATGCATCTTCACAATTGATTAGCAGAAAGTGCTAATCAATTTTCACAGCTTATTTAAAACCCTCGGGCAGGCTGGCTCACTACTTCCCAGTTTGGAAAGCAGTAACCACAGACAAGTGGGTCTTGGAGGTAGCGAGCCAAGGACTAGCCATCAGCTTCAAATCCTTCCCCAAGCTAAGGTCAAAACCCTTCAGACCAGCATCCATCACAGAAAAGGCACTCTTGGAATAAGAGATCTTACTTCGAGAGGGCCCTTGCAGTAGGTAATTACTTATAGGACTGACGCTGGCCGGCGCCAGGACCCCACAGAAAAATTTCTAGCTAGCAGTCCCTGGCGAGGACGCCCCCATGTCAGGTGACCAACGCCACATTGACGTCGTATGCGGGCGGGTCCCGGACGCCCACCTTCCAGTTCTTCTCGCCGCTAGCTCGCGGCAGTGCCTCGCGGAAAAGTTCGTGCTTCGTTAGCCCTATCTTTTGTCGGTTTTACCGAAAATTCGTTATTTTTTCCTTATAACGTCAGGTCATCGTCGGTGTATGTCGTCCCCTACACCCTCCGAGCACAAAAACAAGTGCGACTCATCCGGCACCCAGCTGCCACACAAGGACGGCCCTTCCCTGTGCCTCTTCTGCCTAGGCCCCGATCACCCGGTCGAGAAGTGCCAGCACTGCCTCAACTTCAACGCGGCTACCTGAAAACAGCACCAACAATCCCTGGAAGCCCATCTTCTGAAGAAAAAGATGAGTTCTATGGAAAAGGAGCTCAAAAAACTGAGGCAGGCATCCACTTCCCCCGAGGGACATCGGAAAAGGGACAAGGAGAGGCACCGGGATAAGACCTCCTCTACTGCGTCTCGCTCTGGCGTCGCAGGGACACAGGTAACGTCCACTCTGGGGGACCGCTCCTCGACGGCCGCCTTGAAGGTTTCGGAGGCAGCGTCGGCCCGCCCGTCTGGCTCGCGCCTTGCGGGTGCCTCCAGGCCATTGGAGGCCTCCGCCCCCAGTTCGGCCACAGTCTTGTGGCCTACTGGCGTGGGCGACTCCAATAAGTCGGGTGTTGGCTCCTCCGATGTCCGCATGGAGAGGGCCGGTAAGACGCCTGACCCTTCGAGGCGGCGCGTGGCTCCTTCCCAACCGGACCTGGCCTCCCCTCCGGCGCCCACTGGGAGCTCGCCCTCAAGCTGCATGTCGGCTCGTCCGACGCTCAGCGGGCGACGGAACAGACGACGGACCCCCCAACGTCCGTCGTACGCGGTTCCCTGCAGCCTTCTCTGCCGTCCGGGGACCCAGAGTCACCCCAGCCTGACCCCGGGGATTTTTCTCCTTTATCCCCGGATGATGCGGGGGATCTTCCTCCTCCATCAGACCCTCCTCCATTGGAACCGGATATGATGTTGGCCCCCTCGGACGCCGGCCCAGACGCCGGCCCCGGTGCCAGACCCTCTGACTCCGGTTCTACCGACTCCAGGAGACATCCCGCTTCCGGATGTCCCCCCTCCGGGCCCTCCAATGTGAACCTGCCTGTGAGACCGCCGGCAGGCCGTCTGCTCCGGCAGCTCCCCCAGCTCCCGGGTACCCACCGTCTTATCCAACGCCGTCATTCCCAGGACTACAGTATCCGGGCCGCAGTACCCAACGCCGGTCTTTCCGACGCCGGGTTTTGGATACTCGCCATACGGGTATAACCGATACCCCTTTCCCCCTCCTCCTCCACCTCCACCGCCCTCACAGCCCCCGGTGGATCTGCAGGAGACTCTGGCCTCCTGGTGGGCAGAGGCCAAGGCTCAGCTCACCAAGGAGGTCGAGAGCTGCCTTACGACAACGGTGCTGCACCAGGTTCCCGTACGTCCGAGGTGGCACACTCCCTCCGGACTCCAGGGCTCTCCCGTCTGGGTCCAGAGAGGGGCAGGACATGCGTTCACGGGTACTACCCAAGGAACCTGTTCCTCCCGAGTCTAGTAGGGAGTCTTATTCTTCTTCCTCTTCACTTTGGATTCCTCGGACTCGTCGAAGGATGTTCGAGAGGAGCGACAAGCCCGATCTCCGTCTAAGCCCCGGCCGAGGACTCCTCCGAAGTCTCCTCCGGAGGATCCCTCTTTTACGGAGTTGCTTAGAAAAATCCAGGAAGTTCATCAGTGGCACTCTCTGGAACCAGATCCTCAGCGACTGAAACTTGCTGAACATCTGGATCTGCCCGTGACAGCTCCTACATTAGTGCCACCCTGGATAGAGCCTCACGCCGACCTTGTCACCATGATATGGAAACAGCCGTCGGCGTTAGCCCCACTTCCAAGGAAGTCGAACAGGCTATACCAGGCTCCTGAGGATGTTGACTACCAAGACTCTCACCCTCGGGCTGACTCGGTCGTGATCAGCACCGCTCATGGCTGGTCGACACACCCAAAGCATCTTAGCTTGTCCCCTCCTGATAAGGAATCTCGCCTTCTAGACCAGTATGGAAGAAAGATTTACGCTTCCTCCACACTGGGAATTCGGGCCCTGAACTACGTCGGCCACATGGGGGATTACCAGAAGGCTGTCCTTACTCAGGTGGAATCCAAGCTGCACTCCTTGCCTGACTCCCAAGTCAAACAGGAGTTAGCCAACCTCATCCGTTCTGTTCATTCAGCCAGTCGCCACATTCTGCAGGCGACATACGATGCAGTGGACACTGCCGGGCGGAGCTCCGCTTTCGCCTTGGGTCTACAGCGTCATGCCTGGCTCCGCGTGTCAGGGTTGGTCCCGGAAGTGCAATCCGCTATTCAGGAGGCACCTTTCCGAGGGTCGGTGCTTTTCAGAGGTGATGTCAAGGACATCATCACCGAATTGCAGGAGAAGAGTACGGCTCTGAAATCAGTGGATTCCATGTACCGTCCCCATCAACAACAGCGCCGTCCCTTTCGCAGACTGATCCGGCCTAAGGCGAAACCACAGGGAAGGCAGGCCACCAAACGTCGGGCCCCCGCAGCTGCTAAGCCCCCTCTGCCCAAAAAAGCAGCGGGTGCTTCAGCTGTGGCGCTGCCCCACACCACCTGACTCCTTTCCTCTCCCACCGCCTCTGGACTTCCCAGAGGAACCGGTAGGAGGGAGGTTTTCCCTACACCTTCCGGGTTGGAAGAGGTTAACCACGGATTCTTGGGTGCTCCAGCTTATAACGGAAGGGCATTCCATAGAGTTTCTTCAGAAACCACCCCGCCACCCCCATCTGAAGTCGTCTTATTCAAGGGAACATCTTCCTTTGGTCCGGGAAGAAATCTTTGCTCTTCTCATGAAGCAGGCGATAGAACCTGTCCCCCTTTATCTTCAAGGGACGGGTTACTATTCCCATTTCTTCCTGGTCCCAAAGAAGACTGGAGATCTCAGTTCCCTGAATCTTTATATAGAATACAAAAGGTTCAGAATGCTCTCTCTGCAGAGTCTTCTGCCCCTCCTTCGGCCGGGTCAATGGCTTTGTGCCCTGGATATGCAGGATGCCTATCTGCACATTCCCATTCGCCTTTCCCATCGCAAGTATCTTCGTTTTGCGTTTCAGGGGACCACTACCAATTTAAGGCACTCCCCTTTGGTCTATCCTCGGCCCCCTGAGTATTTACCAAATGCCTGGCTGTATTAGCGGCCCACCTGCGTACAATGGGAGTACAGGTGTTCCCTTACCTGGACGACTGGCTCCTGGCGGCTTCGTCCAGGGAGGAACTCCTGCATTTTCTATCCCTCACCCAGCAGGTTTTCACTTGCCTGGGTATTACCATTAACCATTCCAAGTCTCATCTGGACCCTTCCCAGAGGCTACAGTTCATCGGGGCTATCCTCGATACGACCGTGAGTAAGGCCTCTCTTCAAACCCAGATTTCCCTGCTATCAGAATGCAGGAGGGTCTCGGTGAGGTCGGTCCTCTGTCTTCTGGGGCTCATGGCGGCCGCTATTCCGACGGTCCCCCGAGCTCGACTCCAGATGAGGATCTCTCGGTGGACTCTTCGCTCTCAGTGGGATTAACCTGTGGACGACCTAGATCAATTAGTTCTGATCTCATCGCCGATGGTGCGAGATTTGCAATGGTGGATGGTTCGAGAGAACCTGTTTCGGGGGAGTCCCTTTCTTTCATCCTCCCCCCTCCCAGACTCTGACTACAGATGCGTCAGGCGAAGGTTGGGGAGCCCATCTAGGTCCTCATCGGACTCAGGGCTCCTGGTCCAGGCTGGAACAAGCTCTCCACATCAATGTGCTCAAGCTTAGGGCTGTGCTGTACGCTCTCCAAGCCCTTCACCAATACATCCTTCCTGGCCACCTAGCCGTCCAGACGGACAACATGTGCAAGTGTGGTACATCAACAAACAGGGAGGAACTTGGTCCTACCCTCTATGCAGGGAGGCAATGAGAGTTTGGGATTGGGCCACACAACACGACCTTCACCTAATGGCAATTCATGTTCCAGGAGTCGACAACACTCTGGCAGACAAGCTAAGCCACTCTTCTGCTCTGGCTCACGAGTGGGAACTGGACCAAGAGGTATTAGACGATATCTTTCAGCTTTGGGGGACTCCGCAGGTAGACCTGTTCACCTCCCCCCAAAACGCAAAACTTCCCACCTTTTGCTCGCTTGTTCCAGAGTGAGGCGCTTTCTGGAGTGACGCTCTGTCTCTAGACTGGAAGGACAGATTCGTCTATGCTTTTCCCCAATTCCTCTGATCCCACGAGTATTGCAGAAACTAGCCTCAGAAGGAGTGAGAATGATTCTGACTGCTCCTTTCTGGCCCAGGCAAATCTGGTTCTCTCTTCTACAACAATATTCAGAGGATCCTCCTCTTCCTCTTCCTCTATCTCGAGGTTTGCTGACCCAGGATCAGGGGACCCTGGTCTATCCAGGCCTCAAATCCCTTCAACTACATACATGGCTCCTGCAGACCTAGTCCAATCCCATTTTGGTGTGTCTCCAAAAGTGGCGGAGATTTTAGTGCAGGCTAGAAAGCCCTCCACAAGGTCCACTTATGCCATGAAGTGGAAGAGATTCTCTATTTGGGCAGCCTCCAAGAACGTGGAACCTTTCTCCTGTTCAGTGGCTTTTCTGCTGGAGTACTTACGTCATCTGTTCGACCTGGGTCTCAGCCATTCCTCCTTGAAGGTTCACATGGCAGCTATCTCAGCCTACCATCTTCCCTTCGCAGATAAAACTTTCGCTCAACTGGAGGTCTCTAAGACCTTTCTCAGAGGGTCCTCCATCTGAGGTCCCCATCATACTCTCCCCCCTTGGGACTTAAATTTTGTTCTCGAGAAACTACTCTTCCTCCCTTGAACCTCAACTTCTGCAGATTTGAAGTTTCTTTCGTGGAAGACACTCTTCTTGGTGGCCATTACTTCAGCTTGAAGAATCTCTGAGCTTCAGGCCCTGCTGTGTAAAATCCCCTACTTGATTTTTCACGAAGAATGAGTTGCTCTTCGCACAAATCCTAAGTTTCTACCTAAAGTAGTAGCAGAGTCTACCTTAAATCAGTCCATAGAGCTACCTGCCTTTTTCACACAGTACTGTAACCAAGGGGAATATTTACTCCATACTATGGATGTTCACCGGATTCTGAGATACTACACCAACAGGATGAAGGAACTCAGAAAGACTGATCAGTTGTTCATTTCTTTTGCTCACAAAAGGGAAGGCAATGCTGTTTCCAAGCAATGCCTATCTTAAGTGGTTGGCTCATTGCATCACTTTCTGTTATGACAAGTACAACAAGTCAGAGGCCACTCCACAAGAGGTGTAGCTGCCTCTGCGGCTTGTTTCAAGAATGTGTCTGCGGCAGACATATGCGCTGCCGCCACATGGACTTCCGTCCATACCTTTACGAAACACTACAGTTTGGACATTGCCTCTCACCGTAGAGCAGGCTTCGGGCTGGCTGTTTTGCAAGGCCTCCTGTCTTGAGGCTTGCATGGCTAGGGTTACTTTTTAGAGTAGTTCCCTCCTCCCAGTGCCTTTTTCCTTGTTCCAGACTGCTTGGGATTCAGTCCTATATGTAATTACCTACTGCAAGAGCCCTCTCGAAAAGTAAGATAGTACAGTTACGTAAGAACTTACCGTAACAGTAGATCTTCGAGAGAGGCTCTTGCAGTAGGTAATACCTTCCTGCCCTCCATCCCCCTAGGCTTTGTCAGCTCCTTTTCCAGGAATGGAAACATCCGCTTCTCTTTCGTCCGGGCCTTCCTGGCCTGTGGCGGGAAAGAACTGAAAGGCGGGTGTCCGGGACCGCCGCTTTATACCGACGTCGTATGACACCGGTCACCTGACGTGGGGGCGGTCCCTCGCCAGGGATTGCTAGCTAGAAATTTTTTCTGTGGGGTCCTGCCACCGGCCGGCGTCAGTCCTATATGTAATTACCTACTGCAAAGAGCCTCTCTCAAAGATCTACTGTTACGGTAAGTTCTCACGTAACTGTACTGTGTCAGGCCTGCTGGCAGCAAGAGCAGTGGAACCTGTTCCAGCCTCACAGAGGGGGGAAAAGGATTCTACTCAAGATACTTCCTCACAGTAAAAAAGAATGGGGCGTGGTGACCCATCTTGGGTTGAAGAGCTCTGAACAAGCATCTGACAAAGCCAAAGTTTTGGATGGCAACCCGCTGCTCACCTCACGCATCGTTGTGAGCTATACTCCAGGCTGGAATGGCTCCCCTCAGAAAAACACTGTGCGTTTGTCCTGGGCAACTTTGTTGACAACATAGTCAGAATGTCCACTCCTCCTGCACTAGCCCTCCCCCTCAAGCATGATACCCTTGCCTACAGCCTACGATCTAGCACTACTTAGGTCCGCCTGGTTCCTAAGACCCGCACTCTCACTGGCGACCGGACCTTCACGTCTGCACGCCTAGGCTGTGGAACTCCCTTCCCGCACTTGTATGTGCATCTCCCTCCCATCACTGCTTCATAACCTCACTCTGGAACTTCCTCAAATCCGCAGCTGCTTGTCTTTGTGCTTCATAGTTCCAGAAATGTTTCCTCCTCCTCCGGATACTCTTGGGAGACTGTGGGTTGGTTCACTGCCCGCGGCTAATCTATGATGGTTACCTGCATTATTGCACTTAAGCCCTCCTGGGTGGGGGCGCGACCCTGCCTAACACTTCCCACCTCTAGCTGCTCAAGGAGTGTAGCGTTTCTCTCTAATGATAGGCGCTCATGAAATGTCATGTATTTTGTTGTACTCCCTGTCATTAGTGTTTTCCTGGTGCTTGCCCACCTCCCTAATGCCGATTTATATCTTGCTTGCTGTATACCTTACCTTACTATGTAATGACAGTGTACCTTATTGCTGTTCCACCCACTTGCACGTGGGCCTGATTGTACCCTGTCCCTGTATTGTCTCCTATGTACTCTGTAACCTCCCAGGTTGCACCTGAAAATAGGCATATGCTGTCTAGTGTGCTAACCTGGTTAACAAAAGCAAATAAACTCTGGCAATGAGTCGCCCTGCTCTTCAAGAAGGAGACTGGCTGGCATCCCTGGATCTCAAGGATGCCTACTTCCACATCCCAATCGGGGAATCTCACAGAAAATACCTCCGGTTCAGGCTTCACTCAGAGCATTATCCGTTTACAGCTCTGCTTTTCAGCCTAACCTCCACTCCCATGGTTTTCACAAAGTGTCTGGTGGTGGTGGTACACCTGAGAAGGCAAGGTATAAGTGTTCCCCTACCTGGACGACTGGCTGGTCATGGGTCGGTCCCCAGAGCAGGTAGACATCCTCAAGCTCACACAGGACACCTTGGAGTCACTAGGGTTCATCATCAGTATCCAAAAAGTATGTCCTCCAGCCCAGTTAGGTTCTGACTTTCCTATGGGCAGTGCTGGATACCCAGCAAGGAAGAGCTTTTCTTCCTCAGGAAAGTGTACAACATATCTCAGATTACAAGCTCCTTCAGCCTCAACAGACCTCAGCCAGCAAGGCACTTCCTAAAGTTGTTGGGACACATGGAAACTGCAACAGGAACAGTCCAAGGTTGCAGATTCCAGATGAGCGACATCCAGTTCCATCTCAGAGCACACTGGTGCCAAATAAGGGACTCCTTGGCAAAGCTGGTCTCCATAACAAGCACATTTCTGCAGGCTCTGTAGTGGTGGAAAGACAAAGGCAATCTCAGGCTGGGCATAGTCCCCAACTGAATCACTGTTGCACTTGAACCTTTTGGAACTCAGAGCAGTGCTGCTAGCACTTCTGTCCTTCGCCACTTTGGTAAGGGGCAAGGTGGTTCAGGTCAGAACAGACAATACCACCACTGTGTACTACATGAGCAAGCTGGGAGGGACAAGGTCCAACCTCTTGTGCACAGAAGCAATGAAGATATTGGGTCTTGCCCTACTCCTTGAAGGTGTCCCTGGTGGCCATTCATCTGCTAGGGAAAGATAATAGTCTGGCAGATGCCCTTAGCAGAATGAGTGGTCCCTCAACAGACAAGTAACATACATATGAAGAAGCCAGCAGAAGGCGGCTATTTGGTCTATCAAGTCTGCTCGTACTGAAAATTGTGTTGGAGATGAGGAACCCCAGAGATGGATCTCTGCCTCAGAAGAGAATCAACTGCCTAGGTTCTGCTGCAGGCCTGCAGTGAAAGGCACAGTACCACTGAATGCACTGGCGCTGGATTGGACAGGGATGCACCTTTATGCATCCCCCCCTTTTCCCATTACTTCTCAGAGTGCTGATAAAACTCTGGTCTCAATCAGCAACCGTGATTCTGATAGCCCTGGACTGGGCCAAGCAACCGTGGTACTCTATACTTCTCTCTCTCTCTGTCAGTAGCTTGGCCAATCAGCCTTGCTCAAAGATGCAACCTCCTGACTTCCTCTCAGGGCAGGATTCTGTATCCGAACCTCAGATCACTCAGGCTAGAGGCCTGGCTTTGAGGACTTGGAGTATGCTAACTTGCAACTCTAAAAATATTCTTAGGGTACTTAGGGGTTCCAGGAAGCCTGCTACAAAGAAAACCTATGCTGCAAAATGGAAAAGGTTTTCTATCTGGTGTGGCACCAAGGACATGGTGCCCAGCCAGTCAAACCTGGCAATCCTTCTGGACTATCTTACACATTTGCACTTTGTGGGCCTACAGCCCTCGACCTTTGAGGTCCACTTGGCATCAGTCTCTGCCTGTCTTTTGGCTGGTAAGGGCATTTCTCTAGCAGCCAATTATATTTTTAAGAAATTCTTCAAAGGGCTGACACACTTGCACCACCCTCCCCCCACAGGGACCCAGTGCCTGCCTTGGACCTTAATGTCTGCATTGCTGCACTCCTGGGCCCTTCCCCCCCTTTGAGCCCATGTCTACAGCACACCTGAAGTCTGTCACCTGGGAAACTATATTCCTGGTAGCCATTACCTCAGCCAGGAGGATAAGCAAACTACAAGCTCTATGTATAGAACAAGATTACATATACTTCCTTAGGGATAAAGTGGTCCTCAGATTGAATAGGAAGTTCCTCCATAAAGTAGTCTTGGACTTTCATTTGAACCAGACTACTACTCTGCCAGTCTTCTTCACTGACCATTCCAGTTCAGGGGAGTGGAGGCTCCAAAGTCTGGACATAGAGAGCTCTCAGATACTACCTTGACAACACTAAGGACCATGGGCAGGACAGGCAGCAGCTATTTCTGAGTTATGGAGATGTGGGAAGAGGAAAGCCAGCTACTAAAAGAACCATCTCATGGTGGATTGTAGCATGTATCCAGTTCTGTTACAGTAAAGCTGGTAAGGAGCTCCCAGTATGCCTGAGGGCACATTCTACAAGAGGAACAACTGCCACAGTTGCAACTGCCAGGGATATTCCCCTCCTGGAAATCTGTAAAGCAGCTACATGGAGAACAGTAGACACCTTTACCAAGCATTACAGTCTGGACATTCAGTTCAGGGGTGATGCCGGGTTTGGCACAACAGTGCTACAGAGTCTGTTTCCTAAGTGATGTTCTGGGCTCACCTCCAAAGGTACTGCTTCGTAGTCCGCTACAGTTAATCATACTGAAGAATTCCTGGGGTTAGAAGAAAAAAATTACTCGCTTTAGTAATCTTGTTTCTTGAATTGCAAAAAAGTCCACACACCAACCTCAAAAAATAGCAAGGGCACAGATCTCAGACGTGTTTTGGGTGAAATAGCATCCTTGCTCTGCTGTTTCATCTGAAATGAGTCAGGTGATGAGTGTTTTTTTAATACCTTAAATTAAAATATTCTTTTTTCTGAGACCTGTGCCCTTGTTTTTTTGAGGTTGACATATGCAGGACTTGTTTGTAATTCATTTACTGATTAGTCTGTTGCACCACCATTCTTTGTGCGAACTCCAGTCTGCTAATTTTGTTTCTTCCAATGTATTCTTCAATATGATTAACTCTCTCTTCCTACCTCCCTTTCCAGAACCAATTACCTTCTGCATCACAACTGGTTTAACATACTGTTGGTCATCCTGGGCTTTGCTAATCTTTTAAAACCAGATGGCTCGCTGGGCCGGTGGCACTGTGGGTTGAGGCACTGGACGCCACACCTCACGCCATGCCAGCAACCTGGGTTCTGGAACGGGCTCGGGCCACCGGTGGTTGGGAGGGGAGGGATTGAGCATTCGAGGGACTGCCCTCCCTCTCCTGGGGTGGGGGGATGTCAGTGTTTGGCATGCTTCTGGCCCTTAGCAGAGGCTGAGGGGCAGTGTGCTGCCACTGTAAGCAGAGGGGCAGAGAGGGAGCATATGCCAGGGGGTGCGGGTGCATGCGCGCTCCTCCTCCACGTCATTGCACGCCCCCCTCTCCATAGGGGAGAAAACTATCCAAAAATGGAGTTCGCCTGAGGATGAAGATTGTCCCTCGCCTTTGCGCTTGAGGCACCTCCTGAACTGGATCCTGGTCAGTGGGTTGAGCCACTCCCATCTCCCCACCACAAGGGGTAAGTTGTGGGGGCTGAGGGGGAGGGGGTCTAATACCCAGTGGTGCAGGCGGGGGAGACGTCCGATGGCAAGGATAGACTCCAGCAAAAACAACCAAAAAAAAAATAAAAATAAAAAACAGATGGCTCTTTTTTCCTCTAGTTTAGCCTTATCTGACATTTCCAGGGGTCAGGAAAGGGAATTGTTTTTGAATTATTTAGCATAGTTAGGATGGCTTTGCTTAGAAGTCTTTACAAACTGGCTCAAAGTAAATCTGAGCGTTAGAACGCAGCAGTTGGTGGGCAGTAGATTTGAATGGTGGCAAGAGCCAATAGATGTTCCATCATTAGCATATCGTTCCAAAATTTCTCTGAGGCAGTTCAACACTGGAGGCTGACTGCTACAGTTAATCATATTGAAGAATACCTTGGAAGAAACAAGTTTATTAAGGTGAGACATGTTTTCTTCCCTGGTATCTGTTGACCACCCCCTTTATCTCTCTATTGTTTTTAATTTTTTGCCTACCTCCTCAGCTGGGGTGTTCCCTATGGTGCCCCATGTCAGGTCTTGGCTAGCGGCTCCTGCACCAGGTGCCATGCCCGAGCTACCACCTCCTTGCCTTCACACTCTGTCTAGGCCATTTCGTAGACCCCAGTCGTGGAAGACCAAGGGGTCAGGGCCAGAGGGAGCTCCTAGGAGTGACCGATGCAGCGACATGGCCAGACCTTCATATGCCGGAGGATTCAGCTGAGTTTATGCTCCGAAGTTCCTTATCACAGCACGGATGTGCAGTGATGCCAGTGACGCAGAGGTACGTGCTCCCATGCACCACATGTCAGACATCTGCCGTGCCAACCGTTTCTTGCTCCGCGACTCGCCCTAGTCCCCAGCCCACCGGTAGAAGCCAGCACATGTGCGGGTGTCCCTCCTCACCCTCCCTGAAGGAGAGCAGTCCCTGGGATGCTCAATCCACCTATCCCCCCCCGGTTGACCCCCTGCGACCTGAGTTTGTTCCCGAACACGGGTTGCTGGTGTGGTGCGAGGTGTGGCGTCCAGTGCATCAACCCTCAGTGCCACCGGGCCAGCTATCTCCTTGTTGTGTTAAAATTATATTTGTCTAATCCAACACTGGATGCCCACCCCGTGTCAGATCTCCGGCAACCTGTTTAAGTAATTTTTGACAACATTGGGGAGCCCAATCCTTGTGTTGCCATTCAGAATTACCCCCCCAGCAGAGTGGGACACTGGGGAGCCCATCCCCAATGCCCTGAAACAGATTTAGCTGATGTTTACCTGCAAAAAAGAAAACCATCCCCGACGTCTTTTTTTTTTTTAAATGTTGTTACCTGAAATAAAAGAAATGGACACTCGTCACCGCCGTTCCCCTCCCCACATCCCGACCCCTCCCACTGAACACCAATCTCTCCACAACCCCTCACCCTGCACTTACCTCTGGAGGTCGTATGCTGTCATCTTCTGTGGACCGAGTCACGTCTACACTCTTCAAAGCCGAATCGTGAACTGAGGAATAAAGGTAAGTGCCCTATAACGTACTTGAATTGCGTTTTGAGCTTATATCGATATCTTTGCCATTTTTGGGAATTTTTGCACCAAACTTTCAACATGTCCTTTTTGGGATCCCACCTTATGAACATTGCAACTGTCATTTTGTTAATCTGGCCCGGAAGGTTATTTTACAGTCCCTGTGCAAAATCTCCTTTATGACCAAATAACGAAATTTCACCACCAGTGTTCATTGTTCATGAGGTGGGGACCCAAAAAGGCCATGTTGAAAATGTGGTGAAAAAATTTCTAAAAATGCCAAAGTTACGCGTGTTTGTTGAAATTCTTCTATGCACGCGCATAACTTTGGTGATTTTCAATATTTTGACTCAATATTTTCGACATAGCCATTTTTTCACACCAACTCATGAACAGCAGCTGTCATTTTTCACATCCTATCTAAAACGTGTGTTCGCATCTGTGGCACGGAATGGCATTTTGGCACAGATTTGAAAATGTTCACCTATGGGGTTTATGAAGTGGGGTCATGAGAAGACTATGTTGAAAATTTGGGGTCAAAATATGAAAAAATGACAAAGTTATGACCATTGATTGCAATTTTGCTACGCCCGCTTGTAACTTTGCAAATATTAAAACATTGTCCCCAGATTTTCAACATAGCCTTCTTATTACCCCACCTCACGTATGTCACAGCTGTCATTTTTCAAATCCTGGCCAAAAGGTGTTTTCACACCTGTGGCATGGAATGGCATTGCAGTTGCACAGCATTACGTTTTGGTGGGGATTCCAAAATTGTCTATACCAGTACATGAGGTGGGGTAATAAGATGGCTATGCAGACCGTTGTCACTGTTGTCCAATAAATGGAAGCGCAGGGCCCAGAGGTACATTAGGGAGTGAAGAAAGACCAAAGAAGGCATAATGAGGCTGCTTAAAGGGGAGGGTGGGTGGGCAGAGGGTGATAGTGAAAAGCAGGGATACTGAACGAATACTTCTGCTCAGTATTCACAAAGGAAGAGGAGTGGAGGTACCTAATCCAATCAGTAGACGCGCTCTGGATGGGGGGGTCGATACCAGTCCTTTCACAGAAGAAAGGGTTGTGAAAGAACTCCTAAAACTGAAGATGGACAAAGCAATGGGACCTGACGGGATTCACACCAGAATTCTAAAAGAACTAAGGAGAGAACTAGTGACATCACTGACTACCCTTTTTAACAAATAGTGGGATGATGGTGTGGTACCCAGGGACTGGAAGAGGACGGATGTGACTCCCCTTCACAAGTGGGAGCAAAGCAGAGGCAGGAAACTATAGACCTCTTAACTTGACATTAGTGGTAGGGAAAATGATGGAATCGCTTCTGAAAGAAAGAATTGTTGAGTATCTAGAGGCCAGTGGGGCACAGGACACAAGGCAGTATGTATTCGCAGCAGAAAGGTCATGTCAGACGAATCTAATAGATTTCTTTGACTGGTGACCAAAGTAGTAGACCAGGGAGGGGCTGTGGACATGGCCTACCTAGACTTTAGCAAGGCATCTGACTTGGTCCCACACAAAAGGTTAATAAACAAATTAGCCAGCCTGGGAGTGGGTCCCAGGGTGGTAGCCTAGGTAAAGAATTGGCTGGAGAACAGGACACAAAGGGTAATAGTAAACTGAGTCCACTCCGAAGAAGGGGGGTTACTAGCGGGTTACCGCATTGTTCAGTACTGGGTCTGGTCCTTTTTAATGTCTTTATAAGGGACATTACAGAGGGACTAGAAGGAAAAGTATGCCTCTTTTCAGACACAGATCTACAACAGGGTTGATACACAAGGGGTGGTAGAAAGGATGAGAAGGGACTTGGCAATGTTGGAGGAATGGTCAAAAGTATGGCAGCTTGGAGTCGGTGCAAAGAAGTGCAAAGTAATGCACCTGGGAAACAAAAACCCAGGAGTAGAATGCACAATGGGAGGAGAGATATTAACAACACGAATGGAAAGGGACCTGGGGTAGTCATAACAGATGACCTAAAGGTAGGCAAGCAATGTGAGAAGGCAGTAAGTATGGCTGGGGGGGATACTGGGATGTATAGGTAGAGGCATCACCAGTAGAAAACAGGAAGTTGTTACCCCACTGTACAAATGGTTGGTGAGACCCCATCTGGAGTACTGCATGCAGATCTTGTCTGTCAGTCTTCACCATCCATCACTAGTGGGTATCTTGTCAGAGCCAGGACCCCATGGGAGACTTTTTTTTTTCTTCCGGAGGCGGAGTTGATAAGGGTGACGCAGCTCTCAGCCCTCGAGGCAGACTTACTACATGGCATTGCGGGTTGGCCGTTAACTGCCGTTGGCTCCACCCTCTCCCCAGTTCTTCTTCTCCCACTGTAGAGTGAGGACCTGGTAGAGATTCTTCAAGCAGCTGCGTATTTTAGCCTGCTTGTGGCCTAGTCCGTCATTCAGTTGGTAGTCTCAGTTCTGTTTTGCCTGCTTGCGCCGCTTCTTCGACACCGGTAAGGTCGTTCCCTTTTTCTAAATCGACACCAAGTACTGTTTTGAGTTTATTTTCCATCCGGTCATGCCTCGTCCCGGGGACAAGAAAAAGTGGAAGACGGGGCGGCCTCCTATGGATTGGTGTCCCTGCGGCTGCCTTTACTCCATTTCGGACCAGCATGACTGGTGCCTCACCTGCCTTGGCCTGGCCCACGATATGGATAACGGTGATGCCTGCTTTTCCATGGGCTGCCAGGTTCTAGAAATGTGCTCATTTAAAGTTGGATGTGCGCCGCCGACTTTCAGAGGGCGGGTTCGCCATCAGTGAGCCAAGACGAGGACACTCAACCCTTCCTCTGGGTCCCCTCCCAGTACTATATGGCCTGTGGAGGAGGGGGCCTCTGCCAGTTTTATCCTTGCTATGGTGGGGGCTCCTTCCACGGTGCAGGAGGCCCAGTGTGGCACTCTCAGGGGGCCAGGCAGGAGGCACCATTCTGGCAGTCGTTTTCTCGGAAGTGAAGGCTCCCCCAGTGTTGAGCTGTGGGGCCCAGACCAGCAATGTCCTCAACACTGTGTGGACGGTGCCGGGCCGTCCCTCTGCGCCATTTCCTGCTGTGGCACCGTTCGTGGTTCTGGAGAGGGGAGCAGTGCCATGGGCAGTGCAGGACCTGTTTTCGGGGCCGCTTCTGGTTTCCGCGCCATGTCTGGCGCTGGAATGGGGGTCGGCACTGCACCTGTCTCCAGTGCTGTTCACGGTGCTGGGGGAGTGCTACGTTTAACTCAAACGGCACCAGGGGGGTCAGCGAAGGACACAGTGCCGCTCTGGTACTGCTCATAGTGCAGGGGGCTGCAGGCGGCGCAGCTCATGGTCCTGGGATTGGTAGGAACCGGGGAGTAGCAAGGCATTTGATACAGTCCCGCACAAAAGACTAATAATCAAGTTAGCCAGCCTGGGAGTGGGTTCCAGGGTGGTAGCCTGGGTAGCAAACTGGCTGTACAACAGGACACAGAAGGTAATAGTGAATGGAACACATTCCGAAGAAAGGGGGGTTACTAGTGGAGTACCTCAGGGCTCAGAACTGGGTCCAGTCCTCTTTAACATCTTTATAGGTGACATTGCAGAGGGTCTGGAGGGAAAGGTATGCCTCTTTGCAGATGACACAAAGATCTGTAACAGAGTTGATACAAGGGGGATGAAAGGATGAGAAGGGACTTGGCAAGGTTGGAGGAATGGTCAGACATATGACAACTTAGATTCAGTGCAAAGAAGTGCAAAGTAATGCACCTGGAAACAAAACCCAGGAGAAGAGTGCACAATAGCAGGAGGTACTAACAACAACAAAATGGAAAGGGACTTGGGGGTAGTCATATCAGATGACCTAAAGGTGGGTAAGCAATGTGAGAAGTCAGTAAGGAGAGCCAGGGGGATACTGGGATGCATAGGCAGGGCATCACAAGTAGAAAAAGGGAAGCGGTTATCCCTCTGTACAGACAGTTGGTGAGACCCCATCTGGAATACTGTGTGCAGTTTTGGAGACCCCATCTACGCAAGGACATAGACAGGATGGAAGCAGTTCAGAGGAGGGCAACTAAAATGGTGCAGGGTCTGCATCAGAAACCATATGAAGAGAGACTGAGAGAGCTTAATATGTATACCTTTGGTGAAAGGAGGGACAGGGGGACATGTTAGAAACTTTTAAGTACCTCAAGGGAATCAACAAAGTCCAGGAGGGTAGCATCTTTCAGAAAAAAAGATGTGTAAGAACAAGGGGTCACAATTTAAAGAGAGAGGGGGGACGGCGCAGGGGTAATGTGAGGAAATGTTTTTTGACGGAGAGAGTGGTGGATGCATGTAACCGCCATCCTGGGTAGGTTGTTGGGTCTACAACAGTGGGGGAATTCAAACATGCTTGGGACAGACATAAGGCAATTGTAGTGGGGGGGTGGCAGGAAGTAGGCTGTTGGTTAACTAGAATCTGCAGCTTATCCAATAGGAAGGGAAATGGGCAGACTGGGTGGGCCAAGTGGTCCTTATCTGCTGTCAGTCTGTTTCTGTGTTTCCATGTAGTTTGACTTAGGGCCTCTCTGTCCTCCTCCTCCTCCTCTGAGGATTTGGGGTCTGATCCAGACTGGCTTCTGGATCCTTCTGAATCCTCTGGTCCCTCTGTGTCCAGCATCTCGGCCTCCACTTAATCTCCCTCTGTGGATCGGATAGATTCTGTTGGTTCTGGGGTCAGTGGGACAGTCCAGGTGGCCACTGCTGTGCAGCTCGGGACCACGGACATGTCCATTCCTCTCAGTTGGGGTACCCCCCTCCTTGGTGTACCTGGACAGTCTGAATTTGGGACGGTGCGGGCAGCCCAGGAGGGAAGGGTACTGTTCCCTTGGCTGACTCCCAGGGGTCGGCTAGGGGTTGCCAGCTACCTAGGCTGGTGGTCACGAGAAAGAAGGCCCTTTCAGAGTCAGAAGGGTTGAGGGGACAGGGTTTAGCGCAGCGGCCTCTCCCTGGGACCCACCCGCGATCTGGGAGGAGTTGTAGTGCGGATCCTTGCCCTTCCCCTGGATACTCCTTGAGAGGGGCTTATACTTTGGAAGTCAGGGTCTGTCCATCTGGGCTTACATGGTCCCAGTCACCTAACGGGGGGATTTCTTTCTGAGGGCACAGCTCCAGCCGTTCCAACCCAGTTGAATGGCTTCTGTCTGCTGGGACCACCGAGTCTTCCTCCTTGTTGGGATCATCTACTCGGTCCCCCTGCCCGGGTAGAGGCCATGCTCCTTCTCTGAGGTGTTGTCCCCCGTGCCTCTACCTACTCTTCCTCCTCTCCCAAGTGTTGACGGTCTTATGGAGCCCCTTAACTGGGAGCGGTTCAGGGCTTCAGCTGCACTTTTCCCTACCTATTTTAGTGCCATGGATGAACAGGTGTTTCACCGCACTTCTGTGCAGCCTGACCCTGAATGTCTGGACTCATCGGCTTCCTCGTGCGAGGGAGAGGAACTCTGTCCACCTTTCCCCAGCAGCTGATCTCACTTATTGGGGCTTCTTTTCGGGGATGCTAGGCGAGCTCCACATCACCCCTCTCTCCTAAAGCAATCCAGACTGGACGGCACTCGCCTTTTTAGGCGAGTTCAGTGCGACCAACCTTCCAGTTCCTGCCTGGCTAGCTCCCTTCCAGGAAGCATTGCTCCGGGTCTGGCGGCATCCTTTCTCCTCTGTCCCAGCCCCAAGGGACCTTTGCCAGAGGTATTGTGCCCCACCCCGGGGTCTTCAGGAACTTTGTCTCTCCCCCCCCCCTTCGGGCGTGACATGTCTGGATACTCCCTTTGGGCATAGAACCCCAGGCCATGACCAATCTCCAGACTCGGATTCTTTGGATTTTCACTTCTGGGGGGAGGAGAACTCTCTCCTCAGCATGTATTCTGCTCTGTGTAGCAGCCCATCAGGTCCACCATGCTACCTACAACAGGTACTTGTGGTCCAGGCTAGAACAACTTGTAGCCTCCATGCCTGATTCGGAGGAAACCAGACAAGCCATCACCCTTTCTGCACAAGGGCTGGAGCTTGCAAGGCACCAGGCAAGGGCATCTTAAAACGCCAGTGAGGTGGCCTCCAGGATAGTGGGGACAGCGATCTGCACTGGGCAGATAACGTGGCTTCGCCTTTCCCGGTTGTCACCCCTGGCCTGGCATAGGGTGATTTCCTCCACTTTCTGGGGAACCCATTTCTTCTCCTGTAGGGTGAGAAAATGGCTTCAGGGGCGCCTTTCTTCTCCCACTGGGAATTCCCCATCTCAACGAGACCAGTCACAGGCCTCACCAGGCCTGTAGGTGTTCTCTCCTCCAGTGTCTCCCCACTGGAGGCTAAGGGACTCCGTCCCTTAGAGACATCTTGGGCCCACTTTGGGGGGGCTCGATACTCACCCACTAGTGATGAATGGTGAAGATTGACACAGATAAGATATGAAAATTAAGTACCTTGATCTTTCTGTGTATCTTCACCATTCATCACTAAATCCCACCCACCTTCCCCTCTTGGGCCTCAGTCTCTGGGCAATCCCCTTCCCCCTGTGTGTCTCTGTGTTGTTGTCTGGCTCCCCTCCTTTCCCTTTAGGTTAGGAGGAAGAGGACCTTTTTGAGACACATGGGGAGGTGTTCTTTCCTGAGGCATCTCAGTGTGTCTTCCCTCCCCTCCCTTGCCCTTGGCTCGGCTCTCCCAACCCTTTTGGGGGTCCGGGTTGGAAAGGAGGGATCAGGGGACTCCTGGGTACTCCCACTTTAATCCCTATTATTTTAAGTGTCCCCTTGGGACTACTACTACTCCCCTTTCTTTAGTAGGGGTATCCCCTTTTTGGAGTTGTCTCCTTAATTTGGTGGGAAGGATGGACCCCACCTCCCTGTCTACCCTGTTCGACCTTGATATTCCTCTAAAGGTATTAGTTCCTGTGGGACTAGCTGACTGCTTGAGAGGCAGTTCGTGCCTTCTGCATTTTGTGCAGCCTGGAAGTTTTTAACATCTTCTCCTTCTCGAGGTCCAGGTCCGCATTAGCCAGGAGCGGTGTCCTCCCCCCCCCCAATCTCTTTCCCTCTTCTACCTTCCCTTTCCCATCCCTTCTTTCTTTTCATCCAGAGATTGGGGCCCTCTCTTCCCAGTCCCTTAGGCTGTTCCTCTCTCTTTTCCTGTCCTCCTCATTGTTTATTTTTCCTTTTAGTTATTATATCCTTTCCTATTGTCGATCACTTGTGCTCCCTTGCCCCACCTCTCCATCCCTTCCAGGTGTGATCACTGTGTGACCAATAATAGTTTGGAGATGAGGTGTGACAAAAGTTTGGTTGAAGAATGTCACAATGTTTATCACCATAGCGGAATGTTTTTAGGTTGGGTACAACACAAAATTCTCCATTGGACGAGTAAGTCACTTTAGCAGACAGCACAATCCATTTGCGAAGGCAAACAGGACAAACCAGGTCAATGTTTCTGTCCACAATCCATATGCCTAAGTTAGTTACAGGGATAAATCCATGGTTTCTTCCAGTGTCAAAAGAAGACTCGACAGGAGGGAAAACATCAGTATTAATACTAAAGTTCCATAAAGAGACGTTCAAAGTGCCATTGTTCAGAAGATCCAAATCAGAGGCATGTGACTAATCTGAGTTCATTGGTGAATAACCACAAACAAGGCAGATGACATCAGACATCACATCTGCAGAGAAGATGATACCCTTTCCAGGCACAGCAATCAGTGTGGGGAGCAGCCCAAACACTGAGTATAGGGTGGAACACCAACAATGGGGGAAGATCCAAACGTTCACCATAAATGTTGCCATCAAGGTGACCAATAGAATGGACAGTTGCCAGACTGTCAAAAATCGCTGCTAAAGAATCAGATTGCAGTAAGGAGATGGTAAATGTCACAAAACGCATCCTGGATCGAGCATGAGCGAAATAGAAAACATGGAGAAATGTTAGGGTGTAGGGTTATATATCCCAGATTTTGTGCTGTTAATAACTGCATAGATAAAGTTTGTTTCAAACATATTGCCACACATGATGTAGAGGAACATTGGGGGCAATACCGTCGTCCAAGATATTTATCACGGATTAGACCCGGAATACGTCCAGATTCCAGATCAAGTAACAATCCCTTAATCGTAGTTTTGATGTGGGAGCCATACACAGTGCATAAAATTTCCCTTCCAGTAGAATGCTTCTCTGCTTCCTTAATTGCTTTCATATTATAAACTGTGAAATGTTCTTCCTGGCTTAGGCTGTCTACACCATGTAACAGTGATGGGAAAATGTTCTATTTAAAAGCTTCATCAGTGTTAGACATTTGGGATTTTAAACTGGCTATATCAGCCCTATTCCAAATAGACATACCAGAACCAAAAAGGCCTGTGACAGTGCTGGTAGCTACACCAGCCTATGTCATATCAAAACGTTTATAGCGTTTCGGTTTACCTTTTTTCACAGAAGATATAGGGTGGGGTCTTAGGACTCCCCTAAGTTCAGTGCTAAGGATCCCAGTTAAGGGGTCACTAATGCGTCTTTGATACGCAGCAATATTATCAGCAAGTAAAATGTGATAAAAAAACGTGAAACGTTTGTTTCCGAACATAAACCAAACAATTTCATGTCCAACAATGAGAGGTTTAAAAGAACAGGAAAGTGCATGAACTGCACATTATTAATCAAGGCACGCACTAAGGAACTAGAAGTTAAGCCACTGGGTGGACCCGGTGTTTGGGACAATCAGTTGCCTTCATAACTACAAATTGCTCCTGTCCCTGAACCTACCGTGCCCCACTGTCCCCTCCCCAATGCCTGACCAGCGGCCTTAGCCTTGCTACAGAAGCTGGCATATAACCTCAACCTTGCACTTGTGTCCTGGGCCTATTTTGCCCTATGTACTGTGTATAACTGTGATATACTTCCTGTTACAGCTGTCTGCTGCTTCTTGTCACAAAAATTATTTGATACTATAATACCCTAAGCATTCAATGTGTGCTGCTTGTATATTCATGTAATCGTGTATCCTTATGCTGCTTTTTATTTGCTTCAGTTAACTGTTCACTTGATAACCTGCGTGTTATCATATCCATGTGTATCCCCCCTCCCCGGTCGCACCGGGAGATGAGCATCTTGTTGCTCAGTGTGCCTTTCCTGGTGAAACAATTGCAATAATTAAATAAAATAAATAAACCAATCTTGATCTCTAACAGATTCAATTTTAGGTATAACTTCTAGTCAAATACTAGAATGTGCCAGGAAATGTAAGATACAGAATTTTTGATCATCATAATCTTTAAAATTATTGCATGAACTAGGATTGAACCAAGCTGTAATGTTATACAGACCAGAATGTGAGGGGTTTGCATGATGAATGAAAAGAGTACCGTTGGGTGCCAATTTGGTATTGGGCAATCCTTCAGAAGTGCTATTAACCAGGCGGGCTACTTGTACTTTTTTCCAATTGTGATCTGTATGCCATACAATATCAAGGCTGGTTGGATCCGAGGCAGTAACCATAACATTCAGTAGTGCTTCTTTGCCCTCTTGAATGATGATCTTTGGACTTGTGACATCAATTTGGATTCCACGAGGCATTGCCTCATTGGTTTTGACGTTGATGTTGGACACCCCAGAATCAGGGTCCTGGGGAGATTTATGATAGACCACACAATATGAGGTCATGAACAAGACTCCATAAAGGAGCAAGTGTTGGTTCACCATCTCCGGTACCTAGAAGAAAAAAAAGACAGACATGATTAGTTCAGTACTGTTCTGCCCTGTGGTGTTAGAAAAAGTTGTTTAATCTCCTTTATATAACTTCATCTGATTGGCATGTAGCCATTTGTCAATGGGCTTCTTATTATGTAGCAGTCTAACTTGGTAGACTGAAGGACTGAGCTTATTTACAATAGGACAGGGACCTTCCCATTTGTTTTCGAAAGCATGAGTAGGAACAGCAAATCTGAGAACCATCACTTGATCTCCAACCTGCCAGTCCACATCATGGACTGTCTTGTCAAATTGTTTCTTTTGACTGTTGCTGGGCCTTGCCCAGTCATTTCGCAGCAAACAAATGTATCAGTTAGAGATCTTGTTTCAGTTTTTGGACATATTTGTCTACTAATACTCTATCATTAGCAGCACACAAATCCAGAAGTAGATGTTCTGGTAATCTCATCAACCTTCTGGTCATGACCTCAAACAGGGTACATTTTGTTCTCATTGAGGGTGTAGCCCTTATTGCCATAAGGAGCAAAGGCAATAAGTAGGGATGTAAGTTTGTCATGGATGAGGTTTTAATGACTCATTGTTTGTTCATGAAATCATTATTAAACAGTAGTAAATGTTGTGGCAGTGTCATCATTGCTACATTCTGATGACACTAGTGAAAGTCATGGAAGTCCTGAATAAAGATCAAACGTCATGGAATCAGTGACGTGTATGACTGCCATGACAAACTTACATCCCTAGCAATAAGGAATCCTAGTTCTTGGGGTTGTCCTTAGAAAATCTGGATAGCATAAGCTTGATCTGCCTGTTTGCCCTTTCCATCTGCCCTGATGATTGTGGGTGGTAAGGGATGTGAAACTTATGACTGACTCCTAGGAGTTTGAGTTTCTTGCATTAGTTCACCTGTAAAACGCAAACCTTGATCAGAGTCTACCTTCAAGGGGAGGACCCCATCTGGTAAAAAGTTGTTAAACCAGAACCCTGGCAGTTATTTTTGCAGTCTATTTTTCGTTGGGAATGCCTCTACCCATTAGAGAACATATCCGTGATCGCCAATGCAAACTTGTTGCTGTTGGTTATTGGAAGTGGCCCAGTGTAATCAATTTGAATGGAATTCCAGGGGCCCGAGTGCCTCTGGGGTAACAATTTGGCATTTTTCTTGGCCAAAGTTGGATTATTCTGTGCACAGAGCAAACAATTATTGATGTAGTGTTCCACATCATGTTTTATGTGTGGCCACCATCCAAAGTAGTTAGTCTGTCTGGGGTTTTGTCCACTCCTTGATGCCCTCCAGTGGGAATGTCATGAACTTGAGGGATAAAGTCTGTCCTCAGTTATCCAGGAATTACCCACAATTTCTCAGATTTGCAGGGGTTATACCATATGAGTAGATTAGCACTGGAGAGGTGAAGGTGATCCCTTACTCGCTTGTAGAGACTGTGTGGTGGAAGGTGTTTCTCAGTTCCTTTGTCAAGGAATTTGAATACTGCCCTCAGATGAGGGTCCTGTTTTAGTGCGAATGCTAGATCTAGTGGTACAAAAGGTGTTTGTTTCACAGCAGCAACGCATACAGTACCTCTAGTAGAGGGGGTTTTCTATTCCCATTTGTCACCTCCTTGAGCACTGGCTTTCGCAAGAGAGTCAGCCTGGTCTTTGAAAGAATGGTACGGCTCACTTGTAGAGTGGGCATGAACTTTATGGATGTACAGTTTATACTTAAACTGCTGTGCTAGTGTTGCGATGTACACTAACAAGTCTCTGTATTTTACAGGTGTACCATCAGAGGATGCAAAGTTTTTCTCCCAAAATGGTAAGAATTCAGACAGGGGGAACAGACCCAGTCAGAGTCTGTGAAAATTGTCTGTAGTGCCTTGTTTTAGCAACTCCAGAGCACAGGCCACAGCTGCCAGTTCAGCGTACTGTGAGGAAATGACAGTATAGTTCCAGGCAATGAGGACTGTTGTCAGGGTGCACAATGAGTATCCCAAATCCCGCTATCTGATCCCCATTGTTGTATCAGGATGAGCCATCAGTGAAAACATGACACAAGTTTGTGTCATTTAGTACTTCTGGCATTGCAGGAAGAAAGGGTCCTGGGTCAGGCAGGTCAGGCGGTTGAAGGGAACACTCATGTGCGTCACCTGTATATAACAGGCCTTGGGCCAACAGGGATGGTAATTTTGTAGAGTGTACTGTAGTGTGACGATCCTGTAAAAGAGACCAGTGTTTAAGTCTGGTGTTAGAGACAGAGCCGTCTTTGATCAAGTAAACCAGAACTGTGTTATGCTTCAGACAGGTTTGTGCGGTGCAAATACATTTGTGCAGTGTTTGCGCAGGACTAACACGTTTGCCTGGCACTATAACATTTGCCCAGGGCAAACATTTGCTGTATTAAAAAGTGATATACAAATGAACCTACTTAAGCAGTCAGTGGCAAACATCCATATTACCATCGCATTGTGACCTGATTTGCATGTAGATTGCACAGTGCAATTGCAGGGTCTCACAGCGCCACCTGTAGGTCAATCTGAAAATACAGGGGCAGGCTGGGTCAGCTCACAGCTTAACCTGTAGGTCAGTCTGAAACAAATATCTGAAAAGTAGAAAAGTTGTAATTTCCCTTTGAAATACACTGGCAGGCTTGCTAGTAAGGGTTTTCTGACCATCACACGGGGACTCCATTGGACTTTTTTTTTTTTTTTCCCCATTGGCACTTGGCAGAATACAAATAAAAAGATGGAAAAGTAAGTAAACAAACCAAAGCAAACTGAATGATTGGAGAGACGTCTAAAGGCCCCAACTCTTCGTTGTTTATGATATGCACCTTTACTATGCACCTTCAATTCAAACATGAAGTCTTGCTGTATTCTGATTATATGTAGTTAGCCCCAGCACTTGAACTGCTCCAGAGAGTAAAGGGTTAACTCTATGCAAAGGCATAGAACGTTGAACTTGAGCTCGGTTTTCAAACCTTTCTCTGTGGTACTCTGAAGTGTAACCGTCAGATTTCTCACTCCGCCTAACTGTGAAGTCGCTCCAGAGATCCCTCCTACGCTTCAGTTTGGTAAAAGTTTGAATCTATCCTTTTTTTCAACTGCAACTCCTGTATTTTTCGGTATTCTTACCTCTGACACAGTAACAGTAAGTGGTAGTAGGAGGTAGTGTTTATTTTAATGATTCTTGTTAGAAATTGTTTTACCTTCGGTTCTTTGCCGGTTGGTCCGGTTCAGAACCAAAATTTATTGTGATTTGTTGTTTTTCCCCATTTGTAGTGTGGTTTTCCAGTGCTTAATGGTTCTTAAAAAAAAAAAAAATACAATATTTTAGGGATTTTTTTTTAACCGACCCGTGACATGGTTGGAACTGATAAGTTGTTAGTCGCTTGGCTTAACCGCTGACAAGGGTGACTTTTGATATTTAGGCATGTCTGAGAAACCCAAAAAGAAAACCGGGACCACTGGGTTTCAGCACTGTATCGAGTGTAAGGAGGCCTTTGCTAAAGCCGATCCTCACCTCATCTCATCTGTGTGTATTGTTTGGGGTTTGACCACATCAAAGAAGACTGCCAGATCTGTAAGAACTTTCCCAAAGCCACTCTGGGGAAAAACGTTTGAGGAGGGAGAGGGAGGCAGAGAAGTCCGCTGACCCGGATGGCCAGCCCAGTTCAGTTGCGACTGAACCTGAGGAGATGCCCACTGACCTGGGCAATACCTCCTCGGGCAAACGGAGAGCCGATTCTGTGGAATCGGTTCCGGCTAAGAGACAGAGAAAATCAGCCGGTTTGGATCAGACTTCCCATGGTCCGACTACTGAGGAGGAGATGGCAAAAGCGATTGCCATAGTGCAGTCGCTTTGCCTGGTTCTGACCGACATTGGTTTAGAGCTGATTGGTTCGGTCGGAAGTAGCTGCTTCGGATATAGATCCTGAGGCATACTATGAGGGCGATTGGGAGGAGGATGAAGATTATGAAGAGCAGTGTGAAGGCCTAGATGAGCCAGTAGAGCCTGACTTCTCCCCAGACAGGCCTTCTCAGGTTTCTCCTCCCAGGCTTTCTGAGTCCCCTTCCCATTTCTTCTTTTACAAGAAAGTGGCTGAGACTCTTCAGCTTCCTATGGAAGAGGCTGAACAGGATCAGGAAGAACCTGACTATCTGGAAATGATGGATGTCCCAGAGTCAAAAAGGGTGTCTATCCCCTTACACAAAACCTTAGGGAAGCAGACACAAAAAATGTTAGTTTCCTACATCCATTCCTCCTGTTGAAAAACGAATGGACAGGAGGTATGCTTTGTCAGGTTCTGGGACGGAATTCCTTTCAAATCATAGCAGCCATGTTGGGGTAGTGCAAGCTGCAGCCTGTGACGAGACTAATATTTCCCTGGCATATCACACCCCAGATAAGGATTCCAGAAAAGTGGGTGCCATGGCAAAAAAACAGTACTTGGCATCCTCTTTGGGACTCAAGCAATCTAATTACATATACAGCCTGGTACCAGAAATCTATGTGGGATATGGTTCTGGAGCTGAGTAGGAATGCCTCTCCCCAGCTAGCCAAGGAGCTGGAGCAGGTGGTTGCAAATGGTATTGAGGCATCCATGGTGCAATTCCACGCTGCTATAGACTCAATTGATGACCAATCCAGGGTCATGGCTACATCTATCTCCATGAGGAGATTTGCTTGGCTTAGGTGTACCAACCTCTCACAGGATACCCAGACTAAGGCCATGGATTTTCCTGTAACTGGTAATTCTCTCTTTGGGGACCAAACAGAGAATTACTTGAAAAAGATGGATGAATACAAGACCACCTATAGAAGTGCTGCAGCGAAAGAAAAGTAGACCACTTCTCAGAGGTAGCAGTTTAGGGGCAGGCCTTTTCTCAGACCCTTTTACCAAGCTAAGGCCGCCTCCTCTTCTTTACAGCAGACGGAGTTTTTTAGGGGAAGAGGCAGACGAGGGGTGACTAGGACCCCATCATCCACTCAGTCTAAGCCCCCTGCTGAGCAGACACCCTGAGGTGTTAGTCAGGGTCGCCTCCCCAGTTCCAGTAGGGGACAGGCTGGCTCACTACTCCCAGGCCTGGGAGTCTATTACTTCAGACAGATGGGTTCTGGAAGTAGTGAGCCAGGGACTTGCTCTCAGTTTCAAATGGTTCCCAAGAATGAGAGAAAGGTCCTTCAGTCCTCCCTCTCCCTTGGAGACAAAGGCCTTAGAGGCAGAAATCTCCTCTCTTCTGCAAGCAGTAGAGAAGGTACCTCTTTGTCACAGGGGAAAAGGACTGTATTCCAGATACTTCCTTACTCCAAAAAAGACATGAGAGTGGTGACGCATCCTAGATTTAAGGTACCTGAACAAACATTTAACAAAACCAAAATTTAAGATGGTGACTCAGGGAGTAATTCTACCCTCTCTGAGACCAGGAGACTGGCTAGCTTCTCAGGATCTCAAGTATGCCTACTTCCACATACCTATCGGACATTCCCACAGAAGGTATCTCAGGTTTGAGTTGCCCTCAGGCTATTACCAATTCAGAGCTATGCCTTTCGGCCGAACATCTGCTTCAAGGGTGTTCACCAAGTGTCTTGTAGTAGTGGTGGCAGTCCTCAGGAGACAGGGTATCCTTCTGTTCCCATGTTGAACAACTGGCTCCTAGTGGACCAGTCCTCGGATCAAGTCAAGTCAGCCTAAGAGGTGACTCAGACTCCTGGAATCCCTGGGTTTCATTCTGAATCTAGAAAAGTCTGTTATGGAACCAGCCCAGCTTCTCACCTTCATAGGGGTGGAAACAGACACTATTTAGGCAAGAACATTTCTCCCTCTCTCAAGGGTTCAGTCCCTGGTCACTCTGGCTTCCTCTTTTCATCCTCTAGTTTCTCATCCAGCCAGACACATTCTGCAGTTGCTGGGCCACATGGTAGCATCCACAGCTGTGGTCCAGGGAGCAAGGTTTCAGATTAGAGATATTCAGTTTCATCTCAGATCTTATTGGTCTCAGAAAAGAGACCCTTTCTCCAAATTGGTTCCAGTGTCTCAAACTCTAGTTCAGGCCCTCCAGTTGTGGCTGGAGGAGGACAATCTTCGACAAGGTGTCCCATTTATCAGTCAGGCTCCTTCTATGATTCTCACCACAGATGTCTCCCTACTAGATTGGGGGCTCACCTAGATCATCTTACAGCTCAGGGAACCTGGTCATGCCAGGAGTCCCTTCTACACATAAATCTTCTTGAATTGAGAGCTGTCTTTCTAGCACTTCAGACATTCTCAACTGTTGTTCAAGGGAAAGTGGTGCAGATCAGGACAGACAATACCACAACCAGGTGGTACATCAGCAAGCAGGGAGACACTCAGTCCTCGGCCTTGTGCACAGAGGCCATGAAAGTATGGTCTCTAGCTTACTCCCTTCAAGCTTCCTTGATGACTGTGCATCTCCCAGGGAAGGACAAAATTCTAGCAGATGCTCTCAGCAAGATTTCTCAGTGCCACCACGAAGGGACCCTGAACCTTCTAGTTCTTCAAGTCATTTTAAAGAGGTGGGGCACTCCAGAGATGGATCTATTTGCAGCCCCAGACAATCATCAACTTCCTCTTTATTGTTGAAGACCACCTCTTCTGGGTCCTGTCCCTCAGGGTGCTCTCTTACTGAATTGGACAAGCAGGTTTCTGTATGCATTTCCTCCCTTTTCTCTGATATTCAGAGTCCTGATCAAGATCAGGTCTCCACTTTGCAAAGTGATTCTGGTGTCTCCAGATTGGGCCAGACAGACTTGGTAGCCTCTACTGTTGTCTCTGTCGGTAACAATGCCTTGGTGTCTTCCCAGACAGTACAATCTCCTCTCTTCCTCCCAGGGGAGGATTCTGTATCCTAACCTTCAGACTCTCAGGCTCAAAGTCTGTCTCTTGAAGAGCTAGAATATGCAAACTTTCCCAATCAGTCTTGGATATTTTAAAGGTTAGCAGGAAACCTGCTACTAGAAAGACTTACAACTCCAAATGGAAAAGATTTGGGTTTTGTTGTTCCCAAAAGCATGTCAAGCCAGAGCTGGCTGATTATAGCCACTGTTTTGGACTATTTGGTGCATCTTAACAGTTTAGGCCTCTAGCCTACTACTATTATCAAGGTACATTTGGCAGTAGTGTCTGCCTTCCTTTCTGCTGGTAAGGGATCTTCCCTAGCTTCTCATCCAGTTTTCAAGGGTTTAGTACATGTTAATCCTCCCTTCAGGGAGCCTACCCCTTCTTGGGATCTGAATATCTGTATAGCACAGCTTATGCAGCCCCCTTTGAGCCTGTATCCTCAGCTGAGCTGAAATACTTAACTTGGAAAATTGTATTCAAACATGAAGTCTTGCTGTATTCTGACAAATTGCAATGAGGTCCAACCTTCGAACTGCCCTGGAGATGAGTTAACTTTCCATGCCAGGCATGGAACGCTGAGCTTGAGCTCGGTTGAGACTCTGTCTGTTGCTGTTTGAACTCAAACCGTCAGATTCTTTACTCAGCCTCACTGAACTGTCGCTCTGGAGATTTCTCCTTTGCTCGGTTCAATTTGTCGGTTAAAGTACCGTTTTTCTCGGTTTTCGACCGAATTTAAACCGCAACCTATCGGTTCAGTCTCTGTCTGTGGTATTCGTGAGTACTAGATAGGTTTATATTGTTTTCTATTCTGTGTGGAACTTGTAAACGTGTCATCGGTTCGGTTTGAAACGATCAGGTTGTTTAGAAATCTTTACTTCTACTTTTAGAGTGTGGTTACCGGTTCTTATCGGTTCTAAAAAAAAAAAAACAGATTTATTACGGTTTTTTTCCACGACCCGTAACACAGTCAGGAATTGATAAGAGTGTCTTGCCTGGCGGATTGCCGAAAAAAGGGTAAGTTTGGTTTAGGACTGGCCATGTCTGAGAAACCCAAAATAAAAACCGGGCCCACTGGGTTTCAACACTGTAGTGTGTGTGGGAAAGCCTTTGCTAAGGCTGATCCCCACACCACCTGTGTTTATTGTCTGGGGTTTGACCACCTCGATTCAGACTGCCAGATTTGTAAAAATTTTCCTGCAGCTACCCTAGAAAAAAGAGTTGGTAGGCTCAGGGAAAGGGAGGCCAAAAAGTCCGCTGACCCGGATGGCCAGCCCGGTTCGGTTCCAACCGAACCAGAAGGAGTGCCCTCTGACCAGGGGCGAAACTTAGCAGACAAGGAGAACCGATTCGAGAGTCGGTTCCAGTTAAGAGAACAAGAAGGGATAAATCAGTCGGGTGGATCCAAAGTTTTTTCCAACCGCTGATGATATAGCCAAAGCGATAAAAATTGTTAATTCGCTATCCCCGGTTCCGACCGAACCGGCACCATCAGGAAGGCGCTCGGTTCGGCCGGTTCCGGATTATGATTTAGAGGAATTTTATGAACTGGAGGAGGAGGAGGAAGGAGAGTATGAGGAAAGTGAATGTGATTATGAAAGTCTGGATGTGCCCATTGACCCGGACATCTCCCCAGACAGACCTTCCGGAGTGCCTCCTCCTAGGCTTTCTGAGTCCCTTCCCATTTCATGTTTTACAAGAAAGTGGCTGAAACCCTTCAGCTTCCTTTGGAAGAAGCTGTGGATGACCAGGAGGAGCCTGACCATGTTGAAATGATGGATATCCCAGAGTCCAGGGGGCTGTCTATTCCCCTTCATAAGTCTTTTGGGAAACAGACAATAAAAATTTTAAAGACTCCTAATTCTATACCTCCTGTGGATAAGAGAATGGACAAGAGGTATACTCTTTCAGGCTCAGATACAGAGTTCCTTGCCCAGCAATGCAGCCATGTTGGGGTAGTGCAGGCTGCTGCCTGTGATAAGGCAAATATACCCTTGGCTTCACACACAGACCCCCCAGATAAGGACTCTATGAGGATTGATGCCATGGCAAAGAAACAGTACATGGCAGCATCCTTGGGACTCAGGCAGGCCAATTATATGGCATATACAGCTAGATATCAGAAATCTAGATGGGACACTGTAATGGCTTTAGCTAAACAGGTCCCGGGCCAGCTTGCCAAGGAGCTGGAGCAGGTAGCTGCGGATGGTATTGAGGCATCCAAGGTGCAATTCCATGCTGCAGTGGACTCCAATGATGTTTCATCTGGAGTCATGGCTACATCTGTGGCCCTTCGTAGGATGACTTGGCTCAGATGTACTAGCCTGTCTCAGGATACCCAGACTAAGGCCATGGATTTTCCTGTTGTGGGTAATTCTCTGTTTGGGGAGCAAACAGAGAACTACATGAAGAAAATGGATGAGTATAGGACCACCTATAGGAGTGCTCAAGCCAAGGAAAGGCAAGCCACTCCTCAGAGGCAGCATCCCAAGGGCAGGGGCAGGCCTTTTCATAGGCCTTTCTATGAAGCCCAGGCCTCCTCTTCTGCTTATGCTCAGAGGGGGTTCTTTAGAGGGAGAGGCAGACGGGGTACAAGCAGGCCTGCTTCCACCCCTCAGCCTACACCCCCTGCCAAACAGGCACCCTGATGAGTTTGCCAGGGCCGATTCTCCACCACCTGTAGGGGGCAGGCTGGCTTACTTTTTCAAGGACTGGATGTCTTTAACATCAGACAAATGGGTCCTGGAAGTAGTAAACCAGGGACTGGTTCTCAGCTTCAAAAAGTTTCCAAAGATGAGAACCAGATCCTTTCCACCTGCAAATCCTTCAGAGGCACTTGCCCTAGAGGCAGAGGTCTCTTTCCTCTTGGCTCTCAGAGCTGTAGAAAGGGTTCCACCCCTACACAGAGGGAAAGGATTGTACTCCAGGTACTTCCTCACCCCCAAAAAGACAGGAGAATGGCGGCCCATCCTGGATCTCAGATATTTAAACAAGCACCTTTTAAAGCCAAAGTTCAAAATGGTGACTCTGGGAATAATTCTACCCTCTCTAAGGCCAGGGGACTGGCTAGTCTCCCTGGACCTCAAGGATGCCTATTTCCATATTCTCATCAGAAGCTCACATCGAAAATACCTCGGGTTCGAGCTGCCCTCAGGCCATTACCAATTCAGAGCAATGCCCTTCAGCCTAACCTCTGCTCCAAGGGTGTTGACAAAATGCCTGGCAGTAGTAGTTGCCTTCCTAAGAAGCAAAAGGATTTCCATCTTCCCATACCTGGACGACTGGCTCATAGTAGGCCAGTCCCCAGACCAAGTCAGGTTACACCTTCAGATAACTCAACAACTGCTCACTTCTCTAGGTTTCTTCTGAATCTTTCAAAGTCAGTTCTAGAGCCTGTACAGCTCCTCACCTTCATAGGCGCAGAGCTAGATACAGTAAAGGCAAGAGCCTTCCTTCCCCTGGACAGGGCAAGGACCCTTATTACACTGGCTTCTTCATTCACCCTACAGGTGTCTCGACCAGCAAGGCATTTTCTGCAGCTCCTGGGGCACATGGCTGCTTCTGCAGCAGTGGTGCAGGGAGCAAGATTTCAGATGAGGGACATTCAGTTCCATTTGAGAGCCTTTTGGTGTCAGAAAAAGGATCCTCTGACCAAACTGATCCCAGTGACTCGAACCCTGATCCAGGCATTGCAGTGGTGGCAGGATCAGGACAATCTAAGACAGGGAGTTCCTTTTGTCACTCAGTCTCACTCTCTAATCCTTACTACAGATGCCTCCCTCTTGGGGTGGGGAGCCCACTTGGGAGACCTGACCACCCAAGGGTTGTGGTCTCCTCAGGAATCTCTGCTTCACATCAATCTATTAGAACTCAGAGCAGTGTTTCTAGCACTTCAGGCTTTTTCCAAGTCTGTTCAGAACAAAGTAGTTCAGATCGTGACAGACAACACCACCACAATGTGGTATATCAACAAGGCAAGGGGGCACTCGGTCTACGGCTTTGTGCACAGAAGCAATGAGGTTATGGTCTCTGGCCTATTCCCTGAACACTTCTCTTACAGCAGTACACCTCCCGGGCAAGGACAATGTCCTGGCAGATGCTCTCAGCAGGATATCTCAGGGCCATCACGAATGGTCACTGGATCCCCTGGTTTTGAAGGTGATCTCCAGATGGGGCACCCCACAGATAGATCTTTTTGCAGCCCCAGACAATCACCAACTTCCCCTCTTTTGCTGCAGGCCCCCGGTGTTGGGCTCAGTCCCCCTGGATGCCCTAGTTTTCAATTGGGAAGGGAAGTTCCTGTATGCTTTCCCCTCCTTCCTTCTCCTGTTCAAGGTGCTAGTCAAAATCAGGTCTCAACCCTGCAAGGTGATTCTGATTGCTCCAGACTGGGCCAGACAGCCCTGGTACCCTCTCCTGTTGTCCTTAGCGGTCCACCTTCCCCTGTTTCTTCCCAGGAATTACAACCTGTTAACCTGTGCTGAGGGGAGGGTTTTGGTATCCGAATCTCAAATCTCTCAATCTCAAGGCCTGGCTCTTGAAGAGTTAGTTTGCTGATTTACACCTCGCTCAAGGTGTTATGGATATCCTAAAGGCTTCTCGGAAGCCTTCTACCAGAACCACTTATAATTCCAAATGGAAAATATTCTCCATATGGTGCTCTGGGAAGCATATTTCTCCAGAGTATGCTGGTCTGCCCACAGTCCTTGACTATATGGTTCATCTTAATAGCTTGGGACTCAGACCAGCTACACTAAGAGTGCATCTGGCAGCTGTCTCTGCTTTTCTTTCAGCAGATAAGCCTTCTTCCCTTTCAGCTCATCCTGTATTCTCTAAGTTTTTCAAGGGATTGCTTCATACCAATCCGCCATTCAGGGACCCTGCCCTGCTTGGGACCTTAATGTTTGCATTGCTCAGCTTATGCAACCCCCCTTTGAGCCTTTGTCCTCAGCAGAGCTTAAGCACTTGACTTGGAAAACTGTTTTCTTGGTGGCCATCACTTCTGCCAGGTGCATAAGCGAGTTACAAGCCCTGTCAGTGGAGCCTGATTTTATCTCTTTCCATAGAGATAAAGTGGTCCTCAGGACTAACAGGAAGTTTTTACCTAAGGTGGTTTCAGACTTCCACCTTAACCAGTCCACGTCTCTTCCTGTGTTCTTCACTGACCATTCCTCCTCTGGTGAGAGGAGGCTGCACAGTTTGGATGTGAAAAGAGCTCTTAGCTACTACATAGAGCGTACCAAGGGTCACAGGTTTGACTCCCTCCAACTGTTCCTCACTTATGGTGAGGTTGGAAAGGGAAAACCTGCCACTAAAAGATCCATTGCCAGGTGGATTGTCTCTTGCATTCAATTTTGCTATGAAAAACTAGGTAGGATTCCACCCTCAGGCCTGAGGTCTCACTCTACCAGAGGTACAGCTGCTTCCCTGGCTGCTGCCAGGGATATTCCTATCTTAGAGATATGTCAAGCAGCTACCTGGAAAACAGTTCACACTTTTACCAAGCATTACTCTCTGGATATCCAGGCTAGGAATGATGCTCGGTTTGGCACAGCAGTGCTTCAGAGCCTATTTCCTAGGTAGGTTCTGTCCCTCCTCCATGGTAGTCTGCAATTTGTAAGAATACAGCAAGACTTCATGTTTGAAGAAAAAATTACTCACCTTAGTAATGTTGTTTCTTCTAATGGAGTCTTGCTGTATTCTGACCTCCCCGCCTTCCCCTCTTAGAACCTTTGTTTTTGGGATGTGGGTGGGCAGTAGCAGTGTTGGCACTCAGGAGGTGCCCCACCTTTTTATTATCACCCCTTTTTCTTTGGGTGAGTGGGTGTTGTGTTTATTTCATTTTTTGGGTTTCCTGACTTGAGTCTTTGTTTTGGGACCGAAAAATCTGTTTATTATATTTAGCAGCCAGTTGGCTAGTATAGGTTTACAGCTTCCACACAGGACGCTCAGTGAGTTTAGCTTGTAAAGATCTGACGGTTTGAGTTCAAACAGCAACAGACAGAGTCTCAACCGAGCTCGTGCTCAGCGTTCCATGCCTGGCATGGAAAGTTAACTCTTTCATCTCCAGGGCAGTTCGAAGGTTGGACCTCACTGCAGTTTGTCAAAATACAGCAAGACTCCATTAGAAGAAACAACATTACTAAGGTGAGTAATTTTTTCTTCCTGGTAGCCATCATTTCTGCCAGGAGAATTGGTGAATTACAGGCTTTATCAGTGGAACCTAATTTCATTTCACTTCAGAGATAAAAGGTGGTCCTTCGCACCAACAGAAAGTTTCTTCCCAAGGTGGTATCAGACTTTCATTTGAATCGGTCTATGTAATTGTGTGCATTTTTCACTGACCATTCTTCCTTTGGGGAGAGGAGATTACACAGTCTTGATGTAAAGCGAGCTCTTAGTTACTATGTGGAGCATACTAAGGCCCATAGGAATGACTGTTCTCTGTTGTTTCTCACTTATGGAGAAGTGGGAAAGGGCAGACCTGCTACCAAGAGAACACTTGCCAGGTGGATTGTCTCCTGTATCCAGTTCTGCTATTCAAAGCTTGGGAAAGAGCCTCCCTGATGCCTGAGGGCTCATTCTACCAGAGGTATAGCTGCTTTGGTCACAGCAGCTATAGATATACCTTTAGTGGACATCTGTAAAGCAGCCACCTGGAAATCTGTTCACACATTTATCAAGCATTACTCTCTAGACACTCAGTCACGAAGTGATGCTAGGTTTGGCATCGGCTGTGCTGCAGAGCTTGTTCCCAAAATACGTTCTGTGACTCCTTCCTCCAAGGGGGTACTGTTTGGTAGTCTGCATATAGTCAGAATACAGCATGACTTCCTGTTTGAAGAAAAAATTACTCACTATAGTAATGTTGTTTCTTCTAATGGAGTCTTGCTGTATTCCAACCTCCTTCCCTGCCTTCCCTCCTGGAACCTAGTAGTTTTGAGATGTTGTGGGGCAGGCACAGTGCTGCACCCCAGAGGTATACTGGAGATGTCTCCATCTCATTAGGGGGTTTCTTCTAGTTGTTGTTTAGGTTTTTGGGTTAGTTCACTACCTGCTTGTGTTCTTTTTGGGGTTCTTGACTTGAGTCTTTTGACCCTAAAAACCTTGTTTTGTCACTTGGCACTAAAATTTTAGAAACAATTTCTACCTTTGAGTAAGTTAGTTTAGTGTTCGTAAGAATATGTTGGTTACACTTCAGAGTACCACAGACAAGAGGTTTGAAAACTAAGCTCAAGCTCAACATTCTGTGGCTTTGCATAGAGTTAACCCTTTACTCTCCAGAGCAGTTCAAGTGCTGGGGCTAACTGCATATAGTCCAAATACAGCAAGACTCCATTAGAAGAAACATTACTATGGTGAGTATTTTTTTTCTTCCTGACCTGTGCCTCAACGACACTGCTGTCAGTTTTGAAACTGTGACAGTATGCATTGGAGCTGCTTCTGGGTATTGAGAAGCATGGTAGCATACTACCAGGATAAATCTATTACCCTTTTTTACTTTTGTCCAAGGGACCAACCACACCCATTGCAATTCTCTCAAAAGACACATCTATGAAGTGTAGGGGCACATGGGATACCTTGTCTTTTCTTGTGACTGGGGCTACTTTCTGGCACTCGGCACAGGAATTACAGTAGGTAGCAACATCTTTATGAATTCCAGGCCAGTAAAATCTGTATAGCAATCTGGCAAGGGTGCGATTCCTCCCTGAGTTACCAGCCATAGGACTATCATGTGCTATCTGTAACAACTCTGTCCTATACTTCTGTGGTATAACCAATAGTTCTAGGGACATGGATATGTTGTTCAGCCACACTGTCTGGCAGGTTCCTTGCCACTTTAAATCTTGCCGGGAGGTCTTCAAGCTGGCTGCTCCCACCAACCCGGGTGGTAAAACTCTCAGCTCCGCCCCATGATGCCAGATGTTCCTTACTGCTTGGAAGCTCAGGTTCCCTCCTTAACACTCTGCGTATAGACTGGATCCTAATTCTTCGGTTCACCCAAAAATAATTCTGAAGTTTTCAAGACTTCAGTCTAATTACTTCCTCGCAGCTGCGATTGACAAATTGACTGCCGGTTTTCAGTGGTACCCATGTGGGGAGAAAATGTCCAGGATGGACCACCACTCCACGTGCGTCTACTTCCTCTGCCTAGATCATGAACCACAGGCCTGCAAGTTATGTCGTTCGTTTTCGGCCAACGTCCTGGAAGACCGCGCTGCCCGGTTACAGCTTGGGTGCCCCGAGAAGCGCTACCAGCCGGTGAAGTCCAAGGAGGCTCGTTGGGCGGTGTCCGCGGCGGCTGGCTCAGCTGAGCAACTCGAGCAGATGATCGCGCGCCGAGGAGGAGGTCCTCAGGTCGCATCCTCATCTTTCAGTCATGCATTTATCCCACTCTCTCTGGGATCCTCCTACAGCTTCTTTTAAGGAGCTTTGCCAATCCTTTCCATGAAGGGAGTGGGGCCATCGGGACACTCTTCTCGGTCCAAAGGAGGACTCGAAGGTAAGTCTCACCATCGGCGTTTCGTGGAGCGGAGAGGTCCCTTCTCGGACAGACTTCGCCGGTCGAGGTTGTGGCTAATGCCGCTGGCTTCACGGTGTCCCCATCAGGTCAGCCAGCCGAGACACCCGTCGATGCGGTCGAGATTTTTCTTGACCCGTCGGACTGGCTGTTGACTGGTGAAGCCGACAACCCTTCTTCACAGGTTCCCCCGGTGGAGACAGAGGACTTGCTTGCGCCTCTTGTGCCGGAGTCCCCGGTCAAGGCTTCCGAGCAGAGGGAAGAGAAAGGTGTCCCCACCCTTCCCAGACCTGCCCTCTGAAACACCGAGGGTTTCGGTCTCTGACCTCGTCTAGGTCCAGCTGATCCTGCCGACATCGGCGGTCTTGGTCTCGGCACCAAGGTAAGCGGAGGCGCTGCTCGTCCTCGTCTTCCTCCTCGGAAGAGGAGAGGCTTCGGCGCAAATTGCGTCGACACTACGAGGACTTGATGTGGCAACAGTTACTTTTGTTCGGGAACAAGCCGACGCCGTTGCCTTCCTTGGCCATCAAGTGGCTGTCACCCGAAAGGCCGAAACAACCCATCGCTGTAGTTGAGGTGCCCAAGCCTGGGCCAGTTGTTCGGCCGAAACCAGCTGCCCCACCGATTGTGGTGGAATCTCAGCCTCCACAACAGAAATCGGGGGCGCCGACCAAGGACTCTCGGTCGGGTCAGGGTCTGCCCCACAGGTTGTCGGTCACCCTCACTCCCCTCCGTCCTCGGCAGGTGGAGGGTGGCTCAGGCCCCAGGCAGCTCTTCACGGACTCCTTGGAGTCTGACGACTCCTCCCTGTTTTCCAGGCCCCTTGACCTGGAGTCCTCCGGGGGGCAGTCGATGGACGAGAGCCCCTTGTCGTTTATGGGTCTGCTTTGGCTCATCTTGGAATCAACCAGGATGCAGCTCGAGCCCGTATCTAAGTGGGCCAAGTATCCCCTGACGGAGACACTGGACCGAGGGGATTCACCCATGGAGGCCTTTCCGGTGGCTTAAGCCATTGTTGGCCCAGCCTTGGAGCTCTGGCAGTGGCCGGCTTCCTGCCCTGTGCCTTCGGCCAGGATGGCCAGGAAGTATGCGGTCCCTACCGGCTGTTTGTCCGGTTTTTCAGAGCACCCCTCTTGGAGGGGTTAGTCACCAATAGCATTTTCCCACGTTCTGGGAACGCTAGGGATGTGGATAAGCCCCCCGACAAGGAGTCCAAAAAGCTGGACTATGCTGGGCGCAAGGTGTACGCTGCGTCCTCCCTTGGCCTCCGCCAGGCCAGCTCGGCCGTGCTGATGGCACACTTCTCCCATGCCCTCATGGGCTCCCTGGATGAGGTGATCCCTCATCTCCCGGCCGACCTGCAGACCATGGTCAAGCAGGTACGGGACCAGGGGAGGGCGGTAGCAAAACAGCAGCTCCAAACGGCTCTGGATATTGGAGACTCCTGTGCCAGATCAGTTGCAGCCGCAGTGGCCATGTGCCGCAGGGCATGGCTGAGGATATCCACCTTCATGGCAGGTACCCTGAATACTCTGGCGGACGTCCCCTTCTTGGGGACTGACCTGTTCAGCCCTGGAGTGGAAGGTCACCTCCAGCGGATTGAAAAGTCCAATGCTACCCTGGACTCTGTCACCTCCGCCCAGAAGGACAAGGGCCGTTGTCAACAACATAAGTCCTTTCACCATTCTGCGCCTGCAGCACATCTGGCCCAACACCACCAGCATCGGGGCCAGCAGGCTCACACTTGGCATCCCAAAGCCAAGCCTGTGACTTCCTCTAACAGGAAGCAGGGAGAAAAAGGCCCAGGAGGTCCCTCGGCCGGTCCCTCCTCCAAGGCTGCCCAGTGACGGGTTGAGGGGTGTCACCCCCAGCCTCGTCACTCCCCTCTGGGATCCCCCCATGGGGGGACGGCTCCGTCACTTCCTTTCCGCCTGGTCCACTATCACCATGGACCGGTGGGTGTTGGAGGTGGTAGGAAAGGGCCTGCCCCTGGAGTTCAAGCAGGCCCCGCCCTTCCGAGCTGTCCCCCCTTGGGCTATGGGGTCCGCAGCCTCTGTCGGCTCGACGAGCCAACATTGCCCTGCTCCTCAAAAGAGGTGATCAGGAAGGTGGCGGATCCTCCACCAGACCCGGGGTTTGTGTCCAGGTACTTCCTGGTCCCGAAACGGACAGGGGGCTGGGGCCCCATTCTAGACCTGCACGACCTGAACAGGTTCCTAAGGTTTCGGACCTTCAGTATGGTCACTCTGGCTCAGATCATTCCATCCTTGGAACGAGGCATGTGGTTCTGTTCTCTGGACCTCCAGGACGCATTCTTTCATGTCCCAATCCATCCGTCCCACCAGAGATTCCTCCACTTCAGGGCAGAGGGATCCCTCTATGAGTTCCAGGCCATGCCCTTTGGCCTTTCCCTAGCTCCCAGGGTCTTCACCAAATGAATGGAAATGGTGACAGCATTCCTGTGGTGCCGAAGGGTCCTGTTGTACCCCTACCTGGATGACTGGCTGATTGCAGCCCCCTCCAGAGTGGAGGTGGAGCGGTCTGAGGTTCTTTCCTCCTTTGCCCAGTCATTTCAGGTTGGGCAATTGCACCCTGCCTTGGACTTCCTGGGCCTCATGGTGGCCTGCACCACCGTGGTCCGTTGGGCCCGTTGGTACATGCGTCCCCTTCAATGGGGGTTGGCCAGCCAATGGTCACAGCACTCCGATCCCTTGGATCAGCTAGTGACAGTGACCCAGGGGATGTGGAACGCATTCCAGTGGTGGACCGTTCCAGCACATCTGCAGGAGGGCATCCCATTTGTCCGCCTGAGCAGACGGTTTCTCTATCGACCGCCTCTCTGATGGGTTGCGGTGCCCATCTGGGGGAGCACAGAGCGCACGGCCTCTGGTCCCCTTTGGAGTCCCGAAGCCACATCAACCTGCTGGAGCTTTGAGCGGTTTGTCTAGCCCTCACCGCCTTCGCTCCATTTCTATGGGGTCAAGTGGTCCAGGTCCAGACAGACAATACCACAACCATGTAGTATCTAAACCACCAGGGCGGGACGCACTCCATGCCTCTGTGCAGGGAAGCTCTCCGCATTTGGTCACTCGTGCGCAGCCTGGAGGTGGATCTCCTTGCCATCCATGTGGCAGGAGCCTCCAACATTCTGGCCGATGCCCTAAGCCAGATAGGGGCTGCGTCCCATGAGTGGTCTCTCCTGCTGGAGGTAGTACAATATCTGTTCTCCCATTCGGGCATGCCTCAGGTGGACCTGTTTGCCTCTGGGGAGAATGCAAAGCTGAGGCTGTTTCATGCCCACCCCCCTCAGCAGGGCTCGCTGCAAGGGGATGCCTTCTCGAGGTCGTGGACTCCAGGCCTCTTCTGTGCCTTTCCCCCATTTCCCTTGATCCACAAGGTGCTTCTCAAGGTGAGGAGGGACAAGGCACAGGTGATTCTGGTAGCCCCAGACTGACCCCGCCAGTTCTGGTATCCAGATCTCCTCAGTCTCAGTTCCAGGCTCCCGAGGTGGCTTCCAGCCCACCCAGACCTGATCTCAGTCAATCAGGGGAAGGTATTCCATCTGGACCTTCAATCCATGCACCTGACAGCCTGGCTGCTGAGCGGCTAGAGTTCCAGGCCTTGGGTCTTTCCGACGAGGTCCTCAACATTGTTAAGGCGCGTCCTTTAAGGAGTTGACCAGAAAATGCTATGCCTTCAAATGGAAGAGAGTCTCCATTTGGTGTCAGGGCAAGGGCCTGGGACCCTTCCTCCTGTTCCTTGGCAAGCATTCTGGACTACCTGTGGTCCCTTTCTCAGCAAGGGCTTCGGTCGATGGCCCTTAAGGTGCACCTGGCAGCCATCTCTGCTTACCGGGCACGGGCCGGGAAACAGTCGGTGGTGCAGGAGAAGGTGGTCGGGTGCTTTTTCAAAGGTCTTGATCACATATCCCCTCTGGTGCGAGAACCTCCACCTCCGTGGGATCTACTGCTGGTATTGGCTAAGCTCATGGGCAAGCCATTTGAACAGATGCACAAGTATGACATCTCTCACCTGTCGTGGAAGACCGCCTTCTTGGTGGCTATCACGTCAGCCAGAAGGATGGGAGAGCTCCAGGCGCTTTCCATCGAGTCTCCTTATCTGGTCTTCCACAAGGACAAGGTTGTCCTTGCCCCCACCCCGAAATTCCTTCCGAAGGTGGTGTCGGAGTTTCACCTTAACCAGGTGTTGACTCTGCCGGTGTTCTTCCCAAATCACACCTCTGAGGCCGAATATTGGCTCCATACTTTGGACCCTAGAAGAGCGCTCGCCTACTACAAGGAGCGGACGGCTGAAGTTCGGGGAGGGGTTCGCCAGCTGTTTGTCACCTATTCTGAAGCCACACCTGGCAGACCTGCAGCCAAGTAGACGATAGGCAGGTGGGTCACCTCCTGCATAGACCTCTGCTATAGGTTAGCGGGCATGGAGGCTCCCAGAGGGATAAGAGCTCATTCTACCCGCCATACCACCGCATCGATGGCTGCTTCCAGGGATGTCCCTATCCAGGAAATCTGCAGGGCTGCTACTTGAAAGTCAGCACACACCTTCATCACCCACTACCACATCGACCTTGAGTCATGCCAGGATGCTGGTTTTGGGACCTCGGTTCTCCAGTCTTTATTTCCTAAGTAGGGGGTGTGCGCCTTGCCTTCCTCCTCCCAGAGAAATGCTAGGAGTCTGCCAGACAGTGTGGATGAACAACATATCCATGTCCCTAGAAATACAGCTTACTCACCTGTAACAGGAGTTCTAGGAATGGTATATGTTGTTCATCCACATGACCCACCCGCCTCCCCGGCTTCGACGCACAATCTGGCTTCCAGCGGGCTAGATCTGGCATCATGGGGCAGAGCCGAGAGTTTTACCACCCGGGTGGGTGGGAGGAGCCAGCTTGAAGACCTTCCAGCAAGATTTAAAGCGGCAAGGAACCTGCCAGACAGTGTGGATGAACAACATATACCATTCCTAGAACTCCTGTTACAGGTGAGTAACCTGTATTTCTCTCTGTTCCTGTGTCTGAGGTTTAACCCAAACCTGTACAGTAACCCATTACATTTTTTAAACATTAGTCCACCCTGCTTTGGTTTCACCCCCAGCTGCTGAAAATAACCCTGGAGAGAAACATAATTAGCTTGATCTGAAATAAAATCACAATCAGTTATCAGCTTAGTTTAAACATTTTCATATTCTAACCCTTCATGTTCATCAGTCATTTGTTGCCATGGTTTCTTCAGGCGTCCTCTTTCTTTTCTGGATTTCTAAATCTTGGAGCTGTGCTCAGGCAAGTCAGAATCAAAATCACTGAAAGGAAAAATGTCCCCACCATCTGAGGTATTCTTTGCCTGAGCACTTGTCACCAGAGCTGCTGATGCATCAGGATTTACTCCCTCTTTGATTACTGGAAATGACTTTCTAGGATTTACTGAGTTAATCACAGGTATAGGTAACTTGGGTACTACCCCCACTTTCATGTGGTATGACACATCCTTAATGGTCAGTCACCTGGGTGGTGGGATAGTATAAAGTGCCCTCATGGATGCAGATGACACCAGTACCTGGTCCTTTTGCACAGTGTTCTCTTAGCACTTCAACATGCACTAGTGTCTGTTTGCTTCCCAAATCAATGAGTCCCTTTACAGTCTTATTCCCCACCTGAGTTCCTATCAGGCTTGGAGTTTAAATGGGAAAAAGAGTGTCTTACCGGCGCTTTGCTGTTACCGCACTGCTGTGGTGTCTGTCTGGCCATTTGGTAGTCCTCGGCCAAAGAAACAGCCTTTTCCCCACTCAGGCTGACACCATCTGTTGTTAAGGCACAGGTCAGGAAGCATAGGAAAACCAGGAGGAGTTGTAGAATTCACCAACAATATTTATTTGTACTAGCAGTAACATAAAAATTAAAATTGTTCAGTATAACTATTTACAAAGGCAAAATAAAATGGAGATCTATCGGAGTTTTCCTTCAGTCTATGTGTCCAACTTGCAAGCAATTCTAGCTTGGCTCTAAGTCCTTGTAACAACCCCCCATTCTTAACAAGCATCTTCCAAAGTGTTCTTGTGTGTTTTAGGTAGGTGCTAGCAGGAACACAGTGTGCCTGAACTGAGGCCCCTTTCTCACAGCTCTTCTGCAAATTGCTTAAAAATTGCACTCTGGTACCCTTTATATACATTTCAACAGTAACGTTATATATTTTCTAAACAAAGGGATCCCAATATCGGTTACATTTCCACATAATGATTTGCATATATTTTTATATCAGCAGATATGCAAGGGACAGTGAGAGGCAAATAATTGCGAGACTGTCAAGGTGATCAAATCCTAGGTCTCAAGAAAATTTGGTTGCACAACCAGATAGACAAGAGACAGAAAATGAATGAACAGATCCTTGCATTTAAACACTTTCTCTAGAACAACTGGGGCAGGGTCCTATTCTGCCCTGTCACAGCGATCTAGTAAACCCGAACTGTTAAAGTCAGCAAGAAACCTTTTGAGGGGGAGATATTTTGATTAGAATACACACGATTCCCTGATCTGTGAGGCCCCGACTGTTCTGCAGTAGTACCCCTTGTACTTGCTTTTCAGTCCCTGGTTCCTGTTGCTTCGTCGGCACCCAAGTCTAAACTCTCACAATTGTGGTCTTCTGTTCGGGCTTGAGCTTTGGCAGTACATGTCCCTACCACCTAGGGGTCAGTGAATACATGCATTTTTTCTCGCAGGGTCAATTGCAGCCTTGCAGGGAAACATAATCTATACAGAATGTCTAAGTCTCTCAGTTTCGGGTCACCCCATCGAAGGCTTTTCTCCAGTTTCTTGTAATGAATGAATAGTCATGGGGAAGTGTAGGATTCTGGCCCCCTCCAGCTCAAATTTCCCACGTTCAAACAACATGAAATCTTGCTGTATTCTGACTGTTGCAGTTAGGTCCTGCCTTTCAACTGCCCCGGAGAACAAAGGGTTAACTTTTCTATGCCTTGCATAGAGCGTTCATCGCAACCTCGGTTGAAGCCCCTGTCTGTTGTTGTTCAAACAGCAACCGTCAGATTCTTTACTCCACCTCACTGAACAGTCGCTCTGGAGTTTGCTCCTGCTGCTCGGTTCAAAAGTCGGTTGAAGTGTCGGTTTTCGGTTGGTTTCTACCGAATTGTTTCCGCTTAGTCGGTTCAAGTCTCTGTCTGTGTTACCGTAAGTACTAGATAGCTTTGTTTTCTGTGTGGAACTTGTAAACTGTGGATCGATTCGGCTGAACCGATCAATTTGAGGTAAAAACTTGTGCTTTACTTTAGAGTGTGGTTACCAGTCCGTATCTGTTCTAAAAAAAAAAAAAAAAAGGATTTTAATTACGATTTTTTCCAAGACCTGTGACGCGGTCAGGAACCAATAGGGGAGTCTTTTCTGGCAGATTGCTGAAAAAAGGGTAAGTTTTTGGTTAGGTTGGCCATGTCTGAGAAACCCAAGAAAAAACCGGGGCCCACTGGGTTTCAGCACTGCAGTGTGTGTGGGGAGGTCTTTGCTAAGGCTGATCCCCACATCACCTGTGTTTACTGTCTGGGGTTTGACCACCTTGAATCAGACTGCCAAATTTGCAAGGATTTTCCCAAATCTATCCTGGGAAAGAGATTAGGTAGACTGAGGGGAAAGGGAAGCCGAGAAGTCCGCTTACCCGGATGGCCAGCCCGGTTCGGTTCTGACCGAAACCAGGAGGAGTGCCCTCTGACCAGGGTGATACTTCTTTGGGCAAAAGGAGAGCCGATTCCAAGGAATCGGTTCTGACAAAAAAAGAAAAGACAACTCTACCGGTTCGGACCCAGAATCTCATACTCCAACCACCGATGAGATAGCCAAGGTGATTAGGATTGTGCAATCGCTTAGTTCGGTTCCGACCGAACCGGCTCCATCTGGCAGGGGCTTGGTTCGGTCAGTTCCCCCGGTTCCGGATTATACTTTGGAAGAATTTTGTGAACTGGAGTTTGAGGAGGAGGGAGAGTATGAGGATGATTATGGTGATGGTGAAAGTCTGGATGTGCCTATTGACCCAGACATCTCCCCAGACAGACCTTCAGGTGTTTCTCCTCCTAGGCTTTGAGTCCCCTTCACACTACATGTTCTGCAGAAAGGTGGCTGATGCCCTCCAGCTTCCTGTGGAGGAAGCAGCAGAGGATCAGGAAGAGCCTGATTATGTTGGTATGATGGACATCCCAGAGTCCAGGAAACTGTCTGTTCCCCACCACAAATCCTTTGTGATTCTTAAGGCTCCTAATTCTATACCTCCTGTGGACAGACAAATGGGCAAGAGGTACACTCTCTCAGGCTCAGACACGGAGTTCCTTTTTCAGCAATGCAGCCATGTTGGCATTGTACAGGCTGCTGCCTGTGATAAGGCAAACATTCCCTTGGCATCACACCCCCAGACAAGGACTCCAGGAAGATTGATGTCATGGTAAATAAACAATACATGGCAGCATCTTTGGGACTCAGGCAGGCTAACTATATGGCCTATACAGCCAGGTACTAGAAGTCCAGGTGGGACACTGTATTGGCACTGGCTAAACAGGCTCCCACCCAACTTGCCAAGGAGCTGGAGCAGGTGGCTGCAGATGGGACTGAGTCATCGAAAGTACAGTTTCATGCTGCTGTGGACTCCAGTGATGTATCATCAAGAGTCATGGCTACATCTGTGGCTCTTCGGAGAATGGCTTGGCTCAGATGTACTAGCCTCTCACAGGATACCCAGGCTAAGGCCATGGATTTTCCTGTAGTTGGTAATTCTCTGTTTGGGGAGCAGACAGAGAACTACATGAAGAAAATGGACGAATACAGGACCACTTAGAGGAGTGCTCAGGCCAAAGAAAGGCAAGCAACTCCTCAAAGGCAGCAGTCCAGGGGCAGACCTTTCCAAAGGCCTTTTTACCAAGCTCAGGCATCCTCTTCTTCCTTTTCATAGAGGGGATTCTTTAGAGGGAGAGGCAGAAGGGGGATGAGCAGGCCTGCATCCACCCCTTAGCCTAAAGCCCCTGCCAAGCAGACACCCTGATGGGTCTGCTCGGGTCAATTCTCCTATCCCAGTAGGGGGCAGGCTGGCTTACTTTGTCCAGGACTGGATGTCTGTTACATCAGACAAGTGGGTCCTGGAAGTAGTAAGCCAGGGACTGGTTCTCAGCTTCAAAAAATTTCCCAAGATGAGAGCCAGATCTTTTCCACCTGCAACTCCCTCTGAGACCCTTGCCCTAGAGGCAGAGATTTCTCCTCTCTTAGCTCTCAGAGCTATAGAGAGAGTTCCCACCCTACACAGGGGCAAACTATTGTACTCCAGGTACTTCCTAACCCCAAAAAGACAGGAGATTGGCGACCCATCCTGGACCTAAGATATCTGAACAAACATCTTTTAAAGCCAAAGTTCAAAATGGTAACTCTGGGAATTATCCTTCCCTCTTTAAGCCCTCGGAACTGGCTAGCCTCCCTGGACCTCAAAGATGCCTACTTTCACATTTCCATCAGGTGCTCCCACAGAAAGTACCTAAGGTTCGAGTTGCCCTCAGGCCACTATCAATTCAGAGCAATGCCCTTTAGCCTAACATCAGCCCCAAGAGTCTTCACAAAGTGCCTGGCAGTAGTTGTTGCCTTCCTAAGAAGACAAAAGATTTCCATTTTCCCATACTTGGACGACTGGCTCATAGTAGGTTAGTCTCCAGACCAAGTCAAGTCACATCTGCAAGTGACCCAGCAAGTGCTCACTTCTTTAGGATTCCTTCTCAACCTACCAAAGTCAGTTCTTGAACCAGTGCAGCTCCTCACCTTCATAGGTGCAGAACTGGATACGGTAAAGTCAAGAGCCCGCCCCCCCGGGAAAGGGTAAGGACCCTTATGGAACTGGCCTCTTCATTCATCCTTCAGGTGTCTCGACCAGCAAGGCCTTTCCTTCAGCTACTGGGCCACATGGCAGCTTCCACAGCAGTGGTCCAGGGAGCAAGATTCCAAATGAGGGACATTCAGTTCCACTTAAGAGCCTTTTGGTCCCAAAGAAAGGATTCCCTTACCAAAGTAATCCCAGTGACTCGAACCCTGATCCAAGCCTTGCAATGGTGGCAGGATCAGGACAATTTGAGACAAGGGGTTCCATTTGTCACTCAGTCTCATTCAGCGATACTCACCATAGATGCTTCCCTTCTGGGCTGGGGAGCCCACTTGGGGGATCTTACCACCCAAGGACTGTGGTCACCTCAGGAATCTCTGCTTCACATCAATCTCTTGGAACTCAGAGCAGTGTTTCTGGCACTGCAAGCTTTTTCCACATCTGTACAGAACAAGGTGGTTCAGGTCAGAACAGACAACACCACCACCATGTGGTACATCAGCAAGCAAGGAGGCACTTGGTCTATGGCCTTGTGCACAGAAACAATGAAGTTGTGGTCCCTGGCCTATTCCCTGCAAACCTCTCTGATAGCAGTTCACTTCCCAGGGAAGGACTATGTCCTAGCAGATCCACTGAGCAGAATATCCCAGGGCCATCACAAATGGGCCCTGGATCCTCTGGTTTTGAATGTGATTTTCTCGAGATGGGCACTCCAGAGATGGATCTTTTTGCAGCCCCAGACAATCACTAACTTCCTCTCTTTTGTTGCAGACCCCCAGTCTTGGGCTCAGTCCCCCTGGATGCTCTGATTCTGAACTGGGAAGGGAAATTTCTGTATGCTTTTCCCCCTTCCCTCTCCTGTTCAGGGTGTTAGTCAAGATAAGGTCACAACCATGCAAAGTGATTCTGATTGCTCCAGACGGGGCAAGATAGCCATGGTATCCCTTGTTGCTGTCCCTAACAGTCCACCTTCCCCTGTCTCTTCCGAGGAATTACAACCTGATAACATCCTCTCAGGGGAGGATTTGGTACCCGAATCTTCAGTCTCTCAATCTCAAGGCTTGGTTCTTGAAGAGTTAGTTTGCAGATCTGCATCTTTCCCAAGGGGTTCTGGATATCCTTATGGCTTCTCGAAAGCCTTCCACCAGAAAGACTTACAACTTCAAATGGAAAAGATTCAGCATTTGGTGTTCTAAGAAGAATATTTCTCCAGACTCTGCTGAATTGCCTACGGTTCTGGATTATATGGTCCATCTTAATGGCCTAGGCCTCAGACCAGCTACCCTCAAGGTACACTTGGCAGCTGTTTCTGCTTTCCTGTCGGTAGACAGGTCTTCCTTTCTGTCATCCCATCCTGTATTCTGTAAGTTTTTCAAGGGATCGCTTCACACCAATCCCTCCTTTAGGGATCCTGCTCCTGCTTGGGACCTTAATGTTTGCATTGCTCAGCTTATGCAACGCCCCTTTGAGCCTTTGTCCTCAGCAGAGCTTAAGTACTTGACTTGGAAAACTGTTTTTGGTAGCCATTACTTCCGCCAGACGTATCAGTGAATTGCAAGCCCTGTCAGTTGAATCTGATTTCATCTCTTTTCACAGAGATAAAGTGGTCCTTAGAACTTACAGAAAGTTCTTACCTAAAGTGGTTTCAGATTTCCACCTCAACCAGTCTGTCTCTCTCCCTGTTTTCTTCACTGACCATTCCTCTTTGGGAGAGAGGAGGCTACACAGTTTGGATGTTAAAAGAGCCCTTAGCTACTACATAGAGCGTACCAAGAGTCACAGGTTTGAATCCCTCCAGTTGTTCCTCACTTATGGAGAAGTTGGTAAAGGCAAACCTGCCACCAAAAAGATCTATTGCCAGGTGGATTGTGTCTTGTATACAATTCTGCTATGAAAAGCTGGGAAAAACTCCACCCTCTGGCCTGAGGGCTCATTCCATAAGAGGTACAGCTGCTTCCCTGGCTGCTGCCAGGGATATTCCTCTTTTAGAAATTTGTCAAGCAGCCACCTGGGAAACAGGCCATACATTCACCAAGCATTACTCTCTGGATATCCAGGCTAGGAGTGATGCTCGGTTTAGCACAGCAGTACTTCAGAGCCTATTTCCAAAGTAGGTTCTGTCCTCCTCCATGGAGGTACTGCGAGTAGTTCAGTAATAGTCAGAATACAGCAAGACTTCATGATGTTTGAAGAAAAATTACTCACCTTAGTAATTGTTTCTTCTAGTGGAGTCTTGCTGTATTCTGACCTCCCCGCCTCCCCCTCTCAGAACCTAGTTTTTGGGATGTGGGAGGGCAGGAGCAGTGTTAGCACTCTAAGGGTGTCCTTTTTTTTTTTTTTTTAACCTCTTTTTTGTTTGGGTGGAATGTTGTGTTTTGGATGTATTTTGTTTTTGGGTTTCCTGTCCTGAGTCTTCCTTTGAAAGCAAAAACATTATATATATTTGCCAGTTGGCTAGTAAGAATTTTACAGTTTCCACACAGAACACGTAGTGAGTTTTTGCTAGTAAAGATGTGACGGTTGCAGTTTGAACAACAGACAGGGGCTTCAACCAAGCTTGTGATTAACGTTCTATGCAAGGCATAGAAAAGTTAACCCTTTGTTCTCTGGGGCAGTTGAAAGGCGGGACCTAACTGCAATAGTCTGAATACAGCAAGACTCCACTAGAAGAAACATAATTACTAAGGTGAGTAATTTTTTCTTCTCCGACTGCCTTTAGGATTCTTTCCCTCATGCTGGATGACTGGGTAATCATCAATATGGTGCACGGGCCTTCCTTGGAATTGCGTGCTCTTCTTGGGGTGATATGGTGCGCCTTCAGAATCACCGGACCGAACCTTAGGCCCAAAGATTCTGGCATCCACCTCTCCAGAAAGTTGATGGGGTCATCCCCTCTGTTCCCTCTGGGATAACCAGCACACGCATGTTTGGTGCCCTGGCTGAGTTTTCCAATTGCTCTATTCTTGCTTTGCTCTTTTAAAGAATTTGTGATAGCCGACAGGGCTTTCCCTGATGTTCTTGTAGTTTTTCCGACCAGAGGACCCATCGCTTTCACTGACGACTCCACTTTCACGAAGTGCTCAGTATAGGTGTCAAATTTCTTGTTCTTCAATTTGATGGAGTTGGTCAGGGCATTTAGGGACACTTGTAGAGACTCTAGTGATGCTGGGGATGTTTGCTGATCTCTCACAGCTATTGGCAGCAGTACAGGCCCCAGAGCATGCAATGTTCCTGCTGTGCCTTGGTTTTGCTTTTGCGTGTTTCTAGTAGGTCCCATCGTCTTTAAATCTATTTTTTTGGATACCTTATACTTCTAGCCAGGTACCGATTTCAAAAAGAGTGCAATAGCTCCACTTAGACAAGTTCAGTTCTCAATTGCAGTATTTGCTGCTAAGGAGCTCGCTGAAGGTCGACTTCCATGATAGGCTGGTAGCTCCGCCCCCACATCTGACGTTATTTACAGATGGAATGTGGTGAGCATTAGGCTTCAGAAGCCTAAGGCACACCCCACACCTGCTGTCCTTCCTGGTTTGGGAGGGTGGGGTGTTAGGGAACCCTAACGCCTCATTTACCAACTTTTCTCTTTGACCCTAACTGGAGCATTAACAAAGTTTTTTTGCAACTTGTATAGTTGTATATAAATAAGTATGCAGCATAGAGTTATCTAGTACAACCTATCAGGAAAAAAGATCTTACTTCAAGATGCAGCTCTGGCAGCAGGTTACAGCACTAGGACTAAAGCCATCAGGCAGCAGGACCCCATGGAAAACTTCTAGTGATCTACGTATAGCGGGGGACTGCCCACCGATGGCCCTGCCCCCGACATCCCCTACATCATCAAAGGGGCCGTCCTTCAGCATCCCTCAGTTCTTTTCCCATCAACTCGCAAGCATCGGCTCCACGGATGCATTCAGCAACCGATCGACGCCATCACTTAAGTTTTTTCATTATTATTTTTGAAGAGTTCGCTAATTTTTCCAATAATTTCTTCACGTATGTTGTCTTCTCCGATGTCCTCAGTAGAAGGGCACTCGTCCAAGTGTGTCTGCGGCAAACGGATCCCATTTAAGGACAGCCACGTGGCCTGTGTGCGGTGCCTGGGCCCAGAGCATGACAGTAAGGGTCTGTCCTATTTGTCAGAATTTCAACAGCAGAACAAGGATCCACTGCCAAAAAGTCTTGGAGACCTTCCTCCTCAAACTAAAATTGGCCATGCAAAAGGGTACCTCCTCAAGGGAAGGCTCCTCCCATAAGTCAGGGAAACGCAAGGAAAAATGGAGTGAAAGGGAGAAGGAGCGGTCCCCATCCAAGTCCTGGATGTCTGACTTCAGGGGGAGCTGGGACCCGGCCAGCCGCTCTACCAGATCTGTCTCAGTCAAAGACCCAAAAACCTTCAGCCAAGGTCCTGATATCAGGTGGGTCTGGTTCGGGAACCACTCTCCAACCCCTGAAGATCCGGCCCCAGTTTCACTCCACCAGCCGATCTTCAGGCTCTGTAGGCTGGTCTTCGTCTACAGACTGACCTGTTAAAGCGCACTCCAAGTCTGCCTCAGTCACAGGTCCCGACTCCGTGGACCGGCGCCGGGGGTCCAACCAGTCGAGGTCGGCATTTTGGCCCCCTAGAAGTCTTGCTTCCTTGGACGTCCGCCAAACTGACCACAGACAAGATATCCGTCAAAAGGTCCATTGACCCTACACGGACTTTAGACCATACATCCGCTAAGAGGTCGTTGGACCAGTGGCCTCTAGCTGAGGTCCACACCCAACGACTGGATGACACCTCCACCAATACCAGAGGTCGGCACGTCCTGATGGACATACGAGTGAGGCGACGACCTGTCGTCGGCCGGTCTACAGAATGCAAAATTCATACACAAACCGACAACACCTTAGGACCAGACAGCGGGTTTGTCGCATCATAGACTAAAGGACACAGGAGGTGGTCAGACGTGTCAACTGGTGACAGGCCAAATCTCGGGTCTGTGGATCTTCGAGATGAAGGATTTATTCGCCTATTGGTGGGAGATAATCCGGAAGGATGTAGTCCCCACTAAGGTGTCTCTGGCTGACCAACCTGCACCATGGGCTCCTAGCCCCCTGCCTAAGTAGAAAACTCAGTCTCCTCCTCAGACCCATTTCTGCTTACCAAGCGTGCATAAGAGAAAGCACCATAGGAGGTCAGATTCTTATTCAGAAGTAGAATCATAGTCCCCATTTAATTCTTCCTCCAGATCTGGCTTCCCCTTTAGCATCCCTTCCCCAGATACAAAGGATTTACCAAGGTCCTCTCCAGATGACCCTACTTTCATGGATATAATGCGACATATCCAAGATAATATGGGGTGGGACACAGAGGATTTGGATCCAGAGATGTGCAGTCTTGCCAAATATCTGCGCCAAAAGGATCCCAAACCAGTGGTGGTTCCACCACTGGTTGATGCATTCCAAGACGTGACCAAGGTTGCCTGGTGGCACCCTTATACTTCTGCGGTCCTCAGAAAGGCTGACCACCTATATAGGGCCCCGTTAGAAGACCCTTATCTGGGAGAACAACCTGTGGCAGATTCATTGGTCATTGCCGCTACTCACGACAGGTGCATAAGGCTAATGCACTTGAGCACCGAGCCTCCGAACATCAAATCGAAACAGCTTGATTCCTTGGGAAGAAGAATGTACGCATCTGCTACATGTTCTATTCACTCACTGAACTTTTTAACCCACATGGTCCAGTTTCAGAATGCCCTTTGGGAGCAAGGGTTGGACATGGTCAAAAATCTACCAGACGGAAACCAAAATGAAGAACTGGCCAAACTCTTGCAGACAGGCTCTGCTGTGGGCTCAGAGCAGCCTATGATTCTGCAGATTCTGATGCCAGAAGTGCAGCAACAGGTGTATGCCTTAGAAGGCACTCTTAGTTGAGAGTCTCGGGCTTCACTTCAGACAGGTATCCTCGACGTCCCCTGTAAGGGCTCTATCCTTTTCGGAGAGGATTCCGAAAGGATTATAACAAAACTTCAAGGCACCAGCAAGCCGAAACCATTTTGGTGACAGCACCACCATTCTCGTGGAAAGCAGGGGCAGCAGTCTAAGTTTGGACAGGAGCAGAGAGGTGGCTTTACACGCAAAGGCCCCTCTCGGGCAACAGGATGCGCAAGAACGAGGAATGTGAAACCTTCTCAGGCAAACCTCCTCTCCCCTTCCACAGCCTGACTCATTGCAGAGTCCTCCTCTCCCACCTGCCCAGGTGGAAGAGCCAGTTGGGGGTCACTTCTCAAAACATCTAGAAGGGTGGCAGCGAATTACCTCTGACCAATGGGTTCTTCATCTGGTTCAAAGAACCACTCCATCGAGTTCGCTGGGCACCCACCACCCAGGCCACCCCTTCTTTCCCAATATTCCAGCCAACACACCACACTGATACAAGAAGAGATACAGGCCCTTCTGGCAAAAGATGCCATAGAACAGGTCCTGTGGATTCAAAGAGGGAAAGGGTAGTATTCACATTTTTTCCCTAGTGTCCAAAAAGATGGGGAACTTGCGCCCTATCCTGGACCTCAGCGATCTCAACACCTTCATGGTGTACAGATGCTTCAGGATGTTCACCTTGCCAGGATTGATCCCGATGCTATGCCTAAGTGCTTGGCTCACATCTCTGGACATGCAAAATGCCTATCTTCACATTCCAATCGCAAAACTCCCACATAAAGTTTCTGTGGTTTGAATTCTGGGGACAGGATTACCAGTACTTGGCACTACCTTTTGGTCCGTCTTCGGCACCAAGAGTCTTCACCAAGTGCCTGGCAGTGAGAGCCATGGCCCTCAGGAGGATGGGCCATTACGTTTTCCTGTATCTGGATGACTGGCTTCTCATGGCATCGTCCAGAATGGGACTAAGCCAGGCACTTCAAGAGGCAGTGAGTGTCACTATCAACCTGCCAAAGCCACTTCTCATGGTGTGCCAAAGGCTGCAGTCCATTGGCGCAGTCCTGGATATGACCAAGGAAAGGCATCCTTGACGGAGAATGGGCAGATCACCTACGAGGTCTAGCAAACATATCCTGAAACAGAAACAGGTCACAGCAAGGACCATGCTATGCCTTTTAGGCCCAATGGCAGCAACCATAACCATGGTTCCCCAGTCATGTCTCCACACGAGAACTATTCAGTGGACGCTCTGAGTCCAGTGGGACCAATGCCAGGACGACCTCGATCAGCTGGTCTCGGTTCCCACTTCCATTCACCAAGTCCTCCAATGGTGGTTAACCCTAGAGTACCTCGCAGCAGGAATCTCCTTCCTATTGAACATTCTGGCTCAGATCCTGACTACAGATGCATCAGGATCGGGTTGGGGGCCCACCTTGGCGACAAAAGGACACAGGGATTATGGTCTGGCTCAGAAGGAGCTCTTCACATAAACGTCCTAGAGATGAGGGCAGTCCTCTGTGCCCTGCAGGCTTTGCAGACATACATTCTCCCGGAACACCTACTGATTTGAAACTGACAATATGTCAGTAGTGTTATACATCAACAAGCAAGGAGGCACCCATTCATACCAATTCTGTCGGGAGGTGATGAGAGTATGGTACTGGGCAATAGAACACAGTATCACCCTGTCTGCAGTTCATGGTCCAGGAATACAGAAGATGCTAGCAGATCTGCTCAGCTGATCCAGATCCAGTGCACACAAATGGGAACTTCTGCAACCAGTAGCAGAAACTCTTCACAAAATGGGGAACTCCAGAACTAGATCTCTTCGCCTTCCCATGCAATGCAAAACTGCCCAGTTTCCAGGGCCTGGTGTTTTCTTGCGAGACACACTGTTCCTCTCCTGGACAAGCAAATTCCTTTCTGCCTTTCCCCTCTTCCCACTGATAGAGAGTTCTACTCAAACTGCAGGCAAAAGGAGTGGACATGATTATGGTGGCCCCATATTGGCCCAGAAAAATGATTCCCTTTACTCTAGCATCTGGTGAGCGATCCCCCATTCCCTCCATCTCTCAGCTCACACTTCCTGTCACAAGAGAATGGACCTCTGGTGCATCTGAACTTGTGATCCTTACACCTGCTTGCTTGGCTCCTGAAGACTTGGCGATCTCTCGCCATGGAGTCCGAGTGGCCGATATCCTTTTGGCTGCATGGAAACCCTCTACTAGAGCCACATATGCCATGAAATGGCACAGATTTTGTCTTTGGTCCTCTGCCCATGGCCTGGATCCCCTAACTTGCCCGATGAACTTGGTACTTGAGTACCTTCTTTCCTTATCAGATGCAGGACTAAGTTACTCCTCAATAAAGGTGTACTTTTCAACATTATCTGCATACCATGCACCTTTGGGAGACACGTCATTGGCCCAACTGGACTTGTCATGCACTTTCCTGCGTGACATTCTCCACTTGAAACCACCCATTAGGGATGCAATTCCCCCCCCTTGGGGCATTCTTTTTATTTTGGAACAGCTCACACTACTCCCTTTTGAACCAGCCAGAGATTGTGAGCTACTCCTTCCCTCTTGGAAGGCATTATTTTTTAGTTGCAGTTAGTTCTGCAAGAAGGATTTCAGAGCTCCTGGCACTTGTGTACAAAGAGCCGTATCTGGTTTTTCATAAGGACAGTGTCCTTAAGAACTAATCCTACATTTTTACCTAAGGTTGTGTCAGTGCTTACTCTCAACCAAGAGGTTAACCTCCCTGTTTATTAGCCAGAGTATTCTAATAGAGGAGAGGCTCTCCTGTACACTTTGGATGTGCATAGAATACTCTGGTACTATCCGACTAGAACCAAACAGAATAGAAAGTCAGATCAGTTGTTTGTTTCGTTCACCCCCAGGATATTGGGGGCACAAGTGTCCAGACACTTTCAAAATGGTTGGTAAACTGCATAGTTTTTTGTTACCAAACGCAGAACAAACCTTTGCTGGGACCGGTAAAGGGTTACTCCACCAGGGGGATGATGGCCTCATCTGCCTCCCTGAAGAACATGTTGGCTTCAGACATTTGTGCAGCAGTTACTCGGAGCAATGTGCACACATTCATTGGAGATTACAATCTGGACATTGCCTTCAGGTGCAGAGCTGGCTTTGGCCTTGCAGTCCTGCAGGGGCTTATATCATGAGGGGTTTCCTTTCGCCCTTCTCCAGTCCTCCTCCCATTTTTTTATGGGTTAACACACACTGCTTGGGACTTGGTGCTAAATGGTGTTAACCTGCTGGAAGAGCTGCATCTCTAACTAAGATAGTACAGCGACGTAAGAATTTACCGTAATGGTAGCTCTTCGAGAACAGCTCTTGCAGCAGGTACTTTCCCACTCACCTTCCCCTCAGAAGGTCATTTGCATTGGCAACATGAATTTGTCTTCCCTTGGAAGGCAATCCTCTGTCTTCCTTTAGAATTTCTATCGTTATGCCAGAGTCTCCGGACGGAGAACTGAAGGATGCTGGGGACCGCCCTTTTTATGATGTAGAGGATGTTAGGGGTGGGGCCTACTTCAGTGGCGGTCCCCAGCATGACAGTTAGTTATAAGCACCCACCTGCCCAGTCCCAATGGTGTAATCTTACTTCGAGATACAGCTCTTACAGGAGGTTATACCATAAGGATTGAAGCTGGCAGGTGGCAGGACCCCACGGAAAACTTCTAGCTATCTATACCCAGTGGGGGACCGCCCCTGATGCTGGCCCCGCCCCAACACATCATAAAAGAGGCAGTCCCACAGTCCTCCCCCCCCGACTCGTAAGCATCTGCTCCATGGACACCTTCTGCCTATGAACGATGCCAGAACCTTGTCTTTCACGATTTCTTCAGAATTAACCTCGCATGTCTTCGTCCTCGATCCCCTCAGTCGATTGATGCCCCTCCAAGTGCACTCATGGTAAGCAAATACCCTTTAAAGACAGGCATACAGCCTGCGTGTGGTGCTTGGGGCCCAGACCATGACACCAAGGCCTGCACCATCTGCCAGCATTTCAACAGCCGCATGAGGATCCTTCAGGCCATTATCAGTTCAGAGCAATGCCCTTCAGACTAACTTCAGCTCTAAGGGTGTTAACAAAATGCCTAGCAGTAGTACTGGCCTTTATAAGGAGACAAAACATCTCCATTTTTCCATACCTGGACGACTGGTTCATTGTGAGACAGTCTCCAGACCAAGTCAAGTCAAACCTGCAAGTGACGCAGCAGTTGCTCACTTCTCTGGGATTCCTTCTCAGTCTTCCTAAGTCAGTTCTCGAGCAAGTGCAACTCCTGACCTTCATAGGGATAGAGTTGGACACTGTCCAAGCAAAGGCTTTTCTACCTCTGGCAAGGGCAAAGGCCCTTACAGACCTGGCTTCTTCTTTTCGCCTTCTGGTGTCTTGACCAGCAATACATTTTCTTCAGCTCATGGGTCACATGGCAGCTTCCATTGCAGTGGTGCAGGGAACCAGATTTCAGATCAGGGACAATCAGTTACATCTGAGGTCCTTTTGGTCTCAGAAAAAAAGATTCTCTAACAAAACTGATTCCAGTGACTCAGACTCTGATCTGAGCTCTCCTGTGTTGGTTGGATAAGGACAGTCTCAGACAAGGAGTCCCCTTCAACAGCCAGACTCATTCAGTGGTGTTAACCACAGATGCTTTTCTCCTGGGATGGGGAGCTCACTTGGGAGCCCTCACAACACAAGGAGTGAGGTCCCCTCAGGAGTCTCTACTTCATATCAGTCTTCTGGAACTCGGGGCAGTATATCTGGCTCTTCAAGCTTTCTCGGACTCCATACGGAACAAGGTGGTTCAGGTCAGGACAGACACCACCACCACCATGTGGCACATCAACAAGCAGAGAGGCACTTGGTCTATGGCCTTGCGCATGGAAGCCATGAAATTATGGTCTCTGGCTTATTCTCTGCAGACATCTCTGGTAGCAGTCCACCTTCCAGGGAAGGACAGTGTGCTAGCAGATGCTCTGAGCAGCGTATCTCGGGGCCATCACGAATGGTCCCTGGATCCCTTGGTGTTGACTATAATTTTCTCAAGATGGGGCACTCCAGAGCTAGATCTCTTTGCAGCCCCAGACAATCAACTCCCTCTCTTCTGTTGCAGACCCCCAGTCATGGGCTCAGTTCCCCTGAATGCTCTGGTTCTCTATTGGGAGGGGAAATTCCTGTATGCTTTTCCTCTGTTGTTCAAGGTTCTGGTTAAGATAAGATCACAATCATGCAAAGTGATCCTGATTGCAACAGACTGGGCCAGGCAGCCTTGTTATCCTCTATTGATGTCCCTAGCAGTCCATCTTCCCCTATCTCTTCCCAAGAAATACAATCTGCTAACCTCCTCTCAGGGGAGGATATGGTACCCCAACCTTCGGTCTCTCAACCTCAAGGCTTGGCTCTTATAGAGTTAGAGTATGCAAGTCTGCATCTGTCTCGGGGGCAGGGTTCTGGATATTCTTAAAGCCTCTAAAACCTGCCACCAGAAAAACTTATAATTCAAATGGAAAAGATTCAGCATTTGGTGTTCCAATAGTGATGTCTTACCTGATGCTGCTGATTTCTGCCCCAAACCATTAAAAGGAGGTGTACCACAGGGCTCCATCCTGGGGCCACTTCTATTTGCTATCTACATCAACAGTCTAGACGTAGGCATCAAGGAGGCTAGTATCCATCTATTCACAGATGATACGGTGCTTTACCCAAGTCATCCAACACCTGAAACTGCCTGTGCCGACCTATAAGCCGATTTCAACTTACTGCAGCACCAGCTCCTTAGCAAAAAAATTGTTGCTCAATGCCAAAAAAAAAAAAAGCAATGATCTCCCCTGTTAATCATTTGGCATACCCAGCTGCTGCTGGTATTCTCCTCCCCCCCCCCATTTCTACGTTATTGGGAGAAAACTTGGAATATGTAACGAAATTCAAATACTTTTGGGTCTGGCTAGACCACAAACTCTCCTTTGCAGACCACCTGGAGGACTTGTTGAAAAAACTGAGGCAAAGGCTTGGTCTTTTTCAGGATAAACCGCCTACTAACTATAGAAGCTAAGAAACGGCTAGTCCAGTCTACGTTTCTCTCCTTAATAGACTATGCTGACTTCATTTATAGCCAGTGCGCTGCCTCATACCTTGGAAAACTGGACATACTGTATCACAGAGCCCTTCGGTTCATTACTGGTCTTCCCTTGTCCACTCACCACTGCTTATTATATGTGGATGTAGGATGGACCTCCCTACAGTATAGGCGTAATAGGAATGCGGCTCTCTGGACATACAGAGCCATTACTGACAAACTCCCCGCAGTATATTGCTGATTGTCTGCCTCATACTGTGACTGGGAATTACTCTCTAAGAAGCTGCTCCCTGATCTCTCTGCAAGTGCCCATGGCCTGTACGCACTTCGGGAGAGCTGCCATAGGCTTCGCCCTCCCATCGTTCTGGAATAAGCTTCAGAAATCGTTGAAACTGAGGTTTCCTGTTAGCCTAGCTGTGTTCAAGACCTTGTATTAAAAAGCCATCACAGAAGTCTGTAATTGCTTTCATCAACCCTAGTTCGATCGTGTCAGTCGGCAGTTAGCATTCCCTTGTACTTCCATCCTGTACTTTTATTCGAATCTAACCCTAGTTACTACGAACTCTGTGCTTCCTTCCTCATCTGCCACTTTACATGACCACGGCCTGCTAAACCCCCTCTGCTAGTAGTATAGCACCCAGTACCATCCCCTCCCTGTCTATTACATGCCCACGGTCAGCTAAACCTCCTCTGCTGGTAGTATAGCACTGCAGTACCAGCCCTCCGCTGCTGGTAGTATAGCACCCCAGTACCAGCCCCTCCCTGTCTGCCGATGATCTCCTACCCTATACATGTGTGTGTTGTTAATTTTATTAAGTATTTTCTTCTCTTCCTGTAGCACCCTTTTCAGTTCCTCGCTTCACTCTCCCCTGAATATGTTATAACTTACACAGGAATATTAGACCATGAATATGTTTGCTAATTCTGTACCTACTACTGTCTACTCTGTTATTACTGTTGTATCCCTATGTATACCTACGTCTACTGCCTTCCTGTCTGTACATAAATGTAATTGCTATTTACCTGTGTCGCAGGTTACCTGCACCAAAGTATACCTTTACTGAATGTATTATTGTCTGTACATAAATGTATTGCTACCTGACCTTGTGGATGCAGGTTCACCTTGTAAATGAGCTTGCTCAGTGGTGTCCGCCTGGATAAATAAAGATTTTGATTGATTTGGCTACAGTTCTGGATTATATGGTTCATCTTAATGGCTTAGGTCTCAGGCCAGCCAGTCTGAAAGTACACTTAGCAGCTGTCTGCATTTCTGTCAGTGGGGAAAGCTTCCTCCCTGGCATCTCACCCTGCTTTCTATAAGTTCTTTAAAGGTTTGGTCCATACCAACCCTGCCTTTAAGGACCCTACCCCTGCTTGGGATCTTAAGGTTTGCATTGCTCGGCTTATGCAACCCCCTTTTGAGCCTTTGGGTTCAGCAGAACTTAAGTACTTGACTTGGAAAACTGTGTTCCTGGTAGCTATCACTTCTGCCAGGCGTATTAGTGAACTACAAGCTCTGTCAGTGGAGCCTGATTTTATCTCATTCCATAGAGATAAAGTGGTCCTTAGAACCAACAGGAGGTTCTCACCAAAGGTGGTTTCAGATTTTCATCTGAAGCAGTCCATGTTTCTTCCTGTGTTCACTGATCCATTTTTCTTCAGGAGAAAGAAGATTACACAGTCTGGATGTTAAGAGGCACTTAGCTACTACATTGAGCGTATTAAGGCACTTAGGTTGGACTGTCCTCAGTTGTTTCTCACTTATGGTGAAGTGGGAAAGGGTAAACCTGCTACTAAGAGAACTACTGCCAGGTGGATTGTCTCTTGTATACAATTCTGCTATGAAAAACTAGGCAAAATACCCTCTCAGGCCTGAGGGCTCATTCGACTAGAGGTACAGCTACTTCTCTGGCTACTGCCAGAGATCTTCCCTTACTAGAAATATGCAAAGCTGCTACCTGGAAAACGGTCCATACATTCACCAAACATTACTCTCTGGATATCCAGGCTAGGAGTGATGCTAGGTTTGGTACAGCAGTACTGCAGAGCCTATTCCCAAAATAGGTTCGATACCCTCCTCCTTGGAGGTACTGCTTGGTAGTCTGCATATGTTAGAATACAGCAAGACTTCATGTTTGAAGAAAAAATTACTCTCCTTAGTAATTGTGTTTCTTCTAATGGAGTCTTGCTGTGTTCTGACCTGCCTTCCCCTTCAGAACCTGTTTTTTGGGAAGTGGGCTGGCAGGTACAGTGTTGCACCTCAGGGGTGTATTTGGCACTCCCTCCTTTTAGAAAGGGGTAGTGGGTTATGTTGTTTATTGTAGTTGTGTTTGTTCACTACCTCGTTATTTTTTTGGGGTTCTCGACTGGAGTCTTTTTAGGGACCCACAAAAATTGGTTGCCTGTTGGCTAGTTTACAGTTTCCACCTAGGAGGTGTAGTTAGCATTAGCTCATAAAAATCTGTCGGTTACACTTTGAAGTGCATCAGACAGAGGTTTGAACCGAGCTTGAGCCCAACGTTCTATGCTGTAGCATAGAGTTAACTCTTTCCTCTCCGGAGTAGTTAAAGTGCTAGGGCTAACTGCATTTGTCAGAATACAGCAAGACTCCATTAGAAGAAACACAATTACTAAGGTGAGTAATTTTTTCTTCTCTACCAACCCCAGGAAGTTTTTCTTCACAGAAAGAGTAGTGGACACCTGGAACAGCCTGCCTCAAGAGGTTGTGGGGGTCAACACTGGGGGGGGGGGAATTCAAGAATGCATGGGATAGACACAAGGGAGCCCTGACTACAAAGGGCAACTACAGTGTCAAAATAGGTCTAAAACAAATGGGTAGACTAGATGGACGTAGAAGTCTCCTTCTGCCGTCAACCTCTCTGTTTCTGTGTTTCTATTCTCAAAAACACGAGCGAGATCATTCAAACCTTCCATCAACTCTGAAACAGTCCTGCTGGAGGCAGAGGTGTCCATTCTACTAGAATGCAGAGCAGTGGAACCTGTCCCTCTACCTTACAGGGAAAAAGGGTTGTATTCAAGGTACTTTCTAACCTTAAAGAAAAATGGGGAGTGACGACCCATTCTGGATCTAAGATACCACGACAAACCCAAAGTTCAAAATGGTCATTCTGGCTATGATTCTTCCCACTTTAAGGCAAGGGGATTGGCTGGCATCCCTGGATCTCAAGGATGCCTACTTCCACATCCCCATCGAGCAGTCTGACAGAAAATCTCTCCGATTCAGGCTGCCATCAGGCCATTATCAGTTCAGAACCCTGCCCTTCAGTCTATCCTCAGCACCAAGAACCTTCAAAAAGTACTTGGCAGTAGTCATGGCACATCTGAGAAGGCTAGGAGTCACTATTTTTCCTTACCTTGACGACTGGCTAGTCATGGGACACTCACCCCAGCAGGTAGAGGAATCTTTGATCACCACATTGGATACCCTGCAGTCTCTGGGGTTTCTGGTAAATCTCAAAAAGTCTGTTCTAAAGCCAGTTCAGTTTCTGGAGTTTATAGGGGAAGAACTGGACACAATTCAGGCAAAGGCTATCCTGCCACTGGCAAGGGTGGACAACATAGTTCAGTGGCAGGTCTGCCTGCATGTCCCTTGACCAGCAAGGCATTTTCTTCAGCTTCTGGGCCTTATGGCTGTGAGCACAGCTGTGGTCCCAGGGGCCAGTTTTCAAATGAGGGACATTCAGTTTCACCTCAGGTTTTTCTGGTCACAGAGAAGGGATTCTGTGTCTAAGGTGGTTCCAGTGACCTCCATGCTAGTGCAAGCCTTGCAGTGGTGGCCAGACAGGGACAGCCTCAGGGTTGGGGCCCCTTTTCCTGCAGCAGTCTGCTACTATGATGCTGACCACGGATGTTTCCCTTCTGGGATGGGGAGCTCACCTGGGGGATCACACTGCACTTGGTACATGGACCAAGCAGGAATCTCTGCTGCACCTAAACCTGTTGGAACTCTGGACAGTGCTGCTGGCACTGCAGTCATTTGCCACAATGATACAGGGGAAGGTGGTTCAGGTCAGAGCAGACAACACCACCGCCAGTACTACATAAACAGGGAGGAACCGGGTCCTCTGCTTTGTGCACAGAGGCCATGAATGTCTGGAGTCTAGCTTTCTCCCTGTCAGCAGTTCACCTGTCAGGGAAAGACAATGTTTTGCCAGATGCACTCAGCAGGATAGTCAGAGCCATCACAAATGGTCTCTGAACACAGGCAGATCCTGTTAGCAGTATTCAGGAGATAGGGCACTCCAGAGATGGACCTCTTTGCAGCCCCAGACAATCAACTACCCCAGTTCTGTTGCAGACCACCAGTTGTAGTCTCAGTGCCAGTGGATGCACTGCGTCTGGACTGGACAGGCAAATATCTGTATCTACCCCCCCATTCCCTCTGATCTTCAGAGTTCTAACCAAACTCAGATGTCAGTCAGCGACAGTGATTCTGATAGCTCCAGACTGGGCCAGATAGCTGTGGTACTCAGTGCTGCTGACCCTGTCAATCACCAGTCTTATTTGCCTCCCCAGGAGGCAAAATCTCCTGACCTCCTCCCTGGGGAGGATCCTGTACCCCAACCTCAAGTCCCTCTGGATCAAGGCCTGGCTCTTGAGTACCTAGAGTATGCAGGCTTGCATCTTTTTGAAGGAGTGATTGACATCCTAAGGGTCTCTAGGAAGCCTTCTGCCAGGAAAACTTCCATTTCAAGATGGAAAACGTTCTCTATCTGGTGTTCCCAAAGGGATACAGATCCACAGGAAGGCAGCTTGGCAATCCTATTGGACTATTTGGTACACCTGCATTCCCTAGGCCTTCAGCCTTCAACTCTCAAGGTGCATTTGGCAGCTGTTTCTGCCTACCTCTCAGCAGGGTAGGGCCCTTCCCTGTCCTCTAATGCTATTTTCAAGAAGTTTTTTTTAAAGGGTTGCTTCATCTGCAACCTCCCCTTAAGGAACCTACTCCTTCTTGGGACCTGAACGTCTGCATAGCACAGCTAATGCAGCCCCCTTTTGAGCCCATGTCCTCTGCAGAGCTAAAATATCTGACATGGAAAACTGTCTTTTTGGTAGCTATCACTTCAGCAACAAGAATCGGTAAGCTACAGGCCTTGTCGGTGAAGCCTAACTACATTGCACTCCACAGGGACAAGGTTGTTCTCAGGACAAATAGGAAATTCCTTCCCAAGGTAGTTTCGGACTTCCACTTAAATCAGGCCATTACATTGCCTGTTTTCTTTACAGACCATTCTAGTTCAGGTGAACACAGGCTGCATAGCCTAGATGTAAAAACGTCTATTGGCTGCCATTAGGATCAGACAAAGAGCCATAGGAATGTGTGTACCCAGTTGTTCTAACCCCAGTAATGCTCAGTATATTCATAACTTTATGTAGTAGTCTTCTGAGGTAGAACTGCCCGGAGAGATGGAACATATGCAAATGATGGAATCTTTTGCATGAGCCACTTTTCAGATGCTGCATTCTACTAATTGCCTTTGCTCTAAACCCTCAGATTTTTCTATCCGCCTGTCAAGACTAGACGTTCGGAGATCCTCTCCTCATCTTGTTCTGACGTGAGAAAACTTAAAAATTTATGTAAGTATTCTTTACATTTCATTTGCTGCCTTCTTACTTTCATAGTTTTAAGTAAACCCGTAGTTTTAGTGTTTAAATTAAGTTTATCGGTTTCTTCCGGTTCGGTATAACCAGGGGAAACTGAAGTGTATTTGACATTTATCAGAGTTTTCTAACTAAAAAACTCTGTTAGTTATGTTTAATTTTATTTAATTTAGCCTGTTTTAAGAACCACTAATACTGGGTTTTGAACAGATAGCCTCAGTTCATTTTTACTTGGGTTTCTGGTCCTGATCGGTTCCTCATCGGTCGGGAACTGACCGCGAATGTTGAAGTTTAAATAAATACATTTCTTTTAGTGGTTACAACTTTTATCGGTTTTATTGAAAAATGTCAGAAAAACCAAGAAAGAAAACTGGTGATCCCAGTTTTGAATCATGTGTTGAGAGTGGTGATATTTGTAAAGGCAAACAGTCTTTGTTTGCTCTCTAGGCATGTTCATTTCCAAGCAGAGTGAAATCTGCATTACATGTGCTCAGAAAACTATTTAAACATGCCTGGATAAGGCTAAAAAAAAAAAAAAACACTTAAGGGTCCCTCTAGCTCTGACCAGCAGACACCCTAAATTTCTGTGGCTGAAACCACAACAATTATTGTAACTGCTACCCCTGAGACGGGTATACAAGTGGTTCTTGAGAGGCTTGCTTAACTGGCTGACTACCTGGTTCACTCTAAGAAATAAAATAAAACTAAGCACACTGCACCTCCTGCTAGACAGCGTATGGGGACTTCTGTGCCTGCTAGACTTATTGAACCAGCTGACTCCCTGGTTCTCTCAAATAAATCGAACACAGAACCTCCTGCTGGACAGCATTTGGGGGCTTCTGTGTCTGCTATAAAGCCTAACAACTCCTGCAGAAATTGTAAAGCTTTCTAGGAGAAAGTGTGGAAAAATGCATTGAATGGTTTTACAAAAAAAAAAAAAAAATTTTTAGGCTTGCAAGAGCTGTCTGTTTCTCAGCAGCAGACCACTGCAAAGCAGTCTTTCCCCGCTGATCAGTCTTCCTATTAAGAGGAAGAATATATGTTTATGATTAAATAGAAGAAAGGGGAACCTATTAAACTGAGGTTTTCCCTGAATGGGAGTTGGGCTATTCCCACAGAGCATTTGAGGATTATTCCTCACTTTTCATATATTGTGAGAAATGATTGGGCTGACACCCACTAAAAGTTTTCCTTCCTGTGAATACATTCTTCAGGAAAGATACTTTAAGGATTTCTACAAATTCAAAGCTCTGTCTTCCCCTCTTGAAAAGAGGCTGTATAAGAAATGTCGGCTGGACAGGGAGGGAGCTGAATTTTTATTCTACCACCCTGTTCACCAAGGAGTAGTACAAGTGACAGCCTGTAACAAGGCAAAGATACCCTGGCATTCCTCCTAACAAGGATTTCAAGACAGTTGACAGCACGGCTTTCAAGCCTTTGATGCTCAATACCAAAAGTCACTATGGCAGTCTATCCTTGCTATGGTAGTCAAGGCTCAGATTTCCCTGTCAGATGATCTAGCTGAAACAGTTAAGTTGGGTTTGGGAGCAGACAAATGCCAGTCATATGACTGCTGCTTTTTCGGGCACTACTGCCAGATAAATGGCAGATTAAGTAGCTCAGAGGGGGTTTGCCTGGCTGAGAGTCACAAACCTCATTCAGGATACCCAAATCAAGGCTGTTTTTTCCAGTTGAGGGTCATCCCCTCTTGGAAGAAAGGTAAAAGCTTTCATGACAAAGGTGAATGTATACAAAAACTGCCTATAGTTGCAGTTCTACAAAAGAAAGCTTCCCCTCCACTAAAACATATGGAAGGAGAGGCAGAGACAGATCATTTCACATTAAGCCTTTCTTTTATCAGGCTAGAGTTGTGCCTCAGTATCAGCAGTACCCATACCAGGGGTACTTCAGGCACCACAGTTGGTTAGGGATTGGCTCAGAGTTCAAATCCCTGCCAACAGTATAAAAAAAAAAGATTCAAAACATGTTCCTGTCAAAAAGTGGAGCCTGTCCTAGTACAGCAAAAGGTATCACAAAGAGAATGGGGTTTTATGGCCTGTCTTTGACTTCACGGTACTAAACAGGCATTTTTAACAAGGCCAAACTTCAAAATGATAACCTTGTCACTGATTCTACCAACACTCCAGACAAGGGAAGGGTTGGCATCACTGGTCTTAAAGGGTGCTTATTTCCTCACCTTCATAAGGGAATTTCATAGAAAGTACCTCAGGTGCATACTTGCATCAGGTCACTCTCCAAGAGTCTGCACAAAGTGCTTGGCAAGGTTTCTGACACACCTTCAAAGACAAGGTGTCACATTTTTCCCATACCTAGAAAACTGGCTAGGGATAGTAAAATCAACCCAGCAAGTGGTCTAGGAGCTCCTGGAGTCACTAGGGTCCCTGATCTAAAGAAGTTCTGTCCTTCAGCCTGCTTAGGCACTACGGTTCGTAGGAGCAGAGTTGGATACCTTGCAAGGCAGGGCCTACCTGCCTCTCAGCAGGGCAAGATGTATCCCACTGATTGTTCAGGCTGAATGAGCCCACTAACAAAAAGCCAAAAGGCAGTTTCTTCAGCTACTGGCCCCATGACACCTGCCACTGGCATAGTCCTGGAATCCAGGTTACGGATGAGACATTGTTTCACCTCTGGGTTCACTAGGGAAAGGTCCCTCCTTTAAAACTAATTCTGATAACAAATATTGTTACAGATCACCCAAGGGTAGAAAGAAACCGACCTGAGGAAAAGGGTCCCCTTTTTTCAGCAAGAGTCCCCATCAATTGTTCAGTCAACAGATGCATCTCTGCTAGTGTGACTCCCATCTGGGGGTTCACACCATCCCAGCACAGAGTCACTTCTGCACACAAACCTACTGGAGCCAAGATTAGTGTCACTGGCACTAAGGGTTCCACACAACTAGTACAGGGAAGGTGGTATGGTTCACAAGAGACAGTACCACCGCAATGTATTACACAAACAAGCAGAGATGGATAAAGTCAAGCCCTGCCTGCAGAAGACTTATGATAATGGGGAGTCACTATAGGATGCTCCATGGGGGCTATTAATCTGCCAGGCAAGGGCAATACCTGGGCAGATACCCTGACTCAAATCAGCTAGTCCAGTCATATATGGGATTTGGACAGTCAAGTGGTGCAAGAAACTTTAGGAGTTGGGGCACCCCAGAGGGAGACTTGTTTGTGTCTAGAACCACCACCTGCCATTGTACTGTGGCAGACCACCAGATACGGGAACAATCCCTCTGGATGCTCTGGCTCTGGATTAGTCAGAGAAGCATCTACATGCTTTTCCTCTTTTCCCTCTGGTGTACAGAGTATTTCTTAAGCTCAGGTACCAGTCAGCATCAGTGCTCTTGATAGCAGTAGACTGGGCCAGGCAGCCATGGTACTCTCTGCTACTCTCCATGTCTGGGTTTGAACCAATACACCTTCCTCGGAGGTACAATCTGTTAACCTCCAACCAAGGGAGGCTCCTGTACCTAAAACGTGGGCTCGAGGCATGGCTCTTGGGGGCCTACGATATGTGGAATTGCATTTTTCTGAAAATGCCTTGGACATTTCAAGTGGTTACAGGAGTCCCTCTATTAAGGAAATGTATGCTTCAAATGGAAAAGGTTTTTTCTATTGCTATTCAACTAGGAACTGGTACCAGCACATGCTGGGGTCCCAGCTGTGTCTAATTATTTTCTTATTTACAGTCATTGGACTTGCAGACCAGCACTCTTAAGGTCCACCTAGCTGTAGCATCAGCCTGCATATCAGCTAGATAAGATGTTTCAAGTCGCTACAGATCCTGTCTCCAAAAGGACTCTTCAAACAACTTGAAGTCTTGCTGTATTCTGACAAGTGCAGTTAGCCCCAGCCTTTAAGCTGCCCCAGAGAACAAAGGGTTAACATTTCTATGCAGAGCTCAAGCTCGGTTGATGTCTGTCTGTTTCCCTTTGAAAGCTAACCGTCAGATTCTTTACCCTGCCTCACTGAACAGTCGTTCTGGAGATTTATCCTGCAGCTTGTTTCGAAAGTCGGTTGAAGTGTTGTTTTTCGCTGTTTCTAACCGAAAAAGTTTCCCGCATAGTCTATTCAGTCTGACTGTGGTACCGTGAGTACTCTATAGGTTTTGTACTGTGTTTTCTGTGTGGAACTTGTAAAAAGTGTGAATCAGTTTGGCTGAACCGATCATTTGCTAAATTCTTCTGTAACTTTAGTGTGTGGTTACCGGTCCTTATCGGTTCTAAAAAAAAAAGTGTTTTGAAACGTTTTTTTCCAAGACCCATGACACGGTTAGGAACTGATAAGGGAGTCTTGCCTGGTGGTTGCCGAAAAAAGGGTAAGTTTGGTTAGGTTGGCCATGTCTGAGAAACCCAAGAAAAAACGGGTCCACTGGGTTTCAACACTGCAGTGAGTTTGGGGAGGTCTTTGCTAAGGCCGATTCCCACACCACCTGTGTTTATTGTCTGGGATTTGAACACCTCGATTCAGACTGCCAAATTTGTAAAAAATTTCCCAAATCTACCCTTGAAAAGAGATTAGGTAGACTGAGGGAAAAGGAGGCAGAGAAGTCCGCTGACCCAGATGGCCAGCCCGGTTCAGTTCCGACCGAACCAGAAGGAGTGCCCTCTGACCAGGGCGATACTTATTCGGCCAAAAGGAGATCCGATCCCGAGGGGTCGGTTCCAACTAAAAGAAAGCGCAAAGAAAAATCATCCGGTTCGGATCCAGAAGTCCATGTTCCGGCCGCCAAAGAAATAGCCAGAGAGATTCGGATTGTGGAATCGCTTCACCAGTTTCCGACAGATCCGGCACCTTTTGACGGGCTCGGTTCATTCCCCCGGTTCACGATTATACTGTGGAAGAATTTTATGAACTGGAGTTTGAGGAGGAAGGGGAGTTTGAAGATGATGATGGTGATGGTGAAAGTCTAGATGTGCCTGTGGAATCGGACACCTCCCCAGACGGACCTTCAGGTGTATCCCCTCCTAGGCTTTCTGAGTCCCCTTCCCACTTTGTTATACAGAAAGGTAGCTGAGACCCTCCAGCTTCCTATGGAAGAGGCAATGGAGGATCAGGAGGAGCCTGATTTTGTAGAAATAATGGACATCCCAGAGTCCAGGAGACTGTCTATTCCCCTCCACAAATCTTTTGGGAAACAGACATAAAAAAATTCTGAAGTCTCCCAATTCTGTACCTCCTGTGGACAGAAGAATGGACAAGCGGTATATACACTCAGGCTCTGAAATGGAGTTTTTATATCACCAATGCAGCCATGTTGGGGTTGTGCAGGCTGCTGCCTGTGATGAGGCAAGCATTTCCTTGGCTTCACACCCTCCAGACAAAGACTGTAGGAAGGTTGATGCCATGGCAAAAAAGCTGTACATGGCATATTCCTTAGGACTCAGACAGGCGAATTATATGGCCTATTCAGCTAGGTACCAGAAGTCCAGGTGGGACACTGTACTGGCACTGGCTAAACAGGCCTCCCCCCAGCTAGCCAAGGAGCTGGAGGCAGTGGCTGCAGATGGGATTGAGGCATCAAAAGTACAGCTTCATGCTGCTGTGGACTCTAATGATGTGTCATCAAGAGTCATGGCTACATCTGTGGATCTTCGGAGAATGGCTTGGCTCAGATGTACTATCCTCTCACAGGATATCCAGGCTAAGGCCATGGACTTTCCTGTAGTGGTTAATTTTTTGTTTGGGGAGCAGACGGAGAATTACATGAAGAAAATGGATGAGTACAGGACCACCTACAGGAGTGCTCAGGCCAAGGAGAGGCAGGCAACTCCTCAAAGGCAGCAGTCTAGGGGCAGGCTTTTTCAGAGGCCTTTTTACCAAGCACAGGCCTCTTCTTCCTTTTCCCAGAGGGGGTTCTTCAGAGGGAGAGGCAGAAGGGGGATGAGCAGGGCTGCATCCACTCCTCAGCCTACGGCCCACCTGATGGGTCTGCCCGGGTTGACTCTCCTGTTCCAGTAGGGGGCAGGCTGGCTTACTTTGTCCAGGACTGGATGTCTATTACGTCAGACAAGTGGATCCTGGAAGTAGTAAGCCAGGGACTGGTTCTCAGCTTCAGAAAATTTCCAAAGATGAGAGCCAGATCTTTTCCACCTGCAAATCTCTCGGAAACCCTTGCCTTAGAGGCAGGGGTTTCATCTCTTCTGGCCTTAAGAGCCATAAAGAGAGTACCTACCCTACACTGTGGCAAAGGGCTGTACTCCAGGTACTTCCTGACCCCCAAAAAGACAGGGGAGTGGCGGCCCATCCTAGACCTAAGATATCTAAGTAAACCTCTTTAAAACCAAAGTTCAAGATGGTAACTCTGGGAATAATCCTTCCCTCTCTAAGGCCAGGGGTCTGGCTAGCCTCCCTGGACCTCAAAGATGCCTACTTTCACATTCCCATCAGGTGCTCCGACAGAAAGTGCCTCAGGTTTGAGTTGCCCTCAGGCCACTATCAGTTCAGAGCAATGCCCTTTGGCCTAACCTCAGCCCCAATGGTTTTCACAAAGTGCCTGGCAGTAGTAGTTGCCTTTCTAAGAAGGCAAAAGATTTCCATTTTTCCATATCTGGACGATTGGCTAATAGTGGACCAGTCTCCAGACCAAGTCAAGTCTCACCTGCAAGTGACCCAGCAAGTGCTCACTTATCTGGGATTTCTTCTCAACTTTCCCAAGTCAGTTCTCGAACCAGTTCAGCTTCTTACCTTTATAGGGGCAGAACTGGACACAGTCAGAGCAAGAGCCTTTCTTCCACTGGAAAGGGCAAGGATTCTTATAGAACTAGCCTCTTCCTTCAGCCTTCGGGTATCTTGACCAGCAAGGCATTTCCTCCAGCTCTTGGGCCACATGACCGCTTCAACAGCAGTGGTCCAAGGGGCAAGTTTCCAGATGAGGGATATTCAGTTCCACCTGGGAGCTTTTTGGTCTCAGAGGAAGGATTCCCTTACTAAACTGATCCCAGTGACTCTGACCTTGATCCAAGCCCTCCAATGGTGGCAGGATCAGGACAATTTAAGACAAGGGGTTCCTTTTGCCGCTCAGCCTTGTTCAGTGGTCCTTACCACGGATGCGTCTCTTCTGGGTTAAGGAACACATCTGGGGGCCCTTCACTGCCCAGGGACTGTGGTCCCCCCAAGAATCCCTTCTCCGTATCAATCTCCTAGAACTCAGGGCAGCTTTTCTGGCCCTGAAAGCTTTCTCTCTAGTCAGTGCAGAACAAGGTGGTTCAGGTCAGAACGGACACCACCACCACAGTGTGGTACATCAGCAAGCAGGGAGGCACTTGGTCCATGGCTTTGTGCACGGAAGCCATGAAACTGTGGTCTCTGGCTTATTCCCTGCAAACCTCTCTGGTAGCAGTTCACCTTCCAGTGAAGGACAATGTGTTGGCAGGTGCACTGAGCAGGATTTCTCAGGGCCATCACGAATGGTCCCTGGACCATCAGGTGTTGAAAGTGATTTTTTCAAGGTGGAGCACCCCAGAGATCTCTTTGCAGCCCCAGGCAATCACCAACTTCCTCTTTTTTGTTGCAGACCCCCAGTCTTGGGCTCGGTCCCTTCGGATGCCCTGATTTTGAATTGGGAAGGGAAATTTCTGTATGCCTTCCCTCCCTACCCACTCCTGTTCAAAGTTTTAGTCAAGATAAGGTCTCAACCTTGCAAAGTGATTCTGATTGTTCCAGATTGGGCCAGACAGCCCTGGTACCCCCTGTTGTTGTCCCTAGCAGTCCATCTTCCCCTGTTTCTTCCCAGGAATTACAACCTGTTAACACCCTCTCAGGGGAAGATTTGGTACCCCAATCTTCAGTCTCTTAATCTCAAGGCATGGCTCTTAAAGAGTTAGTTTGTAGATTTGCATCTGTCTCAGGGGGTTCTGGATATTCTCATTTCTCGAAAGCCCTCCACCAGAAAGACTTATAACTCCAAATGGAAGAGATTCAGCATTTGGTGTTCTAAGAAGCATGTTTCTCCAGATACTGCTGAATTGCCTACGATTCTGTATTATATGGTCCATCTTAATGGCCTAGGCCTCAGACCAGCTACTGTCAAGGTACACTTGTCATCTGTTTCTGCGTTTCTGTCTATGGGGAAGTCTTCCTCACTATCTTCTCATCCTGTGTTCTGTAAATTTTTTAAAGGATTGCTTCACACCAATCCTCCTTTTAGAGACCCTGCCCCTTGCCTGGGATTTGAATGTTTGCATTGCTCAACTTGTGCAACCTCCTTTTGAGCCTATGTCCTCAGTAGAGCTTAAGTACTTGACTTGGAAAACTGTGGTCTTGGTAGCCATTATCTCTGACAGGTGTATCGGTGAACTGCACGGCCCATCAGTGGAACCTGACTTTATCTCCTTTCACAGGGATAAAGTGGTCCTTAGAACCAATAGAAGGTTCTTGCTCAAAGTGGTTTTAGACTTCCATTTAAATCCATCTGTCTCTTCCTGTTTTCTCCACTGATCATTCTTCCTCGGGAGAGAGGAGGCTACACAGTTTAGATGTCAAGTTTAGCTACTACATAGAGCGTACCAAGGGTCACAGGTTTGACTTCCTCCAGTTGTTCCTCACTTATGGAGATGTGGGGAAGGGCTAACCTGCCACCAAGAGATCTATTGCCAGGTGGATTGTGTCTTGTATACAATTCTGCTATGAAAAATTGGAAAACATTCCACCCTCAGACCTGAGGGCTCATTCCACAAGAGGTACAGCTGCTTCCCTGGCTGCCGCCAGGGATATCCCTCTCTCAGAAATTTGTCAAGCAGCCACCTGGAAAACCGTCCATACCTTTACCAAGCATTACTCTGATAGCCAGGCTAGGAGTGATGCTCAGTTTGGCACAGCAGTACTTCAAGATTTCCCCAAAGTAGGTTCTGTCCCTCCTCCATGGAGGTACTGCTTGGTAGTCTGCACTTGTCAGAATACAGCAAAACTTCAAGTTGTTTGGAGAAAAAATTACCTTAGTAATTATGTTTCTTCTATTGGAGTCTTGCTGTATTCTGACCTCCTTCCCTGCCTCCCCTCTCAGAACCTGGTTTCGGGAAGTGGGTGGGCAGGTGCAGCGTTGCACCTCAGGGGTGCTCTTTTTACACCCTCTTCTTTGTGTGGGCGTTTATTTTATTATATTCCTCTTTGGTTTGGGTTTTGAGTTTTGGGTTTCCCGACTTGAGTCTTCTTTTGGTAGTCCAAAACTTTTTGTTATTAAAAAATTTTTTTTTTTTACAATTTCCACATAGAATACTATTACAGTGTTGCTCGTAAGAATCTGACGGTTAGCTTTCAAAGGGAAACAGACAGACATCAACTAAGCTCGAGCTCAGCATTCAATGCTCTGCATAAAAATGTTGACCCTTTGTTCTCCGTGGCAGTTTAAAGGCTGGGGCTTACTACACTTGTCAGAATACAGCAAGACTCCAATAAAAGAAACATAATTACTAAGGTGAGTAATTTTTTTCTTTAAGAGCTTCACACATAACAGTACAGGCTGGTGTTCTTTACCTATTGCATTTACTGGGCTTACAGTTCAGTACCTTAGAAGCATATACTTACACTCCGGTGGACAGAATGTTCCTCTATTTCTCTGTGCCCCAGACCCTGTTTTCAAAAAGGTCTTTAAAGGCCTATCCTATTTGCACACACCCTCACAAGGAACCGGTGCCAGCATGGTACCTAAATGTGTGTATGGTTAGGCTCATGGGTCCCCCTTTCAAACAACATGAAGTCTTGCTATATTATGACATATGCAGTTTGTCCCAGCCTTAGAACTGTTCCGGAGGTGAAAGTTAACTTTCCATGCCAGTCATGGAATCTTGAGCGCGAGCTCGGTTGAAAACTCTGTCTGTTGTTCTTCAAACCCAAACTGTCAGATTCTTTACTCCGCCTCACTGAACAGTCGCTCCGGAGATTTCTCCTTCTGCTCGGTTCATTTTGTCGGTTAAAACGTGTAATTTCTCGGTTTTTTAAACCGCATTTGTCTTATTTTAACCGCAACCGGTCGGTTCAAGCTCTGTCTGTGCTATCGTAAGTAATAGATAGGTTTTACATTTTCTCTGTGTGGAACTTGCAAACGTTATTATCGGTTCGGTTTGAACCGATCAGGTTGTTGTTAAACTTAATTAAGTTGCATTTAGAGTGCGGTTCCCGGTTCTTATCGGTTCTAAAAAAGACAGATTTCATTACGGTTTTTTCCACGACCCGTGACACGGTTGGGAACCGATAAGGGTGTTGCTTAGCATTTGCCGTAAAGGGCAAGTTTTTGTTAGGCTGGCATTATGTCTGAGAAACCCAAAAGAAAACCGGCCCGCTGGGTTTCAGCACTGTAGTGTCTGTGGGGAAGCCTTTGCCAAGGCTGACCCACACACCACATGTGTTTATTGTCTGGGGTTTGACCACCTCAATGCAGACTGCCAGATTTGCAAGAATTTCCCTGCAGCTACCCTGGATAAGAGAGTTGGTAGGCTCAGGGAACGAGAGGCCAAAAAGTCCGCTGACCCGGATGGCCAGCCCGGTTCAGTGCCAGCCGAACCGGAGGGAGTGCCCTCTGACCAGGGCGAGACTTCCTCTGGCAAACGAAGAGCTGACTCGGAGGAGCCAGTTCCAGCAAAGAGGACTAGAAAATCAGCAGGTGTGGAGCCAAAATTTACTTCTCCATCCGCTGCAAAGATAGCCAAAGCGATCCAAATTGTCCAGTCGCTTTCCCCGGTTCCGACCGAACTGGCACCATCAGGTAAGCGGTCGGTTCGGTCGGTTCCACCGGTTCAAGAATATGATATAGAGGAATTTTATGAACCGGAGGAGGGGGAGGAGGATTATGAAGAGAGTGAATGTGATTTTGAAAGTCTGGATGTGCCCATTGAACCGGACATCTCCCCAGACAGACCTTCAGGAGTGTCTCCCCCTAGGCTTTCTGAGTCCTCTTCTCATTTTATGTTTTATAAAAAAGTTGCTGAAACCCTCCAGCTCCCTTTGGAAGAAGCTGTGGATGAACAGGAGGAGCCTGACTATGTGGAAATGATGGATATCCCAGAGTCCAGGAGATTGTCTATTCCTTTACATAAATCTTTTAGGAAACAGACAATAAAAATTTTAAAAGCTCCTAACACTATACCTCCTGTGGATAAAAAAATGGACAAGAGGTACACATTGTCAGGCTCTGATACAGAGTTCCTTTTACAACAATGCAGCTATGTTGGGGTAGTGCAGGCTGCAGCCTGTGATAAGGCAAATATTCCCTTGGCTTCACACCCCCCTGACAAGGACTCCAGGAGGATTGATACCATGGCAAAGAAACAATACATGGCAGCATCCTTGGGACTCAGATGGGCAAATTATATGGCCTATGTTGCAAGATACCAGAAATCCAGATGGGATACTGTTATGGCTTTAGCGAAACAGGTCTCTGGCCAGCTTGCCAAGGAGCTGGAGCAGGTGGCTGCTGATGGTATTGAGGCATCCAAGGTGCAATTCCATGCTGCAGTGGACTCTAATGATGTATCTTCAAGAGTCATTGCTACATCTGTGGCTTTTCGCAGACTGGCTTGGCTCAGGTGTACTAGCCTGTCACAGGATACCCAGGCTAAGGCCATGGATTTTCCTGTTGTGGGTAATTCTCTGGGGAGCAGACAGAGAATTACATGAAGAAAATGGATGAGTATAGGACCACTTATAGGAGTACACAGGCCAAGGAGAGGAAAGCCACTCCTCAGAGGCAGCTTTCCAGGGGTAGGGGCAGGCCTTTTCACAGACCTTTTTAGCAAGCCCAGGCCTCCTCTTCAGCTTGTGCCCAGAGGGGATTCTTCAGAGGGAGAGGCAGACGGGCTACGAGCAGGCCTGCTCCCACCCCTCAGCCTAAAGCCCCTGCCAAACAGGCACCCTGATGGGATGCCCAGGGCCGATTCTCCATTACCTGTAGGCTGGCTTACTTCGTCCAGAACTGGGAGTCTTTAACATCAGACAAGTGGGTCCTGGAAGTAGTAAGCCAGGGACTGGTTCTCAGCTTCAAAAATTTCCAAAGATGAGAACCAGATCCTTTCCACCTGCAATCTATTAGAGGCTCTCGCCTTGGAAACAGAAGTCTCAACCCTCCTGGCTCTCAGAGCTGTAGAAAGGTTCCTCCCCACACCAGGGCAAAGGACTGTACTCCAGGTACTTCCTTACCCCAAAAAAGACAGGAGAATGGCGGCTCATCCTGGATCTCAGATACCTAAACAAGCACCTTTAAAACCAAAATTCAAAATGGTGACTCTGGGAGTTATTTTACCCTCCCTAAGGCCAGGGGACTGGCTAGCTTCCCTGGACCTCAAGGATGCCTACTTCCATGTTCTCATCAGAAGCTCCCACCGAAAGTACCTCAGATTCGAACTGCCCTCAGGCCATTACCTGTTCAGAGCAATGCCCTTCAGCCTCACCTCTGCCCCAAGGGTATTCACAAAATACCTGGCAGTAGCAGTTGCTCACTTAAGAAGGCAAAAGATTGCCATCTTTCCTTACCTGGACGACTGGCTCATAGTGGGTCAGTCTCCAGACCAAGTCAAATTACACCTTCAGGTTACCCAGCAGCTGCTTACATCTCTAGGTTTTCTTCTCAATCTTCCAAAGTCAGTTCTAGAGCCGGTTCAGCTACTCACCTTCATAGGTGCAGAACTGGACACAAAGCAGGCCAGAGATTTCCTTCCTCTAGAAAGAGTAGAGACCCTGGGTGGCTCTGGCCTCCTCCTTCACTCTGCAGGTCTCTTGACCAGCAAGGCACTTTCTACAGCTCCTAGGGCACATGGCTGCTTCCACAGCTGTAGTGCAAGGAGCAAGATTTCAGATGAGGGACATTCAGTTCCATTTGAGAGCCTTCTGGTCTCAAAAAGAGAGATCCTCTAAACAAACTGATCCCAGTATCTCGAACCCTGATCCAGGCCCTGCAGTGGTGGCAGGATCAGAGCAATCTGAGACAGGGGGTTCCTTTCATCCCTCAATCTCACTCCTTGACCCTTACTACAGATGCGTCCCTCTTGGGATGGGGAGCTCACATGGGCGACCTCACCACCCAGGGATTGTGGTCCCCTCAGGAATCTCTGCTCCACATCAATCTGTTGGAACTCAGAGCTGTTTTTCTAGCACTTCAGGTATTTTCTGCATCTGTTCAGAACAAAGTGGTACAGGTCAGAACAGACAACACCATTACAATGTGGTACATCAACAAGGCAAGGTGGCACTCGGTCTTCGGCCTTGTGCACCGAGGCAATGAAGTTGTGGTCTCTGGCTTATTCCCTGAACACTTCCCTCGTGGCAGTTCACCTCCCAGGCAAGGACAATGTCCTGGCAGATGCTCTCAGCAGGATTTCCCAGGGCCATCACAAATGGTCACTGGATCCCCTAGTACTGGAATTAGTATTTGCCAGGTGGGGCACCCCTCAGATGGATCTTTTTGCAGCCCCAGACAGTCGCCAACTTCCGCTTTTTTTGTTGCAGGCCCCCAGTGTTGGGCTCAGTCCCTCTGGATGCCTTCCTTCTCGACTGGGAAGGGAAGTTCCTCTATGCCTTTCCCCCCTTCCCTCTCTTGTTCAAGGTGCTAGTCAAAATCAGATCTCAACCTTGCAAGATGATTCTGATTGCTCCAGATTGGGCCAGACAGCCCTGGTATCCACTCCTTCTGTCCTTAGCAGTCCATCTTCCCCTGTGTCTTCCCAGGAATCACAATCTGTTAACCTGTGCCCAGGGGAGAGTTTGGTATCCGAATCTCAAATCCCTCAACCTGAAGGCCTGGCTCTTGAAGAGTTAGAGTTTGCTGACCTACACCTTTCTCAAGGTGTACTCAATATCTTGAAAACTTCTAGGAAGCCTTCCACCAGGGCTACTTATAATTCTAAATGGAAAAGGTTTTCCATATGGTGTTCTGGTAAGCATATTTCCCCAGAATCTGCTGATTTTCCCACAGTCCTGGATTATATGGTCCACCTAAATACTTTGGGGCTGAGGCCAGCTACCCTGAAAGTGCATTTGGCAGCTGTCTCTGCTTTATTTCAGCAGGAAAGCCTCTTCTCTTTGCTCACCCTGTATTCTCCAAGTTTTTCAAGGGATTGCTTCACACCAACCCTCCATTCAGGGACCCTGCCCCTGCCTGGGATCTTAATGTTTGCATTGCTCAGCTATGCAACCCCCTTTGAGCCTTTGTCTTCAGCAGAGCTTAAGTACTTGACTTGGAAAACTGTGTTTCTAGTAGCCATCACTTCTGCCAGGCGCATAAGTGAATTACAAGCTTTGTCAGTGGAGCCTGATTTTTATCTCCTTTCACAGAGATAAGGTAGTCCTCAGGACTAACAGGAAGTTCTTGCCTAAGGTGGTTTCAGATTTCCACCTTAAGCAATCTATATCTCTTCCAGTGTACTTCACTGACCATTCCTCCTCTGGCGAGAGGAGGCTGCACAGTTTAGATGTAAAGAGAGCCCTTAGTTACTACATAGAGCGTACCAAGGGTCACAGGTTTGACTCCCTCCAACTGTTCCTCACTTATGGTGAGGTTGGTAAAGGGAAACCTGCCACTAAAAGATCCATTGCCAGGTGGATTGTCTCTTGTATCCAATTTTATCAAAAACTTGGTAAGGTTCCCCCTTCAGGCCTGAGGGCTCACTCTACTAGAGGTACAGCTGTGTCCCTAGCTTCGGCCAGGGACATCCCTATCTTAGAGATATGTCAAGCAGCTACCTGGAAAACAGTACACACTTTCACCAAGCATTACTCCCTGGACATCCAGGCTAGGAGTGATGCTCGGTTTGGCACAGCTGTGCTTCAGAGCCTATTTCCTAAGTAGGTTCTGTCCCTCCTCCATGGAGGTACTGCTGTGTAGTTCAGTATATTCATAATATAGCAAGACTTCATGTTGTTTGAAGAAAAATTACTCACCTTAGTAATGTTGTTTCTTCTAATGGAGTCTTGCTATATTATGACCTCCCCCGCCTGCCCCTCTCAGAACCTCTCTTTTGGGATGTGGGTAGTGCAGTGTTGGCACTTAGTGATGCCCACCTTGTGTTTTTCACCCCTCTTTTTTGGGGTGTTTGGGTATTGTATTTTATTTTATTTTATTTTTTGGATCCCCTGACTTGAGTCTTTGTTTTGGGACCAAAAAATGTGTTAATATTTTAGTAGCCAGTTGGCTAGTGTAAGTTTACAGCTTCCACACAGAATCATAGTGAGTTTTGCTCGTAAAGATCTGACAGTTTGGGTTTGAAGAACAACAGACAGAGTTTTCATCTGAGCTCGCGCTCAAGATTCCATGCCTGGCATGGAAAGTTAACTCTTTCACCTCCGGAGCAGTTCTAAGGCTGGGACAAACTGCATATGTCATAATATAGCAAGACTCCATTAGAAGAAACAACATTACTAAGGTGAGTAATTTTTTCTTTCAGCCTATGCGTTCAGTTTATTGGAGATACGCCACATGAAAATTGTTCTTTCCTTATGGTAATTTCTGTCAGAGAAATCAGTGAGCCCCAGTCTCACTGCATTGAACATGGCTACATTTCATTCCGCAGAGACAAAGTGGTTCTGAAAATAAACAGGAAGTTTCTTCCTAAAATGGATTTTAATCATTTGAACCAAACCATTACCTTACTTGTTTTTTCACTGATCACTTTGGTTCAAGTGAAAGGAGTCTTCATTGTTTGGATGTCAACGAGTTTTTAGCTACTACTTGACAATCACTACAGTCCATAGACAGGATAGGAAACACCTGCTCCTGACCTATGAAATTTGGAAAGGCTGATCCAGCATCAAAAGGTTAATTTCTCGATGGATAGTCCAGTGTATCCAGTTCTGCTACACAAAGGCTGATAAGGACCCCCCATCAGGTTTGAGGGGTCATTCCACAAGAGGGACAGCTACTATTTTAGCAGCTGCCAGGGATGTTCCATTACTGGACATTTGTAAAGCAGCTACCTGGAAAACAGTACACACCTTTACAAAGCATTACAATCTGGATATTTTATCTAGGGGTGATGCTAGGTTTGGCACAGCAGTCCTGCAAAGTCTGTTTCCAAATTAGAGTTCTGTACCCACCTCCAGGGGTACTGCTTGGTAGTCTGCATAAAGTTATGAATATACTGAGCATTACTGGGGTTAGAAGAAAAAAATACTTGCCATAGTAATTGTATTTCTTCCCAGTGATGCTCAGATATTCATAACTTCCCTCCCTACCTCCCCTTCCAGAACTTCAGCCTCTGCACTCCTGTATACTGTGCTCTCAGGGGTATAAATGCCATGTGTGGCGCACATGTTGTGATTGCGTTCACTATTGTTGTTCCCCCATTGCCAGGTAATTCTGCCATGCAGGGGTATTCTTTCACATGCTATGCCCTCCTGTTGGAGGCCCTTTTTCTGGGTGTTAGAGTTCCTACTATAATTATTATTATTTTTATCATGCTCAATATTGTCATCATTGTCACACTTAGTCCTCGTGGGCCTGTCTTTCCAGGCTTCTAGGCAATCTGAGGGTTTAGAGCAACGGCAGTTAGTAGAATGCAGCATTTGAAAAGTGTCTCATGCAAAAGATTCCATCATTTGCATATGTTCCATCTCTCTGGGCAGTTCTACCTTAGAAGGCTACTGCATAAAGTTATGAATATCTGAGCATCACTGGGAAGAAACACAATTACTATGGTAAGTAATTTTTTTCCTCACCTATGGTGAAGTGGGAAAGGGTAAGCCAGCCACAAAGAGGACCATTACAAGGTGATTGTGGCCTGCATTCAGTTCTGCTATGACAAACTGGGAAAGGAGCCATCAGTGGGTCTGAGGGCTCACTCCACCAGAGGAACAGCTGTTTCCATAGCATGGAAGATTAGGTTTGCTGGCAAAGGCACCTAGCTTCACCTGAGCTCTTTTCTTCAAGGTTTGCTTGTAAGGACAGAGCAAGGAACATTATCAGAGCAAGGAAAAAGATTAAGGCTTCTTTTGGCTAGGCAGATTTACTGTGTATTACTATTTTCTTTTGTGCTCACAGGGTTTGTTACTGTCTTTTGGTAACATTTTACTGCTTTATTGTTCTCTGATTCAGATTGCTGTTGCAGGGTATACTTTCTGCTGCATTATTACAGGGTGTGCCTACAGGTTTGTTACTGTTTTGTGCTTACAGATTACTGCTGTAATCTTCTGATTCAAATTGTTTTTTGCAAGGTATATCTTATGTTACTGCTTTATTTTTCTCTGTAGAAAAGTTTTTTTTTTATTTGTATGCTTTTTACCTGCTTGGGGTCGCCGGTAACTCTGCCCTTGGTCATGGCCCCTTCATGCCTCCACCTCCGGCAATCACCAGGTTTCTCCTCGGTCACCCCTGGCTTACCCCACAGAGGATGGGGTTTCGGAGCTGTTCCCCTTCAGCTCCGCTCTACAAATATCTAGTCAGGAGAGCACTGGCACTGAGACTAATTGGGGCACAGAGGGAAGGGTGCCATGGAGGCAACCCTAGCAGCATTTTCTCCTCTTTGAGCAGGGCGGGGATGTGCAGTGATGACCAGCGTCCTCCCCGCCCTGAAGTCTTGCTGGCATCAGCGTGATGCGGTGAACCCAGGCTCTGCTGGGTGCTGCTCATGCGCCAAGCACACAACCCCCCTCCCTCCTGGAGAAGGAGAGCAGTCCTGAGGATGCTCAATCCTTCTCCCTCTGGCCGGCCCTCCAATGACCCGAGTCAGTTCCCGAAGAAGTGTTTTTTTGCAGGGTATATCTTCTGTGAAATTATTACAGGTGGTGCTTTACAGTTTTTGCAGTTTTATCTATCATCAGGCTAAGCTTTCAGGGCTACTGCATTTGTTGTTTGTTTCTGCTCTTAGCTCCTTATTTCTTTCGTCTGTCATTATTCTTTTTTGGCAGGGGAAGGACCCAACCACCCACCCTCATCCCCAACCACCCCATGCTACACTACTTTTATAGAGTAGCACAGTCGTGACATTTCCAGTAGCAAAGCAGGAAGGGGAGGATCATAGGGGTATCCACACATTGACCTCACTTACAGGGGCACAAGTAATTTGACAAGTTTTACAAAAACAAAACAAAAAATCAAACATTTGCTTTCATTTTCCTCATTCTAATTACTCTGACCAGGTTATAAACATGGCAGCTCAACTGGAATGGATATTAACTGCAGGTACTGCAGGACACTTTTCAAAAGGGCAGTTATACAGGATTTAAGATGCTGTCCTACATGCTGGACCATTGGAGATCTAAGGGCTCGGCTCTAAGCATGGGCAGAGATTGCGCGCCTCAAGTTGCATATTCAGAAAGAAATATATTATAAGAACCGCCTGTCATTTCCCCAACATCCAACTGAAGCACCTCGACCTCAGAGGGTTGTTGGTCCGGGAGGTTGGCAGGTGGTTAGGGTCAAGTCGGGTGCCCCAACACTCAGTGCTTTCCAATGTATTACCTCCACAAACCATATAAAAACTACAAATGGGTATCTACCTCTATCTTCAAAATCAAACAAAGGGGCAGAGAACACTGCAGAGCAGGACACTGCAGCACAGGAACTAGCGTATCCAAACTTGCCCAAAACAGGGAGAAAACCAAAAGGGAAATCCAAAACACTTCTGATCATAGGAGACTCCATGATTTGGTGAGTTAATACCTACCTCCAGCCGGGGGATAAAGGTCATATGTCTCCCAGATACATCAGCATGGAGAAACAGTGATCGCATTGCTAAAATCATGCAAGAAGCAGGATAAATCAATGTCTTGGTACACATAGAGACTAATGATTTCACCAGCTGGTCAGTTTTGGAGACCAAGGAACACCTGACCGGGTTGGGAGACAAACTGTCATCCATATCATCCGGCATCTCATTCTCTGAGATCCTACCGGTCTGGGAGAGGGGGGCAGATGGATGGAAGGTGTCGTAGAAGGGGAGATAGGGGAGCTAAACGTGGTTCAATGGCTGGTGCCTGGAAAAAGGACACAAATTTGTAAGTAGCTGCCAACAATTTTTGGAGCGTTAGTTCTTTAAGTTCAATTGACTGCATCCGACTAAGGAGGGAGTCAGTGCATTGGTGCAGAAGTTTGACATCTTTGCAGAATATTTAAGCTCACAAATGGAGAGGGGGGTGCTGCACCCGATACATCGAACGGGAAGAACACCCTTCCCCCCCTCAGCTAGTGATCAAACAGGAGTTCATCATATTTGTAGTTAATTTGTATCACCAGGTAAGGAAAAAGGTCTGGCTCCCCTTACGACACATGAGGGAAACGCCAGACCTCGCCCAACAACTAACACACTGAAATCTGGGCAATGGAAAATCATGTACACAAATGCCCGCAGTCTGGGAAACAAGATCCCAGACCTGGAGGCAACAATGTCAGAGGCTAAACTGGACATAGTAGCCATTAGTGAGTCATGGTTCACCAGTAACCACACTTGGGAGACTTCAGTACCAGGCTATGTACTGTTCAGAAGTGACGGAGGTGCAAGGGGGGGTGGCCCTTTATGTCAATGAAAAATGTCAAAGCTACAGAAATTCAGAATACACATAATGAGCCAGAAGAATTGTGGGTCACCCTGGAAACAGGAAATGGGACAGCCATACAAACTGGGGTTGTCTACAGGTTTCCAGACCAGGGGGAGGACACAGACACATTACTGTTAGACGATGTACAAAACATGACAGCTAAAAGGGAGGTTCTGTTAATGGGAGACTTCAACATGCCAGATACAGATTGGTCAATACCAGCAGGAACATCCGCCAGAACTAGACACATAGTGGATTCCCTGCAGGGGGAGGGCCTCAAACAACTGGTACAACAACCCACAAGAGACGGGGCTATTTTAGATCTAGTACTAGCTAACAGGGAAAGGATCACAGATCTCCAGGTAGGTTACATGGGGCCAGTGACCATCACATGGTATGGTTCAATTTTGCCACTAGGACTAAATCACCCCATTCCAAGGCAAAAATATGGGACTTCAGAGGTGCTGACTTTGATAAGATGGCCAACAGTGTTAAGCTAACCCTGGCAAGAAGAAATACAGGTAAGGGGGTACATGCAAAGTGGGCAAGCATTAAGGGTGCAATACATGAAGCAACATCCCATTGTGTTAGAGAGAAAAGCAAGAACAAAAGAAGGAGCAAACCACTGTGGTTCTCAAGCAGTAGCAGAAAAGGTCAGAGCCAAAAGTATGGCCTTCAGGAAATGTAAGGGAACGCAGCGGGATGAAGATAGGGAGGCACAAAAATCTTCTCTAAGGGAAGAAGGGAATACAGTAAGGCAGGCAGAGGCCCAAACCATGGAGATACTAGCACGAACAGTAAAAGAAGGGGACAAGACTTTCTATGGATACATTAGCGAAAGGAGAAAGTCCAAAGGGGGTATTCCTAAGATCAAAGGGGATAAGGGGGAATGTGTGGGGGAGCACCAAGGAAAACCATTTATCCTAAATAGATACTTCTGCTCAGTATTTACTGAGGAGAAGGTAGGGCAGGGCCCACAGCTCAGCACCATGGACACAGGGGGGAGGGAGGTGAGCACTAGTCCCTTCACAAAAGAAAGGGTCATACAAGAGCTCGATAAGCTTCGGGTGGACAAGGCAATGGGACCTGATGGCATACATCCCAGGGTACTAAAGGAGCTAAGGGTGTAACTAGCAGAGCCATTATCAGAACTGTTTAATGAGTCTCTGAGCTCAGGAGAGATCCCAGAAGACTGGAGAAGGCAGCATGGGTTTAAATCAGGAATGTCCTTTAAAACTAATCTCATAGATTTCTTTGACTGGGTAACCAGAGTGGTGGACCAAGGGGGTGCAGTTGATGTCACCTACCTTGACTTCGGCAAAGCTTTCGATACTGTTCCACATAGAAGATTGATTAATAAATTGGGTAGGCTCGAGGTGGGTCAGAAGTTGCTCAACTGGGTGGCAGACTGGTTGGCGGGCGAAAACAGAGTGTGGTGGTAAACGGTTTACAGTCAGAACAGATGCAGGTCACAAGTGGGGTACCTCAGGGATCAGTACTGGGGCCAGTCCTTTTCAATATCTTCATCAGTGACATTGCAGATGGACTGGAGAGTAAGGTTTGTCTGTTTGCAGATGACACCAAACTCTGCAATAGAGTAGATGATCCAGATGGGGTGGGCAGAATGAGAAGAGGTCTGGATAAACTGTCAAAATTGTCAGAAGAGTGGCAACTGGGGTTTAACTCAAAGAAATGCTAGATCATGCACATAGGAAAGAGAAACCCTGAAGCCACCTATAGGTTGGGAGGGGAGTTGCTGGCAATCCCAAGGGAAGAAAGAGACTTGTGCAAAATCATCACAGATGACCTGAAATCATCCAAACAGACCACTAAAGCAGCCGGTAAGGCTAGAGGGATGTTGGGGTGTATTAGTAGGGGTATCAAAAGTCGTAAGAGGGAGGTAATAATCCCTCTTTACAAGACACTGGTTAGGCCCCATCTGGAGTGCTGCATGCAGTACTGGAGGCCGCACCTACACAAAGACATTAACAAAATAGAGGCAGTCCAGAGAAGGACAACCAAAATGGTGCAGGGACTGCATCAGAAAACGTATGAGGACAGAGTAACGGAGCTCAATATGTATACCTTAAAGCAAAGCAGGGAGAGAGGTGATATGATTGAAACATTCAAACATCTTAAGGGCATTAACAAGGTGAAAAAGTCTAACATGTTTCAATATAAGGACAAGAGGACACAGCATGAGATTAGAGGGAGGTCGATTAAGGGGTAATGTGAGGAAGTTGTTTTTCACAGAAAGGGTGGTGGATGCATGGAACGGCCTACCTCAGGAAGTAGTGGATATAAATACAGTGCAGGGCTTCACACAGGCAAGGGATAGGCGTGAGGGAGCAATACTGATGAGTATGGCTAGCTAGGCCATTGACAGAGTACAGGCCTATGGCACATTCATAAGGTAGAAAAATGGGCAGACTGGATGTGCCTTGTAGTCCTTATCTGCCATCGACTTGTGTGTTTCTGTGCTAGAGATGTCCCTTTGCTTGAGATCTGTAAAGCAGCTACCTGGAAAACTGTTCATACATTTCCTCAAGCACTACTGCCTGGACACCCAGGCTAGAAGTGATGCCAGGTTTGGCACAGCAGTTCTGCAGAGACTGTTCCCTAAATAGGTTTTGTGCCCACCTCCAAGGGGGACCTGCTTAGTAGTGTGCATTAGTCAGAATACAGTCAGACTTCCTGGGGTTTGAAGAAAAAATTATTTACCATAGTAATCTTGTTTCTTCCAAGGGAGTCTTACTGTATTGTGACCTCCCATCTGGTGTCCCATCAATTCAGCACCGTCAGTTCAGCGCACAGTCACTTCACTGCGGTGCATTCCAGTGAGTGGGCAATTCAGCAAGAGTCAGTACAGCGAGTGCCAGATTCAGCAGGCATCCCTGTCAATTCAGCGTGCCCAAATACAGCGCCCATCAGTTAAGCACCTGTGTCTGATCAGCGCGGTGTGCACTGGGCAAGTGCTCAATTCAGCGCGAGTCATTTAATATTTTCTTCTGTGCAGTCCAGTAGTTGCCAATAATAATCTCTGCATTCAGACTTCCAATTTTGAATAAATGAAGGCCACATTCCCCCGCTATCTGGTTGACAAAGTTTAATTGTAAAGATATGTTTTTGCCTTTTGTAGATTGCTGATGAGTATGGCTTTCATTCATTCATTCCGTACCTGCCTGCACCCCTCTCATTTTGTCTGTGCGCCTGGCTTAAAATGCAGTACCTGACCCAGTGCAGCCTATTGCTTTGCTTTCTTCTTTAGCTGCCTACCCTGTTGCTTCAGAGGTAGGCTCAGTTTTTACTGTCTTATCCTTTTTTTTCACCTCCACCCACACGGACCTGTGTGAGCCTCAAGGTTGCTGTCTCCCCTCAGGTCCGTTGGCATGGGATTAGAGCAGACCCTTCCGGTGCTCTTTCAACTCAAACATCCAAGCAAAATTGAAAGAGCACCGAGAGGACCCAGAAAAATAAGCTGCTGCTGCCCACCAGAAGAACTTCATTGCGAGAAGAATTCAAAGTGTGAGGAATAGGGCACAGCAAAACATTCTGATGCCACCCATAAATCTAAGCCGAACGCTCGCTGCCATGATTTCAGCTGCGGTCACTGCCGCCAGAAGGACCGAATCCCTCCCAACTGACCTGGAGGTAAAACTGCCTTAAGGGGGGAGCTGGTGATTTTTTATAGGGGGTAGGTAAAGGGGCAGTGGAAGGCTGTCACTGGCTGGGCAGCATGAAAAGCAGGCCACTGAAGCATGTTATGTTCCCTGTCATCTCATTGCAGAAATTGAAAAAAATGTGCCGGCCGGTGCTGCAAGTGCCAGAGAGGAGAAATGGTGCTCCTGAGGGTCCCAGATGAAGATGTACAGAACAATCCCAGCAGCAGTAGCTACAGGGAAAATCCTGAATACTTATCTAACCAGTAATAGTTCAGAATATGGCTATCTGGTACCTAATGAGACCTATCAAACCATTTTGGCATGGAGAGGGAATAACATTTTGCTGTAAGTAGATCATTACCTTGAAGGGGCATACCAGAAGTCCATATACTTGGCACAAAATTAACTACTTGGTATCGTTTACCAGACAGCCGTATAATTTTCTGTTTTTTTTGTGTGTGTGTGCGTGTGTACAGATGAGGGTAACACTTGATCCAAGACATTATGCCGTTAAGATGGTACCCTCTTCGACCATCATCATAGCCCTCCCCTCTTTCCTGTCCAGGATTCCATATTTCTGCACAGCAAAAATAAAATGGTGCATAAATATTTTATATTACTTTATAATTCTCTTTTGAATTTGTGTATATAACAGGGCTCACATTTTCAAAAGATGTAAGTTTCTGATCCTTTAAATAATGTATCCTTTCCAGTTTCATAGCATCTATCAAGAAGTTTAACCAGGTGTCAAAAAGTGGGGGAGCTGAATCCTTCCACTGTAAAAGAATACATTTTTTAGCTAAAGTCAGAGATAGAAAGAAAAATTTGTTGATGAGCAGTCAAATAACTATTTTGTACTGAAAAGGCCCATCATTTGCTCAATTTTAATATTAAGGTTTCAAAGCCTTATTAAGAAAGGCATAAATTTTAAACCAAAAATTAGAAAGACAAGGGCAATTGTGCAGCATATGAGTTAGTGTGCCTGAAGTACATGCACATCTAGGGCGATTAGAAGAAATTGTTTTATTAATTTTATGTAGCCTATAAGGTGTGAAGTAAGTCTGGTGGAGGGCATTGAAATGGATTTGCTGCAGTTTGCTAGACTTAATATTAGCCATAGGGAAGGCCAGTATTTGGTCTTACAATTTATCAGAAATCTCAACACCTATGTCATTTGCCCATTTCTCCTTTTAATAGATGTATATTTTCTTTTATGCGAATATTATTAGCAATAAGATCATACATTTTTGTTAAGTTTTTTATTAGGACATTTTTTCATCAATTCTAAAACATTAGTATTTCCAAGAGAAGACAAATTACTTTTTGCCTTAATAAAGTTCTTAATTTGAAGATATTTAAAATAATGGAAAGCAGGAATATTATACCACTCTTGTATTTCTGCAAAGGATAACAATCTGCCATTCTTATAAACTTGGCAAAATTAAAATATACCTCTCTCATGCCAAAATCTAAACTGGCCATCATTAATCGAAGGTGTTATTAAATACCGGTGAATATTTGGTAATTGGAATTTTAATATGCAATTTATGAATATCTAAAAAGCATTGAATTGTTGTATGCATGACTGAATTATTTTCCGCAACTTTTTTATTATTACTGTAATACCCTGAAAAAAGAACTTGACTTAAATGCTGACCTCCATGTATTTCTTTTTCCATTTTAGTGGACAAAGAGTGCAATTCTTTATCTAAGCCAATATCAAATTTCCCCTATTTGGACCGCATAATAATAATTTAAGTCTGGGAGGGCCAACCCACCTTTTTCTTTTGTAAGAATAAGTTTTTAATAGGAAATTCTTTTTCTTATTCCATATAAAGTTTTTAACAATCCTCCTTAAATTTTCAAAGAAAATGTTAGGAATTATAATGGGGATGGCATTGAATTCATATAATAATTTCAGAAGAACTTTCATCTTTATTACTTTTATTCTACCAGTTAGATTTAATGGAAGATGGGTCCAATTATCTAAATCAGCTTTGAGTTCAATAAGTAACTTTATAAAATTGGCTTGATATAATTGATCATATTTTTTTGCTAAATACCCAAATATTTAATAGAATCGGTTTGATCACCTACACCAATTTCTGTCATATCCAGCTGATAGTTATCTAGTTTCATTAATAGTCTTTTGCCAATTGATTTTATAACCTGAAAATCTACCATATGTGGAAGCCAGTCTAATAAATTCTGGAATAGAATTTGAGGGATCAGTTAAGTACAAGAGAATATCATCCGCGTACAAACTAATTTTATGGATGGTGTTATTAATCTGTATTTCTAAAATGTTTCTATTTTGCCTAATAGCAATTGCAAATGGTTCCATGGCCAAAACAAATGGGGGATCCCTGCCTCATGCTTCTTTGTAGAAAAATAGTTTCAGATAGAATATTTATTCTAATATTAGCTTCAGGAGCTGAATATAATAGTTTAATCCAAGCCAAAAACTGATTACCAAAATTCATTTTCTCAAGAAGTGTGGATATAAATACCCATTCCACTCGATCAAACGCCTTCTCGGCATCAATTGCAAGCAACGTTCCATCTAGATGTTAATTATTTGCTATGATATTTATAGTTCTCCGTAAATTATCGGTGATCTTCCTTCCTTTAATGAAGCCAGTCTGATCATGTTCAATGAAAGATAGAAGTCCTCTTGAACCTCAAAGCTAGAACTTAAGCAAAAATTTTATAATTGGAATTCAATAAGGATATAGGTATATTTGACCCACGTAAAGTTGAATCCTTCCCTTGTGTATAGAATAACAGCACAGTAGCCTTTTTAAATGAGGGAGGCATAGTCTGTACCCTGTCAGGTGTCAACAAGCCTAGTCAAAATTGGAACCAAAAAAGGTTTACATTTTTTTTATAAAACTCAATAGAGATCCCATCAGGGCCTGGAGCTTTCCCCGAGGATAGGATGTCAGTTGCCTCAGAAATTTCATCTTGGGTTATATAGGTGTATCAAGAGCATCCCTAACATCTTTATTAATTTGCTTAATTTGTAAGTTAAGCAAAAATTCCTCCACTCCCTCCTGATTTCAGTCAAACTCCGATGTATATAATTTTTGATAATATGCAAAAAAAGCTTTACTAATCAAAATGGGGTCTCTAACTGTATCACCTATATCATTTTTTTATTAGATTAATACTGTTTTTTCTTGTTCCTTCTTTAGTTGCTAAGACATTAACTTTAAAGGTTTATCTGAAGAGATATAATAATTAGACCTTGTTTTCAAAATTTGGTTTTTAGCTTTATCTGTTAAAAGTTTATTTAATTGTCCTTTTTTTATGATCTTATGTACCTCGACATCATTATTTGAAACATAATTTTTTTCCAAAATCTTTGTTTTGTAACTGTCTTTCTTGTTCTTGCCAGCTCTTTTTCTTCCGATTTTTAATTTGTTGTAAGGTACCTCTAACCCAAATCTTAAGATTCCCAAATCATATTAATATTGACCTCTGATTCCTTATTTACCTGAAAAAAGAACTTCATCTCATTCTGAAAAGAAAGGAATAACCCTTCTTTCTTAAATAATGTAATGTCCATCATCCAGGTATAGTTTGAACTCCTAATGGGTAAACACTGTAAATCCATTATACAAGGTGAATGATCCGATAGAATTATACCAGGATAATCAGTTTTATCCAGCGTATATAGCAACGTTTCTGAGATTTAAAAAAATCAATTCTAGAAAAAGTATATTGGCTTGGAGAAAAAAAAGAAGAATCTTCTCACATTCCGTTTTGCCACGATCCAAGGGTCAGACAATCTCAGGTCCCTCATAACATTTTTAATTATCTTAATTGATGAGTTAAAGGCAGAATAATAAAAATATGTTCTATCCTACTTTCTCAAAGTAAGATTAAAATCGCCCCCTATAATATATGGGGAACTGCATGATAACTGCAATAGAAAATCAATAAAAAAAAGGAGTACTCCTACTTTGTCCATAAATGGAAGCAAATGTGAGGAGCTTCCCCTGTAATATTATCTACATAATAACATATCTACCATTGGAGTCAGCAAAGACTTTATTGATAGAAAGGGAAAAAAGACTTTTATAACAAAAAATAGCCACCCCTGATGACACCCGGCTATCCCCTGAAAATGCACCTGGACCCCAGTGTTTTTGAAACTATAAAAAAATCAGTCTCCTGAAAATGTGTCTCTTGCATACAGATAAATTAATATTCTTTTTTTCTAAATAGCGTAACATTTTATTGATTTTAACTTTATTACTTGGCCTCTTAACATTCCAAGCTGCTATTCTTATTTTACCTTCCATTTTTCCTTTTTACTCCTAAATATTTTTACATAATAACCATCATGTATGTTACTCATTATGCTCAAATATGGCATCCTGGACAGTAACCATATCAACAGATATACCAAGTCAGAAAACCCTGATACCCACTCTTATTTAAACATAAGCAGTGTTCCCCATTCATTGTTTTAATGCGGTGGGCCACCACCCTATATTTTTTTACCACCACCCTATATTTTTATCCATTATTGTTTTTGTTTTTTTATAAAATCCTCCTAAACTGTCTTTTATTGACATCTTTTATTGCACTACTACCCATTTAATACCAGCACACTATATGTTACTTAAAATCTACTTATGCACATGTACAGTGCATGTAGGAGGTCCAGAAAAATAACGCACCTTTTGACCCAATCACCATTGCCACCACCCTATATTTTCAGAGAGTGGGGAACCCTGATAAGTCTGCCAGTTAAGCCAATTCCCCCCCCCACTTCATTAGCAGAGATGATGTAACTCATCATCTCTAATGCCATAATAACTCAGAGCTCGAAGGTCTATAATAATCACTTAATTAGTAAGCAGCATAAACAGGGAAGTCAGTGTCTGTTATTTTTGGTTTTTTCTTTCCTTCCTTTCTTCTGCTTTTCTCCTTCCTTCAAACCAAATATGATTTCCTTTCACCAACTCCCAGCGTCTGTTAACAAACCACTCTTAATTATCATTCTTCTCAATCATGATGGATTGGTAGGGGTGCATGTGTGGATTTTTCAGCATTGATGCCTGGGGGAGCTGTCCATAATGTTCTTCATATGCCTCTAATGCATCATCAAAGGTTTGCAGTCTGCCTTTCACAGTAAATCGAATCTTAGCTGGGTATTGCATTGTGAATTTAATTCTAGCCTCATATAATTTTTTTTTAACTGGGTTAAACAATTTTCTTTTGTTCACCGTTTTAGTAGATAAGTCAGGATAGACATGCAGAGAAAAATCTTGAAATTTCAGACCCTTTTCCACCCTTGCTTTATACAGAATGGCCTCCTTGTCTTGGTAATTGTGAGTCTTAACAAGAATTGTCTAAGGTAAGTCTGATTAAATGAACCAAACCTGCTACCTCCCCTATGGGCTTGACCTAAAGTAATTTTCTGTTCTGGGTAAGGACGGCCCATAGCAAGTGCAACCATTTTTTTTAAAGAAAAGCATAGAGTTTTCCATTCCCTCAGTTCCCTCTGGCAGCCCACATATTCTTAAATTAGCCCGACGCAAACGGTTTACCATCTCTGCAAACTTTTGTTGAAAATTTAAAATCTTTTTCTCATGCTGTGAAAGTGTTTTAGTTAAATTTGAAGACCCGTCTTCTACTTTTGAGACTCTAGTTTCCAATTCACCTGTTTTAACAGTAAGGGCTGCTAGCTCTGATAATGAGCCAATGGAATCCATTGCCCCTTTGATCATTTCCTTAATATCGCTAATTGCGTCTTTCATTTCCAACCTGAATGCTGAGAGCACCTGTAAAATGTCCCTTTGCGACTGACCAGTAGTTTGAACAAGATTATGTTGAATATCCAAAGCCAATACATATTCTGTTGTTGATTTCCTTCTAGATGATATGGTAACCCTCGAGCCCCCTGATTTTTCTATGTCTGTGGCCTCCCTCCCTTTCTCATTATCCATATAATTTGCCGCAATAAAGTCAGCATTCGTGAAATCAATAACCGCCGTATCAGGTACTAATATATTTACTTCTGCTTCTGTAACTTGCATTTTCGAAAAGGGGGAAAATCAAGTTTCCACTTACCACTGCCAAGAGGGCAATATCGGGGATACCTGTTGTTGAATACATTGTTCTTCTGCTTGTGGAGATTAATTTAAAACAGCATCATGCTTCCGGTTTTTCCGCTTGGTCGTTTGCTGCTTACAATACTCTTTTGTGCGCCGAACGTTCCTGGATATTCTGCAGAGGAAAAAAAAAGTAGCAAAACTACGTTGTGTCCATACACATTAACTGAACACATTTTGTGTCAGGTAAACAGATAGTTTGGACTTCATATGGCGTTATTGGAAATAATGAGTTAAGGCAAAGAAAAATAAACCAGCCGGATTAGTTTCAAACCGCGTGCCATTAGACCTTCTTGCTGCTCCTGAGTCTGGAGTCCTGCTCGGCTCCTTTCTACGGCTTGCAACCGGAACTGACATCATCCTCCCTCCTGATCCACCAGACAGCCATATTCTAAATGTATTACTGATTACATAGGTATTAGGGACTAACTAGCGGTGTATTATTTGTGCTTTGTTACAGGTCCTGGATGAGGACATGAATTGTTCAGTAGGGGAATAGTGTAACCCTTCCCAAATGAGGGATTACCTGCCACTCCTTTCTGTGAGCCAGTTGCCTCCCTCCTTGAAGCCATGCAGCGTCCCCTGGCTTTCTCAGAAGCTAGTGCTGCCTGGACTGTTCTGTGTTTCTGGTCCCCAGAAACCTTCAGTGGGGGACCAAGCAACACATACAGCAGCCACCACCACTTCATGTGGGCCTCACAGGGCTCCCGAATTGTCATGAACACATTGCTATATGTAGAATTATTACGAAAAATCAGAGCAAAATACAAAACTACACCCACCAGAAAGCTACAAGACTGCTTATGAATAAATATGTTCCATGTTTTTGTGTAAAGTGTATAACACCTCCAGCATGCTGGTTCCAAGCTAAAATCCACACAGCACCAGATATTGTGCTCTTGTTTGGATTTTAGCTTGGAAACAGCATGCTGGAGGTACTATATACATTTTTTACATGAAGAAATAGAATACATTTATGGTACTGTGGCTTTGTGGTGGGTGCAATTTTGTGTATTGCTCTAAATTTCATGCTGTGAAATAAATGCATCATTATCTACAATATTTATTAGATCAACAGCAGTAGGTTTATTTTAGTCCTTTTGGGGCTGTTTTGAGTGCTCACACATCTTTAAAAGTGACTGTGCCACATAATTCACGCATTTGTTAGCATGTTCAAAGTACAAAGAAATAAGAACTTCTGATGTCTCAGGCCTTTGTTTAAAAAACCAGTCAGTCTGGGAGATATTAAGTATGGCTATTTAAGACTATTAGCAACAACACTGAGTTTGAATTCCCTTACTGTCTTTGAAGCCACCACTTCTGGCAGCAGGCTGTTCCATGGGTCTACCCCTCTCTCTGTTAAAAAGTACTTTATACAGTTGCTCTTAAACTTGTCTCCCACCATCTTTGTGTCATCTGCAAACAGACAAACCTTACCCTCCAGTCCATCTGTAATGTCACTGATGATACTGAAGAGGACTGCGGTACCCCACTTGTGACTTGTATCTGTTCTGACTGTATACCATTTACCACCACTCTCTGTGTTCTGCCCACCAACCAGTTGACCAACTTCTGACCCACCCCGAGCTGACCCAGCATATTAATCAATCTTCTATGTGAAATAGTATCGAAAGCTTTGCTGAAGTCAAGGTAGACGACATCAACTGCAACCCCTTGGTCCACCACTCTGGTTACCCAGTCAAAGAAATCTGAGATTAGTCTGACAGGACCTTCCTGTTGTAAACCCATGCTGTCTTGGATCCTGTGCTCCTGTGGATTCCAGGTGTTGCACTATCCTTGCCTTAAGGAGTGCCTCCATAATCTTGCCCCCTACTGAGGTAAGACTGACTGGTCTTTGGTTCCCTGCTACCACTCTCTTGGAGCGATATCACATGAGCCCTTTTCCAGTGTTCTGGGACCTCTCCTGTGCTCAGAGACTCACTAAACAGTTCTGATAATGGCTGTGCTAATTCCACCCTTAGCTCCTTTAGTACTCTGGGATGTATGCCATCCGGTCCCATTGCCTTGTCCACCCTGAGCTTAGCGAGCTCTTGTAGGACCCTTTTGTTTGTGAAGAGATTTGATAACACCCCCCCCCCGTCCATGGCGCTGAGCTGTGGGCCCTGCCTTGTCCTCAATAAATACTGAGCAGAGGTATCTATTTAGGATAGATGCTTTCCCTTGATCATCCTCCACACACTCCCCCTTATCTCCTTTGATCTTAGTAATACCCCCGCTGGACTTTGTCCTTTCACTAATGTATCTATAGAAAGTCTTGTCCCCTTCTTTTACTGTTCGTGCTAGTATTTCCTCAGTTTGAATATGTTGAAATGGACTGCACCACTGTTGAATGTCACTGGTCACACCTCCCTCCCATCCTCGATAATGCCCCAATGACCAAAACTCTCTGGGTCCTATTTTGCTGCCAGTTTCTAATCCAGTTTACCATCTTGTTTCCAGTTACTGTGTGTTCACTGTTCTGGTAACGGAATCACAGAAATCATGTTTGTTTGGCACAAGCACCGGGGTTGAGTTTTCCTGTTTGCTTTCAGTAGTCAACTGTTCTCTCCTGTAGTAATGTCTCCATTATCTAACCAGTAACAGATCTGAATATGGCTGTCTGGTACCAAGTGAGACATATCAAATCATTTTGGCATGGCGATGGAATATAATTTTGCTGTAAGTAGATCATTACCTTGAAGGGGTTTACCGTTATTTTTCCCCGCTATAGAGGTCATGCTTCAACTTTTGTGCAGTGGCACAACTGTTGCCCTTTTCCAGTCCTGAGGTACGCTGCCACTTTACAGAGGCAGATTGAACAGCTCAGCTAGCAGTGCAGCTTTTTCTTCCTGAAGCTCTTTCAGTATTCTGCGGTGGATACCATCTGGGCCCATGGCTTTATCCACGATAAGTTTGCTTAGCTCTTATAGGACCCTCTCTTTCGTGATGGGGCTTGTTTCTGCCTCTCCACTGTCCTGCTGTGTTTTACTTAAAGTAGGTCCTTTGCCAAGATCATCTGTTGTGAAGACTAAGCAGAAGAAATAATTTAAAAAAATCTGCTCTGTCTTCTCTTTTTGTAACAACTGGCTCTCCCTTGTTGCTATTCAGACTATTCCCCCTTTAGTCTTTCTTGTTTCTCTTGTGTAGCTATAGAAAGTTTTGCCTCCCTTCCAAACCACTGGTGCTAGTCTCTTCTCTGTTTGTGCATTGGCTTTCTGATTTGCATTTCCTGCCTAATTGAGTGTTTTCATATATTCTACACTGTCCACTACTGTCTTTGTGTTCTTGTGCTGCTTAGAAGCCCTCTTCTTTTCCTTGATTTTGGTTGCTACCTCTTTGGAGAACCTGACAGGGTTCATCCTTCTTTTGGCTTTGCTGAGTGTGCATTGCTCAGTGACTGTATTTAAGATGGTGCTTCACTTGTCACAGCAGTGTTCTACATTCCCCTTGTTACTGGTGTCCAGCATGGTCCTTGAGCTTCTTTTCTATGGAAAATGCTTCCTTCCTGTACCTTGTTAGTACTTGGCAGACTTCCAGAACACATCAGAAAAAGAAAAAGACTAATAGTTTTTAATGCACCAAGCATGTGTGCACACCCTTAGATATGCTGCTGGATATATATATACTGTGTGTAACTTAAACAGTGCACTCGATCTCATGATTTCATTTAATTGTATAGACAGAAATAATCAGACAACAGCTTGGAAATGGCACTGGAATATGTTAAGAGCGAAAAGGGGAGAGACATGTTGCTGTACATGGGGTATTAACCATTGAAAGAAGTCACTGAATGGCAAGACATTGTGGAAGTGCTCAGTTTATCACTGTTCAAAATGCCCAGGACGAGCTCATGTGCTGAATGATGCAGTGGTACAATATACCGGCCATAACCACGCACCTGATGCTGCTAGTAATGCTGTCCAACGTATCATTGACAAAATGAAGTCCACTGCAGCCACAATACATGAGACGACATGCACCTTAATTTCTGGGGTCACTCTGGGACTTTCAGATGTGGTTCTAGCATGGCTGCCTGAGGAGCAGAGGATGAAAAGGACAGTACAGAGAGATAGAGCAGCCATATGTGGTGCACCACGTAATCCAGCCCTATTACATACCGTGTGACAAGTGCAGATGATGCCTTCCTGTTTGACAGTGGACCAGGAAATGACAGAATCCTGTTGTTTAGGACCAGCGCCAATCTATGCTTCCTCAGCATGTCACCCCATTGGTATGCTGACGGCACCTTCAAGGCTTCTCCTCCGCTCTTCGAGCAGCTGTATACAATTCATGGGGTTCATCATAGCAAAGTGCTGCTTGGTGTATATGCGCTGCTGCCAACTAAGACCAAGCAAACATACTTGAACTTGTTGCAAGAGCTGAAGAAGCTGCAAATGGAACTTGGCCCACAATCAATAATAACAGACTTTGAGATCGGTGCTGTTAGCATTCCAAGACACTTTTCCAGGGACAATAATGCATGGCTGTTTTTTTTTTGTTTGTTTGTTTGTTTTTTCATTTCAGCCAAAGTATCTGGCGGCAGGTACAGAACTGTGGACTTCAACAACAATACAGAGCTGATCCAGAGTTCTCACTGAACGTGAGAATGTTGGCTGCACTGGCATTCGTGCCTGTACACGATGTAGTGAAAGCATTCGAGGCTTTAATGGACAGTGCGTATTAGTGAGCATGAGGATTTACTACATCCTATGACTGCCTATTTTGAAGATGTTAGGTTTGGGAGGATGGACAGAAGACAAAAGCGACGACAGCCCACATTTGTTTACACAGCCAGTGGAACTTCTATGATGTAACTAACCAAGGCATCCCAAGGACAAACAATGCCATTGAAGGATGGCACAACAGTTTTGCAAACCTCCTAAGTGCTGATCACCCCACAATATGGAAACTTATCGATGCTATGAAAAAAGAACAGAGCCTGACAGAGATTATAATGGACCAGTACATTGTTGGTCGCCCACCAGAAGAACCTAAGAAAATCTACAAGAAAAGTGCTGAAAGAATTCAGCGCATTGTCTCAGAATACAATGCAAGGGAAATGGTGGAGTTCATGAGAGGACTTGTACGCAATTTTGTTAACTTAATGGATGCTTACAATTCTCTCTGTTTAAATGTTCCACTCTTCAGCCTTTCCTTTTTTTTTTTTTTAACAGAGGACATTTGTCTGGGAGAGTACTTCAACCTTCCCACCATTAAGCAAAAATTTTCTTTTGTTTTTTTGTCTGGTGTGTGTGATTGGTATTTGCCTTGTGTACTGTATGTGCAAATTAACATTTTCAATAAAGTAAACTTAATTGCAAAAAATGTTTTAAAGCTTTCAATAAAGCTTAAATATGTTTACATACGTTGTTAGTTACGTTTATTCTAGTACAGAACTAAAAGGGGCTGAACTGACTGGCTAAATGGACGTGGGGCTGAACTGCTGTGGGACTGAATTGACAGGTGTTCCTCCCATACTGCCTGCCCTGCTAGAACCTGGGGGGCACTGCACGCCAGCTGTTAATTTTAGAAAATACTGGGCCACTGGTGTGGTAATTCTTTGGCATCTGTGACTTGAGTCTTTATATGCCTCATGTTTGGGTTCTTAGTCAATAGTCTATTTTAGTTTTTTATATATCTGTTGAGTAGTATAGCTTAGTTATTATTGTTATTATAGCTGCTCATATGAATCTGTCAGTTACATAGACTGTATCAAGGACAGTGGTTTGAAAACAGAGCTCAAGCCTATTGAACGTTCCACTATTAGCATATAGCCTTTTAACACTCATCTCTGGGGCAGTTCAACTGGAAGGGCTAACTGCATTAGTCAGAATACAGTAAGACTCCCTTGGAAGAAACAAGATTACTATGGTAAGGAATTTTTTCATCTCTGCTATAGGTTGGCAGGTAGGGAGCCTCTCGGAGGGCTAAGGGTTCATTCCACCCGTCATACTGCTGCGATGGTGGCTGCTTCTAGGGATGTCCCTATCCAGGAAATCTGCAGGGCTACTACCTGGAAGTCAGCACACACCTTCATTTCCCATTGCCACATTGACCTCGAGTCACACCAGGATACTGGTTTTGGGGCTTCAGTTCTCCCGTCTCTGTTCCCTAAGTAGGGTGGGTGCACGCCTTACCTCCCTCCTCCCAGAGAACTGGTAGGAGTATGCCAGAAAGTGTGGATAGAACATCGTAGCCACTTCCCAAGAAACGCAGGTTACTCACCTGTAACACTAGATCTTCCACGGAGTGGTCTCTTGCAGTAGGTAATACTTTTGGGTATCCAGCAGAGGTCGCTGTGGTGCACAGTAGCTCTTCTAGCAGTTTTTTACCAGGGACAGTCCATACATGACATCAGCTTCCTGTTTCCTATATAAGCGTGGACGGTCCCTGATATCCTCGCTTCATTTTCCCGCCGTCCTCTGCTTGCACAGCAGCTAGTGCAACTTCTGTGTAGCAGTCATCGATGAAAAATTTGGAATTAAGATGAAAGTCTACAGATTTTTCAACAAAACAAGTATTTAATCTCTGCCATTGCAGTAGGAAGATATACTGATTTGACAACCACACACTTTGTGTAAGGTGTCCGGGACCCACACACGACACCAATTCCTGCAGTTTGTTGGAAATTTAATCAGGCAACTCATCGATGACGGTTGCTTGAGATTCAGCGTCTTTTGATGGAGCAGAAAATGTCTCTCTTGGAGAATCAGGGGCTCGTTCCGAGGGCTCCCGTTCTTGTTCTCGTTCCTGACAGAAAAAGGAGAAACCCTCCTCACACTCCCTGTCTCGTCGCCCATTGATGGCCACCGTTTCAGGTGTCCCTCGGTTGATAGGGCATCCTTTAAGCGCTTCTTCATTGATGGGAGCTCATACCCTCTCGTTGACGGTGCTTTCCAGTGCTTTAAATGCAGTTCAAATTGTGAGTGCTCCATCAACTGAGGCTTATACCCTCTCATCGGGGACGCTTTCCAGTGCTTTACATGCAGCTAAATATACTGCTGCTCTGTCAGTGGGGGCTCCTCTCATTGACGGCATCTGACAGATGTCAGTGAAAATAACCCTTTTCCCCTGCGGGCCCATCGATGAGACCCCGCATTCTTCAAGGAAAGCCTATGGCTTATGCCTTACTGACTGCCCCTCCGCCTTCACAGGTACCTTCCTATAGGGGTCAAGCTGACAGAGATCATGACCCTGGTCTTTACCACCCAGGGGCGAGACCTGCTCATACTACTCTTCCCATTCCTTCTATCACCCCACTTGTGTCGTAACACCCCCCCTTCTTATGAAAGGGACATCAGCAATGTAGTACGACATGTCTTGCATGCCATGTGGCACTCCCAGCCTTCTGAAGAGCTGGGTTATCCTCCCTGATCTTCCTCTTCCTCCTCCGCCTGTAAGATTCCATGGTGACAGGAATACCATACCACCCTAGTCTCCTCCTTTCATAGAGGACTATTTGTTAGATGACCAAGAATTACTGCTTGATTTCCCCAGTGATCTTGAGGATGAAGAGTTCCAAGATCTGGATTTTCCCAATCCTGAATCTCCCTATTTGGAAATCTCTTCTCTGGATGAGGACCTGCCTATATGTTCCGAAGCCTCTCCCCAGATGACCCGACCTTTTAGTGAGATGATGGCTCAAATACAAAAGGTCATGGGGTTCTCAATTACTGAACATGACAAACAACGTAAGGATATGGCAGAATACCTTGAACTACCTGAGGAGCCTGTTCTAGTGGATCCCCCCACTAATACCAACTTACCAGAATGTCATGCTGGCTGCATAGCATCAGCCTTCAGCTATTACAGCTGTTCCCCCTGCAAAGCGGATCATCTATATCCAACTCCTCTGGACCACCCCTTTCTGTCTAGTATTCCAGAGGCAGATTCTGCGGTCATTACTGACGCACATGAGCTCCTTACCCCTGATAAGGAATCCCAAAGAATTGACTCTCTGGGGGGTCTTTTCCTCAGGTGCTATGAATATCAGAATCTTGAACTATATGGGTCATGTGATTAAATACCAGTGTACCCTTGGGTCCTCTGCCATTGAGCTTCTCAATAAACTCCTTCCTTCACAGGAAAGGGTTAAATTACTGGCTACAATGACAACTAGTAATTCTAACTCCTGACACTTTTTCAGGTCTGGATATGATGCCGTAGATACTGCAGCCTGACTATCAACCACTGGTATCAGCTTGCGTCGCCATACTTGGCTTCACGTTTCAGGCTTTGTACCTGACATACAACATAAAGTGGGCTAATGCTCCTATAACAGGTCCAAGCTGTTCGGGCCAGGTACTCAAACTCTACTGGATGACTTAGAGGCATCAGGCAGAACCCTCCATATGGTTCATGGCATGTATCATATTCCATCTACAACCTACCGTATTCACCATTCCTCTTATTCCAAATGAGGTGGAAGATAGAGGTAAAAATAATAAAGGCAGCTTCAGAGGTCATGCTCAATCCACCAGAGGCAACTCCTCTCCCGCTTGGGGTGCCCGCTCCCACCTTTCAGGTAGCGCTACGCAACCCGTCTCCCAGTGACCCACTAGGGCTGTCCCCCGCCTCAACCAGGCCTCTGAGGCTGTTGGGGGTCATTTTGCCCTCCATCTGGAGGCCTGGTAAATGATCACTTCAGACAAATGGGTACTTCAGATTATATAGAAGGGTCATACTTTGGAGTTCCTCTCCACCCCACGCCCTTGCCCTTCGTGGAAGATTCATTATCCTCCAGATCATATACCATCTTACAGGAGGAATTGAGGGTCCTTTTGACCAAAAAGGCTGTAGTACCAGTGCCCCTTCTTGAACATCAAATGGGATTTTACTCCCACTTCTTTCTGGTACCCAAAAAAAAGGGAGACCACAGACCAGGTCTGTATCTCAGACAACTGAATCTTTACATTCAGTACATACATTTTCACATGATCACTCTACCTGCCATCATGCCGATCCTGAAACGGGGTGATTTGCTTTGCACCCTAGGCATGAAGGATGCCTACTTGCATATCCCCATCCACCCTGCCTACCACAAATTTTTGTGCTTCTACCTACTGGGTCTAAATTACCAGTTTCGAACACTCCCATTCAGCCTCTCATCAGCCCCCAGAGTGTTCACCAAATGCCTAGCTGTGGTGGCAACAGTCTTACAAAGAAAAGGGCACTTCATCTTTCCATATCTAGATGGTTGGCTAATCAAAGCAGACTCCAAAGCAGCTGTGCTTGCCTCCCTAGATGCCACCACGAAAATGTTCGCAGATCTAGGAATCACAGTCAATTGGCCAAAGTTCAGTCCAAATCCGACAGTCTCTCCAATACATTGGAGCTGTTCTAGATATACAGTTGCAGCCAGAGCTTACCTCCAGCCTGCCTGGCAAGACACGCTTATATCTTTAGCGTCACACATACAGACTCAGAAAATAGTCACAGCCAGACAAATGCTGTGCCTTCTGGATCACATCTCCGCTGCTATCCCTATCGTGACATTCGCCAGTCTCCATGTGAGACCTGTCCAGTGGAACCTCCAGAATCAGTGGTACCAAAAAAACAGGACAGTTCGAAGACTAAATCAGGCTTACTTCCTCTCTGAAGTCAACCTTGACATGATGAGCAGTCAGAATGAATCTGAATCAAGGAATGCCTTTCCGCCCCCCCCCAATGCAAACGTCGAACACGGATACCAGCAGGAACATCTGCTAGAACTAGACACATGGTGGATTCCCTTCAGGGGGAGGCCTCAGACAACTGGTACAACAACCCACAAGAGACAGGGCTGTCCTAGATCTAGTACTGACCAATGGAAAGGATCACAGATCTCCAGGTAGAAGGTCACCTGAGGGCCAGTGACCATCACATGGTATGGTTCAGTTTGGACACTACAACTAAATTATCCCATTCCAATGCAAAAATATAGGACTTCAGAGGAGCTGACTTTGATAAGATGGCCAACAGAGTTAAGCTAGCCCTGGCAAAAAGAAATACAGGTGAGGGGGGACAGGCAAAGTAGGCAAGTATTAAGGATGCACTACTTGAAGCAACATCCCACTGTGTTAGAGAAAAGGAAATGCAAAAGAAGAAGGAAACCACTTTGGTTCTCAAAAACAGTAGCAGAAAAGGTCAGAGCCAAAAGGCTGGACTTAAGGAAATATAAGGGAACGCAGCGGGATGAAGATAGGGAGGCATACCATACTTCCCTAAGGGAAGCGGGGAAGGCAGTAAGGCAGACAAAGGCCCAAACCGAGGAAACACTAGCACAGACAGTAAAAGAAAGTGACAAGACTTTCTATAGAAGCCAGCCTGGTGGCGCTGAGGGTTGAGGCGCTGGACATCACACCTCGCATCACTCCTATGACCCGAGTTTGGGAGCGAGCTCGGAAGTCGGGGGCCGGCAGGGGAAGGAGACTCATCGAGCACCCGCTGGGTTGCTCTCCTCTCCGGGTGGGAGGGCATGGGTTGTCCGGTGCTCTGGCGACCCCCCAGTGGAGACTGGAGGTACACCTCGAGCTGCTGGGCCGCACGTAAGGAGCGTGGCTGACACAGGTAGGGTTGCCGTGCATCACAACGTGAGACGTGCACCACGCAGGGGAAGGGGGGTCTCGGGCTCACTCCACCACAAGAATTGCCCCTTCAGCCCTGGATAGGCGATGGCCATGCCAGAGCCGCTGCCACACACCCAATGCTGGTTCCCCGCCACTGCCCCCCTGTGGTTTCCCCTGGGTTGTAGGTCCCCCGACCCGGGGAACCGTAATGAACTTGAAGGTGGTTGGAGAACACAGCGAGTGGTAGAGCAAGTTGGTGAGTGCAGTGGCCTGAGAGAGTTCCAGGCTGGAGGGCAACTAACAGAGTTGGGGGGGGGGGGGAGAGAGACTTTCTATAGATGTGTTAGTGAAAGGAGAAAGTCCAGAGGTGGTATTGCTAAGATCAAAGGAGATAAGGGTGTGTGTGAGGAGGAGGACAATGTATATGCATCTATCCTAAATAGATACTTCTGCACAGTATTTATGGAAGAGAAGGTAGGGCAGGGCTCACAGCTCAGCACCATGGACACGGGGGGAGGGGAGGTGAGCACTAGTCCCTTCACAAAAGAAAGAGTCCTACAAGAGCTCGATACGCTCATGGTGGACAAAGCAATGGGACCTGATGGCATACATCCCAGGGTACTAAAGGAGCTAAGGGTAGAACTAGCCCAGCCATTATCAGAACTGTTTAGTGAGTCTCTGAGCACAGGAGAGGTCCCGGAAGACTGGAGAAGGGCTCATGTGATCCCACTCCACAAGAGTGGTAGCAGGGAGGAGGCAGGGAACTACAGACCAGTCAGTCTTACTTCAGTAGTGGGCAAGATTATGGAGGCACTCCTTAAGGAAAGGATAGTGCAACACCTGGAATCCATAGGAGCACAGGATCCAAGACAGCATGGGTTTACAAAAAGGAAGGTCCTGTCAAACTAATCTCATAGATTTCATTGACTGGGTAACCAAAGTGGTGGACGAAGGGGGAGCAATTGATTTCGTCTACCTTGACTTCGGCAAAGCTTTCGATACTGTTCCACATAGAAGATTGATTAATAAGCTGGGTAGGCTCGAGGTGGGTCAGATGTTGGTCAGTTGGGTGGCAAACTGGTTGACAGGCAGAAAACAGAGAGCGGTAAACGGTATACAGTCAGAAGAGATGCAAGTTGCAAGTGGGGTACCTCAGTGATCAGTCCTGGGGCCAATCCTCTTCAGTATCTTCATCAGTGACATTGCAGATGGACTGGAGGGTAAGGTTTGTCTGTTTGCAGATGACACCAAGATCCGCAAATAGAGTAGATGATCCAGATGGGGTGGGCATGAGAAGAGATCTGGATAAACTAGCAAATGGTCGGAAGAGTGGCAACTGAGGTTTAATGCAAAGAAGTGCAAGATCATGCACTTAGGGAAGAGAAACCCTGAAGCCACCTATAGACTGGGAGGGGAGTTGCTGGCAGTCACAAGGGAAGAAAGAGACTTGGGCATCATCATCACCGATGACCTGAAATCATCCAAGCAGACCACTAAAGCAGTAGGTAAGGCTAGGGGGATGTTGATGTGTATTAGTAGGGGTATCACTAGTCGGAAGAGGGAGGTAATAATCCCTCTTTACAAGACACTGGTTAGACTCCATATGGAGTACTGCGTGCAGTACTGGAGGCCACACCTTCACAAGGATATTAACCAAATTGAGGCAGTCCAGAGAAGGGCAACCAACATGGTGCAGGGACTGCATCAGAAAACATATGAGGACAGATTAACGGAGCTCAATATGTATACCCTAGAGCAAATGAGGAAGAGAGGTGATATGATCGAAACATTCAAACACCTTAAGGGCATTAACAAGGTGAAAGAGTCTAACATGTTTCAATATAAGAAAAAATAGCAGGACAAGAGGACACAGCATGAGATTAGAGGGAGGCCGATTAAGGGGTAATGTGAAGAAGTTCTTTTTCACAGAAAGGGTGGTGGATGCATGGAATGGCCTCCTTCAGGAACTGGTGGATATGAATACAGTACAGGGCTTCAAACAGGCATGGGATAGGCATAAGGGAGCAATACAGATGAGTATGAATAGATAGGCCATTGACGGAGCAAAGGCCGATGGCACATTTATAAGGTAGAAAAAAGAAATGAGCAGACTGGATGGGCCTTGCAGTCCTTATCTGCCGTCAACTTCCGTGTTTCTGTGCTTCCCTATAGGGATGGGGCATGCACTTCGGTCCTTATCAAACCCAAGGCCGGTGGCCCGCTTCCCTCATCAGTCTCATCAGTCTCCTAGAGATGATAGTGGTCCGTCTAGCCCTTAATGCATTCCTGCCCTGCCTTGCGCCAGGATCATTACTGATGCAGTCAGACAACACTGCTGTAGTGTTCTACCTCAACAAGCAAGGGGGTATGAAATCTCACACCCAGTGCATGGTGACCCTTGCAGTTTGGCAAGAAGCCATCCGGCTACAACTGACACCAACAGCTGTCCACTTACCGGGACATTGCAACCAGTTAGCCGACTGATGGAGCTGCCAGTCCACAACACATGAATGGACACTTCACGAGCAAGTGCTCCAAGAAATCTTCAACCTATGGGGCACGCCACAGCTGGATCTGTTTGCCTCCCACGTGAATTACCGTCTTCCCAGGTAGTTTTCCATTATCCCGAACAAAAAAGGATGGTGTATAGATGCCTTGTCCCAACCATGGACTGGAATCTTATATGCTTCTCCCCGTCCCTCTCCTGCAATGGACCCTACTGAAACTACAGCTAGAACCAGCCACAATGATATTCAGAGCCCCATGTGGCCTTGCCAGGCATGGTGTCCCCTACTTCTGCAACTGTCAGTATGGGACCCCGTTCCGTTGCCGATCAGACCAGACTTTTTGACACAGTGTCAAGGGCCTCTCCTACATCCCAACCTGAAGGCTTTATACCTTCACGCTTGGCTGCTGAGGATGCTTTCATAACTAGATTACAAGTGTCCTCTCCTGTTGCCAATGTTTTCTTGGCCTCCCGTAAGCCAACAACAAGAGCAAAATACAATTCCAAATGGAAATGCTTTTCCATATGGTCAGCCTGTCAATCTTTGGACCTTTACTCTTGTCCACTGACGAAGGTTCTGGACTACCTGGCCTCACTATCTGAGTCCGGCTTAAGTTACTCCTCCATCAAAGTCAACTTAGCCGCCCTCTCAGCTTTCCATGAACCTCTGGGTTGCAGGTTACTGTACCAACATCATCTAGCTAAGATGTTTTTGAAAGGAATGTTACATATTAAACCTCCTATTAGAAGACCCACTCCTCCGTGGGATCTCAATTTTATGATAGAAAAATGGACCCTTGAGCCTTTTGAGCCAGCAGCCACTGGTGAATTTCGTTTTCTTTCATGGAAAACCCTATTTCTGGTGGCAGTCACTTCCGCTCGACGTATTTCAGAGCTTCATGCCCTCATGTAGGGAAACTTATTTGATTTTCCACAAAGACAGATTGGTCCTTTGTACCCAACTCTTTCTTTCTTCCTTCCTTAATAAAGTAGTCTCTGAAGATACTTTAAAATAGTCCTTGGAGCTTCCGGCCTACTTTCCTGACTACTCCAGTTAAGGTGAACATCTGCTACATACTTTAGATGTCCATCGTATATTACGCTACAATACTAAACGGACACAGTCGATTAGAAAGACGTCTCAACTGTTCGTCTCTTCTGCCCCAGGTCACAATGGCCTCCCGGTTGCTAAACGTACTCTTTCTTCCTGGTTGGCAAATTGTATTACGTTTTGTTACAAAAATACAACAAGCCTTTACCTGGATCTGTCCAAGCCCAATCCACTAGAGCTGTGGCCATCACTGCGGCTTGCTTTAAAGGAGCATCCATTTCAGATATCTGCAGTGCAGCTACCTGGTCCACGATTCATACGTTCACACGGCATTACAATCTGGATATTGGCTCATGACGTAGGTCGGCCTTTGGCCGTACAGTCCTACAAGGTCTCCTGTCGTAACTGTCCTCCCACATGGGCATTACTGCTTATGATTAATCCCAAAAATATTACCTACTGCAAGAGACCAGTTCATGGAAGATAGTACAGTTACGTAAAAACTTCCCGTAACAGTAGATCTTTGAGGAGTGTCTCTTGCAGTAGGTTTGTTCCCGCCCTCCGTCCCCCTCCTTCTCTAAGAGAGCAAATTCTGGTCCAGTGACTTTGGGTTGGGACTCCTTTGGTACCTCAGCTTCCCCCTTTATCCTCGCTTTGTGAGCTAAACCTGGCGGAAGAACTGAGAATACCAGGTACCGCCCACACTTATGTAGGAAACAGGAAGCTGATGTCATGTATGGGTGGTCCCTGGTGAAAAACTGCTAGAAGAGCTGCTGAGCACCACAGTGACCTCTGCTGGGTATCGAAAAGTATTACCTACTGCAAGAGACACTCCTCAAAGATCTACTGTTACGGTAAGTTTTTACGTAACTGTACTTTCTAGGAGTGGTATATGATCATCTACACTGACCCACCTGACCTCCCCAGCTTCGGGGCGCACACTCTGCTTCCAGTGGGCAAGATCTAGCATCATGGTGCGGAGCCAAGGGAGGTACCACCTTGGGGTTGGGGGGTGGGAGTAGCCAGCTTGAAGACATTTCTGGCAAGTCTTAAAGGGAAAGGCAACTGCCAAAAAGTGTGGATGAACATCATATACCACTCCTAGAACTACTGTTATAGGTGAGTAACCTAAGTTTTCTCGTCGCTGATCTGACTTTGGCCTAGCTGTACTACAAGGCCTACTTTAGTAAGCCTATAGGTGCCAGTCACGTAGACTGTTAGATTTAGATACCGCTTGGTACTCATTTCGTAGGTGTGGCCTGATGAAGAGATATCCCCAAAGAAGATAGAACAGTTACATTGTTGCAGTAACAGTAGATCTTGGATAGAATCTCTTTCCTCAGGCCATGCCATCCCATCCTCCTTCCCCCTTTTTCAAACAACATGAAGTCTTGCTGTATTCAGACCTAATGCAGTTAGCCCCAGCACTTGAACTGCCCCGGAGAGGAAAGAGTTAATTCTGTGCAGAAGCACAGAACGTTGAGTTCGAACTCTGTTTTCAAACCTCTGTCTGTGGTACTTCTCAGTGTAACCGTCAGATTCTTTACTCCACCTAACAGTGAAGTCACTCCGGAGATTTCCTCTCCTCGGTTTGGTAAAAGTAAAGTGTTCGGTTTAAACCATATAATTTTTTGTTATTTTCGGATTTCCAGCCTCTGTCTATGGTACAGGTAGTGTGTAGATGGGTAGTGACTGTGTTTTATTCTGTGAAAAAGTTGGAAATTGTTATTTTCTTCGGTTTCTTTCCGGTCGGTCTGGTTTGGAACCAACCCACTCTGTTTAAATTTATTTCTGGGATTAGAGTGGTGTTCCACTACCGATCGATTTCAAAAGAACTGAGGTTTTTTTGCCAGTTCTTTTAAAAAGTCCGTGACACCGTTTGTAACCGATCGGTTATTGTATTACCTGGCTTGAAAGCTGCAATAGGGTAATTTGTTAGGTTGGCCATGTCTGAGAAACCAAAGAAGAAAACTGGGCCCACTGGGTTTCAACACTGTACTGAGTGTGGGGAGGCCTTTGCTAAGGCTGACCCCCACCTCATCTGTGTTTATTGTCTGGGGTTTGACCACCTCAAGTCAGACTGCCAAATCTGTAAAAACTTTCCTAAATCCACTCTAGATAAGACTGAGTAGGCTGAAGGAAAGGGAGGCTGAGAAGTCTGTAGATCCGGATGGCCAGATAGGTTCTGTTGTGGCCGAACCTGAGGAGGTGCCTACTGACCTAGGCGATAGCTCCTCAGGTAAAAAGAGAGCCAATCCCAAGGGGTCAGTTCCATCAGAAAAGAAGCGCAAGTCTGCTGGTTCGGATCCGGTATCGCATTCTCCAACTGTGGACGAAATAGCCAAAGTGATTAGCATTGTCAATCACTTAGACCGGTTCAGTTCGATCGGATAAGTCTCCTCTGGATTATGATCCAGATGCTTTTTATGAGGAGTGGGAGGGAGATGACTATCCCGAGGATGGTGAGGATGACTATGACCGGGGGGGGGGTCTGGATGTGCCCATTGAACCGGACATCTCCCCAGACCGTCCCTCGGGTGTCTCTCCTCCCAGGCTCTTTGAGTCCCCTTCACATTTTTTGTTCTACAAAAAGGTGGCAGAAACCCTGCAGCTTCTGTTGGTTGAAGCTGCAGAGGAGGATGAAGAGCCTGATTTTGTGGAAATGATGGACATCCCAGAGTCCAAAAGACTGTCTATCCCTCTTCATAAATCCTTGGGGAAACCGACGCACAAAATTTTACAAACCCCCTAATTCAATACCTCCTGTGGATAAGAGAATGGACAGGAGGTATTTGTTATAAGACTCAGCTGCAGAGTTCCTTTATAGTCATTGCAGCCATGCTGGGGTAGTGCAGGCTGCAACCTGTGACAGGGCTAACATTCCATTGGCTTCACACACCCCGGATAAGGACTCCAGGAAAGTGGATGCCATGGCCAAAAAACAGTATTTGGCATCCTCTTTGGGACTCAGGCAGGCTACTTATATGGCCTACACAGCCAGGTACCAGAAATCCAGATAGGATACGGTTCTGGAACTTGCTTAACAGGCCTCTCCCCAGCTAGCCAAGAAGCTGGAGGAGGTGGCTGCTTATGGAATTGAGGCATCCAAAATGCAGTTTCATGCTGCTGTGGACTCCAGTGATGTGGCATCTAGAGTCATGGCTACATCTGAGTCTCTCAGAAGACATGCTTGGCTCAGATGTACTAGCCTTTCACAGGATACCCAGACTAAGGCCATGAATTTTCCTGTAGTAGGTAACTCTCTGTTTGGGGAGCAGACAGAGGCTTACATGAAGAAAATGGATTAATACAGGACCATGTACAGGAGTGCACAGGCCAAAGAAAGGCAAGCCACTCTGCACAAGCAGCAGTCTAGGGGCAGGGGCAGGCCCTTTTAAAGGCCTTTTTACCAAGCCCAGGCCTCCTCTCCCTTCCCACAGAGGTGGTTCTTCAGAGGGAGGGGCAGGAGGAGGATGAGCAGAGCTGCTCCCTCCTCCTCTGTCTAAGGCTCCTGCCAAGCAGACACCCTGATATCAGATCAGGTTGACTCCACATTTCCAGTAGGAGGCAGGCTGGCTCACTACTTCCAGGCCTGGAAGTCTGTGACCTCAGACAAGTGGGTCCTGGAAGTAGTAAGCCAGGGACTGGCCCTCAACTTCAAAAAATTTCCAAAAAAGAGGGCCAAGTCTTTTCCACCTGCATCACTCTCAGAAACCATTGCCCTAGAGGCAGAGGTTGCCTCTCTTCTAGCTCTCAGAGCTATAGAGAAGGTTTATACTCAGCACAGGGGAGAAGGACTGTACTCCAGGTACTTCCTTACCCCAAAGAAAACAGGGGAGTGGCGACCCATCCTAGACCTAAGGGATTTGAACAAACACTTTTCAAAGCCCAAATTCAAAATGATAAATCTGGGAATAATCCTTCCCTCTCTAAGGCCAGGGGATTGGCTAGCATCTCTGGACCTCAAGGATGCCTACTTCCATATTCCTATCAGGTGCTTCCATAGAAAATACCTCAGGCTAGAGTTGCCTTCAGGCCATTACCAATTCAGAGCTATGCCATTCGGCCTAACTTCAGCTCCAAGGGTGTTCAAAGTGCCTTGCAATAGTGGTAACTTACCTCAGAAGACAGGGTATCACCATCTTCCCGTATCTGGATGACTGGCTCTTAGTGGATCAGTCACCTTTACAGGTCAAGTCAGCTCTTCAAACTACCTAGGACCTACTCAGCTCCTTGGGGTTTCTTCTCAATCTACCAAAGTCTGTCCTCGAACCAGTTCAACTTCTCACCTTTATAGGCATAGAGTTGGACACTGTACAAGCAAAAGCCTTCCTTCCCCTGGCAAGGTTGAAGGCCCTAGTGTATCTCGCTTCCTCCTTTCGACCTCCGGTCTCCCGCCCAGCAAGACGGTTCCTCCAGCTCCTGGGCCACATGGCAGCTTCCATGGCAGTGGTGCAGGGACCAAGGTTCCAGATGAGGGACATTCAGTTTCATCTAAGGTCTTTCTGGCCTTAAAAGAAGGATTCATTTACCAAACTGATCCCAGTGACTCAGACTCTGGTCCAAGCTCTCCAGTGGTGGCTGGACCAGGACAACCTCAGACAAGGGGTTCCATTTCTCCCTCCAGTCCCATCAGTAGTTCTAACTATGGGTGCTTCTCTCCTAGGGTGAGGAGCCCACCTGGGAGCCCTGACAGCTCAAGAAGTCTGGTCCCCACAAGAGTCTCTCCTTCATATCAATCTCCTGGAACTCTGGGCAGTTTTCCTAGCCCTGCAGAGCTTCTCGTATTTAGTCAAGGGCAAGGTGGTCCAAGTCAGAATGGACAATACCACCACAATATGGTACTTCAACAAGCAGGGAGGCACTCGGTCCTCTGCCTTGTGCACAGAAGTCATGAAGCTGTGGTCTCTGGCCTGTTCTCTTCAGACTTCTCTGGTAGCAGTTCACCTTCCGGGGAAGGACAATGTACTAGCAAATGCTCTGAGCAGAATTTCACAGGGACATCACAAATGGTCCCTGGATCCTCACATCCTGAAGGTTATCTTCTCTAGGTGGGGCACTCCAGAGATAGATCTCTTTGCAGTACCGGACAGTCATCAACTTCCTCTGTTTTGTTGCAGAGCTCCAGTCCTGGGGACGGTTCCCCAAGATGCTCTCATTTTGGACTAGAAGGGCAGGTTTCTCTATGCCTTCCCTCCCTTCCCTCTGCTGTTCAGAGTTCTGATCAAGCTCAGGACTCAACCCTGCACAGTGATACTGGTGGCTCCAGATTGGGCCAGACAGCCGAGGTATCCTCTATTGCTGTCCTTGTCAGTGTCACATCCCCTGTCTCTGCCCAGGACATACAATCTCCTGTCCTCCTCCCAGGGGCGGATCTGGTACCCCAATCTGCAGTCTCTCAATCTCAAGGCCTGGCTCTTGAAGAGTTAGAATATGCAGCACTACATCTTTCTCAGGGAGTTCTGGATATTCTGAAGGCCTCCAGGAAACCTTCCACTAGAGAAACTTACAACTCCAAATGGAAAAGGTTCAGTATTTGGTGCTCTCCGAAAGGCATCCTGCCTGATTCTGCAGACATTTCCACAATCTTAGACTATCTAGTTCATCTGAATGGTCTAGGCCTTAGGCCTGACACTCTGAAGGTTCATCTAGCAGCTGTCTCTGCATTCCTCTCAGCAGGGAAGGGCTCTTCTGTGGCATCTCATCCTGTTTTCAGAAAGTTTTTCAAAGGACTGGTTCACATTAACCTTCCCTTTAGGGAGCCCACTCTGCCTTGGGATCTTAATGTTTGTATAGCACAGCTGATGCAGCCACCCTTTGAACCTCTGGCTTCGGCCGAATTGAAGTACTTGATCTGGAAAACTGTGTTCCTGGTAGCTATTACTTTGCCAGGTGGATTAGTGAGTTACAGGCTCTGTCAGTTGAACCTGACTTCATCTCCTTCCATTGGGACAAAGTAGTCCTAAGAACCAATAGAAGGTTCTTGCCCAAAGTGGTATCGGATTTTCACCTGAACCAGTCTATATCTCTCCCTGATCATTCTTCTTCTTCAGGTGAAAGAAGGTTACACAGTCTGGATGTTAAGAGGGCCCTTAGCTACTACATTGAGCATACTAAGGCACATAGAAATGACTGTCTTCAATTGTTTCTCACTTATGGTGAAGTGGGGAAAGGTAAGCCTGCCACTAAAAGAACTATTGCCAGGTGGATTGTTTCTTGTATACAGTTCTGTTATGACAAGTTGGGTAGAACGTCCCCTTCAGGCCTGAGGGCTCATTCGACTAGGGGTACAGCTGCTTCTCTAGCTGGAGCCAGAGATGTACCTTTGTTGGAGATCTGTAAAGCAGCCACCTGGGAAACAGTGCATACTTTTACCAAGCATTACTCACTGGACATCCAGGCTAGGAGTGATGCTAGGTTTGGCACAACAGTACTGCAGAGCCTCTTCCCAAAGTAGGTTTTGCATTCCTTCTTCCATAAGGAACTGCTTGGTAGTCTGCATTATGTCTGAATACAGCAAGACTTTATGTTGTTTGAAGAAAATATTACTCACCATAGTAATGTTGTTTCTTCTAATGGAGTCTTGCTGTATTCAGACCTCCCCCCCGCCTCCCCTCTCAGAGCCTGGGTTTTGAGAAGTCGGCTGGCAGATAGAGTACTGCACCTCAGGGGTGTACCTTGTACCCTCCCTCTTGGGTAGGGTGAATGTTGTTATTTTTCTGGTGTTTTATACTTAAATATTTTCACTACTTTTCCTTCTTGGATTCTCGACTTGTCTTTTGGGCCCAAAAATAATTTTTTGCCCTTTGGCTATACGTTGAACAATTTCCATACTGTAGTATGTTAGTGTGCTCGTAAGAATCTGATGGTTAAACTGAGAAGTACCACAGACAGAAGTTTGAAAACAGAGGTCGAGCTCAACATTCTATGCTTCTGCATAGAGTTAACTCTTTTCTCTACGGGGCAGTTAAAGTGCTGGGGCTAACTGCATTAGGTCTGAATACAAGACTCCGTTAGAAGAAACAACATTACTATGGTGAGTAATGTTTTCTTTTGGATCTGCAACACTGGGTTATTTTGTCTCCTGTCTCTATTGTTGCATTTTTCCAGCTCTCTGCCTCACCTGGTTTGTGGAGTGCTGGGTTGTCGCCTGGTTCCCTACAAGGACATCTTGCAAGCATGATCTCTGGCGGGGAACTGTGGAGAGGAGGGTCCATCCATGTTTACATGGATGCTGATGTCGTCAAGGGCGGCCCCATTCTGACTGCTTGCAAAAGTTTCTATTTGGTCCTAGTGCCTGGCTTCTTTAAGTACCATTGGTGTGGCCTGGTGAGAGATTCTCTTGAAGATCTGCTGTTAAGTATGCAATTGTTCTGTTTTGCTCCAGGGGATTTTGAGGCAGGTAAGGCTGCTATAGTGGTTTTACATGGAGCACCAGAAAAGCTGCTTTTTATGGGGCACATATATTATTGAATAGGCTGCTACAGTACTCTAGGAGGACAGAAATGCTATTCAGTTTTATAGAAACTACTTTCGATAGCTGCAGTAGTACATATTCAGGCTTGACTTCAGTCATAATCCTTGAACAGAAGGTGCCATAGTGCACATTGTTGTGCAGAAAATAGTCTTCTGTGCAAAATTATTAAACAAGCAAAATAAAATTATATTTCCCTAACCCACTGATCGGACAGCTGATCGTAGGTAAGGCAGCTACATTTTTTCCCTTTATTTTGCACAGAGAATTGTATTTTATTCACAGTAATTTGCAGTATGGCACTTTACAGTTGGGGATTATGACTGAAGTGAAGCTTGAAGATGTAGAATTGCAGCTGTTTGAAGTAGATTCAATAAATTGCAGAGTATTTCTAGCCTCCATGAGTATTACATCTGCCTAGCCAGATACATACTGTACATGCACTACATATTTCAATTGCCTTCCCAGAGTGTTTCTTTAAATTTTGTAGGTGAACAAATGGGGTGGATTGATACTTTTTATTAGACCAACAATTTTTACTAAATGTTTAAGCTGTTAAATTTAAATGTAAAATTGTGTGTGAGACACTTTCCGTTGCTGGGATGTTGCCAGTCAGAAAGCACCAGGTATGTGAACAGGCGCTTTTAATTCCGGCTAAAGCATTAAAGGCATAGAATATGCTGCAGTTATATTTACGTGCATTTTCTATTTCAGAATTGTGGCTACCAATTATTTTTGTGTTGCTTAACATTTTGGATTACTTCAGCCACAGTGGCTAACAAAGGAAAAATCCCAGTGGCAGTTGACTTTTCTTTTTTGTGTGTTTATGTGCTGCTTTTTACCTTGACATAGAGAAAGATGGACAACAGAAATTACAAGGATGCCCAGGCATTTGCAGCAGATGTTCGAATAATGTTCATGAATTGTTATAAATACAACCCTCCAGACCATGAGGTTGTAGCTATGGCGAGGAAACTTCAGGTGAGTTGACAGTCTTACTGCTTGTAACTAATGGCTGACTGAACAGATGATGCATTCAGTTTGTACTAGCACTTCAGTTATTTCAGGAATTTGTAAGCTGTAATCTCTGAACAGATGGGGTACAGATTTTTCAGTGCTGTTAAGATAAATTGATTGCAGTTTTATGACTCTGATCTTGTCCTTCTTGTTAAACTTAGAATAACATTGGAAGGATACAGTGGATTAAATTTCAGCAGGACCAGATCAACCCTGTCAAAGGACGCAGTTTTATTTCATTATTTTAGTGGTGGTTGATAGTACTATACTTGATTTTTTTCACTATGTGTTAAAGTAGCAATTCATTTATTTTTTCATTAGTAAGATTTTTCTTGAAAAAATATCAAGATATACATATTTATTTTCATTTTCTTTCATTCCTGAACCAAAATACAGCATAATGAAGTTTTTAAAAGTTCCTAATCTCGTGCCATGCCAGCCATGAAAAAAAAAATCTTAGTACAGCGTTGTGGTGTTTTGCTTTAACATGGTAGCACCATTCTGTCACATCTGCAGTATGAATCTAGCAATTTACATTCAGCAGGTAACCTCGGCAATTAAGATTTTTAAAAATGGTGAGTGGCTGCCATCTTTAATGACGCGAGTCCTTAATTACTAAATTAGCTGTAAAAGCGGTCTTAAAAACCAGGGAAACTAAAAATATACTGAGCATGAATTTTAGGATGCGAGAAACACATTTTTGCTCAGTCTCATTTACAGTGGTGTCCTTCAGCAGTTCAGTCTTCATAATGTATTAGAACTTCTCTGTTAGGTATTGCAGTGTTTCCTACTAAAGTTTGTTCATAGAGATGTGCCCACACTTTCATTTGAGGCACCATGCTACCCACCATCAGTCTTCAACTGCAGTACTAATGCATTTGATTTAGTTGCTATCCTAGTTGACCTGTGAGCAGTACTGCCCGCTTTCCTTTGCAAGCAGGAGCATAAGCAATTTACAAGGTAAAATTACATGCAAGTGGCTTACACTGTACATAGTAACTGGATTAATTGCAGGGGAAACATGTTAATAAATGCTCACTGTTTTGAAGCAAAGCTCTCATGAACATGTGGTCAGTGCATAGGGTGAAGGAATTCTAGGAAGTCGCAGGTTATATATTGACAGAACATGGTGTTCAAATCATTTAAAAAGTGTTTTTTTTGTTTTCTGTGTGCTCATTAGATAGATTTCTACCAAACAGTAGTGGGTGTGATGTGATGAGCAGTATTTTATCAAGAAGCAGACATGTCTAGTTCTGTTCATCCCACTATATCAGCAGCACGTGGCCTCTCACTGTTGCATCACAAGCCACCAGTCAGGCAGCAAGAGATTGGCTCTTCTTGGTACTAGTGAAGTCACAATAAGTGAGGTCACAATGTTGATGATGTACAGGGAGGAATATAACTGACTAGAACTAGAATAAAACGATCATCCTTCAAGTAGAGTGCTATTCCATACACCATACAGTACCTGGTATTGTCAGGTAGAAAATCTAATTGTGGAAAAATAAATTCTTCTAATACAGGAAGTGATAGCTGACTACTTCTGAAAATTACTACCAATTTTAGGCAGTACACACGCTTTAAAGCAAGTGCATGAACACGTAAATACATGTTTTAACATTGACAAACGAATAGCTAATAGTTGGTCATTGTATAGGTTTCACACACCATTATAGGAACAAGTTTTTTGACATAGTGCAGTTCTCATTTAAGAAGAGATTCCTGCTTTGGAATCTGATATTCAGTTCAGATCTAGTCATTGGGAAAAGGGGGGTGTGGGGGGGGTTGGGACCATCCACTAGCAGGTTGTCTGTGGCAATGTTGCTGACAGCGTTTGCAGCAAAATAAATGACAGCCGATTTAGTGAATAAAACCTCTTAAGACAACACAGCTATAGGGATCTAGGCAGTGTACAAGGGCCAGAGTAGAATGATGTCCTACATGGGGCGCCCACTTGTGGCAACAGTAGCCAGGAGATGCTGCACCCATGTGTTGCACGCCATCTTAAATTGTTTATATTGGTATGTTTAAAATTGTAATTGTTTTGTTAAATGTTTAAAATGTTTAATATATTACAATAACTGGTGACCCCCTATAATGATTGGATATCCAGTCCTGGTAAAATGCCGTAATAATCCGCTAAATTCTGTAACGACTCGGTAGCGGGTTATTACGGAATTTTCTGCCTCGTGCTGTCATTTCACTGAAGTGTGAGCATCTGCAGAGTCACACAAATACAGTGTGCTTTCTTTCAGAGACACGCTCGCTCACACAGCTACATCTTACAGTATTTCTGTCTAAACTTTGCACCAGTTATAAACAAACCCTGGTCAGAGCCTCTATGGCTGCTAATGCATCTATCCTCTGCATTCTCAAGCCTGTGTGCATAGTTTTTAGCTCTGTCTGTACAGTTTTTACCTCATATTTGTTTTTTTAATCATATCATTCTTTATACTCCTGCAGCCCAACCTGTCTACATCCAGCCGCTGCCTTCATCCCAGATCAGCCCGCAGGCTTACTCGCATACCTGCTGGCAAGTGCTGCATCCGCTGGGGGAACCCCCCAATGTCTCCCCCGAGCTGGGCCAGGAACCAATACTGCTGTGCGATTCCACAACAGGCCCCCTGGTTGCTGAATTGTGGCCATCAGGCAGCCTCGGTCGTCTGCCATTTTTCCCCCTGAGAAGTGCAGATGTGCAATGATGTCAAGGCACGATGTGCCAGTGTCCACCGCACTTCTCCCCACATGTATCCCTGCTCCTGTAGTGCCCCTGGTTTCCATCGGGGGCCGCTGCAGCGTGATGGATGCCCCAAACCCTCCCCAGGGAAAGGAGAGCAGTCCTACAGATGCTCAATACTTTCCCTCCCCGGCTAACCCCGATGGCCCGGGCTCGTTCCTGAATCCAGGTCGCCAGTGTGAAGTGAGATGGGGCATCCAGTGTCTCAACCTTCAGCACCTCCGGGCTGGTATAAATTTGTTAATTCTCTCCAATGCTTTAATTCATACAACTGTGATACTGCTATAACAGTTGTTGATTTACTGTTTACTGTCACTGTCTGCTGTAACTTTTAGAAATTCACACAGCCAATGTTGTAAAGTGCTTTTAACTTACTGTAACTCTGCTTTGCTCTCTGCTCCCTTCTTAATCCATCACGGGTCTCCATTTTCTAGTTAAGACTGTGCTGACCCATGTGTCTCTCCCTCCTCCCGCTTCTCTCTCTCTCTTTTTCGCTGTCACTATTCTGACCTAGTTTTGAGCCCTCCCACCCATTTAATTAATCTCCTGCTTTGCTGTTCCCTTGTCTCCATTCCCTTTCTGCTCCCCGCCCACTGATTACTTTGCTTGTTAATTGACATAGTCTCTCTCCCTTTCTCTTTTTCCAGTCAGGAGGTCCCTGACTGGGCGCTCCCTCCTCGACCCACTCTCCTCACACTGCTTTGTGGACCAGCTCTCCTCTTCCAGCCACTGCCCACTCACTGCCGTCCGTCCCACCTGAGAAGGTATGCTATCCAGAGAAGGTGCACCTCCATTTGTTTTTGGGCACCTTTCCTACTGCTCTCTGATTAGCCCCTATCATAGAGAGAAGCTCTCCATTAGTGGGCACCTTTCCAACTGTTCCCTGATTTGCCCATATCACAGATAGAAACTCTCTATTGGTGCACTCTGTGCCTACATCTGTCCTCTGTATTCTCAAGCCTGTCTGGATAGTTTTTAGCTCTGTCTGCACAGTTTTTTACTCTAATTTTCTGTCTCTCCCCACCCTGGACACTCTTTAAATAGGCTTACTGCACTATAGACTCTGCCCCAACTATTTCACTCATCCATTGGAAGAGCAGCAGGCAGCCTACCATTCTTACCTTTGACACTCGCCTTTGTTCAGTTCTGCTCTTTCAGCCTGGCCCAACCCTCTCATGGGTTAAGCAGCCAGTACTCCTTCCATAAGCCGCACTCCAGGAATCTGTCGCCTTTCAATGCAATGAAACTGTACAGGCTTGCTTTCCTGACAGCTGCACTACTGACTTTTGTTATTCCATCCGGCCTCATAAGGAATAACTATATACATTCCTCACTTCCCCTATACCCAACCTTCTCCTTCACTCCCACCACCCTCTGCCTAGCTTTCATACCTTGCCCACCCATCACACTGTGCCTCAGCTCCCTCTCTTTCAATTTCCTTCCCCCTCTTCCACCGCTCAATTAACGTATCCCAAACTACCATGCCCCCTGCACAGGGATACTTCCTTAAACTCTGCCTCCTTTACGAATTCTCCCCCCTTCTACCGCTATATACCAGTTATAAAACAAGACCTAACAAGGTTCAAATCCCCTGAGCTATCTATCTTTACTTATAACAGACAGAGGAAGCTTCTCCTTCTTCTGCTAATCTCCAGGTCCATCCACCCTAACCCCGGACCAACTCATGCAGCGGTTAAAAAAAAAAAAAAAAAAAAACTACTCCCCCAGGCACTCCAGGCAGCTCAGAATTATGCACCTCAACATCCAAAGTCTGTTAACGAAAAAAGCATTACTTGAATCCTGGTTATCTTCCAATACCTTCAACATTATTGCCGTCACCAGAACATGGCTCACCAGTAAGATCATTTCTAATGAAATAAACCTAGATGGATACTCCCTCTTCAGGAAGGACAGACTCTGTAAAAGAGGGGGTGGTTGCCTCCTTTGGATAGCAAATCATCTCTCAGTCACTGAATTAGATACTCCTCTAGCAACCACTAACTTAGAATCCTTATCAATCTACTTCTTGGCAGCAACAAGATAACCATCAGCATTTCCTATCACCCCCTGGATCCCACCCTCCAATGAACTTGATGATTTTCCTAACCTCAAGAACTCGCTTCTACATGGAAGGAATGGCTATTCCTTTACTATTTTAATCTTAATTGGCAGTCTTCTCAGTCCAATGCAGCCAAGGAATCCCTTATCAACCTAGGACTTCACCAGCTCATCAACTTCCCCACTTGGACTAACTTTAGGACTGTGTATGAATCTCTACTTGATTGGATTCTAGTTTCTAAACCCTCTCATCTCACCACCTATTTGGTTCTCCCCAATTCAGTTAACGACCATTGCGTAGTACACTGCTGCTGGTCAGCTAAAACCCCTCACCGTGAACACAGATGTATCCAAACCAGACAATTGAACAAACTCAATACTGTAGAATTTTCCTGTGCTGTCCTAGCCACAAACTGGTCCTTCACGGAATCCATTAAGGACATTGACTCTGCCCTTGAAACATTCAGCAACAAATTCCTTGCCTTGTGCGACTCCCTCATCCCCCTGAAAACAATTAGGGCTAAAGGTAACGGTCACAAATTGATTTCTTCTGATCTCCTTAAACTCATGAGGGAAAGAGACCAGGCATGGTCTAAATATAGGAAACTGAAACTTCCCCACCTTCTCCAGTGGTACAAAACCCTTCAAAACAGATGTAAATCCATGGTCCAGTCTGCTAAAATATCCTTCCTCTCTGAGAAACGGTGAAGCTCCAGAGGCAACCCAAAGCACACCTTGAACATCCTTAATGACCCTATCAGTAGAGGGCAAAACAATGAGCAAATCAGCCTCTCCTCCAGTGGACAGGCTATCACCAATGCCCAGGAAGTATCCTCACTTTTTAACCACTACTTTGGCGATTTAGATAACTACAACCCCAGCCATCTCCCGTTCTCTGCCCTTCCTCTCCCTCCCCCATCCCAGTTTCTATTTTAGGTACTTCTCCCCCTCCGAAGAGGTCAAACTCATTTAAAAAAATGGCCACAGGCCTTACATCGGGCTTAACATTGACTACAGGGTTCACAAATTGGAATGCGAATCCATAGCCATTCCTCTTACCAACATTTTCAGCCACTCTCTCTGCTCCAGGTCTTTTCCGCTAAAATGGAAATGTTGTTATCAAATCCCTCCACAAATCTGGCCCAAAAGATGAATTCACCAACGACAGACCCATCTCCCTCTTGGTTCCCCTATCCAGAATCATTGGAAAAATCCTACTTAAGCAAACCATTGATTTCTCAAGAAAAACATCCTGCAGACTGAGGCACATGGTTTTAGGGTCAGCCATAACACCAAGACTGCCCTTATGAAATTTACCAACTTCGTTGATAGAGCCAATGACAAAGGCCTTTAGACTTTTTTGGTTTTTGTGTACCTCACAAAAGCGTTCAACCTTGTCAGCCACGGTGTCCTACTCTCCACCCTATCCAGTCTTCATTTTTCTTCCAGCGTCATAAACTGGTTTCGTAACTACCTTAGCTTCAGGTCGCATCACACTATTATCAACGGTATCCTTTCCAACTCTGGCCCCATAAAATATGGAGTACCCTAAGGGTCCATCCTGCATCCCTTATTTTCTCATTTGTGGCAAACTCCCTTCCTGAAGTCTGCTTGAACACTGAGCTCATTCTGTATGCAGATGATGCTGCCCTCTTTTGCAGGGACATGTACCCCTCCTCTCTACTTCGTAAGTTACAGCTTGACTTCCATAGGCTTCACTCCTGGTTTTCATCCAAAGGGCTTCTACTAAATGTGAAAAAAACAAAGCCACGGTTTTCTCTAGCTCCTTGAAATCGCTAGCCTTTGATTTCTCTCTGCATGACAATGACGGCAACCCAATTGAGAACATCAATGAATTCAAATACCTCGGCGTGCTCACCGACTGCTTCCTAAACTTTGAATCACACCTTAATTAGATGATTAAGAAAGCCCACTAAAGGCTTGGCATGCTCTACAGGGTCAAACCTTCTCTAACCACGGAATCAAAGACCCTCCTAGCCTGCAGTCTACTGCTTCCAGTATTTGAGTATGGAGTTCTGGTCTACTTCTCTCCCCACCCCCCCAAAAAAAAAGAACCCAGATAAATTTTAATAGGCTCCGGAGCACCTACCCCAACATAATCCATTTTGTCTCTGGCCTCCCCAGCTATGCACACCACTGCAACCTTTACAGACTCACAAACTGGCCTCCCCTTGAGGACAGACTCGGTAGCAAAATACTCACCTTTTTCCACAGACTTTCCTTGAGGCTCCTTCCTGACAGCATTGATTCCCTCTTCCTTAAGTCAGCCCACTATAGGACCACAAGACGTTCCTCCACCATCTTTCTCTGTCCCTTTCTGCCGCACCACCCAAGGCCAAAACACCCTCTACTACAAGGGCACCAAACTCAACAATCTCCCCCCCCCGGTCTTCATAGTGTCCCTCTACCTCTCCCTTTAAGTACAACCTAAGGAAACACCATTCCCAGGCCTTCATCTGCATTTGTCCTCAGTTCTGACTAACCCCCCCCAGGTTCCTCTCCTTTCTGTAATACAGCATGATGGTGCACCCTGTTCTCCATTCACTTGACTATCTGTTCTGTGAATATTAAGATACTTTGACTTGATTTGGGACTATACTCAACAAAAAAGCACTTGACTCTGATCCTCTGATCTGTTGATAATCTGTTCTTAATCAGTATTTGTAATATTATTTGGTTTTGTAACCAATTGTTATCCGGGGACTGTCCTTCTGTATTGTACTGCTGTTGTGCACTGTAACTCTTATGATTTGTTTGGCCTAAAACTGGACACTTGTGAAAATGGGCAACCTTTGCTTACATGCCTTTCCAAGATAATAAACTGAAACTAACGCATTAACTTGATAAGGGTTTATCATGGTTTTAGAGATGAAGATGAATTGCCGTAGTCAGCTTTGTGTGTCAATTTCATTTTTGGTTAAGTTAGATAATTTATCTGGTTGATCCTGTTTCCCATGTGTTTAAAAGGTGAGTGGCACATGTGTCTTGTACTATATGGGGAAGGAGAGGGAACTTCACACCAAGGCCTTCAAGTAAATGCAGAAGGAATGGTGCAGAGAGGAGAGGTATGGCTACAACGGGGACTGAGCCAGCCTGGAAGGATAGGAGCCTACAGAAGTGATGGCCAGCTTCCATTAAGGAGGCAACCATAGTCCTCAGTGGACAGTTTAAATGCTGCTTCAATGGACATTCAAAGTAGCCGAGGGGAGTGATGGAAGAAATGGGTGAGGCAGAAAGTGGGCCACCACAGGCTGCAGTGGAGAGTAGGGAGATCCTGAGGGAAAGGGGTCTCACCAGAATTCAAGTTATTCAAGGGAGCAGGGGGAGCAAAGGGGGGAGGAGCAGTCAAAGGAGAAAGGTGAGGAAGGAGCAACAATTGGAAAAAGGAGAAAGCGACAAGAAGAGAGATGTCAAAATAGTGGAAGGTCTGCATTAGAAGCCCTATGAGAGGAGACTGAAAGAGTACAATATGTACACCTTCGAGGAGAGGAGGGAGAGTGGGGATATGATAGAGCCATTTAAATACCCCACAGGGGGTTAATAAGGTACAGGAGGGAGGTATGTTTCAGAGAAAATGGTACTGTAGAACAAGGGGTCATGTTATGAAGCTGGAAGGAGAGAGAGAGATATAAGGAAGTACTTCTTCACAGGGTGGTGGATTCCTGGAACAGCCTTCCATGGGAGGCAGTGGGGGTGAAACCAGTGGTGGGTTTCAAAAATACTTCAGATAGGCACAGCGGGAATCCTAGGAAGGCGAAAGGAAGGGGGGGTGGATGAAACTGCTACAAAACTGATCATAATTAAAAATGGGCAGACTAGATGGACCCAGCGGTCATTAACTGTCGCCAGTTTCTGTGTTTCTATGTATGACAGTTTTTTTTTATTCTTTGTTGCCCCCGGCATCGGAACTCTCTCAGACCTCTCCACTGGCCAGTGTTGCTCTACCACCCACTGTGAGCTCCACCATCCTCAAGGTCATTACTTTCTCCCGGGGGGGGGACATAGGGTCTGAGGAGATCAAAGGGCCGGTGGAAGGGCTCCAATGTTGGGCGTGTGGCGGCACGGCTCTAGGAGGGCCGTCACCTATCTGGGCCGGAGGTTTTTTTCCTGTAACATTTACGCCCCCGACGTGGGACATGCAACGCCACCCAGCTCATGACATAGGTGCTCCCCACCCACGTCCAGAAGGCAGCTGCCCGACGTCTACCCCTTGCTTGCGAGCCCCTGTGTGTAGCAGTGCCACCGGTCTCCACTGGGGCCGCTGCTACACCGGGCTACTCCTGCATCCCTCCCCATGAGAGGAGAGCAGTCCTACAGACACTCTATCCTCTCTCTCTCCCCTGCCGACCCCTGGTGATCTGGGATCGTTCACGAACCCAGGTCTCCGGCGTGGCGCAAGGTGTGGTGTCCAGTGCCTCAACCCATAGCGCCACCGGGCCAGCTTTATGTATGACAGGTTATTTGATTAAAATGGATACAATGTAAAATTATTCTTACCCCAGGAATCCCTCAGTATGCTTGACTATAGCAGTATTGCCAGCTGGGTTCAACTGCCCCAGAGATGGAGCATGTGCTAATGATGACTGAGCATTATCCAGTCAAATTGCAGTTGAAAATTTACACAGAGAAAACTCCTGCACTCAGTAGTGCGTCTGTTCACTGCAACAGGCAGCCAGCCCAACACATAACAAAATTTCCACACAGCAGCACTCTAGAATGAATACAAGAAAGTCAAATAATTCAACTGAATTGTTTTATTCACACCACGGTGACAGCCCCTAGCGCCTCGGCAACAAGCCTTCAAAGGGGGCGTGAGCTATGCAAGTTCGTGTCTCACTTAAATATACAAACAGACATGGCATCATAATGACAATCCAATAAAAAAGCAGAGTTTAACTTACAAAAACATACATAGAAAATCTTTTAACCCTTCACTTAACTTTATATTAAACAACTTCGTATTGAACATTGCTTCTACATTTAAATCTAGTGAATTAATATATTTTCACATTATGATATTAAATTATCATGCCTCAAGTGTAAAATGCTATTCACTTTGATTAAACCAGCTAGTCCATATTGCAATAATAGAAAAAAAATCTCAAAAAAGCAAACCAAAAAGTATTATAAATGATGACAGAAAATTCAAATAGTTGTTCATATAACAAACAGTGTTCATTTCTTTACTTCTAGGGATCTCTAAAAATAGGATACACCATAGAAAATTTATTTACGAAACACTATTAGATAATGAAATATAAACTAACATCTTTATATTTTCATTAGAAATTATTTTTATATATACAACTTTAACTGAAACCCCACAGGCTAAATATAAAAAAGTAAACAGCTCTCCTTGTAATTTCTCAAGAAAACATTTCATTAACTAGAAAGCATATTTCATGGAAAATTTCCCTGCGTCTCAGATAATATTCCATTGCTGGAAATAATTCCTTGGCAGTCTATACCAGAAAAGACCTAAATGGACAAAAAGGATGGAAAAACATTTAAAATTACTAACATTGATTATACATAGATATATATTAATTCATAAATTAATTAACGAGAGAGAGAGAGAAGGGGGAAGGGGGCAATATGGACTAGCTGGTTTAATCAAAGTGAATAGCATTTTACACTTAAAGCATGATTTAATATAATGTGAAAATATATTAATTCACTAGATTTAAATGCAGAAGGAATGTTCAATATGAAAGTTATATGAAGGGTTAATAGATTTTCTGTGTGTGTTTTTGTAGAGCTGCCGCTGTTTGGTTTCAATTCAGGATTCTCTTTACAGAGAGTGGACTGCTGCTCTGACCTTGGGATTACATCACAGAGCTGCTGCTGTTTGGTTTCAATTCAGGATTCTCTTTACAGAGAGTGGACTGCTGCTCTGACCTTGGGATTGCATCACAGAGCTGCTGCTGTTTGGTTTCAATTTAGGATTCTCTTTACAGAGAGTGGGGCTGCTGCTCTGACCTTGGGATTACATCACAGAGCTGCTGCTGTTTGGTTTCAATTTAGGAGCTAAACACTGGGTATAGTAAGGGGTGTTGAGTAGGAGGTGCATACCAGGAAAGGAACAGCAGCAAGTGAAGAGGTGACTGCTCTCTCAGTGGAAGGGAAGTAAATGCAAATCTAGGAGCTTTCATTATTACTTCTTCGCATTGATATTGCTTTGGGGAAAGGAGGAGTAGGAGTTTGAAGAAGGTTGTGCAATGACTACTTAAAGCCTGTTTTTGAGTGTGGATAGGAAGGATAGGAATATAAAAAGCAGTTGCTCAATATATCTAAATGTGTGCAACAAAGGAGGTAAGGGAAATAGAGAAAATGTTTTGCACTGATAGAGGAGAAAGAGGGCAGACTTGGGGGAGTGTTTGCTATCCTGCATCTGGAAGGGTGGGGGGTCGCTGGTGGGCAGCGACAGCAATGGGTAGGGTGGTAGGCTGCAGCAACTGTGGTGCACCAATCTTTCTAAAAATTGCCTGGAGTGTGGGAGGATGTTTAGTGTGCGACCACATAGAAAAACTTAGAAAGGAGATTGAGGGTCTGCAGGAGGAACTAAGACAGGCAAGGCAGATTGGGGGTGGGTTTAGCCCAATACTGGAGGGAGGAAGAAGGGGAGATGAGGGAGGGCGATTTAAGCCAACAGTGGTGAGGAGAGGGTCAGAAGAAGGGAAGCAGAGACAAAGGGGCCCAGGCCAGGAAGAACAACTGCTGGGGAAACCAGGTCAGGAGACAAAAGACAAATGGAAGGAGGAGATGGGGACTTGTGAGGGGAGGCAAAGAAGTGGCAAAATTCATGGAGTGGAAAGGAGAGAACAGGTTACTGTGAAGAGAGAGGGAGCGGGCATTTGTGAAGGGCCTTCAGAAAATAGTTGTGCACTGCTAGAGAGGAAGAAGGTGGAGGAGGGAAATGATGAAATTAGAGGAGTAATTGATAAATGCCTGGACCAAACTGGAGCGGGGAAGTTCTGCTGGGAGAATTGCAACAGGGGTAAAAGGGGGAAATAATGTGCAGGAGGAAGAAGAGGAGCTGGAAATGAGATAGGGAGATGAATGGAAGCAAGCAGGGAGTAAGAGTGGTGGAATCTTAGTGCTGGGGGACTCAATACTAAGAGGAGTTAGGTGGGGTAGCAAGGGGGAGAAGCATAGTCGCATTTGGGTGGAGGCCATGCCAGGAATGACAGCGGAAAGGGTGGGACAGTCTGTTCTGAAATATGCTAGAAAGGGTAGGGACAAGCCTCATTTAATTATACATCTTGGGACAAACGACCTGGTTGACAAGACAGTAGATACAGTCCAGAGGAGGTTTGAGGAACTAGCACAATTATGTGAGGGAGCAGGAAGATCAGTAACTTTTTCAGAGATACTTGTGCCAAAGGCAAGCACAACAAGAAAGCTGAGAATAAAGGAATTTAACGGATGGCTAAGAACCTGGTGTTGTGCTAAAGGGTATGGGCTGTTTGGGCGGGTGGGAGGGACCTGGGAAGACAGTAGTCTCTATGCCAAGGACAGACTACACTTGAGTGAGGAGGGAAAGAAAGTGTTGAAACAGAGGATGGAGGAGTACATAGAGGAAGTTGGGAATTTAAACTAGGAGTGGGGGGGCAGTTGGGGAAGAGATATGCAGAGACCACAGGTTGGGAAATCATATGAGCCTACCCCATAACAGTGACAAAGGACAAATGGCAAGTACTGTTGGTGATGCTAGGAAAGGAGGGCAGGATGGGAGGGGGAAGGGTGGAAGGTGGTTATCCTTAATGCTAGGAGCCTTGGGAGAAAAACTGCAGAGTTACAGGTTCTCACTGGCAGAGGGAGAGGTGGACATTGCAGCCATCACGAAACATGGGCCACCCAGTACAATAATGGGACCTGTCTGTACCAGGGCACAGGTTATTTCGTAGGGACAGGGTGATCGGAAAGGGGGCAACTATATGTGAAGGAAGGACTGAAGTGTGTAAGGGAGGAAGGGAGGAGGGTAGTATGGAGTCACTTTGGATGCAAATCCAGGATTCCAAGAATAGGATTCTTAGAATGGGAGTGGTGTACAGGCCACCATCTCAGACGGAGGAGTTAGACAGGGAACTAGCGGGACAGATCAGGAGGACCTACGAGAAGGGTAGTGTGGTGATTGTGGGGGACTTCAACATGCCAGGAGTGGACTGGAGCACCCAAACAACCACGAACAGAAGGGAGCAGGTACTGCTGGATGCCTTCCAGGACAGCTTCATGCTGCAAATGGTCAGTGAACTAACCAGGTTAGGGAATACCCTTGACCTTGTGCTGGCAAATGGGGACTTTGTGAGAGAACTTATAGTGGAGGAACCGCTGTCAGGGAGTGACCACCACTCAGTATGGTTCACATTGGATATGGGCAAGGAATGAGTAGAATCTGGATAATAGTGCTGGACTTCAGGAGGGCCGACTTTGGGAGGATGTGGGAAGTGGTAAAAGGGTACCTGGCCAGAATTCAATCTAGTATGGACACTAACCAGAGGTGGGAGCTCATAAAGCTGGGGATAGTGGAGGCAACCTAAACCTGCTGCAAAGCCCAGAGCAAGAAGGCTAGGGCTAAGAAACCGATCTGGTTGAGCAAGAAGGTCATGGAAAAGGTAAGGAGGAAAAGAGCTGCCTTTAGGAAGTACAAGAAAACAGGAAGGGGGGAGGACAGGGAGGAGTACTTGACAGAATCGAAGGAGGTGACAAGGGCAGTAAGGGGAGCCAAAGCATCTACGGAACTCAGGCTGGCACAAGGCATTAAGAAGGGGGAGAAGGACTTCAAGTACATCAGGGAGAAAAGGAGCTGTAAGGACCACATAGTAAGGATTAGGAAGGAGGGGGGTTGGGTGGAAGCACTAAATGAGTACTTCTGCTCAGTATTTACTAAAGAGAAGAGGGGGGTGACACCCAAGGTGGGAGAAATGGCAGAAGCAGGGTGGGAAGTGGTGACAGATGGGGAAAACATGGAGAGCAGAGTTCGAGAGGGTTTGAAGGCACTGAGGGTGGACAAGGTGCCAGGCCCAGATGGCATGTACCCCAGGGTACTGAAGGAGCTGGCAGAGGTCCTTGCAGGACCTTTGGCAGACCCATTTAATGTCTCACTACATTCGGGGTGTGTACCTCAGGACTGGAGGATGGCTCATGTGGTGCCCCTCCACAAGAGTGGCCCCAAGGATGAACCGGGAAATTACAGACCAGTGAGCCTCACATCCATCCTGGGTAAGCTAATGGAGACTATCCTGAAGGAGAGGCTAGTGGCCTCCCAGAGGCCAAAAGACTACAGGACAGCAGACAGCATGGTTTCACATGGCAGATCCTGCCAAACCAACCTGGTTGAGTTCTATGACTGGGTAACTAGGCAACTGGACAGGGGCCATGCAGTGGATGTCCTGTATCTGGACTTCAGTAAGGCATTTGACCCAGTGCCACATAGAAGGCTGGGAAGGAAGTAGGCACAGGGGCAGGTGCAAAGCTGGTGAGATGGGTAGGAAACTGGCTTCAGGGAAGGCAACAGAGGGTGGTGGTGGGTGGGGAGCTCTCACACCCAAGGGCAGTGACAAATGGTGTTCCACAGGGCTCGGTGTTGGGACCAGTGTTGTTTGGGATATTCATTGCAGACTTATCATGGGACATCAAGAGCAAGATCAGTCTGTTTGCTGATGATACCAAGGTAGGCGCGGTGGTGGATGACCTAGGGGGATGGCAGGGGTTGCAGGATGATCTGGCAAAGCTTGAAACCTGGTCAGACACCTGGCAACTGGGCTTTAATGCCAAAAGTGCAAGGTGCTGCATTTTGGGATGAAGAACCCAAGGAGGAGTTACCAGCTAGGGGAGTGCAGCTAGCCCAGACAGAGGAGGAGAAGGATCTGGGTGTGCTCATTACAGGGTCAATGAACAACTCGCACAATGTAGGAAGGCAGCTGCAAAGGCCAACAAATGCTGGGTTGTATTGTAAGGGTATATCCTGAAGAGGGAGGAGGTGATTCTGCCACTGTACAGGTCATTAGTTAGACCACACCTGGAGTACTGCGTGCAGTACTGGCGTCCGTATCTGAAGAGGGACATTAAGTTACTGGAGGGGGTGCAGCGCAGAGCGACAAAGATGATCAAGGGGCTGGGGGACTTATCATACGAGAGGAGGTTGAAGGAGTTGAACATGTACTCACTGGAGGAGAGGAGAGACAGGGGTGACATGATTGAAACCTTTAAATACATGAAAGGAATAAACAAGACAAGTACAGAGGGGCTGTTCAAAGTAAGGGAGGGGAGGGACACCAGGGGCCATGATATGAGACTGGAGCGAGGAAGGTTCAGGAGGGAGATGAGGAGACACTTTTTTACAGAGAGGGTGATGGCTGGGTGGAATGCGTTACCTCCTGAAGTGGTATGCAGTAGAACAGTGGACTGCTTCAAACGAGGATGGGACAGGACAAGGGGGAGGGTTAATGAAGGGGAAGGGTGGAAGGGAGGGGCAGCTGCAGAATAAGGGGTGCTAGCTGCACATTCGAGCAGACTTGTTGGACCTCTAGGCCTTTATCTGCTGGCAAATTTCGTATGTTCGTAAGTTAAACTCCACTTTTTTATTGGATTGTCATTATGATGTCATGTATTTTAGTATATTTAAGTGAGACACGAACTTGTATAGCTCACACCCCCTTTGAAGGCTTGTTGCCAAAGCGCTAGGGGCTGTCACCGTGGTGTGAATAAATCAACATTTCAGTTGAATTATTTGGCTTTCTTGTATTCATTCTGGAGCGCTGCTGTGTGGAGATGGCATTTGAAGACTATTGCCTGTAGATGATGCTGCTGCTAGTGAGTCGGATTCATTTTTTTGCCTACTGGAACAAGTTGGCCCAGCAGTGCTCTTCATTTCTCATCGCTTGAAGAAATTTCTTTCTCTTAAAGTAGCTTTATTTCTGTAGTTTCTGCTGCCTTGAGAGGTATTTTTTTAGCTTTTTTTTTTTTCACAATTTTTGTGTATTTTCCTCCGTTCCCAGGAACAGAGGAAACGTCCCCTGACAGGGGTTTTCATCGTGGTGCCCACGCTTTATTCATGACTAAAAAACTACATTCTGTGATTAAAAAAAAAAAAAAAAAAAAAGTTTAGGTTTTGATATTTAAACTTTACTTTATCGGTCCCTTATTTTTTTAGTTAACCGCGTTTACCATTAACTTTTCTTTAATATTTTGTTATTTTGAATCGGATATGGTTCCATTGTGCTTAGGAACTGATCGTAAAACTTTATTTTTTCCCTTTTGGGAACAAAATTTTAAGTCTTCAGACGATATTGGCATGTCAGATGGACCTAGAAAGAGAACTAGACCTACAGGTTTTGAAAACTGCATTAGGTGTTTCAAAATTGTGGCCAAGGCAGACCGCCACAATCTTTGTTTAAGCTGTTCGGGTCCATATCATAACTGTGAACCTTAATAATAATAATAACTTTATTTTTAAAGAGCCTTTCAGAATATCAAGGCGCTTTACATGTCAAAATACACAATATAAAATATCACATAAAACATATAAATACAGTAAATACATAGCAACATCACGTATTAAAAACAAACAATAAAATCATCCATACAATCCCAAAAATAATATTAATACTCAAATATCAGTTAGTCATCCAAGAAGGCCCTCCTCCACAGGTAGGTTTTCAAATTCTTCTTGCACTAAATTTTGCCCTAAAACAGTTAAGAAAAGAGCCCAAAGATCAGAAATTATGACTTCTAGATCTGCCGCTCCCCTCTACTGAGCCTTCTGAAGAGGTGTCCTCCTCTCATCATAAATCTAAAGATAGGACCTCCTAGAAATTAAGACCAAGCCAAACAAGAAAAAAACAGATTGAGCAGGTTTCTGATCCAGTGTCTGCCAAAAAGAAACACAAATAGAAACATATCGCTGCCCCTTCCGCTGAAGAGCAAAGGGAGACGCCAGTGTCACGACATAATATGCCCTTTGCTGAGGAAATGGCAAAGGCTTGGCAACTTTATTGGAGCTTTCAAGCTATGGGCAGTCTATTTGGTGCCCAGCTGGTCTTTCCACACCTATTCCCACAGACCCTGACCAGGGTTTTTTATTACGAAGAAGGCAGTGATTATGATGATGAGGGCATAGAACTTGATGTATTCCCTGACCAGGAATTTGGCTCCCCTTCACATGGTTGGGAGGGTTTTTCTTTCCATTATTCATTTGTCCAGCAGATGGTGGACACACTTTGATCTCTCCATGTAGGAGACTACTGAGGAGGATGAGAAGGCAAACTTTCTAGACATGATAGGTCTCCTTCCTCCCATGAAACTGCTACTTCCAGTCCATAAGTCCCTTCGTAGGCAACTTTCAAACTGCTCCAGAATCCTGCCTCCATTCCAGGGTGTCGTCAAGGCACAGGTCAGGAAGCACAGGAAAACCAGGAGCAGTTTAAATATTCACAAATAGTGTTTTATTAATAACAGCAAAATAAAAAAAATAGAAATTGTTCAGTTAAAGGAACCTTCAGTATAACTATTTACAATGGCAGCACAACCATAGAAAACAGAGTCCTCCTTCTGAGTGTTTTTCCTTAATTTCAAATCTCAGTCTCTTGCAAAACATTACTGCTCTTTTTATGACCAGTCTTTGCAGGGAGCTCATTAAGAAGACGGTGTTTTTTCACAGAATGTTCTTGTAAGTTTATGGAATGTGACCCAGAACTGAGCTCTTGTTTACAGCTCTAAAAAAGGCTTAACATTTTTCTCTGGTTAACCCTTTGAGTTCCAAACATCTTTGCAATCACTTCAACAGTATAACTATATACAGTTTTAGCTTTGCAGTCATTTCAGCAGTATAACGGGTTAGGTACGATTGCCTGACTGACAGAATCCTGAAAAACCTTTGCCCGATTTCTTAATCCTGACACACAAAATGCCAATGGACTGGAAATGCCAAATTTCAGAAGCCTGGCGTTGGCTGTATTGGGATGTCTGGCTTTGTGGGGCAGTGCTTGCAGTATTTTTTCAACTCCTCTCTTTCCTATGACTATGCATAATAGCGCAGTTTTGCAATTCGAGGAGTATTGCTGAGGTTTGACTTAAAACCTTGACCTTTGTGGCATGCCCCCTTTATAAAACGTAATTATGCAAACATTTTGTGATATTTTTGTGCACAAGAGACTATGGGGTATATACTTTACAAACCCCCCCCCTTTTTTTTTTAACTTCCCATTGTGCCTGACATAATTCATTTCTGTTCTGGGGATATGTGCACTTCACGCCACTCAGCCATATTGAGTATTATCATGACTCTTATCTGTCACTAGGACGCAGTGATGTACTTTGAGGAGCTTCAAGCTCAAGTTGTCCCATGTCTTTTATGGTACTGGTAATACCTGACTTTTAAAAATGACTTGTAAAGTGTGAAATACTCTGGGTATGAGCACTGTGCATTTGTGTTAACTTTTGGCAGCTCCACTCATTGCCCGGGTGCCCTGGTAGGAGTCAAGCAAGGACTCATACTGAATTGACAATTTGCCCACTATACAGGAACTACTGGACCTACATTAGTTAGTGTGTGTTTCCATGAAGAGTAGTAAAATTCATGTCACAGATGATCTTAATTTAAAAAAGAATATGACTCCATGGAATACCACACAAGGCATATTTCAAACAACATGAAGTCTTGCTATATTATGACTGATGCAGTTTGTTCCACCATTAGAACTGCTCTGGAGTGAAAGAGTTAACTTCCATGCAGTGCATGGAACTTAGAGCGCGAGCTCGGTTAGAGAAGCTCTGTCAAGGTAATTTCAAACCGAAACCGTCAGATTCTTTACTCCGCCTCACTGAACAGTCACTCTGGAGATTCCTCCTGCTGCTCGGTTCATTTTCTGGGTTTAAAGTGTTTTTTCTTGGTTAAATTCAACCGCGATATTCTTTATTTTAACCGCAAACTGATCGGTTCAAGCTCTGTCTATGGTATTGTAAGTAATAGATAGGTTTTTCTGTGTGGAACTTGTAAATGTTTATCGGTTCGGTTTGAACCGATCAAATTGTATTTAAACTTTATTCTGAAGCCTTTTAGGCTTGTTAGAGTGCGTTCGTTCTTATCGGTTCTAAAAAACAGATTTCATTACGCTTTTTCCATGACTCCGTGACACGGTTGGGAACCGATAAGGGTGTCTTGCCTGGCACTGCCATCAAAAGGGCAAGTTTTTGGTTAGGCTGGCATTATGTCTGAGAAACCCAAAAGAAAAACCGGGCCCACTGGGTTTCAACACTGTAGTGTCTGTGGGGAAGCCTTTGCCAAGGCTGACCCACACACCACATGTGTTTATTGTCTGGGGTTTGACCACCTCAATGCAGACTCCCAGATTTGCAAGAATTTCCCTGCAGCTACCCTAGACAAGAGAGTTGGTAGGCTCAGGGTACGAGAGGCCAAAAAGTCCGCTGACCCAGATGGCCAGCCGGTAGCCCTCTGAGGAGCCCTCGACCGGCCAGACTTCCTTTGGCAAACGTAAAGCTGACTCTGAGGAGCCAGTTCCAGCAAAGAGAACTAGAAAGTCAGCAGGTGTGAAGTCCAAAATCCCTTCTCCAACTGCTGCAGAGATAGCCAGGGCAATACAGATTGTCCAGTCACTTTCCCCGGTTCCCTCTGAACCGCCACTATCTGGCAAAAGGTTGGTTCCACCGGTTCAAGAATATGATATAGAGGAGTTTTATGAACCAGAGGAGGGGGAGGATGATTATGATCAGTGTGAATGTGACTTTGAAAGTCTGGATGTGCCCATTGAACCGGACATCTCCCCAGACAGACCTTTAGGTGAATCTCCCCCTAGGTTTGCTGAGTCCTCTTCTCATTTTCTGTTTTATAAAAAAGTTGCTGAAACCCTCCAGCTTCCTTTAGAGGAGGCTTTGGATGAGCAAGAGGAGCCTGACTTTGTAGAGATGATGGATATCCCAGAGTCCAGGAGATTGTCTATCCCTTTAAATAAATATTTTAGGAAACAAACAATAAAAATTTTAAAAGCTCCTAATTCAAACAACATGAAGTCTTGCTATATTATGACAATTGCAGTTTGTCCCACCATTAGAACTGCCCCGGAGGTGAAAGAGTTAACTACCATTCTAAGAATGGAGTTTAGAGCGCGAGCTCGGTTAGAGAAGCTCTGTCTGGATAATTTCAAACTGAAACTGTCAGATTCTTTACTCCGCCTCACTGAACAGTCGCTCCGGAGATTTCTCCTACTGCTCAGTTCAGTTCTCGGTTTAAACAGTATTTTCTCGGTTAAATTCAACCGCGAGTATTATTATTTTAACCGCAAACCGATCGGTTCAAGCTCTGTCTGTGGTATTGTAAGTAATAGACAGGTTTTATTTCTGTGTGTAACTTGTAAATGTTTATCGGTTCGGTTCGAACCGATCAGGTTGTTTAAAACTTTAAAGAATAAGCATTTTAAAGCTTTTAGAGTGCGGTTCCTGGTTCTTATCGGTTCTAAAAAAAACGGATTTCATTACGTTTTTCCACGACCCGTGACACGGTTGGGAACCGATAAGGGTGTCTTGCCTGGCACTGCCGTTAAAAGGGCAAGTTTCTTGGTTAGGCTGGCATCATGTCTGAGAAACCCAAAAGAAAAACCGGGCCCACTGGGTTTCAACACTGTAGTGTCTGTGGGGAAGCCTTTGTCAAGGCTGACCCACACACTACATGTGTTTATTGTCTGGGGTTTGACCACCTCAATTCAGACTGCCAGATTTGTAAAAATTTCCCTGCAGCCACCCTGGATAAGAGAGTGGGCAGGCTCAGGGAACGAGAGGCCAAAAAGTCCGCTGACCCGGATGGCCAGCCCGGTTCGGTGCCAACTGAACCGGAGGGAGTGCCCTCTGACCAGGGCGAGACTTCCTCGGCCAAACGTAAAGCTGGCTCTGAGGAGCCAGTTCCAGCAAAGAAAACTAAAAAATCAGCAGGTATGGAGTCCAAAATTCCTTCTCCAACTGCTGCAGAAATTGCAAAAGCTATACAAATTGTACAGTCACTTTCTCCGGTTCCGTCCGAACCGCCACTGTCTGGTAAAAGGTCGGTTCGGCCGGTTCCACCGGTTCAAGAATATGATATTGGAGATTTTTATGAACCCGAGGAGGGGGAGGAGGATTATGAACAATGTGAATGTGACTTTGAGAGTCTGGATGTGCCCATTGAACCGGACATCTCCCCAGACAGACCTTTCGAATCCCCCCCTATGCTTTCTGAGTCCCCTTCTCATTTTCTGTTTTATAAAAAGGTTGCTGAAACCCTCCAGCTCCCATTAGAAGAAGCTGTGGATGAGCAAGAGGAACCTGATTTTGTGGAAATGATGGATATCCCAGAGTCTAGGAGATTATCTATCCCTTACATAAATCTTTTAGGAAGCAAACAATAAAAATTCTAAAAGCCCTAATTCTGTGCCTCCTGTTGACAAAAAGATGGACAGGAGGTACACTTTGTCAGGTCCTGATACAGACTTTCTTTCACAGCAATGCAGTCATGTAGGGGTAGTTCAGGGTGCAGTCTGTGATAAAGCTAACATTCCCCTGGCTTCACATCCTCCTGACAAGGACTCCAGGAAGATTGATGCCATGGCTAAAAAACAATACATGGCAGCATCCTTGGGACTCAGACAAGCAAATTACATGGCTTATGTGGCAAGATACCAAAAATCTAGATGGGACACTGTCATGGCTTTGGCCAAACAAGCCCTTGGCCAGCTTGCCAAGGAGCTGGAGCAGGTGGCTGCGGATGGTATTAAGGCATCCAAGGTGCAATTCCATGCTGCTGTGGATTCTAATGATGTATCCTCTAGAGTCATGGCTACATCTGTGGCCTTTCGTAGGTTAGCTTGGCTCAGGTGTACTAATTTGTCACAGGATACCCAGACAAAGGCTATGGATTTTCCTGTGGTGGGGAATTCTCTGTTTGGGGAACAGACAGAGAATTACATGAAGAAAATGGATGAATACAGAACAACTTATAGGAGTGCATAAGCCAAGGAGCGGCAAGTCACTCCTCAAAAGCAGACCCCCAGGGGTAGAGGTAGGCCCTTTCACAGGCCTTTTTACCAAACCCAGGCTTCTTCTGCTTATGCTCAGAGGGGGTTCTTCAGAGGCAGAGGCAGATGGGGTGCAAGTAGGTCTGCTCCCACCCCTCAGTCTAAAGCCCCTGCCAAACAGGCACCCTGATGGGGTGCCCAGGGCCGGTTCTCCATTACCTGTAGGGGGAAGGCTGGCTTACTTCGTTCAGGATTGGGAGTCTCTGACATCAGACAAATGGGTCCTGGAAGTAGTAAGCCAGGGTCTGGTTCTCAGCTTCAAAACATTTCCAAAGATGAGAGCCAGATTTTTTCCACCTGCAAACCCTCTAGAGACCTTTACCTTAGAAACAGAAGTCTCAACCCTCCTAGCTCTCAGAGCTGTGGAAAGGGTTTCCCCCCTACACCAGGGCAAGGGTCTGTACTCCGTACTTCCTTACCCCAAAAAAGACTGGAGAATGGCGGCCCATTTTAGACTTAAGATATCTGAACAAGCACCTTTTGAAACCAAAGTTCAAAATGGTGACTCTGGCAATGATTTTACCTTTCTCAAAGGCCAGGGACTGGCTAGCTTCCCTGGACCTCAAGGATGCCTATTTCCATGTTCTAATCAGAAGCTCCCACCGAAAGTACCTCAGATTCGAACTGCCCTCAGGTCATTACCAGTTCACAGCAATGCCCTTCGGCCTCACCTCTGCCGCAAGGGTATTCACAAAATGTCTGGCAGTAGCAGTTGCTCATTTAAGAAGGCAAGGGATTGCTATCTTTCCCTACCTAGACGACTGGCTTATTGTAGGCCAGTCTCCAGAACAGGTCAAATCACACCTGCAAGTTACCCAGCAGCTGCTCACCTCTCTGGGCTTCCTGCTCAATCTTCCAGAGTCAGTTCTGGAACCTGTTCAGGTACTCACCTTCATAGGTGCAGAATTGGACACAAAGCAGGCCAGAGCCTTCCTACCCTTAGAGAGGGTAAGGAACCTGGTGGCCCTGGCCTCCTCCTTCACTCTGCAGGTCTCGACCAGCAAGGCACTTCACAGCTCCTAGGACACATGGCTGCTTCCACAGCTGTAGTGCAAGGAGTAAGGTTTCAGAAGAGGGACATTCAGTTTCACTTGAGAGCCTTTTGGTCTCAGAGAAAAGATCCCCTTTCCAAGTTGATCCCAGTGACTCGAACCCTGATCCAGGCCCTTCAGTGGTGGCAGGATCAGAACAATTTAAGACTAGGGGTCCCCTTCATCCCTCTATCTCATTCCTTGACCCTCACTATGGAAGCGTCCTTTCTGGGATGGGGAGCTCACATGGGCGACCTCTCCACCCAGGGAGTGTGGTCCCCTCAGGAATCTCTGCTCCACATCAATTTACTGGAACTCAGAGCTGTCTTTCTAGCACTTCAAGTGTTTTCTGCATCTGTTCAGAACAAAGTGGTACAAGTCAGAACAGACAACACCACCACAATGTGGTACATCAACAAACAAGGGGCACTCGGTCTTCAGCCTTGTGCACCAAGCAGTGAAGTTGTGGTCTCTGGCTTATTCCTGAACACTTTCCTCATGGCAGTTCACCTCCCAGGAAAGACAATGTCCTGGCAGATGCTCTCAGCAGGATTTCCCAGGGCCATCATGAATGGTCACTGGATCCCAAGTACTGGGATAGTTTTTGCCAGATGGGGCACCCTCAGATAGACCTTTCGCAGCCCCAGACAATCACCAACTTCCACTGTTTTGTTGCAGGCCCCAGTGATGGGCTCAGTCCTCTGGATGCCTTTCTCCTAGATTGGAAGGAAGTTTCTATTGCCTTTTCCCTTCCTCTCCTATTCAAGGTGCTAGTCAAAATCAGGTCCCAGCCTTGCAGGATGATTCTGATTGCTCCAGATTGGGCCAGGCAGCCCTGGTACCCACTCCTTCTGTCCTTAGCAGTCCATCTTCCCTGTGCCTCCCAGGAAGCACAATCTGTTATCTTGTGCCCAGGGAGAGTTTGGTATCCGAATCTCAATTCCTCAACCTCAAGGCCTGGTTCTTGAGGAGTTAGAGTTTGCTGACCTACACCTTTCTCAAGGTGTTCTCGACATCCTGAAGGCTTCTAGGAAGCCTTCCACTAGGGCTACTTATAATTCTAAATGGAAAGGTTTTCCATCTGGTGCTCGGGGAAGCATATTTCCCCGGAATCTGCTGATTTGCCCATTGTTTTGGACTATATGGTCCATCTTAATTCTTTGGGCCTGAGACCAGCTACCCTGAAAGTACATTTGGCAGCTGTTTCTGCTTTTATTTCAGCAGGAAAGCCCTCTTCCCTTTCCTCTCACCCTGTATTTTCCAAGTTTTTCAAGGGATTACTTCATACTAATCCACTTTTCAGGGACCCGCCCCCTGCCTGGGATCTTAATGTTTGCACTGCTCAGTTGATGCACCCCCCCCCCTTTGAACCTCTGTCTTCTGCAGAGCTCAAGTATTTGACTTGGAAAACTGTTTTTCTAGTAGCCATCACTTCTGCCAGGCGCATAAGTGAGCTACAAGTCTTGTCAGTGGAGACTGACTTTATTTCCTTTCACAGGGATAAAGTAGTCCTTAGGACTAACAGGAAGTTTTTGCCTAAGGTGGTTTCAGACTTCCATCTTAACCAATCTGTCTCCCTTCCAGTGTTCTTCACTGACCATTCCTCCTCTGGTGAGAGGAGGCTGCACAGTTTAGATGTTAAGAGGGCCCTTAGTCACTATATAGAGCGTACCAAGGGTCATAGGTTCGAATCCCTCCAACTTTTTCTCACTTATGGTGAGGCTGAGAAAGGTAAACCTGCCACTAAGAGATCCATTGCCAGGTGGATTGTCTCTTGTATCCAATTTTGTTATCAAAAACTGGGAAAGGTTCCCCCTTCAGGCTTGAGGGCTCACTCTACCAGAGGTACAGCTGCGTCTCTAGCTGCTGCCAGAGACATCCCTATTTTAGAGATATGTCAAGCAGCTACCTGGAAAATGGTACACACTTTCACTAAGCATTACTCCTTGGATATCCAGGCCAGGAGGGATGCTAGATTTGGCACAGCCGTGCTTCAGAGCCTATTCCCTAAGTAGGTTCTGTCCCTCCTCCATGGAGGTACTGCTGTGTATTCTGCAGTTGTCATAATATAGCAAGACTTCATGTTGTTTGAAGAAAAATTACTCACCTTAGTAATGTTGTTTCTTCTAATGGTGTTCGTTATATTATGACCTCCCCAGCCTCCCCTCTCAGAACTTCTACTTGGGTATGGGGTGGGGTCCACTGTGGGCACCGGTTATGCCCATTATATGTTTTTCACCTTCTTGGGGTTTTAGGGTGTGTGTTTTATTTTACCTTATTTATTATTTTCTGGTTCCCTGACTTGAGTCTTGTGTTGGGACCAGGAATATGTGTTAATATTTAGGTAGCCAGTTGGCTAGTGTAGGTTACAGCTTCCACACAGAACCTTAGTGAGTTTTTGCTCGTAAGATCTGACAGTTTCAGTTTGAAATTATCCAGACAGGTTTCTATCGAGTCAGCTTCTAAACTCCATTCTTAGAATGGTAGTTAACTCTTTCACCTCGGGCAGTTCTAATGGTGGGACAAACTGCAATTGTCATAATATAGCAAGACTCCATTAGAAGAAACAACATTACTAAGGTGAGTAATTTTTTCTTCTGTGCCTCCTGTGGATAAAAAGATGGACAGGAGGTACACTTTGTCAGGTCCTGATACAGAATTTCTTTCACAGCAATGAAGTCATGTTGGGGTAGTTCAGGCTGCAGCCTGTGATAAAGCTAATATTCCCCTGGCTTCACATCCTCCTGACAAGGACTCCAGGAAGATTGATGCCATGGCCAAAAAACAATACATGGTACTGTCATGGCCTTAGCCAAACAGGCCCCTGGCCAGCTTGCAAAGGAGCTGGAGCAGGTGGCTGTTGATGGTATTGAGGCATCTAAGGTGCAGTTCCATGCTGCAGTGGATTCTAATGATGTATCCTCTAGAGTCATGGCTACATCTGTGGCTTTTTGTAGATTGGCCTTTCTCAGGTGTATTACTTTGTCACAGGATACCCAGTCTAAGGCTATGTATTTTCCTGTGGTGGGAAATTCTCTGTTTGGGGAGCAGACAGAGAATTATATGAAGAAAATGGATGAATATAGAACCACTTATAGGAGTGCACAAGCCATGGAACGGCAAGCCACTCCTCAGAGGCAGCCCCCCAGGGGTAGGGGCAGGCTTTTTCACAGGCCTTTTCACCAGACCCAGGCCTCCTCTTCAGCCTATGTTCAGAGGGGGTTCTTCAGAGGGAGAGGCAGACGGGGTATGAGCAGGCCTGCTCCAACCCCTCAGCCTAAAGCCCCTGCCAAACAGGCACCCTGATGGGATGCCCAGAGTCGGCTCTCCATTACCTGTAGGGGGCAGGCTGGCTTACTTCGTCCAGGACTGGGAGTCTTTAAGATCAGACAGGTGGGTCCTGGAAGTAGTGAGCCAGGGTCTGGTTCTCAGCTTCAAAAGATGAGAACCAGATCTTTTCCACCTGCAAACCCTTTAGAGACTCTTGCTTTGGAAACAGAAGTCTCAACCCTCCTGGCTCTCAGAGCTGTAGAAAGGGTTTCTCCCCTACACCAGGACAAGGGTCTGTACTCCAGGTACTTCCTTACCCCAAAAAAGACAGGAGAGTGGCGGCCCATCCTGGACCTAAGATATCTGAACAAGCACCTTTAAAACCAAAATTCAAAATGGTAACTCTGGGAATGATTTTACCTCCCTAAGGCCAGGGACTGGCTAGCTTCCTGGACCTCAAGGATGCCTACTTCCATGTTCTTATCAGAAGCTCCCATCGAAAGTACCTCAGATTCGAACTGCCCTCAGGCCATTATCAGTTCAGAGCAATGCCCTTCGGCCTTGCCTCTGCCCCAAGGGTATTCATAAAATGTCTGGCAGTAGCAGTTGCTCATCTAAGAAGGCAAAAGATTGTCATCTTTCCCTACCTGGACGACTGGCTCATTGTGGGTCCGTCTCCAGACCAGGTCAAATCACACCTGCTAGTTACCCAGCAGCTGCTTACCTCTCTGGGCTTTCTTCTCAATCTTCCAAAGTCAGTTCTGGAACCTGTCCAGGTACTCACCTTTGTAGGTGCAGAACTGACACAAAGCAGGCTAGAGCCTTCCTTCCCAGAAAGGGTAAGGACCCTGGTGGCCCTGGCCTCGTCTTTTCACTCTGCAGGTCTCGACCAGCAAGGCATTTCCTGCAGCTCCTAGGACACATGGCTGCTTCCACAGCTGTAGTGCAAGGAGCAAGATTTCAGATGAGGGACATTCAGTTCCATTTGAGAGCCTTCTGGTCTCAAAGAAGAGATTCCTATCCAAGTTAATCCCAGTGACTCAAACCCTGATCCAGGCCCTTCAGTGGTGGCAGGATCAGAGCAATCTGAGACAAGGGGTGCCTTTCATCCCTCTGTCCCATTCCTTGACCCTTACTACAGATGCGTCCCTCTTGGGATGGGGAGCTCACATGGGCGACCTCTCCACCCAGGGGTTGTGGTCCCCTTAGGAATCTCTGCTCCACATCAATCTGTTGGAACTCAGAGCTGTTTTTCTAGCACTTCAGGTTTTTTCTGCATCTGTTCAGAACAAGGTGGTACAGGTCAGAACAGACAACACCACTACAATGTGGTACATCAACAAACAAGGGGCACTCGGTCTTCGGCCTTGTGCACCGAGGCGATGAAGTTGTGGTCTCTGGCTTATTCCCTGAACACTTCCCTCATAGCAGTTCACCTCCCAGGCAAGGACAATGTCCTGGCAGATGCTCTCAGCAGGATTTCCCAGGGCCATCACGAATGGTCACTGGATCCCCTAGTACTGGGGATAGTTTTGCCAGATGGGGCACCCTCAGATAGATCTTTTGCAGCCCCAGACAATCATCAACTTCCACTTTTTGTTGCAGGCCCCAGTGTTGGGCTCAGTCCCCTGGATGCCTTTCTCCTCGATTGGGAAGGGAAGTTTCTCTATGCCTTCCGCCCTTCCTCTCCTGTTCAAGGTGCTAGTCAAAATCAGGTCTCAGCCCTGCAAGATGATCCTGATTGCTCCAGATTGGGCCAGGCAGCCCTGGTACCCACTCCTTCTGTCCTTAGCAGTCCATCTTCCCCCTGGATCTCCCCAGGAACCACAGTCTGTTAACCTGTGCTCAGGGGAGAGTCTGGTTTCCGAATCTCAAATCCCTCAACCTCAAGGCCTGGCTCTTGAGGAGTTAGTTTGCTGATCTACAACTTTCATAGGGCGTTCTCTAAATCTTGAAAGCTTTTAGGAAGCCTTCCACCAGGGCTACCTATAACTCCAAGTGGAAAAGGTTTTCCATATGGTGTTCTGGGAAGCATATTTCCCCGGAATCTGCTGATTTACCCACTGTTTTGGACTATATGGTCCATCTTAATTCTTTGGGACTGAGGCCAGCTAGCCTGAAAGTGCATTTGGCAGCTGTCTCTGCTTTCATTTCAGCAGGGAAGCCCTCTTCTCTTTCTGCTCACCCTGTATTTTCCAAGTTTAAGGGATTGCTTTATACCAATCCTCCATTCAGGGACCCTGCCCCTGCTTGGGATCTTAATGTTTGCATTGCTCAGCTGATGCAACCCCCCTTTGAGCCTCTGTCTTCGGCAGAGCTCAAGTATTTGACTTGGAAAACTGTATTTCTAGTAGCCATCACTTCTGCTAGGCGCATAAGTGAGTTACAGGCTTTATCTGTGGAGACTGACTTTATTTCCTTTCACAGGGATAAGGTAGTCCTCAGGACTAACAGGAAGTTTTTGCCTAAGGTAGTTTCAGATTTCCACCTTAACCAATCTATTTCACTTCCAGTGTTCTTCACTGACCATTCCTCCTCTGGTGAGAGGAGGCTGCACAGCTTAGATGTTAAGAGGGCCCTAAGTTACTACATAGAGCGTACCAAGGGTCACAGGTTTGACTCTCTCCAACTATTTCTCACTTATGGTGAGGTTGGGAAAGGGAGACCTGCCACTAAGAGATCCATTGCCAGGTGGATTGTCTCTTGTATCCAATTTTGCTATCAAAAACTGGGTAAGGTTCCCCCCTCAGGCCTGAGGGCTCACTCTACCAGAGGTACAGCTGCATCTCTAGCTGCTGCCAGAGACATCCCTATCTTGGGGATATGTCAAGCAGCTACTTGGAAAACAGTACACACTTTCACCAAGCATTACTCCCTGGATATCCAGGCCAGGAGGGATGCTCGGTTTGGTACAGCCGTGCTTCAGAGCCTATTCCCTAAGTAGGTTCTGTCCCCCCTCCATGGAGGTACTGCTGTGTAGTCTATATCAGTCATAATATAGCAAGACTTCATGTTGTTTGAAGAAAAAATTACTCACCTTAGTAATGTTGTTTCTTCTAATGGAGTCTTGTTATATTATGACCTCCCCCCCAGCCTGCCCCTCTCAGAACTTCTACTTTGGGTATGGGGTGGGCAGTCCACTGTTGGCACTTATTGATGCCCCTTTTATGTTTGGGTGTTGTGTTTTTTTTTATTTATTTTATCTTATTGTTTCTGGTCCCCTGACTTGAGTCTTGGTGTTGGGACCAGGAAAATGTGTGAATATTTTAGTAGCCAGTTGGCAAGTGTAGGTTACAGCTTCCACACAGAGCCTTAGTGAGTTTTGCTCGTAAAGATCTGACGGTTTCGGTTTGAAATTACCTTGACAGAGCTTCTCTAACCCAGCTCGCGCTCTAAGTTCCATGCACTGCATGGAAGTTAACTCTTTCACCTCCGGAGCAGTTCTAATGGTGGGACAAACTGCATCAGTCATAATATAGCAAGACTCCATTAGAAGAAACAACATTACTAAGGTGAGTAATTTTTTCTTCTGCTGTAAGATGCAGGTTGCCTCCCTCATGCTCACGCATTTCATAGGCCCTGGCTTTCAAAAGTTCGGTTTGACCAAAACTTAAACTCGTTCGAGTTAGCGATCGCGCGTTTGCATCCTCGATCATGGAAGAGAAATCTTCTGCAGGATTTCGCCGGTGTCCTTGCAGCCAGAAGATGTAGTGCACCGATCCCCATCTCACATGCGTCTACTGGCTAGGTATCTTCCATGACACCTTGTCTTGCAGTTTTTGCCTGGCCTTTCATCCCGACGTCCTGGAAGACCGCCTGGCACGTCTAAAGTTGGGGAAACCGGAGAAAAGGAACCCTCCGGTGAAGTCTAAGGAGGCTAGGTGGGCGATGGCCGCGGCTTCTGCTGAGCAACTGGAACACATGAAGGTGTTCAAAGAAGAAGCCGCCTGTGCTCCGGCAAGTCAAAGCTCTTTCATTCCACTCAACCTGGGCTCCACCTTTACAGGTTCTTTTAAGGAGTTGTGCCAGTCTCTCCCCACCTAGGGTGAGGCGCCTGCGAGCTCGCACTTCTCCCGCTCTTGGAAGAGAGATAAAGAATCTGGCTTGTCTTTGTCTCAACGAGCTCTTGGGATGGGGAGAGGTCTCAGTTCCAGGAGCGTGCAGTCTTGACCTTGGTCGAGATTGCTTCCTTGGCTGCAGGCTTCACGGACCTTCTGTCTGGCCAGACAACCGAGGAAGTGACCGATGAGGTCCAGATTATTCTCAACCCTCTGTCACCAGCCGTGGCCGACAACTCCTTGAAGAGGACTCCGGTCCTCATGTTCCCTGATGAGGAGACCCAGCCCGCTGGTGTCCCCATTGAGGTCCCAGTTCTGGACCCCTGGGTTTCACAAATTCCCTCCGGTGTCTCTCGAGGGACTGAGTCTGCTTGCCCAATCTCAGTCGAGGTCTAGAACCCTCTTGGTCGAAAGACCAAGGAGTAGCCATAAGCATTCCAAGAGGCGACACCACAGGTCATCCTCCTCGGATGAGAAGAGGCTCCAACAGAAACTCTGTCAGCGCTAAGCGGGACTTATGTGGCAACAGCTGATTTTGACCAGGCAGAAGCTGGCTCTGCCACTTACCCCAGCCATTACTTGGCTTTCGCCTCCTAGACCGAAGCTGACCCCCTTGGAACCGAAGCCCTTGGTTGCCCCACCCGTCCTCTAGTTGGACCTTTGCCGGTCTCCCCACTGATAGTGGTGGAGCTGCCGCCTAAGCAGCCTGTGGGAGGGTCTCCTTCAAAAGAGGACCAACCTGATATCGGGCTTCCCAGACATCTGTTGGTCACGGTCACCCTGGATCATCCTCGACAGGTCGGGGGTGATTTGGGCGGCAGACCATTGTATCCAGACTCCTCGAACTAGGATGTCACCGGGCTCCACTCACATCCAGTGGGTGATGGAGGAAGGTCCTTCCTCCTTCTAGGGGATCCTCTGTCTCCTCTCTGGTTCTACAGGGATGCCCCTGGAACCCATCCAGAAAAAGGCAGAGTACCCTCTCATGGACATCCTGAAGAGAGGGGACTCCCCAATGGAGGCCTTTCTTGTGGCTGAGGCCATTGTTGGTCCGGCACTCGTTATGGCAGTGCCCTGCCTCATGTCCAGCACCGTCTCCTGCATGGCCCGCAAGTACACAGTGCCCATGGGGTCCCTTGCGGGTTTCACAGAGCACCCTTCGGCCGAGAGCCTGGTGACCGCCTCTGTGTTCAGGCGTACTGGCAGTTCTGTTGACAGAGACCATCCCCCCGATCAGGAGTCCAAACTTTTGGACCATTCGGCACGGGAAGTCAGTGCGGCTTCCTCCTTGGGCCTTTGTCAGGCCAGTTCGGCTGTCATCATGGCACACTTCTCTCATGCCCTTCTCCAGTCATTAGATGAGGTCCTCCCACATCTCTCCGCAGACATGCAAACCACGGTTAAGCAGGTCCAGGTCCGGGACCAGGGCTGTGCTGTTGGCAAACAGCAGCTCCACATGGCCCTGGACATTGGGGATTCTTGTGCCCGCTTGATGGCCGCTGCAGTGGCCTCTCACTGCAGGGCTTGATTGAGGTTATGCTCCTTCCTGGTGGATACTAAGCATAAGTTAGCTAATGTGCCTTTCCTCGGGACCGACTGGTTCAGCCCTGGGTAGCTGATCACCTACAGTGCATTGTGAAGTCCAATGCCAGACACCACTTCTGCCAGGAGTTCTTCAGGCAAGGACCAGCAGAAGAAGCCCTTTTGGCATTGTTCCCCTGAGGTTCAGCAGTCCTACCACGGAGGACAGCAGTATCAGCAGCAGGGTCAAGCTTGGCGCCCTCGGCCCAAGCCTGGACCCCAACAGGCCCGCAAAGGAGGCCGAGGCTCAGGTCCTGGAGCCTCCTCCTCCAAGCCTGCCCAGTGACGGGGTTTGGGTTGCCACCCCTATCTCTGTCACGCCAGCTCTGGGTCCTCCCGTGGGGGTCCGGCTCCGTCACTTCCTTTCCGCTTTTTCCGCTATCACTATGGACAGGTGTGTTCTCGAAGTGTTCGGTCAGGGACTGCCTCTAGAATTCGAGCAGTACCCTCCCAGCCGAGCCCGTTCCTCTTGGGAAGAACGGATTTCCTCAGGCACCCAGTCGGCTGTTCGAGACGACATTGCTCAGCTCCTCCTCAAGGAGGCAGTAGCTATTGTGGCGGATCCGTCTGCAGACCTGAGCTTTGTCTACAGGTACTTCCTGGTGACCAAGTGGACGGGGGGCTGGCACCCCATTCTAGATCTCCACTACTCGAATTAGTTTCTCAGGTGACGCACCTTTCGGATGGTCACTCTGTCCTAGATCATACAATCCTTGAAGCGAAACATGTGGTTCCGTTCACTGGATCTGCAGGACGCATTCTTTCATATCCCGATCTGTCCGTTCGGTCAGCAGTTCCTCCACTTCAGGGTCGAGGAGGCCCTGTTTGAGTTCCAAGCCATGTCGTTCGGCCTGTCATCGGCCCCTTGGCTCTTCACCAAATGCATTGCAGTGGTGATGGCCCATCTCTGGTGTCGGAGTCAGAATTTACCCCTACCTCGATGATTGGCTCCTAGAGGTGGAGAGGTCCAGGGATCTTGCCCTCCAGACCTGCTCCCAACTCAGCCTCCTTATCAGTGAGGCCAAGCTGGAACTCGTGCCTTCCCAGATGATGGGCTTCATTGGGGCAGAGCTCGACTCTTGTCATGCCAGAGCCTACCTTCCGGTGGACAAGGCAGAGGCTCTCTCCTCCTTTGCCCAGTCATTTCTAGTTGGGCACTTATGCCCTGCCCGGGACTTTATGCACCTTCTGGGTTACATGTCGGCGAACACCTCAGTGGTCCGTTGGGCCCGGTTGCACATACGCCCCCTCCAATGGGAGCTGGCCGCCCAGTGAACTCAGTGCCACAGTCATTTCGACCAGCTGATCACTGTAACCCAGATGATTTGGGATGCTCTCCAATGGTGTACCACCCCAGACCAGTTGCAGGAAGGGGATCCCATTTGTTCGCCCCGAGCTGACCATCGTACTTATGATTGATGCCTCCCTCATGGGCTGGAGAGCCCACATGGGGGACAACAGGACCCACGAGTTCTGGACCCCTGAGGAGTCCCGATGCCACATCAGCCTGTTGAAGCTCAGAGCAGTCAGATTGGCACTGTCGGCTTCTGCTCCCCAGCTCCGGGGTCAAGTGGTTCAAGTCCAGACAGACAATACCATGACCATGTCCTGCCTCAACAAACAGGGCAGCACGCACTCCTGTTTGCTGTGCAAGGAAGCGCTTCCACATCTGGACCCTTGTAAGCCGGTTGGAGGCAGATCTCCTAGCCATCCATGTGGCAGGAGCCTCAAACCAGCTGGCGGATGCTCTCAGCCGTATAGGCCAGACATACCACAAGTGGTCTCTCCATCCAGAGATAGCTTACAGCCTGTTCTCCCATTTGGGCAAACCAATGGTGGACCTGTTTGAATCCAGGGAAAACACCAAGCTGAGGCTGTATCATGCCCGCCCCCCTCAGCAGGGCTTGCTGCAGGGGATGCCTTCTCGAGGCCTTGGACCCCAGGCCTTCTCTACGCCTTCCCTCAATCCACAAGGTATTATTCAAGGTGAGGAAGGACAAGGTGAAGGTGATTCTGGTAGTCCCAGACTGGCCACGCCAGTTCTGGTATCCAGATCTCCTCAGCCTCAGGTGCAGGCCTCCGGGAGCGACTTTGTACACGCCCAGACCTGATATCTCTGAACCAGGAGAAGGTCTTCCATCCAGACCTTCAATCCCTGCACCTCACAGCCTGGTACCTGAGTGGCTAGAGTTCAGGCTTTGGGTCTTTCCGAGGATGTCTACCCCGTGGCGGAGGCATCTAGAAAGGAATCGACCAGGAAATGTTAATGCCTTCAAATGGAAAAGGTTTTCCATTTGGTGTCAGGGTAAGGGTCTGTACCCCTTATCTTGTTCCGTGGCTAACATTTTTTGACTACCTTTGGTCTCTTTCCAAAGGGGGTCTACAGTCATCGACCCTTGGGGTGCACCTGGCAGCCATTTCTGCTTACCGGGCGCGGGCCGGTCAGCTGACATTGGCGCAGGAGACTGTGGTCAGGTGCTATTTCAAAGGCCTGGATCACATATCCCCTCCGGTGTGTGAACCTCCACCTCCGTGGGACCTGCTGCTGGTACTGGCAAAACTCATGGGTAAGCCATTCGAACCAATGCACAAGTGTGACATGTCACACTTGTGGAAGAAGGCCTTCCTGGTGGCTATCACGTCTGCCAGAAGGACAAGGGAGCTCCAGGCGATCTCGGTGGACTCTCCTTATCTGGTCTTCCACAGGGACAAAGTTGTCCTGTGCCCTCTCCCAAAAGTGGTGTTAGAGTTTCTTCTTAACCAGGTGTTGATTCTGCTGGTATACTACCGAATTACACCTTGGAGGCAGAGTACAGACGCCATACCTAGGACCTGAGACGTGCTCTCTCCTGTTATGAGGAGAGTACGGCAGAAATTTATGGAGAGATTAGCTTGCTGTTTGTCACCTACGCTGAAGCCGCTTCTGGCAGACCTGCAGCCAAATGGACCATAGCAAGATGGATGACATCATGCATAGGTCTGTGCTATGAGTTGGTAAGCAAGGATCCTCCCAGAGGGATAAGAGCTCATTCTACCCGCCATATTGCTGCATCGGTGGATGCTTCCTGGAACATCCCTATCCAGGAAATCTATCGGGCTGCTACCTGGAAGTCAGCAAACACCTTCATTACCCACTACCACATCGACCTTGAGTCACGCCTGGTTGCTGGTTTTGGGGCCTCTGTTCTCCAATCTCTGTTCCTTAAGTAGGGGGTGTGCCTTGCCTCCCTCCTCTCTGAGAACTGCTAGGAGTCTGCCAAACAGTGTGGATGAACAACATATCCACAATCCTAGAAAAACAGGTTATTCAGCTGTAACAGTAGTTCTAGGAGTGGTATATGTTCATCCACATGGACCCACCTGACCTCCCCGATTGTGGACATACACAACCTGGTTTCCAGCGGGCTAAGATCTGGCGTCATGGGGCAGAGCTGAGATATATACCACCCAGGTGGGTGGGAGGATCCAGCTTGAAGACTTCCGGCAAAATTTATAGGAGAAAGGGACATGCCATACAGTGTGGATGAACAACATATACCACTCCTAGAACTACTGTTACAGGTGAATAACCTGTTTTTACTGATCAGGGTAGTAATTTTGATGCTACATTACTGAAGGAGCTGTACAGACTACTTGGCATCACTGCCATAAGAACCTCCCCTTCTCACCCTCAGACAGGCGGTCTTGTTGATGATTTTAATCAAACCCTAGAATGCATGATAAAAAAGTTTGTAAAAGGGGAAGGGAAAGACTGGGACCAATAATTACCTTACCTGCTTTTTGCTTACAGAGAAGTACCACAGACATCTACAGGCTTTTCACCATTTGAAATGCTGTATGGTAGACAACCTAGAGGGCCACTGGATGTAATAAAAAAATATATATATATATATATAGGAAGATAACACGCATCAGAAACCATCCATTACATCTTATATGTGTGCCCTGAGAAAGAAGCTTACAAAATATGTTGAAATCGATGGCCCGGTGGTGCTGAGGGTTGAGGCCCTGGACGCCACACCTCGCACCATGCCAGTGACCCGGGTTCGGGAACGAAGGATGAAGCGCCCAATGGCTGCTCTTCTTCTCTGGGGGGAGGGTTCTCTGCATGCTTCCGCCACAGTACTGCCATCTTGGGGGCCCAATTGGTAGGTGTGGTAGCTGGAGCAGCAGCAAGGGCATTGGGCAGATGTCAGCAGGGGGCGGAGACTTCTAGCTAATTGGCCCCCACTGCATGCCAATGTCTAGGGAAAACAGTGAAAAACCTTCAGTCTCTCCTAGGCGACGACACCTGCCTGCACATCTCGGGCTCATAGTGGCAGACCCTGCTGTACAGGATCCACATTTCAGTATGTTGGCTTTGGGGAGGTATGCATGGGGAGTTCCTCCTCACCCCGTCCGGGGGGTTATCCGGTTACCTTTGCTAGTGTAACCGTAAGGTACTCTAGGGGTAGACCGCGCCGAGACCAGGGGAGTGCAGTTAAGAGGATGTCTGAAAGAGGGGAGGGATGAGGTAGTTAGGAGCATAAATACCAAAGTTAAAAAAAAAAATGTTGAAATCGTTCATAGTAATCAGGAAGAGGCCCAAAACCAGCAGAAGGTGTATTATGACCATGGGGTAAAAGAAAATGTTGATGAAACAGTCTTGCTACTGTTACCCACTACGGAAAATAAACTGTTAATGAAGGGGCAAGGCCTTATAAGGTTCTTAGAAGTACTGGTACAGCTAACTATGAGATTGAGACCCCTGATAGGAAAAATCCTACTCAGATATACCATGCTAACCTCCTCAAGAAATGGGTTGAAAAATCACCAGCACCTGTTTTGCTAGTTTTACCAGAAACTGATAAAGAAGATATTGATGTAGCTTATGATAGACTGGTACAAACTGTTACTGCTGATGCTGTAAAGGTGAATGTTTCCTTAACCTCTGAACAAACTGCAGAAATTTGTAATTTTCTAAAGACATTTAACAGTAGTTTTATCACAGCACAATGCCGAGTAAAAGTGGTTGAGCACATAATAGTGACAATGAATGCTCACCCTATTAGACAAGACATACAGATTACCAGAGCAGTTAAGAGGAGACGTGGTTAAGGATGTACAAAAAAAAAAAAAGAAAGAATTGGGCATCATTGAAGAGTCAGTGCTTGGTCATCACCCATGGTGATTGTAAACAAAAAAGAAGGGGGTGTAAGAATCTGCCTTGATTTTAGGAAACTTAATCAAGTGTCAGAAGTTGATAGTTATCCTATGCCTAGAATAGATGATTTGGTGGACAGACTAGTTAGTGCCAAATATATCAGTACCCTCGATCTCACCAAGGGTTACTGGAAAATCCCCTTGGCTAAAGAATCCAGATACAAAACTGTATTTGCCACTCCTGTATGATTGTCAGTTCACCACCATACCATTTGGTTTCAATCAATCAAAATCTTTATTTAACCAGGCGATCACCGTTGAGCATAACTCATTTTTTGAGGTGGACCTGGGGTATTCAGGATAAAACAGATCAGAAAGATGCAATGAACAATGTACAAGGCAGGAATATATACAATAAAAAAAATATATACAATCATTTTTACATGGCGCCCCCGCTACATTCCAGCAGTACATGGATGTAATTTTATCCCCTCACACTGGTTATTGTGCTGCGTACATGGATGATGTCGTGGTGTATAGTCCAGACTGGAAAAGCCACCTGGAACACCTACGAGCAGTTATCTAATAGATCAAAAAAGCAGGTCTGACAATCCTACCAAGTGTGCATTGGGCATGCAGGAAACCAGATATATTTGAGCTATGTTTTTGGAAATGGAGAAGTCAAGCCAAAGGTTTCCAAGATAGAAGTATCTAATAGCCCTGTCCTGAAAACCAAGATACATGTCCGGCCATTTTTAGGGCTGGCTGGTTATTATCGGAGATTTGTTCCCAGCTTTGCCCTGTTAGCTACTCCCCTCACTGAACTCGCAGAGAAACAGTTCCCGAATAATGTGAAATGGACCCCAGCATGTAATGAAGCTTTTCAGGCCAATAAGGGCAGCCCCTGTTTTAAGAAGCCCACACTTTGAGAAGCAATTTTTGTTACAAACAGATGCATCAGTGGTAGGCCTTGGTGCCGTTTGGAGTGAAAATTTAGATGGGATGGAACATCCTATTCTATACATAGGAAATTGCATGACAGAGAGAAATGGTACTCCACCACTGAAAAGGAATGCCTTGTGGCAAAGTGGACCATGGAGTCCCTTAAGTTTTACTTACTAGGAGCTGACTTTGTCCTTGTAACAGGTCACAGTCCCTTCTGTTGGCTTAACCAAATGAAGGATAACAATTCTAGAATCACACAGTGGTACCTGGCACTATAGCCATTTCAGTTTAAAGTGATGCACAAATCTGAGAAAGAGAATGTCAGTGCTGATTTTCTGTCTAGATATGGATCAGAAATTGAGAATTCCGAAGGTTGAAAGAAAAATGTGTACGTTGAAACTTCTCTGTTTGAGATGCTGCATATGCACTGAACTATAAAGATAAGCTACTGTCATGTTAAAGGAGAATTTAAAGAAAGTTTTGAAAACCTGTTCTTTGTAAAACAGGTTCCCTCTTAAGGGAGGTATGTGACAGGGTCGAATACAGCCCTGTCCCAGTTATGGAGAAAGAGTTTAAATGCAAGGATCTGTTCTATCCTCTCCTTTTCTGTCTCTTCTCTATCTGGTTGCGCAAACCAAATTTTCTCATGAGACCTAGGACTTGATCACCCAGATGGTCTTGCAATTCTCTGCCTCTCGTTATCTCTCTCTCTACCCTCACTTGCTGTTCTGTCTTCTCCCCCCTTGCATATCTGCTGGTATAAAAATATATGTGAATCATTTTGCGGAAATGTAATTAATACTGGGAACCCTTTGTTTAAAACTGTATATAGTTATACTGTTGAAATGGTTGCAAAGCTATTTGGAACTCAAGGGGTTAACCTAAGATGCAATTTTTAATCCTTTTGCAGAAGATGTAAACACGAGGTCAGTTCTGGGCCACAATGTTCTTTTTCTGCACCTGTTGAAACTGACAAGAACATTGGATATTTACAAGAACACTGTGTGAGAAGTATGCTATTTTCTTAACGCATTCCTGCACAGACTTATAAAAAGGAACTGCAGTGTTGTGCAGAGAGACTGAGATTGGAAATTGAGAAGAAACCCAGATGGACTTTCTCTGTTTATACTGCCTTTGGAAATAGTTGTACCGAAAAAAAATTTTTTTTTTATTTTACTGTTCTTCATAATACGGTAAATCACTTGTTCTGAATTTTACAGCTGCTCCTGGTTTTCCTGTGCTTCCTGACCTGTGCCTCGACAACAGCACAACTACGGGTGATCCTTTGGGGCCTTCCGGTTCCTCCAACACAGCGTAGGAGCTCAGTTGCACTGACTGTGGGATGTGCCTCTTGATCCACCTCCCTTACTCTGCCTGAGCCCACTGTAGTCCTACCACTCCTGCTGGGGCAAACTTTTGAGGTAGTGGGTGTGGATTTGGTGGAGGCTTCCCAAATTCTGGCCAACTTGGCTTGGAGACTGGCAACCTCCACCCTCCGCACAGAGAAGTGCCTACAGATATGGGACAGCATTGCAGTATCCAGAAGAGCATCCACATGATAAGGGAGGGACTGCAGGGGCCAGAGAAATGGAGGGTCTCAGGTTCTCCTCCCCATTCCCCCCTCCCCCGTCAGCCTTCTCTCCTTAGAAGGGGGGGTTTTCTTCAGTAGGTCACACAGGCAGGTGGGCATGTTACATTGGGGTTCCTCCTGTGGTTCTCCCCTACTGTTTTTCTGACCACCTTTTACCTCTCCTCTGGAGGTTAAAAAAAAAAAAACAGAGATGTGGTTCCTTCGACACCTATCCAAAAGGTGATCAGGCAATCGCCTGATTCTGTGGTCCCTTGGCTTTTTCCTCCTCTTACCCCCACCCCATTTTGTCGTCTCCTTTTTGCCCAACTTCTCCATCCTGGACCCTGAGTTTAAAAAAAAAAAAAAAAAAAGGGGACAGACGCTGCTTGTGCAGGCTTATCTGCGTCCCCACACTTTGTTCTGGTGGACTCATACCTTGACTCTTTATTCTCAAGAGGCAAAATTTTGTCTCCTTGGGCCACAGTACTGGTGGAGTGTTGGGCACCTTGGCTTCACGCCTTCTCTAAGGAACCTTTGCCTCAGAGGGGAATGGGGGGGCAAGGGGAGGAGGGCTAACTATCTCTTTCCATCTCCTTCTGCCTTCCCTTCTTTGTCTCTTGGGCTGTCCAGTGTGCTGGCCATCCCTGCCCTTCTAAGTCCTTGTGCATTACTATACTCTTTCTTTTATGTCTGCCTTTTTATCTTTAGTCTTTCCCTTGCCCTCCCTATCCTTTGGGCTCTCTTGCCTCCCTCCGCACCCTATTTTCTCTCTTCCTCTCCTGGCGGACAGAGCTGAGGAGCAGCGGGGCCGACGTCTATTATGGGCCAGTCTGCGAGCGCTATGTAGTAAGTGTGCCTCGTAGGTGGCGCTGTCTCCAACCTCCGGCTTGGACTCAATTGTGATGAATGGTGAAGACACTTGGGAAGATCAGGAATTATGGTGTGGTATGTACAGTAATTTCCATTTTTTTCCGCTCAGTGCGGTCTCTTTTCAGCCATTTTCAGTGCCACTTTTCCCCTACCGCTGTCTTATGATGTTGAGTTTTTTTCTCCGCTGGTTCTATTATTTTCTGCTTTAGTCATGTCCGACTCCCAGGGGCATAAGCAGAAGGGTAAGAAGGACATGCCCCCCTCCCATGCATCGGTGGCCCTGTGGGAGACTGTACATCTGGAATCGGCATGACTGCTGTTGGACCTGCCTTGGAGCTGACCATGACATAGATCTCTGCGATGCCCGCTTCTCCATGGACTTCCGCACCCCTAGAGGGTCGCATAATAACGTGGGGTCATCAGGCTGCACACTCGGGACTCCAAGGTAAGGTTCCTGGGTTGTTCTCCTGAGTTCCTCCCTGGTACTGTGCATACTGAAGGAGACCAGACTTCTCCTAGTCCTTGTCCTGCCGAGATGGAGAGCCTGGGGGGAGGGGTCAGGTGAACAGTCTGCCTTCCCTGGTTGGCTGGCTGAGCACCAGTCCGTAGCTCCTTTGGGACAGTGAATATCCTTGGTAGCAAGATCAAAGCTACAAGCTGGGCCTACACCAGTGGGCACCTTGGCATTGCAGCCTGATGACACTTCTGTTCCTGCCACTAAGGCAGGTACCTGTAAGCGAGGCAATGCCGACCACAAGGCCAAATCCTATTCTGAAACTGTTTGCGGTGCCGGGAGAGGGATGACCTCTGGAACCTGGCTTGCTAGGCGTCCTGTAGAGGTGATATGACTCTCTTCCCTGAATTGTCCGATGATTTGGAGGTTGGGGGCCAGGAGAGCCTAGTCTCCTTGCTGGAATCTGGTGATGTATGGGTTCTTCCTTGGTCTGGTTTGAGCTTTCATTGGGGGTCAGCATTGTCTCCAGGAGTTCCCCCTCTGCTTGGTGCCACTGATGGTGTTGCTCCCTGGTGTCTCCCGGTGCTGCCTACTGTGCCAGGCAGTGTGCCTGTGGCACTGAGCAGGGGTTCAGCACAATATGTGGTGTCAAGTGGGGTTTCCGTGCCATTCATGGTACCATTTCTCCTGCTCCCTTGGAGACTGATGCAGGGCCTGTTCAGAGGCCTAGCCTAAGGGGCAGGGCACTGTGTGGTGAGGTAGGTGGTCTCGGTAGCAGCTCACTCTTTGCCCAGAGTAGGTGGCAGCTCAGACAGGAGTTGAAGTGCTGACTCTGATCTCCTGGTCTTATCGGAAGCGTCGGGCTCTGCTGGGGATTGAGGCTGCCCCGTAGGACTTTCAAGTCTCCGCTCTCCCCCCCCACACAGTGGGCATCACTGTGACTGCAACGCACCTCTTGAGTGCTCTTTGTATGAGTTTTCCTGGTGTCCCTTCCCCCCTCCCCCCCCCCAAACACACAGTGCGAGGTCACTTGCTGTCTGTCATTACCCTGGCAGAGGACCTGGCCTAGTCCCTCTCCCATGCATTTTGGGTCCTACAGGGTCTATGACATTGGGACAGTTCAAGGCTTTGGCAAGTGTATTCCCTCAGTAACTCAGGTCATTAGATCAGGCCATTTTCTTCCTCTGAGGAAGGGGATATTTCACTGCATCTTTCCTCCGCTAGATGCACTTCACACCAGCAGTTCCAGGTGGGGATTTATTTATTCATTTGAATCTTAGATTAAAACCTTTGAGATGTTAGCTCTTTACATAGGTTCCACATCATGGTATACAAAATGGATACTACAGGCAGACGAGATGTAACGAATGATATACAGCACTTAATACATTACAGTGTGAGTAGAGTAACACTAACAAAAGAAAACCCAAAATATAATGTAGGATGAGCTAAGAATTGTTGACATTGCAAGTGTACAAGTTGGGCAAGGAGTGTGGGGCAGAACAAATGGGTGTTGCGAGCAGCCCAGGGGCTTTGTCCTTTGGGTGGATGAGGGCGACAAACGAAGACAGAAAGAAAGGGGGGGTTAGGGTCAGCCCCACGAGGCCTGGTCAAGGTTGGAAAGGTTAGAGAGCGGTAAGGTGAAGTAGAAGGTGGAGATTCCAGAGGGTGGGGGAGTGAAGAGGGTTGGTAGTGGACAGTGGGCAGAGGTTGTAGAGGGTTGGTAGAGGACAGTGGGCAGATGGTCAGGGCGGCAGGAGGACAGCGGGTATAAATGCAGTGGATGCAGAGTCGGTGGAAGCAGTCTCAGCTAGAGGCAGTGACAAGGTGTTGGCTAATCTTTTGTTTAAAAGATCCCAAAGTGGGAGCAGAGGATATGTCCACCAATAGGGAGTTAAACCAGAGTGGAACTTGGTAGGCAAAATACCTTTGACTTTGGGAAGTGTGACAGCAGGGGGTCTTAAAGAACAGGCTGTCAGAGCTTCTGGTATGAAGTCGGTTGCCGTAGGGGATGAGAAGCTTGTGAACCTCAGGGGGGGGGACGAGACCCAGGCATGCTCTTTTAGCTAATAAGCAAGTTTGGTAGAAGAGTCTGTTCTTGAACTGGAGTCTGTTTGCCTGGGCATAAAGGTTACAGGTGTGAGTTATTTATTTATTTATTTAGTTTTTGTTGACTGGGAAGCAGGACTACGCAATTTTTTACCTATGTTCAGCCCCATCCTTTGGGGAGGGGGACACAGATGGATGCCAACTGAAATTGAACCAGATTGTTTTTTAAGCTGCTCTTGGTATTTTTAATGAATGGGGGGAAATTTGACCAAGTACAGGAAATTCCTACTCTCTTCAAAGAAGTACAGATCTTCAACATCCACCTGAACTACTACCAGAACAGACAGATGGGACCTCAGTTTTTCGGATGAGACGTTAAACCGAGGTCCCATCTGCCTGAATTGGTGGTAGTTCAGGTGGATGTTAAAGATCCCATGGCACTTATCGAAAAGATTAGGGGAATTTTTTATTAGAAGACAGACAATACATCATAAAGGAAAAATCACATACAGCAATCCAGAAATATAAAAAAAGAGAAAAAAAAAAGAAACACAGACAGTTCATTTATACAAACATCATCGAGGCTAAAGAACAAAATCTAACTCTACCGTGATCTGTTATATGTTAGAAAAATAAAAATAAAGCACAAAAAGAAATCGAGGAATCCATACAGTATGTTTCCAAAGACTGAGAAATACTTGACTATCTAGAAAATTATGCTCCAAAATCTTTTGTTTAACTAGAGCTTGTTCAGTTCGTTTTAGTACAACAATATTAGGAAGTATAGTATGTTGCAAAGAAAACTGACATCTGGCTTGCCATAAATAATATTTAATACAGGCAAATACTAAAGTAAGTGTACTCGAATGGTACCTCCCTAAAAAAAAAAAAAAAAGAGTAGTCCCCTAAAATAAAGACTCTGGTATGAGATGTGGTGTGCAATGCCCCATTGCCACCGCAAGGCTAAATCTGATCAAAATGTTACAGTATGAGGACAAAAAAGTAAAACATGTTCCTGAGTTTCTACCTGACCAGTACATTCAGGCCGAATGCATTGTCTATCAGCAATAGGTTTATGCTTCAGGTTACCTCGGACTCCCAATTTACCATGGCAGCTGAGCCATTGAATATCCCACATTTGAGGTGGCACCTTGTTATCCATCAAAAAGCGTAATGCTTGAAGAATCCTAGTAGGGACACAGAAAGGGAAATCTACTTGAACAAAGAAAACATTACCCATAATTTCAGCATAAAAATGTTTCCGGGAAACATCATGTAATTGTGCTTTACCCAATTTCCATTCCCCCCGAGTTTCCGAACTGCTGAGTCAGCATAAGACGGTGCAGCACATTTAGCATTTCGTTTTGGTATACCCCCACCCTCCCACTGGGTCAGAAATGGATAAAATAAAAGCTGGGTCCATGCTGACCATGGGTGGTCCTCAGGCAGGGTTTTTACCTGAAATGAAGATATCATAAAGAAAGAGTTAAAAAAGACTAAAGGATTAATCATTCCCAGTCCCCCTTGAGAAACCTTTAAATATGTAAAGGCCCATTTAATAGGATTTAACCTGCTGCCCCACACCATCTGGAAAAAACAGCTATACAGTCTAGTTTCCAGGGAGATCGGGACTGGAAAAACCGAACAGACATGTAAAAACACTGGTAATAAAAATTTCTTTATTACCAGCACCCTTTTCTTTTTTGAAAAACCCCAAGCTTTCCATTGCTGTACCTTGTGCTCTCCAATAGCTAGGTACCTTTCCCAGTTCAAAAGTGCCAGGTCCCCACTCCCAAAATGGAGACCTAAAATTTTGAGGGAATCAGTAACCGATATGCCTCTGATATTATGAACTGTTGGGGTCCTGCATGGTTAAAGATGGAGTCAAACCATGAATAAATCTATTATTTTCAATTTCTCTTAAAAGAGGATCTAACACAAAGGAGTATAACAGTGGGATAATGGGACATCCCTGTCTAACCCCCTGTGTTAATTCAGTCTCTTTTCCCAAAAGATTATCTATTGAGGGACAGGAACGCGCCTGAAAGTATAAAGTGCCAATATAGTTAGGGATACCATACTTCTCTAAGACTTGAAACAGAATAGAGTGAGAAACTTTATCAAAAGGTTTTGACTGATCTAGAGCTAAAATAAAACCTGATAATTTGTCTTAAGCTCCCAATTCACAGACATCTCTGATCAATTTTAAATTTTGCTGAATAGAGTGATGGGGAATAGAACAAGTTTGTGCCGGGTGGAGTACCTCTTGTGCTACAATTTGTAGCCTCTTGCAGAGAAGAGAAGATAGAATCTTGTAATCCATGTTTAGTAGGCTGATTGGCCTCCAGTTACCCAAATCCGTAACATCCCCTTTTTTTTGTATAAAAGTTAGAATTGCTAGATTAAATTTTGTATCTACCAAACCAAATTGTAAAATATCATTATAAACCTCAGCTAAAATTACACTCATGTCGTCTTTAAAGGTTTTATAAAAATTAGTTTGTAAGGCCATCTGCCCCTGGCGAAACCCCTGTTCGAAGTGTGTTGACTGCTAGGACTTCTGAGGGGGAAATAGGTTCTTGCAGTGTATCGTCTACCGACTGTGATATTTGCGGAACTGGGAAATGAAGGACGTCTTCCCAGAAAGCCGTCGGAGTAAACCTAGTACTAAAAACCGAGGATAAATGTTCTACAATCTCTAATATCTCTGCTGCCAATGTCTTTATCTGTCCTTTTGAATTTCTGAGACCAGTCATACGTTTTCTATCCAGTTTTTGTTTACATGCGACATATGGATCTTTAAAAGGTTGTTGTTGTGTACCAAATTTCAGCTCTGCATACATGGACACTGCCCTATCATATTGGTACTGTTTCATTTTTTTTCTGTAAAAACCCCTAATTGTGTTTGTACCTCCAGGGCCATCACCCGAGAACTAGATAGTAATTTATAATGCTGATTCCTATAGTCTAAATATTGTAAATAGATGAACCTTTTCTTCTACCATAGGAAATAATAAAAAAAAAATCCTTAATGGCCAGTTTGGTATCCATCCACCAGGAAACCCAGTCAGCATAAAAATCTGCAACAGATTTTCGAGAAATAAGACAAGAACGAAGTTGAGATAGAATCGGAACATCATCCAATAGCCGTGAATTTAATTTCTATTGTCTACTAATAGCAGGGAAACTTGTAGGAATCTGATGAAGCCCCAAAATACAATTGAGAAAATTGATCTGAAAAATCACAATGTTGTACAGAACAACCTTGGGGTATTAAATGCTTGGAAATAAAAAAAATAGTCTATCCTTGTTTGAAAGGAAGCCCTTCTATAAGTAAAACCATCTGTCGCATGGAGCCCCCTATAGGCGTCCCTCATATTTGCAGCTGCCACTGTTTGAGAGAGTGTATGTGAGTCACAATAAGTTTTCTGCTGCCCATTATTCTTTATACGAATATCCAGACTACAATTCATGTCATCTCCCCAAACCACATGCTTGGAAGTGAAGAGATAAGGTTTGATCTGTTGAAATAAATCAATCCTCGCAGTTTTCACTTGGGGTGCATAGATATTAGTCTGAGGGGAAAATCCTTGATAATAACAATCAATAAGCAAAGCTCTGCCTGGCAAAATGTTTAACAGCCGTGTTACTTGCACCGAGGAGTGAGAAAAAAGAATTCCTACCCCATCTGCTGTGTCTGGACCAAAAGACCAAAAAGAGGGCCCCCCAACCAGGCTTTTTTGACATGAGCAACCTCAGCCAAGGAGGATGTGTGTTTCCTGCACAGAGATGACATCTGTCTGTAAATCCTGGCACTGCCTTATACAAATTAAATGTCTTTTGTAGTTTTTTTCATACTACAGCAGTTAATAGATATCATCTTTAAGCAGGCCATAGAAATTTAAATGCTGAAATTCAAGGTTTATCTTGTTTTCATGTTTTCCCTTTCTTTTTCTTCAATTCTATAAGGTCCTTTTCACCATCATCTTCTACCTCCATCTCTGAGCCTGCATCTGGTTTGGCTGTATCTGGACCTGAATCCCCGTCCATTTCTGCTAATACTTGGAAGGAATTTTGAGTAGGGCAAGCCCCTACCACCCCTTTATGGTGACTACTTGCCTGAGTAATCCTTCTGGGGGTTTGAAAGTCAGAATCCTGAGAAGCCACAGCCAGCAGGCCCGGGGGGGGGGGGTCGTAAGGCTGCAAGGATGGATCCACCACTAGGGGGAGGATCCTCAGAGGAAACCAGTGCCTGGTTCTGATTAGAGGGTCCTGGTTGCCCAGTTTCCTCAGCTGGAGGTTGTAGCTGACTGGAGGACAGATCCTGGGCTATATCCCCTCCAGGCTGGCCTGTAGAATCCGTGTCTGTGTGTGAGGGAACAAAAGTCTGAGGCCTGTATCTGCCCTGGGCCTGGTTTATTAAATCCTTATTTGGGCCTCCCTGCCTATTCTGGCCTGCTCACAGGCATTGGTGATATGCATGACCTGCTTCATCACATAAGTTACATTTAAAAACATTCCGACAGACTTCACTGTCATGATCTAGTTCCCCACAAAGTGCGCATTTAACCTTATCACATGTACTACTTGGCGTTTACTACCACAACAATAGCAAGCTTTAGGCTGACCAGGATAGAAACAAAGCCCCTTCTTTCCCCAAAAAGAAGCTATTAGGGACATGCATAACCTCATTATTTGAAATATGTAATTTAACTTTAAAACGCCAAGCCCCAGTCCAAATCCCTTCTGTATCCATTATGGGTTCAGGGGGAACCCAAAACCGTACATTTATTTTCCAACCAGTATTGGATATCCCCCACATTCACCCCCTCATTCCTAAACATGATATTAATAGTTTTGAATAAGGGTTTAGTAATTGGTATTGCCCAAAATGGTAGCCATAAAGGCAAGGATTTACAAGACTCATATTTTTGCCCAAATCTATCTAAACTTGAAACTTTTTTTAAAACTAACATCAAACATATCTTCCTCCCGAATATTAATCAAGGCATATATTTCAGTAGCCAGAAAATGCATTGAGTCCATAAATAACTTTCTGGCAACATATGCCCTGTCTGGGTGTTCAGGCAAACCTCCTCGATACCTGAGTCGAACAGCATTTCTTCTAGGAGCCTGCTCCAGCTTGTTTTAAACAAGTCTGAGAAACGTGGGCCCCTCCTTGAATTTTGACCCCTAGGTGACTGTAAAGGAGATTGCTGTCTTTGACCCTCTGTTGGGGGGGGCAGTCTCTGTTACAATCTCCGGACCTACTGTATCAGTGTTGGCAAGAAAAGACAGAGTCTGACCTGAAATGGAAGTATTGCCTTGATCCTGTAAACATGGCTGCGATGCCCTTGTTCCTACAGGTGAAAAAGTAAGCCAGTTTGGGTCCGGGATCCACCGTCCATCTGGCTGCCGTAACCATCCTGCCTGAGACAAGGCAGACTCCTTGGTCCATACTGCAGCCTTGTCTTCAGCCGACTGCCTGTCACTAGAGCCCCTCATAGCCTCCAACCACGCTGACACTTCCGCATTCCCCGTGTCAGCTGTGGTAATGACAGCTTGCATGTCAACCGCCTTGTCATGCTCCATCCCTGCTGGTGCTGTACTGCCTGTAGCCTCAGACACAATTTGAGCTGAATCCTCCATGATGCCAGCCATCTCCGGTTCCATATGCAAGGGCTCAGATGCTAATGTTGATGAAAAATTCCTCCCGACTGCATGCTCAGTCACCTGCAGACCTCCAGAAATCTCCGGTTCTGACAATGCTGTACCAGGCATAGCCTGAGTCTCAGAAACAACCAAAGCCTTCTGCAGAGCTTCAGCCTGCACGTCCTGCTCTCTCCATGAGCTGTCTGCCATTACAGAAGTACGACAAATGCCCTCTGCTGTCCCCAACAGAGTAGGGGATGTTTTATTAAAGAAAAACATAACATCACAAAAGAAAAGTACAAGTATAAACAAAATTCCATATTGTACAACGAGAACAAAAGAAAGTCAGAAAAAGGAAAACAACTAAAAAAATAGAACAAATCAATACATTATAGAGTTATAAAGTTTTGCCAAAACAAATCAACTTTAGATTTGGAGAATTTATCCAAATCCCTAGTTTTAACAGAAAGTAAACCATTCTCAGTTTGGGTAAACAAAGTGTGAGATAAAACAGTTAGTTGTTGAAAAATAAATTGACAACGAGCTTGCCAAAGATAATATTGTATAAATGCAAAAAACACAATCAAGGTACTTCTATGATAGCGACGCCAAATCCCAGTATAATTGCCCAAAACTATGGTCTGGTATGTAATGGTGGCTAAGAAAGGGAGGTTCCAATGTATAGCAGCGTCCTGCCAAAATGTTTGACTAAAAGGGCATGAAATAAAAAAATGAACCATAGTTTCTTCGCAATTAACACAGGTGGGTCGTAAACAAAATCGTTCCGTAGTAGGTTTGTATTTTAAATTGCTACGAACCCCCAACCTTCCCTGCATAGAGAGCCATACAATATCCCAGATATGTGGGGGAATCCTAAAATCGGTCAGTTTCCAAAAAGAGAAAATCATTTGAGTAGGTACACATTCTGGAAAAAGGGGAACACATTTCTGCACTTCAAACACAACAAATCTATAAAAGGTTTTCCTAGAAAGAGTGAGCAGATGTGGAAACGATATCTTCCATTACTGTAGTTTCTTAAAAGTAGCAATACCATATGAAGGCAAGGAATCTGCCAATAAAATCTTAGGGGGAAGTAACGAACATTTATTTAAATAAGTAGACCACAAAAAATTAGACCATATTTGCCAAGACATAGTGGGAGAAGACCAAAGATAAGAAAAAGAGTCAAACAAAAAAAAGGAGTGATAAAAAACAATGGGGTTAATCATGCCCAATCCACCCTTATTAATGGGAAGATAAGTAATATCCCTGCGCACTGGGTTCAGTCTATTACCCCACAACATCTGGAAAAAAATACTAAACAGCCTAGTCTCTAAGTGAAGAGGAGGTGGAAAAACATAACTTAAATACAAAAACACGGGTAACACAATTTTTTTTATAATAGCAATCCTTTTTTTCTTTCCAAATTTCCATCCTTTCCATCTATGGATTTTAAATTCTCCAATGTACAGCTGTTGTTCCCAATTATAAGTAGCTAAATCTCCAGCTCCAAACCAAATGCCTAAAATCTTACGAGGAGATGAAGCTACAGGAATACCTGCAATAATAGAAGGGTCTAGATGTGTAGACTGTAAAATAAAAATAAAACTTTTATGCATATTGATTTGAGCACCTGATAATGTCTCAAAAGCGGAAAAAATGTGCAATGCGTTCTGCAAAGAAGGAATATCACCCAAGAATAAAGTGATATCTGCATACGCAGTTAGTTTTTCCGCTGGTAAAGTAGAGGAGGGGGACAAACCAATAATATTCGTATCCCAAATAATCTGCCTAACAACAGGGTCCAAAACAAAAGAATACAAAAGTGGGCTCAATGGGCAACCCTGCCGAACTCCAATTGTGATAGGTACTTCCGTGCCAAAATATCCATTAACCATGGGAACACAACTAGCGTTTTTATATAAAGTGGAAATCCAGTGAACGAAGGGTGGAGGAATACCATAACGTAGAAGTACAGAGAATAGATAATTATGTTTAACTCGGTCAAAAGCTTTGGCCTGATCCAAAGCAACAATATAGCCTGAAATATGTCCTTTATTACTAAGTTCAAATAAATCCTGTAAAAGGTATAAATTATGCTGAATTCGTCTATGAGGGATGGCACATGTTTGGGCTGGGTGAATAAGAGACCCGGCCACTAGTAATAATCTGTTATTAAGAATTTTGGTAAGTATTTTATAGTCACTATTCAACAAGCTTAAAGGCCTCCAGTTAGATAGTAAGGTCTTGTTCCCAGATTTATATAGAAAAAAAAGGAGCGAAGCAGTAAACCCAGAAAGTTCCGCAGAAGAAAACAATAAAACACTAAACACTTTAGGCAAAAAGTATATCATGTATGATAAAAAACGTTTATAAAACTCATTGGGAAGGCCATCCCACCTGGCGAGGTATCCTTACTTAACTGTGTGATTGCTAGTTCAACTTCCTGGGAAGAAATAGGTTGAATCAATGGAACAATTTGAGAAGTGGACAGGTGAGGAACAGGGGCAGTGAAACCAGAAAGATCAGGAAAAACAGGGGTAGGGACATCCTGAAAGGAGGTTGCAACATGTTGTTGAACTAGAGTCAACATACCCATATCTGTGGTGAGCATAATACCAGTAGGTGCAACAAGCTAAGTCATAAGAGTGGCTTCTAACCTGTGTTTACATGCCATAAAGGGGTCAGAAGCAGGGACAGTCTTAGTACCAAATTTAAACTCTAAGTCTAGGGATTTTGCCCTACCATATTGATAGGATTTCATCTGTTCCTTCAGAATTTTGATTTGAGGAAGCAAATCTCGGAAACCTTCGGTAGGGGAAGACATCAATTTATATAATTGATTACGAGTAAGCAAATACTGTATATATTTAGAGTTAGCTCTAGCCTTTCCAAATGAAAGGAAAAGTTTCTTCAATTCTCGTTTTGTGTCTATCCACCAATTTAAGGAATCTTGAGTATGCATAGAAAACAGAGTCCTGTATGCAAAAAATTCAGTCTGAGGAAAAAAGAAGGGTATCAAAAGGGACATATTCAATCTCCAGCGATTATATTTAGAAAAATTTTGGGAGGGATAGAATGCAGGCTAAAGAACAAAATAGTATATTATGGTCAGAAAACTCAGAAGGTTGAGATAGGCAAGAAATGGGATGTAAATATTTGGAAAAGAAAACATATCAATTCTAGTGGCGTAAATGAATCTATGATAGGTAGCACCAAGACCCTTGGGGTGTAATTTACGAAAAGCGTCCTGCATATTCGAGTCAGCAAGGGTTTGTTTCAGAGCATTAGAATTGCAGTACATTTTCTTCTGGGTGGCTCCAGACAAAGGGGTGTCTAATGTACAATTAAAATCCCCTCCCCAAATGACATGCCATTTGGTGAAAAGGAAAGGTCTAATATCCCCAAATAATGCAACCCTGGCAGACTTTGTTTGCAGGGCATAAAGATTAATAAGACGGAAAGAAAAATCTCCTATAGAGCCATCCAAAATTAAGGCTCTACCAGGGCAAACATCTATCAACCGAAAAACATGAATATTGGTGGATTTAAAAAGAATACCAATCCCATCTGCGGGTTCTAAGCCAAAAGACCAAAAAGAGGGACCCCAGTGCCATGCTTTTTAAGTTCCTCAATCTCAGTAAGTGAGGAAAGACGTCATTCTTGCAGAAGAATAATGTCTACAGGAAGGGTTGATAAATGGGACAAGATAGAAATCTGCTTCCTATGTGTTTTTAAACTGCAGACATTAAAAGACAGGAGTCGTAATGTGGACATAAGATGTCAAAGTTCAGCCAAGTCCCCCTTTTAAACTGTTACTAGCTTTTCTTTTTTTCCTTTCTTTCCTTAGCCAATTCTGTAGATCTGCTATCCTCATCTTCTGTAATTATCTCAGATCTATGGGACGTATCGGATTCTAAGTCAGAGTCCCCCAAATCTTCTTGTAGGGTTAAAAAAATGTTAGAAGTTGGAAGAGGGCCGGGAGTAGGTAATTTTAGGGAAGATCTGGTAAATCTTCGACCTTTCACAGTCTCAAAAGTGTGGGGGGGGGCATTGTGGGTCTATCAGGCTTGGACCCTAAATCAGAGGGTTGAGGTATATTAGAAAGAGGGTCAGATGTTGCCACCAACGGTATAGATGTCGGTATAGTAGATACAGAAGGACCAGGAACTTGTAATTTATCTTGAGCTTGGAGTACTAAGTCATCATGGTCCCATCCCTCAGTTCTATTGCGCTTGGCCCAGGGACATTGATGAAAGGCATGTCCTTTTTCATCACACAAATTACATTGAAAAATGTTCTGACATAAATCCATTGAATGGCCAAACCCTCCACAAAGTGAGCATGTCATCATGTCACAAGAGCTACTAATGTGAGTACGAGAACCGCATTTATAACAAGCCCAGGGTTGACCGTTATAAAAACACACACCCCTATCTTTCCCAAGGAAAAAACTATTAAGAAGATGTACTATATCAGAGTTCACCTGAAACAATTTAACTTTAAATTTCCAGCTCCCAGTCCAGATACCCTCTAAATCTAATAAGGCTTCAGGAGGGCCTAAGATATCGCAACGCTTCTGCATCCAGTGGTAAATATCACTGACGTTTACCCCTTCATTCCTAAACATAACAGTGACATACCTAATTTGTGGTCTAGTAAGAGGAATGGCTAAAAAAGGAAGCCATAAAGGGGTAGTTTTAAGAACTGAGTATTTCTCCCAAAATTTTGCAGGCTATTATTAAGTCTGAAACTTATATCAAAGGAATCCTCCCCTGAAACATGAATAAGTGCAAAAAGGTCCGAAGGGAGAAAAGACATAGATCCCTTAAGCAGAGTATTAGCAATATAATACCTACCAGGATGAGAATTTAGGCCCCCTCTATATCTCAATCTAACAGCGTTTCTCCTGGGAGCCTGTTCAAGTTTGTGTTTGAACAGGTCTGCCATAGGAACGCGAGGAGGGTGATCAGAACCTTTATCTGAATGAGAAACATTACCTGCTGCAGCAGGAACCGTAAGGCCCCCTTCCCCCCCCAACCACAGGTACACTGAGGCTACCAGTAGCCTCCTTGTCCTGCAATACTGGGTGCGCACCATTAGTAGAAACAGTAGGTCGAACAATGTCAATACCTGAGCTCAGGGAGGTGGCATGCTTAGGTGAAGTGTAGGAAACAGGCTGCCAAGCAGGGTCAGGTACCCAGGTTCCCAAGGCGTTCTGAGTCCAGCCAGCGTTCAACAAGGAGTCTTCCTCCGACCAATCCGTAGAAGCAAAAAAATCTTGAGATGGCAAACCAAATTGTTCTTTCAAGGCTTGTGAAGCAGTGGGTTTTCGTATCGGAGTAGCAATAGATTTCCGACTCGGCGGACCGTCTGTAGATGCACCCGGAAATGTACGTCGTGAAAAGGGGTCCGTAAGGGAAACAGGAGGCGCGGAGTCTAAAGTTCCCAACGCGGAAGTAGAACATACAGGGTCAGTGCTTACAGGGAGTAAAGTCTCTCGATTCGGCTGCACACTGATTACCTCCGTGACACTAGACAGCTCCAGGTTAGTAAAAACAGCATTCGTAAGAGAAGTATCCATTGAAAAAGCATCGCTAGCAGGAGCGTCCTCACCAGCGTCCATCTCCTCGCAGGAGATCAGAGCTTCTGCCATCACACAGAAAAATGCTCAGCCCTCTACTGGCCGCAAAGCGCCAGCAGAGTAGGGGAATTTCCCCGGTGTCCTGGCCAAATTTCACTCATTCACGAGAAATACCACCAACAGCTTAATCTGGTTCAAGGTCAGTTGGCATTCATCTGTATCTCCCTCACCCGGGTCGTGCCTGAAAATAGGCAGGATTTGTCTTGTGCACTTACCCGGTCAACAAAAACTAAATAAATAAATAACGTCTCATCTGAAAGACAACACCTCAGGAGTGCAGCACCACCACCTTCATGCTGCACTACAGTGTCAGTATTAGGAATTTTACCCAAGTGACTGGAGTGGGGATAGAACCCACAATCTTCTTATCTTCTAGCCTCAGAGGCGAGTGTGCAACCTGCAGAGCCACTGACACTGCTAAGTTAGTCTCGAGGATCCTTTTAGAAGTCTGCATGCCTTGTTTAGGGCCACTTTGATGCGACGAAGGGTAGTGTCAGAGGCTGACCCATAGATTGGCAGCCCATAATCGATGAGTGGGACCACAGAACTGTGAATAGCTATATTAAGAGTTTCCAGGGTCAGGCAATGCTTGTGCCTATTCGTGTATTGATAGCTTTGGGTAATATTGTCAGTATGGAGTCCATAAGACATGGTGCTGTCCATCGTTATCCCCAGGTATTTAAAATGCTGGACAGGTTCCAGGCTGGTGCCCACATTATTGGTGATAGAGAGTGGGTAGGCTCTGTGCTTGCTTTGTGGGTTGGTAAACAACATAATTTCTTTTTGTAGTTCATAATAAGTTTGTGTTTATTGAACCACCATTCTACTTTGGAAATGTTTTGTTGAAACTGGATCTCAAAGGAAGTTGGTTCAGGATTGCTAGTGAAGAGGACAGTGTCATCTGTGTATAAAAGAATACATCCCTGGCAGACATTAGGGAGATTATTCAAGAAAACGCTGAACAGAAGGGACACAGAAGGGACCCTTACGGGACACCAGAACGGACGGGTTTACTGTCGGAGAGAACATTGCCAGTCTTCACCTGTTGTGAGTGTTTTTTTAGGTATGATTCAAACCAAGTAACCGTATCATGTGAGAGACCGGTGGAGGTGAGTTGGTCAAGCAGTAGGGCGTGATTAACTGTGTTTAATGCTTTGGTCAAATCGACAAATGTTGCACCAATGAGGTGACCTTAGTCAGAGGCATTATGGATAAAACCCATGAACTCAAGGCAGTAATGCTGCTGTGTCCAGTCCTAAACCCATGCTGCTGTGGGCATTGTAAGTTATATTTATCTAAGTATTCCACTAACTGGTCCACTAAAATATGTTCCAGGGCCTTCGAGAGTAGAGGTAGGATGGAGAATGGGTCTATAATTACCCTGAAGGGAATGATCCCCACCCTTGTGGACAAGCATTACAATGGCAGATTTTCACTTATGAGGGACTTGTGAGTACCTAAGCGATAGGCTAATTATATGGGTTAGAGGTGCAAGGATTTCCACCAGGGTAAGGGTAACAAATTTAAGATTGAGGGTATATCCGCTGAACCTAGTCTTCCCTAGCAACCTGAGTAGGTATTTCCTTGCTTCATGTGTAGTGACGACTTTGAAGTAAAATGGTGGGTAGGTAGGTGGCTGACCTAATTTCCCAGGGCATTTGCTTGGGGTGGAAGGACTGAAGAAATCGGGGGGGGGGGACACACCGCTGAGATTGGTAAATGCGTTACTAAAAACGTTTGCAATGGTTCTAGGATCGAGAGGAGGAGTACCATCTATATTGAACATAGAGGGGCGTGATTTGGGGTCCTTCCCAGTGGCTTCCTTGAGATTACTCCAAAACTTTAAACAGTCATTCCATGTCTGGGCAAGGGCTTCTTTGTAGTACTGGCTTTTGGCTTTGCAGATTGCCCTGGTAGTTTCTTGCTTTTCTTATAATTCTGGATGTCTGATTGAGAACTTGTAGATTGAGCCTTTTGCCAGAGATGTTCCCTCAGGTTCAGCAAGGTCCAGGGAGATCCAGGGATTACAGCAGCCTTAGATTTTTCGTTTCTTAAGAGGGGCATGCTTATCACACATGGTGTTGAATTGAGAGATGACTTGTTAGAGCACGGCATCGACATCGCAGGAAGTGATGACTTGTGTCTAGTCCAGGTGATGAAGGCCCGCTTTCATTAGCTTAAGGTGACCACGGGTGAGGACTGTGGATTTGATTGTTCAAGCCGGGGGCTTGGTGAATTTGTTAGCCCAGCCAAATAGGACACAGGAGTGGTCGCTAAGGGTATCGGGTAAAACAGTAATGCCTGATATCTGGTCAGGGTGGTTTGAGAGAACCCAGTCCAACAAGGTAGTTGTGCCAGTTCTATAGTTGGTTCTAGCAGGTGTCAACTAGCTGGGAGAAGTGAACTGCTGAGATTGCATCCTTGTAGGGGCTAGTATCTGGGGAGAGCCAGTTGATATTGAAATCCCCCAGAAGGATGATTTCTGAGTTTAGCCTAAGGTTATTTAAGCAGTCTGAGAGTGTCAAAGCCAGGGGCTGTCAGCCTGGGCAGGATATGTACAGGCAATATGGTAATTGCTTTATTATGTGCACCTAGGAGCACTTTAATAGCAGTTGTTTGCATATTGTCCCCAGAGCTAGACAGCGGCAGGACAAGACTCTGAAGGTTGTTCCTCAGATAGATCACACAGCCACCACCTCTCTTAGTGAGTCTGTCCTACCTGAAGACCGTGTAACCTGGGATCAGGATGGAGGCGTCCGGGAGTTTGGGTGTGAGACAGGTCTCAACAACAGATAAAAGATCAGGGTTGTGCTGCAGGACCCATTTGTGCAGGTTGTCTATTTTGGGAAGGAGACTGCAGATGCTGATTGAGGCTATGGTGAGCAGTCCAGATTTCTTCAGGATGGTGTCTTGCTTGTAGTGGGGACTAAGGTTGGGGTGGATATTGCCACAGAGCAGCAATAGCAGTAGGGCTAATCTTCGTAAGTATTCCATGAGTTGCTTGCTTTTGAATTTGCTTGATCTTCTTGGGGAGCGTCGCACCTTGCTACTGTCATGACAGAAGATGAGCACAAGGACGGTTGCTATCTGGGACTGCAGGGGCATCTAGTAGACAGCCTTGAGTAATAGTGAGGTAGCAGGTTCCGATGAATATGGAGAGTAGCCAGGTCAGAGGCTGAAATTGAAGTAAAGGTGCCAAATGCACAAAGACGGTCTCTATCCCAGGAAGGGCGCCAGAATCGGCCTTGTAACTTTTGCAAATCCTGTTAGTGTTGGAATTGCAAGCAGCGCAATACAAATGGCTGTTAGAGTTGCAAAATGAGCCATTGTTTTTAGATGCCTGCGGGAATGAGCCCGTGAGTGTACACGTGTAGGTGGAAATAACACTTGGCCTGATAGCTGGGAGAGAACGTGAGGAGGCAGGATGGCAGGAGGAATGCCTTAGACAGCAAGGAGTGATGGTAAGAGATTGGGGTTTAGTCCTGTGTGAGAGCAAACATACCACGGATATCTGTTCAGGGAAGTGGTAGCCCTTTAACGGTGGGTGTGGCAGAATCAAATCAGGAAATCCAGTGTGAAGAGGAGCAGGAACTTGTGGGGGGGGGGAGAGAGTATTTAGCCAGGATCGGGGCGGGCGGGACAAAATATAGAGACCAAGAGCGCAGAGAAAGTAAAGCACTAAAACAGGCAAACCTAAGGAAGCGGGGAAAATAACAGTCCTGAATTTGAAAGTTGAGAAGGAAAGGTGGCAGCCAGTAGTGGCTTGTCTTCAGGTTGGAGGAGCCAATTGGAAGTGCAACTTTCAAGCTGCAGTGTCACCGAGAGATAGCGTACCTTGTGGTTGGTGGTGGGCAGGCGGGTCGAGGAGGGAGCCTGGCTAGTGGATCCTTGCCGCGCCTCAAGCCCGAGCGGGGCTAAATCTGAAAGAGACAGAGAGGTAGAAGTCAGAGATAAGGGCATCTGGAGCATTTGGGCTAAATTGGTGGGTGGGCTAGGGGAAAAGACAGTGCGGCAGAGGGAAAGCGGGTTAGAGTGGGTGTGAGTGTGAAATCAAGGGAGATTCGGAGGGGGGGTGGGGGTAAGGTTTTGGCGCTGAGATGCTTGCTGAGACAAAGAAGGTGAAAATTAAAGGCTTAGAGCTAGATAGTGAAAAGGAAGAGGTAGATTAGAGGGGGACTCCAGGGGTTACAAGGAACAGTGCACACAGGCTTGGGAGGGGTTTGAGACAGAGCATACAGAAGAAAGGCTTTAAAACAGAATAGGTACTTGGCTAGCAGCAACAGTGCAGGAAATTAAATTTCATTCAGGCTTAGCAGCACTTTAAACATTGATAATTCAGCCAAGCTTTGCAACAGTAGAAACAGTAAAGTTCAGCCAAGCTATGAACAGTTTTACACTCTAGTTAGGTAGTACAGTTAAGGTATATGAACTTTCATCAAGCAATAAACAATTAATTTTCAGTCTAATTTTTAGAGCAGCTTTAGGTTATAGTCTAGGCAGCAGTACCACTTAAAAGAAATCTAGATACCGACAGTGCAGAGAAAGTAAAGCGCTAAAACAGGCAAACCTAAGGAAGCAGGCAAAATTAAGTCCGAATTTGAAAGTTGAGAAGGAAAGGCGGTAGCCAGTAGTGACTTGTCTTCAGGTTGGAGGAACCAATCAGAAGTGCTACTTTCAAGCTGCAGAGTCAACGTGACACCGCGTACATTGTGGCTGGTGCTGGGCAGGCGGGTGGAGGAGGAAGCCCAGCTGGTGGATCTTTGCCAAGCTTCAAGCCCGATCGGGGCTAAATCTTGCAGCTGGTGCTGGGCAGGTGGGTCGAGGAGGGAGCCCGGTTGGTGGATCCTTGCCGAGCCTCAAGCCCGAGCGGGGCTAAACCTTGCAGCTGGTGCTGGGCAGGCAGGTTGAGGAGGGAGCCCGGCTGGCAGATCCTTGCCAAGCCTCAAGCACGAGTAGGGCTAAATCTGAAAGAGGAGATGATGAAGAACCTAGGAATTTCCCATTTTGGAAGCCACAACCTTGCTCACCTACTGCTGTCAGTCCTTGGGTAATACTGCAGTGACTCGGTAGTCATCACTCTGTGACCTTGGCCTTTTACAGGGGCATCCAGGGATGTCTGGCTCCAGCCCTGTGCCCCTCCTCCAGCCCTGAGGGATGTCCAGCACAGGAATTGCACATCCATCAGGTCTCCAGGAGCCATGCCACATCATTCTTCTGGGATCCCAGCTCCTGGACACCCCCTGAGCATAGGGGCCTGGTGTATGACTGCCCCCCCACCGAATCTGCGGAATTTGATGCCTGGGTTCATAGTGTTCTCGATGGCACACAGCATGCTGTGTATTGCAGCACTTCAGGCACACCAGGCGACCTATGGGCCATGCTGGGTCAGCTCTTAGTAGCCTTGTCAGATTGTGAGGCAACCAGATGGGTCATTCAGCTTTCTGCTCAGGGCCTGGAGCTGGCAAGGCATCAGTCAAGGGCATCTTATGATACCAGTGATGTAGCTTCCAGGCTGGTGGGAACAGTCTGCATTCGGTGGACGGCATGCCTTCCTCTCTCCAGGTTGTCATCCTTGTGTGGATGTAAGGTATTGGCCCTGCGATTCAGTGGGACCCACTTTTTCTCCCACAGGTTCAGGCATGAGTTGGCAGGGCGAATTTCTGCTCCCAGGCCACGGGAGCCTCTGCCTACCCCTGACCAGTCTCTGGGTTCGACAGATCCGTGATAGGTCCCTGCCTCTCATCATCCCCCACAGGAGGCTGAAGGAACAACTATTTCCTTCAGGGTGGGCCAGCACCATCCTTTTTTTTTTTTTTTTCCTCCTCTCCTTTTGCTGGGCTGCGAGACCTCCCTCAGGGGTGTCCACCCTCTGCTTGGCACCGTACCACCCTGCCTGAGGGCCCCCAGGAAATCAAGTGCTAGGTCCCCTCCACTCCATAGAGCTCTGTCGACCCCCTGGCGGGGCCACATACTCCTTCAAACAGCATGAAGTCTTGCTGTATTCTGACAATTGCAGTGATTCCCAACCTTGGAACTGCCCCAGAGAACTAAGAGTTAACTTTCCATGCAGGGCATGAAACGCTGAGCTCGAGCTCTGTTTTAGTCTCTGTCTGGAGTGTTTTGAACTTAAACCGTCAGATTCTTTACTCTGCCTCACTGAACGGTTGCTCTGGAGATTTCTCCTTCAGCTCGCTTCGAAAGTCGGTTAAAGTTTTCAGTTTTCGTCTGTTTTAAACCGTAAAAAGTATCCACGTAGTCGGTTCAGTCTCTGTCTGTGGTGCCATGAGTACTAGATAGGAACTGTTCTGTTTTTCTGTGTGGAACTTGTAAAAGTGCGGTCGGTTTGGCTGAACCGGCCATAAAATTTTGTTGGTATACTTAGTGTGTGGTTACCGGTTCTTATCAGTTCTTAAAAAAAAAAAGTGTTTTTAACCGTTTTTTTCCAATACCCGTAACACGGTTAGGAACCGATAACGGAGTCTTGCCTGGCGGTTGCCGAAAAAAGGGTAAGTTTGGTTAGGTTGGCCATGTCTGAGAAACCCCAAGGAAAAAAAAACAGGCCCATTGGGTGTCAACACTGCAGTGAGTGTGGGGAGGTCTTTGCTAAGACCAATCCCCACACCACCTGTGTTTATTGTCTGGGGTTTGGCCACCTTGATTCAGACTGCCAAATATGTAAAAACTTTCCCAAATCTACCCTTGAGAAGTGATTAGGTAGACTGAGGGAAAAGGAGGCCGAGAAGTCTGCTGACCCGGATGGCCAGCCCAGTTCGGTTTCAACCGAACCAGAAGGAGTGCCCTCTGACAAGGGCAATACTTTTTCGGGCAAAATGAGAGCTGATTCCGAGGGATCGGTTCCGACAAAAAGAAAGTGCAAAGACAAATTGACCGGTTCGGATCCAGAGGTTCATGTTCCGACCGCCGAAGAGATAGCCAGGGCGATTCAGATTGTGGAATCGCTCCGTCCGGTTCCGAATGATCTGGCTCCTTCTGGCAGGGGTTCGGTTCAGTTGGTTCCACCGGTTCAGGAGTATACCCTTGAAGATTTTTATGAACTGGAATTTGAAGAGGATGGGGAATTTGAGGATTATGATGTAAGTGAAGGTCTGGATGTGCCTGTGGAACCGGACATCTCCCCAGACAGACCTTCAGGTGTTCCCCTCCTAGGCTTTCTGAGTCCCCTTCTCACTTTGTTTTACAGAAAGGTGGCTGAAACCCACCAGCTTCCTATGGAGGAGGCTGTGGAAGACCAAGAGGAGCCTGACTATGTAGAGATGATGGCTATCCCAGAGTCCAGGAGACTGTCTATTCCCCCTACATAAATCTTTTGGGAAACGGACACTAAAAATCTTAGTCTCCTAACACTATACCTCCTGTGGATAGAAGAATGGACAAGAGGTATACACTTTCAGGCTCAGGCACGGAGTTCTTATATCAACAATGCAGCCATGTTGGGGTAGTGCAGGCTGCTGCCTGTGACAAGGCAAATATTCCCTTGGCTTCACACCCCCCTGACGAGGATTCCAGGAAGATTAATGCCATGGCAAAGAAGCAGTACATGGCATCTTCTTTGGGACTCAGGCAGGCAAATTACATGGCCTATACAGTCAGGTACCAGAAGTCCAGGTGGGACACTGTACTGGCACTGGCTAAACAGGCCTCCCTCCAGCTAGCCAATGAGCTGGAGGCAGTAACTGCAGATGGGACTGAGGCATCTAAGGTTCAGTTTCATGCTGCTGTGGACTCGTGATGTCATCAAGAGTCATGGCTACATATGTGGCTCTTCGGAGGATGGCTTGGCTCAGATGTACTAGCCTCTCACAGGATACCCAGGCTAAGGCCATGGATTTCCCTGTGGTGGGTAATTCTCTGTTTGGGGAGCAGACAGAGGATTATATGAAGAAAATGGATGAGTACAGGACCTCTTACAGGAGTGCACAGGCCAAGGAAGGCAGGCAACTCCTCAAAGGCAGCAGTCTAGGGGCAGGGGCAGGCCTTTTCAAAGGCCCTTTACCAAGCACAGGCCTCTTTTCCGTTTCACAGGGGGTTCTTTAGAGGAGGCAGAAGGGGATGAGCAGGCCTGCATCCACCCCTCAGCCTAAAGCCCCTGCCAAGCAGACACCCTGATGGGTCTGCCCGGGTCGATTCTCCTATACCAGTAGGGGGAAGGCTGGCTTACTTTGTCCAGGACTGGATGTCTCTTACATCAGACAAGTGGGTCCTGGAAGTAGTAAGCCAGGGACTGGTTCTCAGCTTCAAAAAATTAACAAAGATGAGCCAGATCTTTTCCACCTGCAAATCTCTCGGAAACCCTTGCCCTAGAGGCAGAGATTTCTTCTCTGCTAGCTTTAAGAGCTATAGAGAGAGTACCTACCCTACACTGGGGCAAAGGACTGTACTCCAGGTACTTCCTGACCCCCCCAAAAAACAGGGGAGTGGAGACCCATCTTAGACCTAAGATATCTAAACAAACATCTTTTAAAACCAAAGTTCAAGATGAAAACTCTGGGAATAATCCTCCCCTCTCTAAGGCCAGGGGACTGGCTAGCCTCCCTGGACCTCAAAGATGCCTACTTTCACATTCCCATCAGGTGTTCCCACAGAAAATACCTCAGGTTCGAGTTGCCCTCAGGCCATTATCAGTTCAGAGCAATGCCCTTTGGCCTAACCTCAGCCCCAAGGGTTTTCACAAAGTGCCTGGCAGTAGTAATTGCCTTTAAGAAGGCAAAAGATTTAAATTTTTACATATCTGGATGATTGGCTAATAAGTGGGTCAGTCTCCAGACCAAGTCAAGTCTCACCTGCAAGTGACCCAGCAAGTGCTCACTTCTCTAGGATTTCTTTTCAGCCTTCCCAAGTCAGTTCTCGAACCAGTCCAGGTTCTTACCTTTACAGGGGCAGAACTGGACACACTCCGAGCAAGAGCCTTTCTTCCTCTAGAAAGGGCAAGGGTTCTTATGGAACTAGCTTCTTCCTTCAGCCTTCGGGTATCTCAACCAGCAAGGCATTTCCTCCAGCTCTTGGGCCACATGGCAGGTTCAACAGCAGTGGTCCAAGGGGCAAGATTCCAGATGAGGGATATTCAGTTCCACCTGAGAGCTTTCTGGTCTCAGAGAAAGGACTCCCTTACCAAACTGGTCCCAGTGTCTCTGACCTTGATCCAAGCCCTCCAGTGGTGGCAGTATCAGGATAATTTAAGGCAAGGTGTTCCTTTTGTTGCTCAGCCTTGTTCAGTGGTCCTTACCACGGATGCTTCTCTCCTGGGCTGGGGAGCCCACCTGGGGTCCCTTACTGCCCAGGGGCTGTGGTCCCCCCAAGAATCCCTTCTCCACATCAGTCTTCTAGAGCATGAAGTTGTGGTCCCTGGCTAATTCCCTGCATACCTCTCTTGTAGCAGATCTTACTTCAAGAGGGCTCTTGCAATGAAGCCAGTACATATAGGATTGACGCCGAGCAGGTAGGACCTTGAGCATTTCTAGCTAGCAGTCCCTGGCGGGGACCGCCCCATGTCAGGTGACCGGCGTCTGGAGACGTCGGTATAAAGGGACGGTACCTGACACCCGCCTTCCAATTCTTTCCTGCCGTTAGCTCGTGCAGCGCCTCGCGGAAAAGTTTGTGCTTCGTCAGCTCAATCTTAGTCGGTTTTACCGAAATAGCTTGTTTTTTTCGACTAACGTCAGGTACCATCGTCGGTGTATGTCATCCCCTACACTCTCTGAGCACAAAAATAAGTGTGATTCGTGCGGCGCCCAATTACCACACAAGGATGGCCATTCCATGTGCCTGTTCTGCCTAGGCTCCGATCACCCAGTCGAGAAGTGCCAGCACTGCCTCAGCTTCAACACGGCTACCTGGAAAAGGTGGCAACAATTCCTGGAAGCCCATATTTTGAAGAAAAAGATGAGTTCAGTGGAGAAAGAGCTCAAAAAACTGAGGCAGGCGTCCACTTCCCCCGAAGGCCATCGGAAGAAGGATAAGGAGAGGCACTGGGACAAGGGCTCCTCAACCGCGTCTCCCTCGGGAGCCGCTGGGACACAGGTAATGTCCTCTCCGGGGGACCGCTCCTCAACGGCCACCTCGGAGGTTTCAGAGGGGGCGTCAGCCCACCTGTCTGGCTCATGCTCGGGCCTTGTGGGCACCTCCAGGCAATTGGAGGCCTCCACCCCCAATTCGGCTGCAGGCTCGTGGCCTACTGGCATGGGGGACTCCGGTAAGTCGGGCGTCGGCTCCTCCAATGTCCGCGCAGAGAAGGCCGGTAAGACGCACGACCCTTCGGGGCGGCGCGCAGCCTCCACTCCACCGGACCAGGCCGATCCTTCTCCTCGGCCTGCCTCTGGTGATGGCTCCCATAAGCCAGACGCCGGCTCCTCTGGCGCCCGCCGGGATCTCGCCCTCAAGCCGCATCGGCTCGTCCGATCCCGACCAGCTAAGAACAGTGACAGACCCCCCAAGCGTCCGTTGTACCCAGTTCCCTGCAGCCTTCGCTGCCGTCTGGGGACCCAGAGTCCCCCCAGCCTGAACCCGGGGATTTTTTCCCTCCATCCCCTGGCAACGCTGGGGATCTTGCTTCTCCATCAGACCGTCCTCCGGTTGGTATGCCGGATCTGACGTTGGCTCCCCAGACGCCAGCTCCGACGCCAGTTCCTCTGACACCGGCCCCGACGCCAGTTCTACCGACTCCGGGAGACATCCTGCTTCCAGATATCCGCCGGACCCTCGACCCTCCAATGTGGACCCGCCCGTGAGGCTGCCGTCCGGGCTGTCTGCTCCGGCAGCTCTCCCGGGTACCCTCCATCTTATCTGACGCTGATGTACCCAGGACCACAGTATCCGGCGCTGCAGTACCAGACGCCAGTTTTTCCAATGCCGCAGTACCCAACGGCACAATACCAGACGCCGGGCTTTGGATACTCTCCATATGGGTACAACCCATATCCTTATCCTCCACCTCCTCCTTCTCCACCGCCCCCACAGCCGCCGGTGGACCTGCAGGAGACTCTGGCCTCCTGGTGGGCTGAGGCCAAGGCTCAGCTCACCAAAGAGGTCGAGAGCCACCTTCTGACAGTGACGTCTCAGGTTCCCGTACGTCTGAGGCGGCACACTCCCTCACCACCTCCGGACTCCATGGGTCTTCTGTCTGGGTCCAGAGAAGGGCAGGACACGCTTCCCCGGGGGCTTCCCAAGGGGTCCGTTCCTCCCCCGGGTTGGGAAAGGGAGTATTTTTCCTCTTCCTCCTCCTCCTTCACCCTCGGATTCTTCCGACGGTTGCTCCCAGAGAGACGACGAGCCATGCTCTCCATCGAAGTCCAGGCCAAGGACTCCTCCGAAGTCTCCTCCGGAAGATCCTTCTTTTACGGAGTTGCTTAGGAAATTCCAGGAGGTTCATCAGTGGCACTCCTTGGAACCAGATTCTCAGCATCTGAAACTCGCTGAACATCTGGATCTGCCCATGATGGCTCCTACCTTGGTGCCACCCCAGACAGAGCTTCACACCGACCTCGTTACCACCATATGGAAACAGCCGTCGGCTTTAGCCCCACTTCCTAGGAAGTTGAACAGGCTATATCAGGCTCCAGAGGGTGTTGATTTCCTGGATTCTCACCCTCGTGCTGACTCAGTTGTGATTAGCGCCGCTCACAGCCGGTCGGCCAACCCAAAACACCTCAGCTTGTCGCCACCTGATAGGGAATTCCACCTTCTGGACCAGTATGGGAGAAAGATCTACGCTTCCTCCACGCTGAGGATCAGGGCCCTGAATTATGTCTGCTATATGGGGGACTACAAGAAGGCCATTCTGACACAGGGAGAAGCCAAATTGGACTCCCTGCCTGACTCCCCAGTCAAGCAGGAGGTGGCTGATCTTGTCCACTCTGCTTGTTTGGCCAGTCGACACATGCTTCGTGCTACGTACGATGCAGTAGACACTGCTGGACGGAGCTCAGCTTTCGCTGTAGGCTTACGGCGTCATGCTTGGCTCCGTGTGTCAGGGTTGGTCCCGGAGGTGCAATCTGCTATCCAGGAAGCACCCTTCCGGGGGTCGGTCCACTTATGCCTGAAGTGGAAAAGATTCACTATCTGGGCCGCTTCCAAGGTTACGGAACCCTTTTCCTTCTTAGCGGGGCTTCTGCTGGAGTATCCACGTCATCTGTTTGACCTGGGTCTCAGTCATTCTTCTCTAAAGTTACGCATGGCAGCCATCTCGGCCTATCATGTTCCCTTTGCAGACAAAACTTTCGCTCAATTGGAGGTCTCTGAGACCTTTCTCAGAGGGGTCCTCCATCTGAGGCCCCCCATCCGTACTCCTGCTCCCCCTTAGGACTTGAACTTTGTTCTTGAGAAACTTACTCTCCCTCCCTTCGAACCTGCAGCTTCTGCAAATTTGAAGTTCCTTTCATGGAAGACACTCTTCCTGGTGGCCATTACTTCTACTCGGAGAATTTCCGAGCTCCAGGCCCTGATGTGTAAAATCCCATACTTGATTTTTCACAAGGAACGTGTTGCTCTTCACACAAATCCTAAGTTTCTTCCTAAAGTAGTAGCAGAGTCTACTCTAAATCAGTCCATAGTTACCTGCCTTTTTCACGCAGTACTCTAATCAAGGGGAGTATTTACTCCATACTATGGATGTTCACTGGATTCTGAGATACTACACCAACAGGACAAAGGATCTCAGAATGACGGTTCAGTTGTTCGTCTCTTTTGCTCATAAAAGGGAAGGCAATGCTGTTTCCAAACAATGCCTGTCTAAGTGGTTGGCTCATGTCATCACTTTCTGTTATGACAAATACAACAAGACCCTCCCGGGTCAAATAAGAGGCCACTCCACAAGAGGAGTAGCTGCCTCAGCGGCTTGTTTCAAGAATGTGTCTGCGGCAGACATCTGTGCTGCCGCCACCTGGACTTCCGTCCATACCTTTACTAAACACTACAGTTTGGATGTTGCCTCTTGCCATAGAGCAGGCTTCGGACTGGCTGTTCTGCAAGGCCTCTAACTTGAGGCTTGCACAGCTAGAACTGCTTTTTGGAGTAGTTTTCCTCCTCCCGGTGCCTCTTTGTTCCAGACTGCTTGGGATTCAGTCCTATATGTAATTGCCTACTGCAAGAGCCCTCTCGAAGTAAGATAGTACAGTTACGTAAGAACTTACTGTAACAACAGATCTTCGAGAGAGGCTCTTGCAGTAGTAATACCTTCCCGCCCTCCATCCCCCTAGGCTTTTTCAGCTCCTTTTCCAGTAAGGGAAATATCCACTCTTTTCTTGTCCAGCCTTTCTGGCCCGTGGTGGGAAAGAACTGGAAGGCGGGTGTCAGGGACCGCCCCTTTATACCGACTTCACCTGATGTGGGGGTGGTCCCTCGCCAGGGTCTGCTAGCTAGAAATGTTTCCGTGAGGTCCTGCCGGCGTCAGTCCTATATGTAATTACCTGCTGCAAGAGTCTCTCTCGAAGATCTACTGTTATGGTAAGTTCTTACGTAACTGTACTTTCACCTTACAGGCAAGGACAATGTGCTAGTGGATGCACTTAGCAGGATTTCTCAGGGCCATCACGAATGGTCCCTGGACCCTCAGGTGTTGAAAGTGATTTTTTCAAGGTGGGGCACTCCAGAGATAGATCTCTTTGCAGCCCCAGACAATCACCAACTCCCTATCTTTTGTTGCAGACCTCCAGTCCTGGTCTCAGTCCCTCTGGACGCCCTGATCCTGAATTGGGAGGGGAAGTTTCTGTATGCCTTTCCCCCCCTTTCCACTCCTGTTCAAAGTTTTGGTAAAAATAAGGTCTCAACCACGCAAGGTGATCCTGATTGCTCCAGATTGGGCCAGGCAGCCCTGGTACCCCTGTTGCTGTCCCTAGCAGTCCATCTTCCCAGGAATTACAACCTGTTAACATCCTCTCAGGGAAAGATTTTGCTACCCCAATCTTCAGTCTCTCAATTTCAAAGCATGTCTCTTGAAGAGTTGGAGTTTGCAGATCTGCATCTTTCCCACAGGGTTCTGGATATCCTCAAGGCTTCTCGGAAGCCCTCCACCAGAAAGATTTACAACTGCACATGGAAAAGATTCAGCATTTGGTGTTCTAAGAAGCATATTTCTCCAGACACTGCTGAATTGCCTACGGTTCTGGATTATATGGTCCATCTTAATGGCCTAGGCCTCAGACCAGCTACTCTCAAAGTGTACTTGTCAGCTGTTTCTGCGTTTTTATCTCTGGGGAAGCCTTCCTCACTATCTTCCCATCCTGTGTTCTGTAAATTTTTTAAAGGATTGCTTCACACCAATCCTCCTTTTAGAGACCCTGCCCCTGCTTGGGATATGAATGTTTGCATTGCTCAACTTATGCATCCCCCCTTTGAGCCTATGTCTTCAGCAGAGCTTAAGTACTTGACTTGGAAAACTGTTCCTGGTAGCCATTACCTCTGCCAGGCGTATCAGTGAATTGCAAGCCCTGTCAGTGGAACCTGATTTTATCTCATTTCACTTGGATAAAGTGGTCCTTAGAACCAATAGAAGGTTCCTGCCCAAAGTGGTTTCAGACTTCCATTTAAACCAGTCTGTCTCTCCCTGTTTTCTTCACTGATCATTCTTCCTCAGGAGAGAGGAGGCTACACAGTTTAGATGTCAAAAGAGCCCTTAGTTACTACATAGAGCGTACCAAGGGTCACAGGTTTGGCTCCCTCCAGTTGATCTTACTTCGAGTGGGAGCTCTTGCAGCAGGCTGTTAGTCAGGACTATGCCACAAGCACTAGACCTTTCAGTGAAAACTTCTGCCAGCAATACCAGCGGGGACTGCCCCCGACGCCGGCCCTGCCCCGACGTTGGTCAGGGTACAAGAGGGGGCAGACCCAGCTCCACCTCAGTTCTTTCCTGCCACGTACCCTCACGTGAAGCCAAGTATCTTTGCTTCTGTCTGCGATTCAGCAAAAAAGAACGACTTCTAGCAAGATTCCTGCCTCTTTTCGACGGTTTTTACCGTTCTTCTGTACCGACGTCAGTTCGCTGCCATCTTCTCATTTTGTTCCCGCTTTGGAGCACTGTTTTTCTCGCTCCTGCCGCTTCCCAGTACCGACGTCAGCCCTCTTCTTACCCGGCCGGGTTCGATGTCTTCCCGGGCTTCTGCGTCACCCGAACACTTAAATAAGTGCGACTGCGGGCGGCAGATCCCTGCTAAGGATGGCCATCGGCGGTGTGTCTTCTGCCTGGGCCCCGACCACGACACCGTCAGTTGTGCAGATTGCCAGGCCTTTACCAGCCTGACCCGCATCCACCGCCTGAAAGCCCTCAAGGCCTACCTTTTGGAGCAGAAGATGGATCTGCACTTCCTGGAGGGGAAGAGAAAGGAGAAGTGCCACAGCAAGGACCGTAGTCGGTCCCGTCACCGGTCCTGTTCGCGGCCTTCTCCCAAAAAGGCCCGTCCTTCAGGGTCTGGAGAACCTCCGAATACTCAACAGGCTAAGGCCGACCCATCTGGGGAGAAGCCGGCCAAGCTGAAGGTGACTCCGCTAAGGGTCATCGCCAAGTCCTTAGAGGTGCCCGCTTCGGGCCCACCTGCTAAGGCACCGAGGCCGCCTGCTAAATGCGCGCTTCCAGAGACCAGGGACTCTCCGGCCCCTAGCGTCACTCCGTCGTCAGTCCCTACAGACGCCGGTCGAAGGGGCGAAGGACACGGGGTCAGTCGTGGAGATAGCGACATCCCTGTCGCCCAAGTCCTCTTCCCCCCGTGCCCTCAGGAGAGCTCTCCTTCACGTCCCGACGTTCCGGAGACTTCATTTCCAAAGCGAGCAGCTGAAATTTTCTCCAAGGACGAGCTCAGGGCTTTTCTCCTTTAGTAGGGGCAGGTCCTAGCGGTCCTCCCCGTCGCCGGCCCAGACACGGTACGGACCCTGCAGGAGAACCACAGCCGGGGGGTGAGTCTTCCACGCAGAAGTCACCCGAGCGCCAGCCTTCACCCCCCCTCCAGGGCTCGTTCCCGCTCCAGGATTTCTAGTGACCGACGTCGGTCTAGGTCATGCTCCAGGAGCCCTTCTTGCACTAGGCGGAGCGCCCCGGACGTCGGGTCCTCCTGACCGACATCGTCATTGCCCGCCGCCGGGTTCAGGGACCGGAGTCGGTCTTCGGACTGACGTCGGTCCCCTAGTCACCGACGTCAGCGAAGGCATGGTCGTAGGACGGGGTCAGATTATTCCAAATCGGATAGTCGATCCTCCTCTTCATTGTCGACCTCTTCATCCTCTCTCAGCCTCAAGTGCTCCCCGGGAGAGAAGGACCAGCCTCGCTCGCCTCCAGATGATCCTACTTTTTTGGACGTCATGAGGCACATCCAGGCTTCCAACGAGTGGGACACGGAGGACCTGGATCCGGAACACCGGAGATTGGCCAAGTACCTGAGTCAAAAGGAGCCAAAGCCTCTGGTTATTCCTCCTTTGGTGGATACTTTCCAGGATCTTACTAGGACCACCTGGATGCATCTGGCTTCGATCCTGGCAGTCCCTAAAAAGTTGGATAGGCTGTATAAGGCCCCGAGGGCGGAACCCTTCCTGGCGGAACACCCTCAGGCTGACTCGTCGGTGATCACGGCTGCCCATGACAAATGTCGGCAATCGAAACACCTCAGCTCACAGCCTCCCAACCCGGAGTCCCGATACCTGGACCAGGTGGGTAAAAAAGTTTATGCGGCCTCCACCTGTTCCATCCGCTCCCTTAATTTCCTAACGCATATGGTACAGTATCAGAATATGCTATGGGAAAGGGGACTTGAGCTGACACAGGCCATGCCAGACTCTTGACAAAAAGACAGAGCTCCTGGCCCTTCTGCAGTCGGGCTCAGACGTAGGCTTCCACGTACTGAGAGCCTCGTATGACACTGCAGACACGGCAGCCAGGGCAGCCGCCTCTGGGGTGTGCCTCTGGTGCCATGCCTGGTTGAGAGTCTTGGGCTTTCACCAGGATCTGCATTCTGGTATCCGGGATTTGCCCTTCTAGGGTACTGTGTTGTTTGGGCAGAAGACTGAGGCTTTGATCTCCTGCCTCCAGGAGTCGGGCAAGTTGATCTGGTCGGTCTGCCAGATGTACCGTTGCGACCAGCGACGTCAGCACCATAGACGGCCCTTTCGTAAGCCCTCAGGCAATCAAGGTTCAGCCCATGGCAACCAACAAGGGCAGAGACGTGGCTTCCGCAGGAGATCCGGAAACCAGCAGTCTGGTGGACCTCCCGCCCGTGGGCCCAAGTCCTCCCAGACTTCTCTCCCAACTCCCAGCTCTGCCCAATGACTCCCTTCCACCCCCTTCTGCCAGAAGTCCCAGGGGAGCCGGTTGGGGGCCGCTTCTCCCTTCATTTCGAAGGGTGGAAGTCTATTACCACAGACCAGTGGGTCTTGGATATTGTATGGAGAGGACACACACTAGAGTTCACAGAGTTTCCTCCGCATACTGCGCCAAAGCTCTCCCGCTGTCCTCCTTCTCACCTCCCATTAATAGGAGAAATTCAGACTCTCCTGCAGAAGAAAGCAATAGAGAGGGTCCCCTTGGAACAGCGGGGTCAGGGGTTCTACTCCCACTTTTTTCTGGTCCCAAAAAAGACACGGGACCTTCGTCCCATTCTAGATCTCAGTCCTCTAAACCTCTTTATAGAGTACAAAAGGTTCAGAATGGTGACCCTTCAAGAACTCCTCCCCTTGCTGCACCAAGGGGACTGGCTCTGTTTTCTCGACATGCAGGATGCATACATGCATATAAGAGTCTATCCTCCCCACAGGAACTTTATGAGGTTCCACTTCCAAGGGGAGCATTTTCAGTTTCGAGTGCTTCCGTTCGGCCTCTCTTCCGCTCCGTGAGTCTTCACAAAATGTCTAGCAGTGGTGGCTGTGGCTCTGAGGCGGATGGGACACTGTGTGTTTCCCTACCTCGACGATTGGCTTCTTACGGCCCCGTCAAGAGACAGCCTCTTACATACTCGGAACATTATACTCTATTCGAGCTGGGGATCACTAAAATTGCAAAAATCATCCCGGAGCCCAGCCGAAGCTCGCCTTCATAGGAGTAATCCTGGATTCCGTCCAGGACATGGCTTTTCTCCCACAAGACAGGGGGGTTCGCTTGCGAGAGTTGGCAGAATGGACCTCTATAGTATCTCGAGTTCCGGCTCAGAACTTCTTCAGTTTACTGGGGCATATGGTGGCGGCCATTCCAGTTACTCCATTGGCCTGCCTCCACATGCGAGTCCCACAGTGGATGCTCAGGGTGCAGTGGGACCAAAGCTACGATGACCTAGACTCTCTGGTCAGGATCTCGGAGCCAGTCAGGAGAACATTGCTTTGGTGGATGGACTCCAGCAATCTAGAGAAAGGGGTCCGCTTTCGTCTGGAGCCACCAGGTCAGACTCTGACAACAGACGTATCGGACCTGGGGTGGGGGGTGCACCTGAGTGTGCATCGAACGCAGGGGGTTTGGTCACCCGAGGAGCAGTCCCTCCACATCAATGTACTGGAAATGCGAGCGGTCCTCTATGTCCTCCAGGCTTTTCAAGAGGATTTGGTACCAGGCTCCCTTCTAATTCAAACAGACAACATGGCGGTCGTCTTTTACGTCAACAAACAAGGAGGCACTCATTCATATCCTCTTTGCAGGAAGGCGATGAGAGTGTGGTACTGGGCACTGGAGCGGAGGCATTCTACTTTCCGCGATGCACGTTCAAGGCATCCTAAACGATCTGGCCGACAGCCTCAGCAGGTCGCGTGCCAGAGCACATGAGTGGGAGCTGCTACAATCCATGGCAGACCAGCTCTTCAACAGGTGGGGTCTTCCAGAGCTGGACCTCTTTGTGTCACCACGCAACGCCAAACTGCTACCGTTTTGCTCACGAGAGCACGCGCCTGGAGTTTTTTGGCCAGACGCGTTATCCCTTTGCTGGGCAGGGAGGTTTCTCTATGCCTTTCCACCCTTCCCTCTCATCCAGAGGGTACTGCTCAAGTTACAGGCAGAAGGGGCCCGGATGATCCTAGTGGCCCCCAAATGGCCTCGACATATTTCGTTCCCACTTCTGCAGCGGTTATCCATGGAACCTCCAGTTCCGCTGCCCATATGCTTGCAGTTGCTGTCCCAGGACCAAGGGTCTCTAGTCCATCCGGATCTTCGATCCTTGCACCTACATGCTTGGCTACTTCAGACGTAGCTCAAAACAGATACGGGGTTTCCCCGGAAATGGTGGCGGTCTTAGTGTCAACAAGAAAGCCCTCTACTCACTCCAGCTATGCTATGAAGTGGAAGCGTTTCTGTCTTTGGGCGTTGCTGCAACATTTGGATCCCGTCACCTGCCCTGTGAACTCAACTTTACAGTATCTCCTCTTCTTGTACGAGAAGGGCCTAAGTTACTCCTCTATCAAGGTGCACATGTGGGCAATCTCCGCCTACCATGCTCTTGTGGGAGAGAGAGAGCATTAGCACAATTGGATGTGGCCCGCACCTTTCTTAGGGGAATCCTGCACATGAGACCTCCCATTCGGGACCCTGTCCCACCCTGGGACCTCCTTTTTGTGTTGGAGAAACTCACCCTCCCTCCTTTTGAGCCAGCAGCAGATTGTGAGCTGCGTTACCTTTCTTGGAAGGTTTGCTTTTTGGTTGCTGTTACTTCAGCTCGAAGGGTTTCCGAGCTTCAGGCTCTGATGTGTAAAGAGCCCTATTTGGTTTTCCACAGGGAAGGGGTGTCCCTCAGAACAAATCCTAAGTTTCTTCCAAAAGTGGTCTCAGAATTGACCCTCAACCAGTCGGTTGATCTTCCTGTTTATTTTCCTTCCCCTTCCAATAGAGGGGAGGGAGGCTCTCCTCCACACACTGGATGTCCACAGGACTCTGAGGTATTACCTCAAAAGGACGGTTCAGCACCGTAAATTGGAGAAGCTATTTGTGGCCTTTGCACCACGTTGCTTGGGTCAACCGGTGTCCAAGCAAACTATCTCTAAATGGATAGTTCGCTGTGTCTGGTTTTGCTACGAGCATCACAATAAGCCCCTGCCATGCCCGGTTAGGGGTCACTCCACCAGAGGAGTGTCAGCTTCTTTCACCACCCTGTGAAATGTCGCTATACAGGACATTTGTGCAGCTGCAACCTGGAACTCGGTGCATACTTTTATCAAGCATTACAGCTTGGATATCGTCTCCAGACGTCGAGCTGGCTTCGGCCTAGCCGTTTTACAAGGGCTTTTGTCCTAAGGCCTCTGGAGTCAGTATATTCCACCTCCCGGGGTTGGCTACCTCATTGCTGTGAGACTGCTTGGATTCAGTCCTGACTGTAATAGCCTGCTGCAGGAGCTACCATTCGAAGTAAGATAGTACAGTTACGTAAGAACTTACTGTAACAGTAGATCTTCGAGAGGAGCTCTTGCAGCAGGCGCTACTTCCTCCCGCCTTCCCCCTCAAGGTGTTCAGATCAGTTTTGTTTCTTCTACAACTCTCTTCATGGTAGGCTTTGCCTCCTCCTCTTGTCAGGCCTTCTGCTGGGTTCTGGCGGGAGAACTGAGGTGGAGCTGGGTCCGCCCCTTCTTGTACCCTGACCGACGTCAGGGTGGGGCCGGGTTCGGGGGCGGTCCCCGCTGGTATTGCTGGCAGAAGTTTTCACCAAAAGGTCCTAGTGCCTGCGGCATAGTCCTGACTGTAATAGCCTGCTGCAAGAGCTCCTCTCGAAGATCTACTGTTAGGGTAAGTTCTTACGTAACTGTACTTTCCTCACTTATGGAGAAGGGGGAAAGGGCAAACCTGCCACCAAAAGATCTTTTGCCAGGTGGATTGTGTCTTGTATACAATTCTGCTATGAAAAACTGGGAAAAACTCCACCCTCAGGCCTGAGGGCTTATTCCACAACAGGTACAGCTGCTTCCCTGGCTGCTGCCAGGGATATCCCTCTCTTAGAAATTTGTCCAGCAGCCACCTGGAAAACAGTCCATACCTTTACCAAGCATTACTCTTTGGATATCCAGGCTAGGAGTGATGCTCAATTTGGCACAGCAGTACTTCAGAGCCTATTCCCAAAGTAGGTTCTGTTCCTCCTCCTTGGAGGTACTGCTTGGTAGTCTGCAGTTGTCAGAATACAGCAAGAACTTCATGTTTGAAGAAAAAATTACTCACCTTAGTAATTATATTTCTTCTAATGGAGTCTTGCTGTATTCTGACCTCCCTCCCTGCCTCCCCTTTCAGAACCTGTTTTTGGGAAGTGGGTGGGCAGGTGCAGTGTTGCACCCCCGGGGTGTTTTTTGCTTGCACCCTCCTCCTTCAAACAACATGAAGTCTTGCTGTATTCTGACTATTGCAGTGATATCCAACCTTTGAACTGCCCCGGACAGGAAAGATTAACTTTCCATGCAAGGCATGGAACGCTGAGCTCGAGCTCGGTTGAGACTCTGTCTGTTGTTGTTTAAACCCAAACCACCAGATTCTTTACTCCGCCTCACTGAACAGTCGCTCCGGAAGTTCCTCCTTTGCTCGGTTCAATTTAGTCGGTTAAAGTGTCATTTTTTTCCCTCGGTTTCAACCAAATTTATCCATCTAACCTGTCGGTTCAGTCTCTGTCTGTCGTACCGTGAGTACTAGATAGGTTTATTATTGTTTGCTCTGCGTGGAACTTCTAAACGTTGGATCAGTTTGGTCTGAACCGATCAGGGTTGTTTTAAAAAGGTTTTTTCTACTTTGAGTGTGGTAACCGGTCCTTATCGGTTCTAAAAAAAACTGGATTTCATTACGTTTTTTTTCCACGACCCGTAACATGGTCAGGAACCGATAAGGGTGTCTTGCCTGGCGGATTGCCGAAAAAAGGGTTAGTTTGGTTAGGACTGGCCATGTCCGAGAAACCCAAGAGAAAAACCGGGCCCACTGGGTTTCAACACTGTAGTGTGTGTGGGGAAGCCTTTGCTAAGGCTGACCCCCACACCACCTGTGTTGATTGTCTGGGGTTTGACCACCTCGATTCAGACTGCCAGATTTGCAAAAATTTTCCCTCAGCTACCCTGGAAAAGAGAGTAGGTAGGCTGAGGGAAAGGGAGGTCAAAAAGTCCGCTGACCCGGTTGGCCAGCCCCGTTCGGTTCCAACCGAACCAGAAGGAGTGCCCTCTGACCTGGGCGAAACTTCTTCAGGCAAAAGGAGAACTGACTCTGAGGAGTTGGTTCCGGTTAAAAGAAAAAGAAGGGATCAGTCAGCCAGTTCGGATCCACAAGTTCTTTCTCCGACCGCTGATGAAATAGCCAAAGCGATAAGGATTGTTCAGTTGCTAACCCCGGTTCCAACTGAACCGGCACCATCGGTTAGGGGCTCGGTTCGGTCGGTTCCCCCGGTTCCGGATGATAATTTAGAGGATTTTTATGAACCGGAGGAGGAGGAAGGAGAGTATGAGGATAGTGATGGTGATTATGAAAGTCTGGATGTGCCCATTGACCCGGACATCTCCCCAGACAGACCTTCAGGGGTTTCTCTTCCTAGGCTTTCTGAGTCCCCTTCCCATTTTATGTTTTACAAAAAAGTGGCTGAAACTCTTCAGCTTCCTATGGAGGAAGCAGTAGAGGATCAGGAGGAGCCTGATTATTTTGAGATGATGGACATCCCAGAGTCCAGGAGGCTGTCTATTCCCCTCCATAAGTCTTTTGGGAAACAGACAATAAAAATTTTAAAGACTCCTAATTCTATAACTCCTATGGACAAGAGAATGGACAAGAGGTATACTCTTTCAGGCTCAGATACGGAGTTCCTTTCCCAGCAATGCAGCCATGTTGGGGTAGTGCAGGCTGCTGCCTGTGATAAGGCAAATATACCCTTGGCTTCACACCCCCCCAGATAAGGACTCCAGGACGATTGATGCCATATCAAAGAAACAGTACATGGCAGCATCTTTGGGACTCAGGCAGGCTAATTATATGGCCTATACAGCTAGATACCAGAAGTCTAGATGGGACACTGTAATGGCTCTAGCTAAACAGGTTCCTGGCCAGCTTGCCAAGGAGCTGGAGCAGGTGGCTGCAAATGGTATTGAGGCATCCAAGGTGCAATTTCATGCTGCAGTAGACTCCAATGATGTTTCATCTAGAGTCATGGCTACATCTGTGGCACTTCGTAGGATGGCTTGGCTCAGATGTACTAGCCTGTCTCAGGATACCCAGACTAAGGCCATGGATTTTCCTGTTGTTGGTAATTCTCTGTTTGGGGAGCATGGATGAATGCAGGACCACCTATAGGAGTGCTCAAGCCAAGGAAAGGCAAGCCACTCCCCAGAGGCAGCATTCCAGGGGTAGGGGCAGGCCTTTTCATAGGCCTTTCTACCAAGCCCAGGCCTCCTCTTCCGCCTTTGCCCAGAGGGGGTTCTTCAGAGGGAGAGGCAGATGGGGTACAAGCAGGCCTGCTGCCGCCCCTCAACCTAAAGCCCCTGTAAAACAGGCACCCTGATGGGTTTGCCTGGGCCGATTCTCCACCACCTGTAGGGGGCAGGCTGGCTTACTTTGTCCAGGACTGGATGTCTTTAACATCAGACAAATGGGTCCTGGAAGTAGTAAGCCAGGGACTGGTTCTCAGCTTCAAAAAATTTCCCAAGATGAGAACCAGATCCTTTCCACCTGCAAATCCTTCAGAGGCACTTGCCCTAGAGGCAGAGGTCTCTTTCCTCTTGGCTCTGAGAGCCATAGAAAGGGTTCCATTCCTACACAAGGGAAAAGGATTGTACTCCAGGTACTTCCTAACTCCCACAAAGACAGGAGAATTGCGGCCCATCCTGGATCTCAGATACTTAAACAAGCACCTTTTAAAGCCAAAGTTCAAAATGGTGACTCTGGGAATAATTCTACCCTCTCTAAGGCCAGGAGACTGGCTAGTTTCCCTGGACCTCAAGGATGCCTATTTCCACATTCTTATCAGAAGCTTCCACCGAAAGTACCTCAGGTTCAAGTTACCCTCAGGCCCCTATCAATTCAGAGCAATGCCCTTTGGCCTAACTTCAGCTCTAAGGGTGTTCACAAAATGCCTGGCAGTAGTGGTTGCTTTCCTAAGGAGGAAGAAGGTCTCCATCTTTCCATACCTGGATGACTGGCTCATAGCAGGTCAGTCTCCAGACTAAGTCAAGTCACACCTACAGATAACTCAGCAACTGCTCACTTCTCTAGGATTCCTTCTGAATCTTTCAAAGTCAGTTCTAGAACCAGTGCAGCTCCTCACCTTCATAGGGGCAGAGCTGGATACAATAAAGGCAAGAGCCTTCCTTCCCCCCCCCGGACAGGGCAAGGACCCTTGTTACACTGGCCTCTTCTTTCACCCTCCAGGAGTCTCGACCAGCAAGGCATTTTCTGCAGCTCCTGTGCCACATGACTGCTTCTACAGCAGTGGTCCAAGGAGCAAGATTTCAGATGAGGGACATTCAGTTCCACTTAAGAGCCTTCTGGTCCCAGGGAAAGGATTCTCTGACCAAACTAATTCCAGTGACTCGAACCCTGATCCAGGCTTTGCAATGGTGGCAGGATCAGGACAACCTAAGGCAAGGAGTTCCCTTTGTCACTCAATCTCATTCTCTAATCCTTACCACAGATGCCTCCCTCTTGGGCTGGGGAGCCCACTTGGGGGGATCTGACCACCCAAGGGTTGTGGTCACCTCAAGAATCTCTGCTTCACATCAATCTCTTAGAACTCAGAGCAGTGTTTCTAGCACTTCAAGCTTTTTCCAAGTCTGTTCAGAACAAATTTGTTCACATCAGGACAGACAATACCACCACAGTGTGGTACATCAACAACCATGGGGCACTCGGTCTACAGCCTTGTGCACAGAGGCAATGAAGTTGTGGTCTCTGGCCTATTCCCTGAATACCTCTCTGATAGCAGTGCACCTCCCAGGGAAGGATAATGTCCTGGAAGATGTTCTCAGCAGGATATCTCAGGGCCATCACGAATGGTCCCTAGATCCCCTGATTTTGAAGGTGATCTTCTCCAGATGGGGCACCCCACAGATAGATCTTTTTGCAGCCCCAGACAATCACCATCTTCCTCTTTTTTGCTGCAGGCCCCCAGTGTTGGGCTCAGTCCCCCTGGATGCCCTAGTTTTCAACTGGGAAGGGAAGTTCCTGTATGTTTCCCCCCTTCCCTCTCCTGTTCAAGGTACTAGTCAAAATCAGGTCTCAACTCTGCAAAGTGATTCTGATTGCTCCAGACTGGGCCAGACAGCCCTGGTACCCTCTCTTGCTGTCCTTAGCAGTCCACCTTCCCCTGTCTCTTCCAAGGAATTTTAACCTGTTAACATGTTCTCAGGGGAGTGTCTGGTATCTGAATCTCAAATCTCTCAATCTCAAGGCCTGGCTCTTGAAGAGTTAGAATTTGCTGATTTGCATCTCTCTCAAGGTGCTCTGGATATTTTAAAGGGTTCTCGAAAGCCTTCCACCAGAAAGACTTACAACTCAAAATGGAAAAGGTTTACTATTTGGTGCTCTGGGAAGCATATTTCTCCAGAGTCTGCTGGGTTGCCTATAGTCCTTGACTATATGGTTCATCTCAATAGCTTGGGACTCAGACCAGCTACACTTAGAGTGCATCTGGCAGCTGTCTCTGCCTTTTTGTCAGTAGGCAAGCACTCTTCCCTTTCAGCTCATCCTGTCTTCTGTAAATTCTTCAAGGGATTGCTGCATACCAATCCTCCCTTCAGGGACTCTGCCCCTGCTTGGGACCTTAATGTTTGCATTGCTCAGTTTATGCAACCCCCTTTTGAGCGTTTGTCCTCAGCAGAGCTTAAGTACTTGACTTGGAAAACTGTGTTCTTGGTAGCCATTACTTCTGCCAGATGCATAAGTGAGTTACAGGCCCTGTCAGTGGAGCCTGATTTTATCTCTTTCCATAGAGATAAGGTGGTCCTCAGGACTAATAGGAAGTTTTTGCCTAAGGTGGTTTCAGATTTCCACCTTAACCAGCCTGTCTCTTCCTGTTTTCTTCACTGACCATTCCTCCTCTTGGGAGTTAAGGCTGCACTGCTTGGATGTGAAAAGGGCCCTTAGCTACTACATAGAGCGCACCAAGGGTCACAGGTTTGACTCCCTCCAACTGTTCCTCACTTATGGTGAGGTTGGTAAGGGAAAACCTGCCACTAAGAGATCTGTTGCCAGGTGGATTGTCTCTTGTATACAATTTTGCTATGGAAAATTAGGTAGGATCGCACCCTCAGGCCTGAGGGCTCACTCTACCAGAGGTACAGCTGCTTCCCTGGCTGCTGCCCGGGATATTCCTATCTTAGAGAACTATTAAGCAGCCACCTGGAAAATAGTACATACTTTCACCAAACATTACTCTCTGGATATCCAGGCTAGGAGTGATGCTCGGTTTGGTACAGCAGTGCTTCAGAGCCTATTCCCAAAGTAGGTTCTGTCCCTCCTCCATGGAGGTACTGCTTGGTAGTCTGCAATAATCAGAATACAACAAGACTTCATGTTGTTTGAAGAAAAAATTACTCACCTTAGTAATGTTGTTTCTTCTAATGGAGTCTTGCTGTATTCTGACCTCTCCCCCTGCCTCCCCTCTCAGAACCTGGGTTTTGGGATGTGGGTGGGCAGCAACAGTGTTGGCACCCTAGAGGTGCCCCCTTTTTCTCACCCTCTTAATTTGGGTGTGTGTGTTGTGTTGTGTTTTGTTTTGTTTTTTGGGTTTCCTGAGTCGAGTCTTTGCCTTGGAACCAAAAAATCTTTTCATTATATTTAGTAGCCAATTGGCTAGTGTAAGTTTACAGTTTCCACACAGGACACCCCGTGAGTATAGCTTGTAAAGATCTGGCGGTTTGGGTTTAAACTACAACAGACAGAGTCTCAACCGAGCTCGAGCTCAGCATTCCATGCCTTGCATGGAAAGTTAACTCTTTCCTCTCCGGGTCAGTTCAAAGGTTGGATATCACTGCAATAGTCAGAATACAGCAAGACTCCATTAGAAGAAACAACATTACTAAGGTGAGTAATTTTTTCTTTTTGTTTGGGTGCTTATTTATTATTGTTGTTTTTAGTACGTTTGGTTTTGTTTTTGGGTTTCCTGACTTGAGTCTTCCTTGGGAATCCAAAACTTTTTCAGCCAGTTGGCTAATAAGAATTTTTACAATTTCCACATAGAATTTTTAGTTTAGTTGGGCTCGTAAGAATCTGACAGTTTAAGTTCGAAACACTCCAGACAGAGACTTCAACCAAGGTAGAGTTCAGCTTTCTATGCCCTGCATAGAAAGTTAACTCTTTGTTCTCCGGGGAAGTTCAAAGGTTGGGAATCACAGCAATTGTCAGAATACAGCAAGACTGCATTAGAAGAAATATAATTACTAAGGTGAGTAATTTTTTCATAGGTCCTTAGGCCTTCTGCTCGAAAGCATAGAAGCGAGGCCACGCTCTATCATCTCAAAACTTGCTTCTTATCAGCAAAGGAGGAATTGCTGTGCATAGCGTGGAGACTGGGTGTACTACATGACCAAGGACAATGAGTAAATATTGACAACGACCATACATTAGTAGTACAGGATGCCAAAAGGCTTATCTGGCCGGTCCTGAAACAACTCCGTGGCCACAACATTAAGGCTCAAGTCCTTTACCCTGCCCGCCTTAAAATCACCTCAGACAAAGGAACGAAAATATTTCGGGATCTCTTATCTGCTACACCCTTCCTGGAGGCAATGGGAATTACTGTGCCACCCTTAACTAAGGAAAAGCTGGAAAAGGACCTGCTTACCTCTGCCTGGACTGTAGCTCAAAAAGGAACCATTAAGAATGTTACTACGCAGAGAATCTCGCAGACGAATCTTCGGGCAGACATCTCAACCTTGATCAGGCACTTCGGCAATCCTCCTAAACTCAACAAGAAGGCCACGCAACTCCAAGAGGAAATTGAGGGATCTTTCCCAAATGACGATCCAGAACCCAACCTGGAGACCTGAGATGCAGAGGGGGGAGGATGAGGTTTTGTCCTATTTTACTTACTCTATGGCTTTTGGAGTTTTGAGATGACCCCCCCCAAACTGACTCAGCTTTGCTGTCGCTCAGATCCTTTCCTCTATTCACAGTAGCGTTTTCACGATGTCAGAGGCTGTTCCCTTGCTGCCACTTGAGTCGAGGGGCTCCTGCAAGCTTCACAGAACTCAATATGTGTACACATTGCGCTTGTGGCTCCACGTTTTTTTGCTGGGCTAAGCGATCCAGGATCCCTAAGACTCTGCTCATTCGAGGGAGTCCTGAAATACCAATGAAGCTGGCTTCACGCATAACTTTCATTCCTGGGGACTGCAAACTATGCCGGTTGGTGAAATTTACCTTTGACTGCCCACATGAATGGCTTCTGACGGGTGACCAGCTGGGTTTGAGGGAAGGTGGTGACATCAGATCAGAAGAGTCATCCCTTTAATCCCAGACATAATGGAGAAGACTCTCCCCTGTTAAATAGTGTCCCTGTACCACTTAATTTAAAGTATAAAAGATACTGAAAAACTGACCATAAGGAATGTTTCAGATGCTACCTAAGGGCAGACTTATGTAAACGTCCCAATTGATGAGGTCTACAAGACCCAGTTGCTGTATTGGCTGCTCAAATCGTATTCCTTTTTTTTTTTTTTTTTCTTGTTTGGGATGTTTGACCAGGAGTGGCACATTAGGCTGGAGGCTTTTTTGTAGGAGCGACCTGGGGGCCAGAGGAGGTTGGGGGACTTACTCTTGGTCGCATGGTATGCAGGTGGAGGCTGTGGGCTTCGGACCCGGGTCTGGTCTGCTGGATGTCGCCGGGTTTGCAGCTCAGACCCTTGGATCACTGTGCTATACTGCCTCCCAGGCTAATTAAGCTAATCATTAGTACTTTAATGTAAAATGCAAGTTAAGTACTTAGAGTTTTATACAGCTGCCCCTTAGTGGCAGCCTTGTATAAATACCCTAATAGGTATGGTCTACTCAAGCCTGTTGCTATACTTAATGACCAAAGCGCATGTTTTACTAGTCATTTTGACTAATGTCAAGTGTATTACTACAAAGATGAAAGATGATTTCCATTTAGTATTACATAGCCAACACCCAAATAGAAGGGATACTGCTAGCTAGACAATTTTTCATTAGATTTATAATAGGGGAAAACTGACATAAGGGTGATATCAACTGATTTATAGCAGGTCCTTTCGGACCTGTGGAGGGGGACGGGCTTGCATTGATGCATGCAGGCTGCTGATTATAGGGATTACCCCCGGGGGAGAGAAGGGTCAAAGGCCATTACCCTGGAGCTCCCTTCTGACTATCGTATTTGCGATTGCCCTATGGCTGGGAAACGATCCCCAGCCCTCCCTTGGAAGTCTAACCACATCCATACAGAATGAGGGTCGACAAGTCTTAAAAAACACGTCACTCTAGGTTCCTTCCACGCTCAGGACCTCATTTGAGGACTGGCCCGAGCATATAACTTTGATCCACGGTTGTTTTTTTCCTGATGTTGAAGGTATTGTTCATAAGTTTACAGTTTGTTACTGATTGAGTTATATGGGTACTTCATTATTAAGAAAAAAACAAAGCTACCAGACAAGTTTATATGTCTATCCTTCAAACAACATGAAGTCTGGCTGTATTTTGACAATAGCAGTGAGTCCCAACCTTCGAACTGCCCAGTTAACTTTCTATGCCAGGCATGGAACGCTGAGCTCGAGCTCGGTTGAGACTCTGTCTGTTGCTGTTTAAACTCAAACCGTCAGATTCTTTACTCTGCCTCACTGAATAGTCGCTCCGGAGATTTCTCCTTCTGCTCAGTTCAATTTGTCTGTTAAAATACCGCTTTTCTCGGTTTTCGGCCAAATTTAAACCGTAACCTGTTGGTTCAGTCTCTGTCTGTGGTATTTGTGAGTGCTAGATAGGTTATTATTATTTTTTATTCTGTGTGGAACTTGTAAACGGTTCATCGGTTCGGTTTGAACCGATCAAGTTGTTAAAAAATCTTTATTTGTATTTCTAGTGTGTGGTTACCAGTTCTTATCGGTTCTAAAAAAGACGGATTTTATTACGTTTTTTCCACGACCCGTAACATGGTCAGGAACCGATAAGAGGGTCTTGCCTGGTGGATTGCCATTAAAAGGGTAAGTTTGGCTAGGACTGGCACTATGTCTGAGAAACCCAAAGGAAAAACTGGGCCCACTGGGTTTCAACACTGCAGTGTGTGTGGGGAAGTCTTTGCTAAGGCTGACCCCCACACCACCTGTGTTTATTGTCTGGGGTTTGACCACCTCAATGCAGACTGCCAGATTTGTAAAAATTTTCCTGCAGCTACCCTAGAAAGAGAGTTGGTAGGCTCAGGGAAAGGGAGGCCAAAAAGTCCGCTGAACCGGATGGCCAGCCCGGTTCGGTTCATACCGAACCAGAAGGAGTGCCCTCTGACCAGGGCGAGACTTCTTCAGGCAAAAGGAGAGCCGATTCTGAGGAGTCGGTTCCGGCTAAGAGAACAAGAAAAGAAAAATCAGCTGGTGTGTATCCAAAACTTTCTTCTCCAACTACTGAAGAAATTGCCAAAGCGATAAAAATTGTGCAGTCGCTTTCCCCAGTTCCAACCGAACCGGCATCATCAGGGAGGTGCTCGGTTCGGCCGGTTCCACCGGTTCAAGATTATGATTTAGAGGAATATTATGAACCAGAAGAGGAGTATGAGGAAAGTGCATGTGGTTTTGAAAGTCTGGATGTGCCCATTGACCCGGATATCTCCCCAGACAGACCTTCAGGAGTGTCTCCTCCTAGGCTTTCTGAGTCCCCCTCCCATTTCATGTTTTATAAAAAAGTGGCTGAAACCCTCCACCTTCCTATGGAAGAAGCTGTGGATGACCAGGAGGAGCCTGACTATGTGGAAATGATGGATATCCCAGAGTCTAGGAGGCTGTCTATTCCCTTACATAAATCTTTTGGGAAACAGACATTTAAGATTTTAAAGACTCCTAATACTATACCTCCTGTGGATAAAAGAATGGACAAGAGGTATACATTGTCAGGCTCAGATACGGAGTTCCTTACACAACAATGCAGCCATGCTGGGGTAGTGCAGGCTGCAGCCTGTGATAAGGCAAATATTCCCTAGGCTTCACACCCCCCAGACAAGGACTCCAGGAGGATTGATGCCATGGCAAAGAAACCGTACATGGCAGCATCCTTGGGACTCAGACAGGCCAACTATATGGCCTATACTGCTCGGTATGAAAAATCCAGATGGGTCACCGTCATGGCTTTAGCAAAACAGGTCCCTGGCCAAGGAGCTGGAGCAGGTGGCTGCTGATGGTATTGAGGCATCCAAGGTGCAATTCCATGCTGCAGTGGACTCCAATGATGTGTCATCTAGAGTAATAGCTACATCTGTGGCACTTCGTAGAATGGTTTTGCTCAGATGTACTAGCCTGTCACAGGATACCCAGACTAAGGCCATGGATTTTCCTGTTGTGGGTAATTCCCTGTTTGGGGAGCAAACAGAGAATTACATGAAGAAAATGGACGAATATTGGACCACCTATAGGAGTGCACAGGCCAAGGAAAGGCAGGCCACTCCTCAGAGGCAGCTCCCCAGGGGCAGGAGCAGGCCTTTTCATAGGCCTTTCTACCAAGCCCAGGCCTCCTCTTCTGCCTATGCTCAGAGGGGGTTCTTTAGAGGGAGAGGCAGAAGGGGTACAAGCAGACCTGCTTCCTCCTCTCAGCCAAAACCCCCTGCCAAACAGGCACCCTGATGGGTTTGCCAGGGCCGATTCTCCACTACCTGTAGGGGGCAGGCTGGCTTACTTTGTCCAGGACTGGGAATCTCTAACATCAGACAAGTGGGTCCTGGAAGTAGTAAGCCAGGGACTGGTTCTCAGCTTCAAAAAATTTCCAAAGCTGAGAGCCAGATCCTTTCCAGAGGCACTTGCCCTAGAGGCAGAGGTCTCTTCCCTCCTGGCTCTCAGAGCTGTGGAGAGGGTTCCACCCCTACACCAGTGCAAAGGATTGTACTCCAGGTGCTTCCTTACCCCAAAAAAGACAGGAGAATGGCAGCCCATCCTGGATCTCAGATACTGGAGGACAGCAGATGTAGTCCCCTTATACAAAAGTGGGAACAAAGAGGAAGCAGGGAACTACAGACCAGTCAGCCTCACCTCGGTAGTGGGAAAGATCATGGAAGCACTACTGAAGGAGAGATTGGTGGAACATCTGGTTGTCAATGGACTACAGGACCCAAGGCAGCATGGTTTCACCAGGGGGAGGTCATGTCAGACCAACCTCATTGAATTTTTTGACTGGGTGACTAGGGAGGTGGATCAGGGGAGGGCAGTGGACATGGCCTATCTGGACTTCAGCAAGGCCTTTGACACTGTGCCACATAGAAGACTATTACACAAACTGGGGAATATGGGTGTGGGCAGGACAGTAGTGTGGTGGGTAGGTAACTGGCTGGGTGGCAGGACACAGAGGGTGGTGGTAAATGGCTGTCACTCCACAGAGGAAGAGTGACCAGTGGGGTACCACAGGGATCAGTGCTGGGACCGGTCCTATTCAACATCTTCATCAGTGACATTGCACAGGATATAGAAGGCAGAATTTCACTGTTAGCTGATGACACAAAGCTCTGTAACAGAGTAGACACACCAGAGGTGTAGACAGAATGAGAAGGGACCTGCAGAAACTTGAAGAATGGTCAAGGGTTTGGCAGTTGAAATTCAATGCAAAAAGTGCAAGATAATGCATATGGGCACAAAACCCTGGCACAATATATCAGTTCGGGGGTGAGGATATAGCATGCACCAAGCAGGAAAGGGATCTTGGGGTTGTCATCTCTGATGACCTCAAGGTAGAAAACAGTGTGACAAGGCATCAGGTAAAGCAAATAGGATGCTGGGATGTATAGGCAGGGGCATCACCAGCAGGAAAAGGGAGGTCATAATTCCGCTATACAAGACACTAGTGAGGCCCCACCTGGAGTACAGTGTACAGTTCTGGAGACCATACCTACGTAAGGACATAGACAGGGTAGAGAAGGTTCAGAGGAGGCAACAAAGATGGTGCATGGGTTGCATCACAAATCCTATGAAGACAGGTTGAAGGAACTGAACATGTACTCCCTGGAGGAGAGGAGGAGAGAGGGATATGATAGAGACATACAAGTATCTTACAGGGAGGAACAGGGTGCAGGAAAACACCATTTTAAGCGAAAAAGATGTTTCAGGACTGAGGGCATGGGATGAAGTTGGAGGCAGGACGATTCAGAGGAAACATGAGAAAGAATTTCTTCACAGAACGGGTGGTGGACAAGTGGAACACCCTGTCAGAGGAAGTGGTGGGGGCTGAAACAATCACAGGATTTAAGAATGCATGGGATAGACATAAAGGAATTCTAGAGGTCAGGGGTAAGGGGAAATAGACTTCTAGGAAAACAAACTGAACTTACAAGCTCAAATGGGCAGACTAGGTGGGCCATAGGCCCTTATCTGCCGACACTGTCTATGTATCTATGTATCTATGTATGTATCTATGTACTTAAACAAGCACCTTTTAAAACCAAAATTCAAAATGGTGACTCTGGGAATTATGCTACTCTCTCTAAGGCCAGGGGACTGGCTAGTGTCCCAGGACCTCAAGAATGCCTGCTTCCATATTCTCATCAGAAGCTCCCATCGAAAGTACCTCAGGTTCGAGCTGCCCTCAGGCCATTACCAGTTCAGAGCAATGCCCTTCGGTCTAACCTGTGCTCCAAGGGTGTTCACAAAATGCCTGGCAGTAGTAGTTGCTTCTCTAAGAAGGCAAAGGATTGCCATTTTCCCATACCTGGATGACTGGCTCATAGTAGGCCAGTCCCCAGACTAAGTCAAGTTACACCTACAGATAACTCAGCAACTGCTCACCTCTTTGGTTTCCTTCTGAATCTTTTAAAGTCAGTTCTAGAGCCTGTTCAGCTCCTCACCTTCATAGGTGCAGAGCTTTCCTTTCCCTGGACAGGGCATGGACCCTTATCACACTGGCCTCCTCATTCACCCTGCAGGTGTCTTGACCAGCAAGGCATTTTCTGCAGCTCCTGGGGCACATGGCTGCTTCCACAGCAGTGGTGCAGGGAGCAAGATTTCAGATGAGGGACATTCAGTTCCATGTGAGAGCCTTTTGCTCTCAAAAGGACCCTCTGACCAAATTGATCCCAGTGACTCGAACCCTGATCCAGGCTTTACAGTGGTGGCAGGATCAGAACAATCTAAGACAGGGAGTTCTCTTTGTCACTCAGTCCCACTTTTTAATCCTTACTACAGATGCCTCCCTCTTGGGGTGGGGGGGCTCACTTTGGCGACCTGACTACCCAGGGGTTGTGGTCCCCTCAGGAATCTCTGCTTCACATCAATCTGTTGGAACTCAGAGCAGTATTTCTAGCACTTCAAGCTTTTTCCAAATCTGTTCAGAACAAAGTTATTCAGGTCAGAACAGACAATACCACCACAATGTGATACATCAACAAGCAAGGGGACACAGTCTACAGCCTTGTGCACAGAAGCAGTGAAGTTGTGATCTCTGGCTTATTCCCTGAACACCTCCCTCACAGCAGTACACCTCCCAGGCAAAGACAATGTCCTGGCAGATGCTCTCAGCAGGATATCTCAGGGCCATCACGAATGGTCACTGGATCCCCTGGTCTTGGAGGTGATATTCTCCAGATGGGGTACCCCACAGATAGATCTTTTTGCAGCCCCAGACAATCACCAACTTCCCCTTTTTTGCTGCAGGCCCCCAGTGTTGGGCTCAGTCCCCCTGGATGCCTTAGTTCTCAGTTGGGAAGGGAAGTTCCTGTATGCTTTCCCCTTCCCTCTCCTGTTCAAAGTGCTAGTCAAAATCAGGTCTCAGCCCTGCAAGGTGATCCTGATTGCTCCAGACTGGGCCAGACAGCCCTGGTATCCTCTCTTGTTGTCCTTAGCAGTCCATCTTCCCCTGTCTCTTCCCAGGAATTACAACCTGTTAACCTGTGCTCAGGGGAGGGTCTGGTACCCGAATCTCAAATCTCTCAATCTCAAGGCCTGGCTCTTGAAGAGTTAGAGTTTGCTGATTTACTCCTCTCCCAAGGTGTAATGGATATTCTGAAGGCTTCTAGGAAACCTTCCACCAGGACTACTTATAATTCCAAGTGGAAAAGATTTTCCATATGGTGCTCTGGAAGGCATATTTCCCCAGAGTCTGCTGATCTGCCCACAGTCCTTGATTATTTGGTCCATTTGAATAGCTTGGGCCTTAGACCAGCTACACTAAAGGTGCATCTGGTGGCTGTTTCTGCTTTCATTTCAGCAGGTAAGTCCTCTTCTCTTTCAGCTCACCCTGTATTCTCTAAGTTTTTCAAGGGATTTCTTCATACCAACCCTCCATTCAGGGACCCTGCCCCTGCTTGGGACCTTAATGTTTGCATTGCTCAGCTTATGCAACCTCCCTTTGAACCTTTGTCTTCAGCAGAGCTTAAGTACTTGACTTGGAAAACTGTGTTCCTGGTAGCCATCACTTCTGCCAGACGCATAAGTGAGTTACAAGCCAAGCCCTGTCAGTGGAGCCTGATTTTATCTCCTTCCATTGAGATAAGGTGGTCCTCAGGACTAACAGGAAGTTTTTGCCTAAGGTGGTTTCAGATTTCCACCTTAACCAATCTGTCTCTTCCTGTGTACTTCACTGACCATTCCTCCTCTGGTGAGAGGAGGCTGCACAGTTTAGATGTGAAAAGAGCCCTTAGCTACTACATAGAACGTACCAAGGATCACAGGTTTGATTCCTTCCAACTGTTCCTCACTTATGGTGAGCTTGGTAAAGGGAAACCTGCCACTAAAAGATCCATTTGCCAGTTGGATTGTCTCTTGTATTCAATTTTGTTATGAAAAACTGGGTAAGGTTCCACCCTCAGGCCTGAGGGCTCACTCTACCAGAGGTACAGCTGCTTCCCTGGCTGCTGCCAGGGATATTCCTATTCTAGAGATATGTCAAGCAGCTACCTGGAAAACAGTTCACACTTTTACCAAGCATTACTCACTGGATATCCAGACTAGGAGTGATGCTCGGTTTGGCACAGATGTGCTTCAGAGCCTATTTCCTAAGTAGGTTCTGTCCCTCCTCCATGGAGGTACTGCTTGGTAGTCTGCTATTGTCCGAATACAGCAAGACTTCATGTTGTTTGAAAAAAAAAATTACTCACCTTAGTAAGGTTGTTTCTTCTAATGGAGTCTTGCTGTATTCTGACCCCCCCTTCCCCTCTCAGAACCTCTGTTTTTGGGATGTGGACAGTGGCAGTGTTGGCACTCAGGAGGTGCCCCACCTTATTGTTTTCACCCCTTTTTTTCTTTGGGTGAGTGGGTGTTGTGTTTTTTCATTTTTTGGGTCTCCTGACTTGAGTCTTTGTTTTGGGACCAAAAAATCTGTTTTTATGTTTAGTAGCCAGTTGGCTAGTGTAGGTTTACAGCTTCTGCACAGGACCTTAGTGAGTTTAGCTTGTAAAGATCTGACGGTTTGAGTTTAAATAGCAACAGACAGAGTCTCAACCGAGCTTAAGCTCAGCGTTCCATGCCTGGCATGGAAAGTTAACTGGGCAGTTCGAAGGTTGGGACTCACTGCTATTGTCAGAATACAGCAAGACTCCATTAGAAGAAACAACATTACTAAGGTGAGTAATTTTTTCTTCTCTCTCGTCCTCAGAAGGTTTGATTACCATATATTTAAATGTTTAACCAAAATGTAAAAGTATTCTCCTATAACATTAATGGCTGCTCCAATCCAGTGAAGAGAAAACAAATACTGAGGTATATCACCAGACAAAATTGTGAGGTTAACTTCCTACAGGAAACCCACCCATCACCAGCTGAAGTATTAAAGCTGAAGACTAAGTCCCACCAGCACTTGTTTCATTCCTCACTGGATTCAGGTCGAAAAAAGGGAGTGGCCTTTTTGCTTTCGGCGTCCTCCCCATTTGAACAAGAGGAGGCTGTGGACAACACCGGAGCCAGGTATATTTTAGTAGTAAGTAAAGTACAGGATATCCCAGTAACCTTAGTAAATGTTTATGGCCCCATGGTCTCCCACAGCATTCTATGCCTCACTCACCCAGCTCGTGGAGGAGAGGTCTAGGGGTGTGCTCTTAATGGGTGGAGACTGGAATTTAGTCTGGGACAGAAACTTGGACACCACCTCATGCATCCAAAACACAGATTTCTGGAAAGCGCAGGCAGTTGGGGAAATCCTGAGCCAGATAGGCTTAGTGGACATTTGGCGAGAGAAATTCCCTAGAGCAAGGGACTATATGTATTATTCACCCAGGTTTAAGGTTTTCTCCCGACTTGACACTTTTATCACATTTATTGGATGTATGCCCAGCTTCCCCTCAATGTGGGTAGGTACCTCTACCCTCTGACCATAATCCAATTTTCCTGGAGGTTGCCCTTTCTTTGCCCAGGAAAAATACACTCTGGAGACTTAACACATCTTTACTTCGAGACAAAGAAATTGTAAGCAAACTCAAACATATTAAGAATACCATAACTGAAAATACTACACCAGGAATGACACCACAAATTATATGGGACACACTGAATGCCACTATCGGGGGAAAATTGATACTCATAGCCGCCCAAAAGAAAAAAGACCACTTACCACAACAACAGAATCTTCTAACACGACTTGCAGAACTGGAGAGCCAGCAGAAAATTAAATGGGACAAACTGAGAGATTCTGAGCTTAGATCCCTTAGGGCTGGCCTCCAGAAACTCCAAAGAGAGGAAATAGAGAGAAACCTCTTCTTCATCAAGCAGAAGTACTATGAGGGAGGTTCCAGGGGCACCTGGCTTTTGGCATTTCACCTCAGGCAATTCACAGCTAAAGCCACAATTACCAAAATCATCTCCCCAATCACTGGCCATTCAACCAATAAGGCTGAACAAATTGCAGAAGCTTTTGTCTCTTACTATACCAAGCTCTACACCTCACAGGCTCAAGCAACCCCTCAAGAAAGCATAGAATACCTTAAAGCCCTGCCCCTCCCTACACTTACACAGGAAAAGGGTCAAACTCTAACTAGACCAATTACCCTGACAGAAATACAAAATGCCATCAAAAACTTGAAAGGAGGAAAATGCCCTGGTCCAGATGGCTTCAGTGTGGAGTTCTATAAAACTTTTATGGTAGAGACAGCTCCCCTGTTAGTGGACGTCTATTCAGAGGTGTGGCAGGAGGTGAACCTGGTCCCCCCCATCGTGGCAGTATGCCACAATTTCCCTTGTACAAAAGGAAAATAAAGACCCTGCCCAGTGTGAATCATATCGCCCTATTTAACTCTTGAATTCAGACTATAAGATATTTACTTCAGTCCTCGCTTCTAGATTAAACCACTTACTCCCGGAGCTCGTTAACCAAGATCAATCCGGATTCGTTCCTGGCCGTCAGTCAGTGTTCGCTCAGCAATCAATATGGTCGATTCCATTCACCGCTCCCGCCTTCTTGCCTGCCTCATGAGTTTAGACGGTGAAAAAGCTTTCGACAGGATCTCCTGGGCCTTTCTATTTCTAGAACTGGAGCGAATGGGCTTTCCACAGATCTTTATTAATAGCATTAAGACATTATATTCTGGCCCACAAGCATATATCAGAGTAAATGGAGGGATCTCTAATAGGTTTAGTTTGAGCAGGGGTACTCAACAGGGCTGCCCTCTATCCCTTCTTTTATTTGCTATATATATAGAGCCCTTGGCTAAAGCCATTCGCACATCGACTGCTGTACGGGGAATTGAGGTCTGAGGTCAACAACGGAAAATATCCCTATATGCAGACGATGTCTTGCTCTGCATGTCTCATCCTGAGATTTCAATTCCCCAGGTATGGTCAATCCTATCAGAATTTGGCAGACACTCTGGTTATGCCCTCAATAAAACTAAAACTGAGATGCTGTGCTTTTATTCCCCTTCCCAGACAATTACAGAGTTCCTACCACTGAAATGGTCTGTGGATAAAATGAGGTACCTGGGAGCCTGGCTAACCAAATGTAACTCTCAACTATTTAAGGCTAATTACGTCCCACTCTTCAACCAAGTTAAAAAAGACCTAGATAAGTGGACCCTAATAAATCTTCCATTGTACTCCAGAATACAGACAATTACTGTGAACATTCTCCCTAGTTTTTTTACTTATTTCAATGTCTCCCGACCTTTATCCCTAAAATACATTTCCAGGCCTGGCAAAAAGTAATTGTAAAGTTCGTATGGAACAATAAAAGACCCAGAGTGAGTATACATATTCTCCAGATGGGTAAGGCAAAAGGAGGTAGATCCTTCCCTGACCTGGAGGACTACTACCTAGCCACGCAACTGAAAAGGGCCCTGCAGTGGTCCATCCCTACATATGTAGCTAACTGGAAAGAATTGGAGAGAGGAGAAGAGGAGCGAGGCCCACTACTTGGAGCCCGCTTCATACAAGAGAATAATACTAGAAACTACGTCCCACCCTTTTTTTACTAACTGTTAGGGATACTATAAGGATGACCTACAGAGCCTGGCAAAAATATAAAATAAAATCCTCACTTTGGCCCCTTTACAAGATAGCATGGGACCCGGCCTTTATTCTGTCTCGAATGGATCATACCTTTAGAGTCTGGGAGAGATTTGGTCTGATCTACATCAAGCAGCTCCTGACAGGGGATATCATACAGGACTTTGTGACCCTTAAAAATATGTTTGGGTTTCGTAACACTGACCATTTTCGATACTTACAGGTAAAGGATTATATTTCTCACTACCTCAGAATGAACTCTCAGCCGGACAGAGTGGCTCCCCTCATCGAGAGCCTTTATGCAATACTGGCTTCTCAGAAAACAACAGGTCTCATTTCTGTGCTTTATAAATCCCTAACAGGTTTAAAAAGGGATCGCTTGGATAAAGTAAAGCTGAGATGGAGGGAAGGGGGAGGAGTAGGTCTGCGGGAAATCAATTGGAATTCAGTATTTCAGCTGGCATCTAGAACCACTTGGTCCCCACTTTGGCAAGAGTTCAGCTGGAAAGTGAGAATACGTTTCTTCCTTACATCCCTTTCCCTGAGTAAAAGAGATCCTGAAAGACAGTCGACCTGCTGGAGGTCATGCGGGTAGACACAAGCAGGTCATCTACATGTCTTTTGGCTATGTCCACGACTTGGGTCCTTCTGGAGGGATATCTCTCAGGCACTTATTGACCTTTTTGCCTTGGATGCCCCCCTGGACTGGCCCAACTTGGTCCTAGGGGAACTCCCCGAGAAACTGGTTGGAGCAGACGCAGTTTACCTCTGGGCCATCCTCCTGGCAGCAGCCCACTAATCCATTACCCGACACTGGCTGAAAAACAAGTCCCCCACCACAAGCACTTGGATACAGCTGGTGCAGGAAATTGCAGAAATGGAAGAGCTAACTTAAAAGATAAACCAGAGAACACAAATTTACGTGCAGAGATGGATGAGGTGGGAGATTTGGCTAGAAACATTTAATGTTTTGAACCCACGCCAGCCTCCTTAAAGCTTCCCTCTTAACTTATCTTTTAGTTTGAAAATGGGAGGATCCTAAGCTGGGATTGTGTGGAGGTGGACTGCTTGGAGGTTGGCCCAACCGGCTATGGGAAGAATACAACTAAATTAGCTTACTAATGTTACTAAATAAAAAATGCTTATATGGAAAGGAGGGAAGAGGGATGAACTGTTTTGTATTTAAACTCTGTAAAATATAACTTGAAACTGTCTGTAATACATGTACTAAATGTACCCGATGGTTGTCAGTAAACTCAAATGTAAAAAAAAAAAAAAAATATGTGGGCAAGCAGTATACTGCAGAAATGTGAGAGAATCTAGGAGATGTACAAATACTTTACAACAGGCAGGTTTTAGAGATATACGTAGTTAAAGTGTGGAAGTGTCCAAATAAGGACTAAACTTTCCAGCAGGCAAGTTTTGGAGAATATACCTAGAATGTAACCAAAGTAACCCAATCTAGGCTTATGCTAAATGAGAAGGCAGTATTAACTCTCTAGAACAAGATGAAATGGAATACAGTTCTGCAGCCCTGGCTCCACCCCCAGATGATAGTCCAGTCATGGTGGGACAAGGTGCACCCGCCTTCAGGAACGAGCATTTAATAAGCCGCCGGGATGGGCGGGAGAAAATGTTAGTTGAGTCCCTTTCGGAGATGAGCTGAGGACCCTCAGAAATTAAATTAATTAAAAGTTAACTGATTAACTGGGTGCAGAAAAGCAGAAAACAGTTCTGCAGTGCGCCCAGAAAAAATCCACAGATTTCAAATTGCAGGATGGCCGAAAACGGACAGGGAGCTGCAGAGCAAGACAAAATTTTTTTCAGGATTATCAGAGCAAAGCAGCTTAAACGCAGTCTGCTGATAATTTTACAAGCCTTCTCCTGTCAGCTTGTGCAGTGATAGTTAGGAGCTGCAGAGCGGAGAAGAGAGCCGCTGCATCTTGAGTCTGGATCCTGAGAGAGTCCAGCGGAGGTCGTGAGGGCCTCTGACAAGTTGCCCTACCCCAACCCCCGAAACCACCAGCATTTTGAGTCTGTATCCTGAGAGGGTCCACCGGAGGTCATGAGGGCTTCAGAGAAGTCACCCTCCCCGGCCCTCCGAAACCACCAGGTACGGATTCTGAGTGCACGGCACGCCGAGGAGCTCCATCTTCTTGCGCTCAAAGACTCTCTGTGTCTGGCAGTGCCGATGCTCTGTGTCTGCTCCCCGCCACCACTCTTGGTGAGCACGCTCTTGTATAGGGTCTGGGGTGTGTGCCTGAACCGATCAGCCCACTTCTCCATTTGCAGGCCTATATTCTTCCGCCACTAGAGGCAACTTTGTCTTGCTTCAGCAACTACTGGCTTTCCTTGGTCCTCCTTCACGTCTTTATTTTACTATGCTTCTTTTAGTCCTCTCGCTGTCCACTCTGCTATTCCATATAGTGACCCCCCTGCTACCCTCCGAGTACCCACCACCCTTATGTCACAGAATACTGCCTGCCTTCCTGGCAGCCCTCCCCAACAGCAACACCGGAGACTATCACAAGTCATGTCTCACTGACCCCCTGCGCCTTTGCAGATGGGCCCATCGCTACAGCCTTCCTTCCCTCTATCATCTCTAATATTCACTGCCTCCCTCATATCACCCTTTGCTCTCCCTGCTACTCTTGGCAGCTTCACCACCTGCAACCCCTGCTACAGTCACCAACCCCCTCACCTCGGCTCCTCCTCCTGGCTACCCCCCACATACTTAGCCTCCCCATTCCCTCATTACCAACCCTGAAAGGGCCTCCAGCTTGGAACTCTCACTTTGTCAAAAAGTCAAACTGGAATCCTGTCCTCGGGTTCCTCCTTATGTCTGGAAACATCCACCCAAACTCCGGACCTCCCACACCCTCTGGACCTATGCACTTCCCTACTGGTGGCTGCGCATTGCCACCCTTAATGTCTGCAGCTTATTAAAAAAGTGACTCCTTCCAGGGCTGGATTCAGTAGCACCAGCCTGATGTCATTACGGTTGGCGAAACCTGGCTTTACCCTCTGATTCTAGACTCGTCGTTAACCATTTCTGGGTACAACATATACTGAGCCGACTGGCATGGCAAGCGTGGGGGTGGCTGTGCCATTTATATTAAGGACACATTACACGGGTAGCTACTTCCAACCCCCCATTTAGAACCTGGACCCCTGGCCCTCACAATCAAACTTACCTAGGGACGTTCCCAATCCCCACCTCTTTCTCATCACTGCTGTCTACATTTCCCCCAGGGACCAGAAGGTGGCCTTCCACTCTGTACTGCCCTACCTGGCCACCCTCCAGTCTCAAGCTGAAAAAAACATATTTGGAGACTTCAATATCAATTGGTTAGATAAAAACCGCTGCACTGTATCAATGCTGCCACTGCCCAAGACTTACTGTAACACAAGTAGTCACATCCACCACCTGGCTGAACCAGCACACAGGGTCTTCCTCACTGCTGGACCTGGTATTCACCAACTGCCCCCATAAAATCACTAGTGCTACTGTCCTCCCAAGTGCTCTCAGTGACCACTCCATGTCCTCTGCTCCTGGACATGCAAAATACCAAAATCTCCTCCCAAAATAATCCAACAACACAAACTTGGCCCTGGCAAACTTGCTCAACTTAAAGCATATCTCAGTACTGTGGACTGGTCCTTCATAACAAATGCCCTTGACCCTGACAGAGCCCTTGACCTTCTTCATTCTCTCCTTTAACACCATATGTGACAAATTCGCCCCATTACCAAAAGGGTGGTCAAAGGCATCTCTGCGCCTTGGATCACTGACCACCTTCTGGCCCTTATTCAGACCAGATATTCATTATGGCACCTCTCCAACGAGACTGGCCTGCTACCCGATAGAAGTACAGAGAGGCACGGAACAAATGTATGTGGTCCTTGCACAAAGCCAAAGCTGAGTATTACAAATCCTCCCTAACCTGTACCTGGGGCTCAGGGCGAAAGTTCTGGACCAATATTAGAGATATCTGTGGCAATGACCCCAACCCTGTCCCTAATCAGATCATGGTTGACTGGTGCCTGACCTCTGATCTGGCCCATATAGCCACAGCCTTCAACGACACCTTAACAAACCTCAGCCAGGTTCTTCCTCCTAATTTCTTTGACCCACCCCCAGTAGCCCCTCCCTTTAACCTGCACTGCATTACACCCAAGTCTGCTGAGCTGTAGCTCAGAAAAGCCCTAAGCCACTCTCGCTATAGTAGTGACTCCTTAGACCTGAAACTCCTCTGGCTCACTCTCCATGAAGTGCTCAACCCCCTCACCCATATTCTAAACTGCTCCTTATGCCAGGGGAGATTCCCCTCCCAGTGGAAATCTGCCTCCATTACTCCCATATTTAAAAGTGGGGACCATACCATCACCAACAACTACTGCCCCATCTCCATTCTCCCTCCCTTTTCCAAGGCCCTAGAGAGGATCGTCTCTGATCAGATCACTGACCACCTCAACAAATACAACCTACTCTGCAAGCAGCAACACAGCTTTTGGAAAGGGCACAGTACTACTACTGCCCTCCTGGAGCTCACCCCACACACATCCACTCTGCCTTAGACAGAGGTCGTATCACTGGTGCTGTCTTAATTGATCTCACTAAGGCATTCGACATCGTCAACCAATCCCTGTTACTAACCACACTTTCCAACATCGGTTTCTCTTGGGATGCCCTTGGTTGGTTCACTGACTACCTGTCAAACCGTTTCCAACAGGTCAAAATTGGTAATACCTTATCTAATCCAGGTCATGCCTGAAAATAGTCTTGTTGGCTACTGCACCTACCCGGTTAACAAAAACGAAATAAAATAAAAATAAATAGGCTACCTGTCCTCTCTGGAGTCCCGCAGGGGTCCGTCCTCGGACCACTACTGTTTAGCCTCTTTCTTAACTCCCTCCCCATGTCCTTCTCTGGCAACCTACTACTCTATGCGGATGATGCTATCCTATATACCTCTAACTGTGACCCCATGCAACTCCATCTTTCCTTTCAATCCTCCTTTAGTGGTCTGAAAATTGGTTCTCCACACAGCGCCTAATCCTCAACTATAACAAAACCAAAGTTATGTTCTTTTCACACCCCCTGAACTCTCGGAAGGAGCTTTGCTCCCAAGTACGAACTGCCAACCTGACCCTCCTGAGCAAGTGGACTCCTTTAAATACCTGGGCAACACTCTAGACCCAGCATTTACTTTCCACCAACATATCCACCTTCTGTCTACTGCCCTCAATGTTCGGCTCGGGCTACTGTATCACTTCAAACATTGTCTTACTCCAGACGCCCTAAGGCTCACTGTCTCCTCCTCGATCCTCTCCCTGCTCGACTATGGCTTACTTGTCTATAGTGCGGCGAACACCTCAGCCTTTCATAGTCTCAGTCTCTCCCTAAATAAGCCTGTCACCTCACCCTGGGCTGTGACCATCTCACCCACACATGCTCTCTTTATAATGCTACCAACTGGCTTAACCCCAACAATAGAATTAGGTTCCATACCTGCCTCATGGCCAAAACAATTGCCCTAGGCCTCTGCCCACCTGGGCTCGCACCCCTAATCTGCCTGACTCTGACATTTAAGCATACCCGTAGCTCTGGCAAGCAGCTCCTCTCTGTTCCCCACTGCCAAGCCTCCCAACCCCAATGGTCCTTTAGTTGCAGAGCCCCTTCTTGGGTGAACAGTCTACCCACCCCCACTTGTCAATGAAAACTGACTTGGGCCCTTTAAAACTTCTCTGAGGGACCATCTCCAGTCTTCAAATCACGGTGACTGCCACTGAACCTGCCCCCCACCCTTCCCTGACTAAGGCCTTTGGCCGGCTTCTCCCCCACCATGTGTCCCTAACCTGAGTCCACCAGGCTTAGCTCTATATCTGAGTATATATACGTATTGCTTATGATTGCACTATTTATTCCTAGTATCTGACTGTTAGCCTTTCATTGGTCTTTGTAACAACCTGATTGTGTCCTGCTGAACAACTATGTAATGTTTGTTTTGTATATAATTTCCGTGACGTGGAACCTTTGTAAAGGAGTCTCTGACTCAAAGGTACTTTCCGAACCCTCTATAAATAAATAAAAAGGTGCTAGAAATTCAAAGCTGGGCTTCGTGAGGATTTGATAGTACCATACTGGTTTCAGTAACTTTCTGGCTTCGGCGACGGCAGGCAGGGGCCTTAGTGAGGTCCAGGAACTGCATGGAGCAGCACGGTGGCCCGATCAAGGGCACCCAGGAGCCGAGAGGAGAGGAGAGGGATAAGAGATTAAATGGAGCCAGGGAAACAAAAGAAAGGGGCAGGGGTAGACAGAGGATTAACTGGGAGGGACCAGACAGAAACTATTAACAGGTGGGTGGGGCAGGGATCAGTAAGAGAGACAAAAATTCAACACTGAAGCTGTAAAGTGTACGCCTCTAAGAGTATCTAACATCTCTAAAACCATTAGTAACAATTAATTAAGCATGCACAATAATTCCAGTAACACAAAAAATAATGCAGCTGCACATTAGTTAAATTTTAGTCAAGAGTCCCTTTCGGAGATGAGCTGAGGGCCCTCAGAAATCAAGTTAATTAAAGTTATCTGATTCACTGGGTGCAGGAGCGCAGGAAACGCAGTACTGTAGTGCACCCAGAAAAATCCAGATTTCAAATTACAGGCTGGCCGAAAATGGACAGGGAGCTGCAGAGCAAGACAGAAATATTTTCAGAATTATGAGGGCAAAGCAGCTTAAACACAGACTAATAGTTTTAAATGCCTCCTCCTGTCAGCTTGTGCAGTGAAAGTTCAGAGCTGCGGAGCAGGGAGCTGCTGCAGAAAGGCACAAGAAATTCAAAGCTGGGCTGCCTGAGGATTTGATGGTACCTTACTGGTTTTGGTACCTTTCTGGCTTTGGGGACAGCAGGCAGGAATCTTGGTGAGGTTCAGGAGCTGCACGGAGCAGCATGGTGGCCCCATCAAGGGCACCCAGAAGCCTTACTAGTTTCGGTACTTTCTTACCCAAGGAGTCCTTTAGCATCAGTAATTTTTTTTTGCACTTAGCTAGGTGCAACTGCCCTGGAGGTGTGCCTTTAAGAGATATTTAAATGAGCTAAGGGCCCAAACAGGAAGGGGTGTGAGCTGAGTGAGAGCTGTTGAAGGCTTTGGAATTGTTAATCCGCTGGACTGAGCAACATTGCCCCGAGGGGTGTCTCAGCTTTCCTTGTTGACAGCCTCCTAGTGCTTATCTGGGTAAAGTTTTCCTAATAAATTAATTCTATTTAGTGTGCTGAGTGAAAGTTTTACTTTTTTTTATTAGCACCGCACTAATTTTTTATTTTTAGCATGACAGCACTATTTTGACTTTTTTTTTACTGCGACTTTCATTTTAAAACCTAATTTTCATTGTGGGTGCTCATTTTCTACGGTTCCCTTAATATTTTGGCAAATTCTTGTGGGAACCGTCAAATTAGGGACAGTTGCCTTTTTTTTTTTTTTACCTCAGACCTTGCGGGGTTTACTGTGAAGCACCTGCAGTGGATTTCAAATTTAACAGTGCCGGGAGGCTTTCTCTCTAGATTGGCAATTACGAGGAAACCTTTTTGGTTGCATTACTGGACCTTTGTATCATCTGTGTCAGGACTGTCTGTAAGGGTCCAGCAGCCACCTGTGAGCAGTTGACCAGTATTACTGGGTTTCTATTAAGATTGGCACTGGTATAGATCCCAGTTCTACAACCAAAAAAAGGGCACTAGTAATAGTTTATTAACTGGGTGGCATTTTCACAGAAACCTGCACTCAGTTCGTAGGTCCAGGACTGGTTTGATTTACTTAAATTGGCAAACGTAGCAGACAAACCTTTGATTATTATGGCTGAGGATAAATCAAAGCCTTCCGACGAGAGGCCATTCAAAATTACTAATACTAAAAGCAGAGATGCTGAGGAATCCTCCAGATCCCAGCCAAAAAATAAAGCTGTCAAAGATGGAAGTTCCTCACAAATTAAAAAATAAGAGTGACGAAAAAAGGAAGCTTGATCAAGCATCTGATGAAGTGGCTAAAAAGAAATTCTGTCAAGACAAAAATACTCCCGTTGCTCCTGGGAAAGCCAATAGTAAGACAACAGGCAGCTTAAAGCATACAGAAAAAAACAAAACACTTACAAACCAAGTCTGTGCAGGTTCTTCCATCAGTGCAAGAAATGGAAAAAAACATGGCAACTGTTTCAGAACCTTCAAAAGATGGGTCCTCTTTTTACTGGGGCTGGCAAACACTCTTCCACAGTTCTCTCTTCTGTAGACTGTGAGGGTGGCACAGATGATAATCAGTTTTATGATGCCCCGACATGGATTTTGAGGGCCTTGAGCCCCAGGAGTCCCCGGGCCCTCATATTGGGGATCCCCCAGATGACCACGAGGATCCTTCCTCTGTTTACATTTATACAAAATACTCTGGACAACCAGGACCTCCCTATGCAGGAGCCCAACCAGGATGTTGATGAAGACTAAGGTTATAGGGAGACGAGAGGTCTTTCATCCTCAAAGACCCTGGTCTTCTCTATCTATAATACATTTAGAAAAAATACCATGAAGGTGCTTAAACACCCCACTTCAGTATCAGGGATTGATAAGCGGCTGGAGAGAAAATATAGTCTAAAAATGGTACCGAGTTCCCGTCTGCACACCCTAGCCATGAGCGTATAGTGCAGCAGGCAGCTTGAGAAAGCTGGAGTCTCCTTGTCCCCCTCTCCCCCAACAAGGATTCCAAGAGAATTGACTTTATGGCAAAGAAAATGTATGCCACAGCTTTCCTGCTTCTCAGACTTTCTTATTCCATGGCGTTCACAGCCAAATATCAGAAAGCCCTTTGTAAATCTGTCCAGGGTATTGCCCTCAACGGATCAGATTCTATGGTGCAGGAGCTGGTGGATACATCAAAAACTGCCCTGGAAGCTACTATGTACCAATTCCTCATGGCAGACAACAACAATGATGCATCCTCTAGGGAGATGGCCTATGCCATCTCTCTGACCCTTCACCTGGCTTAGAACAACCAGTCTGACCTTAGACACTCAGAACAAGGCCATGGATTTTCCCTGTGATCAAAATGTTATTTGATTACAGAACTACTGACTACATGAAAAAAGTCTGAGTGCAAGGCCTCCTGGCAGAGCCACTTATCCAAGCCTAGGCCCACCACCCCTCAAGAGATCCCGTCCCAGGGGTGATAGGGGCAGAGGTTTTGTTCCCTGGCTTTACAGTCCCTATCCCCAATCTGACTTCGGCCAGTACAGGGAGGTCTTTCAGAGGCAGGGGCAGAAGGGGCCAAAGAGCCACCTCTACCCAGCCATCTGCCTCCCAGTCTAAGTCCTGATGCAAGTGTCCAGGTTGCCTCCCCGCTTCCAGTTGGAGGAAGATTCTCCCACTATCTTAAGCACTGATCCCTCATCACGTCGGACAAGTGAGTGCTAGAGATAGTGGAGAAGGGTCTGCCATTACAGTTCAAACAGATGCCAGACCTCAAGCATACCCAGATGTCAAGACCTCTGTGCTCAACACAGATACTGCTTTTGGATTTGGAGGTACAAAACCTTCTGGCTTTACAAGCAGTAGAGAGGGTCCCCACCCACGAGAAGGGCAAGGGCTTCTACTCCAGGTATTTTCTGACATAAAAGAAAACTGGGGAGTGGCGACCTATCTTAGATCTCAGATATTTAAATAAACATCTGAAAAAAACAAATTCAAAATGGTCACTCTGTCATTGGTAATACAGTCCTTACAGCAGGGAGACTGGCTAGCCTCCCTAGACTTAAAGGACGTCTCCTTCCACATACCCATAAGGAGATCTCACAGGAAGTTTCTTAGGTTCAAACTTCCTTTGGGTCACTGTCAGTTCACTGCAATGCCCTTTGGTCTGTTCTCAGCCCCAAGAATCTTTACCAAGTGTCTCACAGCGGTAGCAGCACATCTCAGGAGATGGGGTAGAGCGAGACACCCAATCTGGATGATTGGCTCATAGTAGCAAAGTCTCCTTGCCAGGTCAAGGAATCTTTTTCCCTCACAGAACACGCTCTGGAGTCTCTGGGTTTCCTGGTAAATCTAAAGAAATCTCACCCAGAACCCACCCAGCTGCTCACCTTCATAGGGGCCCAGTTGGACACTTGGAAGGGATATGCTTTCCTCCTGCAGGAAAGAACTCAGAATTTCCTTTCAGTGGCAGATTCTTTCGCCCGGGGACAGCCAAGACCAGCCAGACATTTCCTCAAACTTCTGGGACATATGGCCTCTATGACTGCAGTAGTCCCAGGGGTCAGGTACAGGATGAGACTCCTGCAAGCCCACCTTGGTGCTCACTGGTCTCGGAGAAGCAAAAAATTTTCGAAGTTGATACCTGTGTCGGAGCAGTTCCTCCAAAACTTGCTGCCATGGAAGAACCCTGCAAATTTGCAGGCAGAGGTTCCCTTTCAAGCGCTTCTTCCCACAAAGGTGATCACCACAGATGCCTACCTTTTGGGCTGGGAAGCTCATTTGGACAGTGCCTCAGTAAGTGGCAACTGGACTCCCAAAGAGTCACAGTAGCACATAAATCTTTCAGAACTCAGATCAGTCTTTCTAGCTCTCAAAGCTTTCACTCCCAGCATAGAAGGGCAGGCGGTTCAAATTCGAACGGACAACACCAGTGCAGTGTTCTACATAAATAAGCAGGGTGGTACCAGATCAGGAATACTCTGTTTGGAAGCTCTGGTCTCTAGCATTCTCTCTGGAGTCAGCCTCTCAGCTATTCACCTCCCAGGCAAACTCTGTACTCTGGCGGATGCTCTAAGCCACATCAGTTTAAAGCCAGAGCGAATGGACACTGAACAAGCAAGTACTGGCCACAGTATTCAGGCGGTGGGGCACACCAGATGTGGATCTGTTTGTCTCTTCTCTCAATTTTCAGCTTCCTCAGTACTGTTGCAGGCCCCCAGTTCCGGGAATACTTCCTCTGGATACCCTGATCCTGGATTGGTCAGGGAGTTCCTATACACATTTCCTCCCTTTCCCCTGATATTCAGGGTTTTGCTGAAACTCAGACAGCAGCCTGCATCGATGGTCCTAGTGGCTTCGGACTGGCCCAGGCAAGCCTGGTACCCTCTCCTCTCAATGTCCTGCAGCAGTTTCATTCACCTTCTTCCAACTCACTCCCTGTTGACCCTTCCTCAGACAGGAGTACAGCACCCAGACATGCACTCTCTTCACCTCAAGGCCTGTTTCTTGAGGAGTTGGTTTCCATCCTCACAGTACTCTGAGCAGGTCCTTAAGATACTGAGGATGGCTAAAAAAAAATTAACACTAAAGACTCATGCAGCCAAATGGAAAAGGTTTTCCCTCTGGTGCAAGAGTGAAAAGGTCGAACCCCTATCAGCTTCAGACCCTCAGCTGTTAGACTACCTGGTACACCTACAGGCGTCAGGCATGAAACCTTCTTCCCTCAAGCTACACCTGGCGGTAATTTCGGTCTACCTTTTGGTGGAAAAGAAAAATTATTTTTTTTCCCCACAACATTTTTAAACAGTTTTTCAAAGGCTTCTTGCACCTCCAGCCTCCAACCAGGGAACCCGTTCCTCCTTGGAGCCTGAACCTTTGCATAGATGGGCTCATGAATCCACCCTTTGAGCCTATGTCTATGGCCCACATCACGTTTGTAACTGGGAAGACGGTCTTCCTGGTAGCCATTACGTCTGACAGGAGGATTTCAGAGCTACAGGCCCTGTGCACTGAACCGAATTACATCATCCCTCACAAAGATAAAGTTGAGCTCAGGACAAATGAGAAATTTCTGCCAAAGGTGATTTCAGAGTTTCACTTGAACCAGTTCACTACTCTGTCTGTCTTCTTTACTAAGCCATCCACTCCTGGCGAGCAAAAGCTCCACAGCTTGGATGTCAAAAGAGCCATCTTTCGCTATGTAGAGCATACTGGACAGTCCAGAGGCTCTTCCAGTCAGTTGTTCCTCACCTACGGGAATGTAGGCAGAGGAAGACCAGCTATCAAGAGAACAATTTCCCGTTGGTTGGTCTCTTGTATTAGATTCTGCTATGGGAAAGTTGGGCACCAACCTCTAGTGGGACTCGAGGCCCACTCCACCAGGGGCACTGCAGCCTCACTTGCAGCAACAAGGGACATTCTCCTACTGGATGTCTGCAAAACAGCTACCTGGAAATCTGTGCACACCTTTGTGAAACACTACAGTTTGGATGTGCAGACCAAATCTGATGACAAATTTGGCATTGCAGTTCTGCAGAGCCTCTTTCCTAAGTAGGTTCTCTGTCCACCTCCCACTTGGTACTGCTCGGTAGTCTGCAAAAAAGTTACTGATGCTAAAGGACTCCTGGGGTAAGAAGAAAAAAATATTCACTGCAGTAATCTTTCTTCCAAGGGATTCTTTAGCATCAGTTAGCTCCCACCTTTCCTTCCCGGTTCACCTGTTGGAGAAGGGCTCTTTATGTCACCTTTTACCAAATTTGGAGTTTGATGAGTTTTTAGCTCGTGTTGCTGTTTCTATTTCCACTTTTGTGGACATTTGCATGTTTTTTGAATCCTATTGATTTTCTTCGGGGCATTTGCCCTCATTTTTCCTCAAAAAAAAATTCTGAAACCTTCAACAGCTGTCACTCTGCTCACACCCCTTCCTGTCTTTTGGCTTGGCCCTAAGCTCATTTAAATATCTCTTAAAGGCACACACCTGGGGCAGTTGCACCTAGCCAGCTAAGTGGAAAAATGTTACTGATGCTAAAGGACCCCTTGGAAGAAAGAAGATTACTGAGGTGAGTAATTTTTTCCTTTCTGGCTTCTGGAACGGCAGGCAGGGGTCTCGGTAAGGTCCAGGAGCTGCACGGTGGCCCAGTCATGGGCACCCAGGAGCCCTACTGGTTTCGGTACCTTTCTGACTTCTTGTACAGCAGCCAGGGGTCTCGGTGAGGTCCAGGAGCTGCACGGAGCAGCACAGTGGCCCAATCAAGAGCATCCAGGAGCCTTTCTGGCTTCGGGGATGGCAGGCAGGGGTGTTGGTTAGGTCCAGGAGCTGCCCGGAATAGCATGGTGGCTTGATTAAGGGCACCCAGGAGCTTTTCTGGCTTCAGGGACAGCAGTCAAGGGTCTCTGTGAGGTCCAGGAGCTGCACAGAGCACTCTGGTGGCCCGATCAAGGGCAACCAGGAGCCTTACTGGTTTCAATACCTTTCTGGCTTCAGGGACGGCAGGCAGGGGTCTTGGTGAGGTACAGGAGCTGCACGGAGCAGCTCAGTGGCCTAATCAGACACCTAGGAGCCTTTCTGGCTTTGGGGATGGCAGTCAGGGGTCTTGGTGAGGTCCAGGAGCTGCACGGAGCAGCACGGTGGCCCGATCAAGGGCACCCAGGAGCCGCTTTGAACCACCTTATAAAAATAAAAAATTTAAATCATCATTTCTGTTTCTTTCAAAACTCACAAGGTTTTATCCGAAGGTTGTAAAAAGGCAATCACAACAGCTGTGAATTGACGCATTTTGGAGACCGGGGACTACGCCCTTGGGTGTGGTACCAAAATAAGGCACGAGGCCATTTTGAAATCTCTGTTGCAAACATGTTTTTCCTGTTTAGCAAAGAGTTTCTGGTTTCAACTAGAAGTATGATAAAGGCATTTGTAGCTGTTAACACCCAAGATTTTTCATGGCACATTGCCTTGAAGAGGGAAATAAACTTAAAACCACGAACAGTAACAACCTATTGCAGTACGTCATACCTCTGCTACCCTCGGCTACATGCTCCAACCAGCAATCTACATACAAAGTCCTTCACATTAAACCTATCCAGGCAGCACAATTCATGTATCATAAAGTTACATGACTTAATCAATTCATGAAAACAGACTGGACTTCCCGTGCCTGGGGAACACTAGTTAAAGCAACACATTTTTAAAACATTCGGGCATGTTTAAAACAGTCAGGTAAGAAGAGGCAAAGAAGCTTTTGCCTTCCTATCATAACTTATATTGCAAAACATGCTCTGTTGTTTTGAAGGCAGCTAGGTATCTCTTTTGGTAGTTTGCAGAAACCTTGAGCATGGAATAAATCAGTACATAAACTCACAGAACACAGATATACGCCAAAAAAGTGAGAGAGAGAGAATTACTTTGTGTGTGTGTGTGTACACAAAAGCAGCTCGGACTGATCAGGTGTGTATGTGGGAACAGAACAGGTTGGACTGATCAAGTCCACTTTGGAAATGAAAGGTATTACAGAAATAAAGTATAGACAGACAAGAAGAATAAAACTGCAGGACAAGATGCACAATATCTCATCCCGTGATGGTTAGAATGAGATACACACACTTGCCTCATCCGGTGTCAAGGAATCCCTTCTCAGTCCTGACAGCTACAGTCTGGAGAATGACCGCAAAACCTTGTTGATTACCTCCGGGTTCTGCAGCTATTAGTGCTGCAGCTATTATCCCTTTCAAATCAGATTTCTTCTGTCATTTCAATAGCCTGCAAAGCCAGCTTTTTTTTTTTTTTAAAGCTGCAGTTTGCAGTTCATCAATATGCAATCGGAATTGGGATGCTTTTAAAGCAGGGAAGGATGCTATTAAAGCAGGGAACTAGAATGCATTTGAGGAACTGGGAACCTGGTAAAACATAATATTGTTGGGGACTTGTTAGGAAGGTAAGCTACACTTTCTACAGAAAGTTTCATTTTTTCTTATTGGCATTAAGAAGAGAATTGCAGGATTCCATTAAAGTGTAGTAATTTTATAACCAGAGGGGGTGAAATACAACTGAAGTTGCTCGATTCCAGTGCTAGAGACCTAGGATTTGGAAGGATATTTGTGCAACATTTTAGAAGTGTCCTGCTGGCTGAGCAGTGAGTTCATTTTTATCCCTGGACTCAGTAGAGTGGTTTCTGTAGGAGCAGTGGTGTTGGTTGACTTACTATAAAGGGCAGTACTCACCAGGGTGGTGGAGCAGTGGTGTATTTGATTGTTTCCAACAGTCACCAGTGGTTGTGGCATTTCCTTTATAGCCAACGTTCTGACATCACTTCCTCAACAGGTCTTGGGGCAGAACTGTCATATTCTTAATAACCCAGCACAGTGCATAAAGGTTAAGTACACACCAAAAAAAAATATATACATATATACATATATTTTATATATTAGTCATTGTATATTATAAGGAAGAGGGACATGTGGGGAGTAGTGCAATGCACTGTCTGTGGGGCAGCAGTTTTCCGGGAGACATTCTGGAACCTGCGCTGCTACCTATTTGCAGGCATCTGTCAACTCTGAGGGAGGAGGTTGCCCACCTCCAGGCTGAACTGGCAAGGACTAAGGAGGCCTCCCCCACCCAAAGAGAACCAGTTCCACAAGCACTGCCTCAGAGGTTGCCATGTGTGAAAAGCAGATGGACCATAGTAGGTTTTGGGAGGGTGAGGGTGGTGGAACAGAGGCGTAGCCCCCGAGCTGTACCTCTACACAAATCATACATCAGTCTGGCAAATCAAGGTTCCTCTATGATGACACCCTCAGTGGAGACCAAGAAGAATGCTGGGGACATCCACAGGAAGACCCACAAAGAGTGGCAAAGGACACCACAGGGAAAGAACAGCTTCTGATAGGGGACTCAGTTGTTAGGGGTGTAGACCTGGGGAAGGGAGAGGAGGGAAGTAAGGTACCTGCCTGGTGCCATGGCTTGAAGGGACAGGAAGCAAATCCTCAGGATTGCAGAAGCAGCATCACAGGAGAGGAACTAGATATCATTGTCCACCTTGGGACAAATGACCTAGCTAGGCATGAGATCAGTGCAGTGCAGGATGAATTTGTGGAGTTGGGGAGGGCCTCAGACAGGTAGCAAACACGGCAACCTTCTCAGAGGTGCTGCCAGTCTATGGCAGGGGAGAGGCTAGGGTACTGCACACCATGCAGTTTAATGAATGGTTGCAAAACTGGTGCAGAGCACAGAGCTTTGGCTTCATTGGGAACTGGGGGTCCACCTGGACAGATGAAGGTCTATACTGGCATGATGGTCTGCATCTGTCCAGGAAAGGAAACAAGCTCATAGGTGACATGTTTAAAGGCTTCCTTGGCAAGCTTTTAAACTAGCCAAGGGGGGAGGTGCTGATAGGAAAGAGGTAAGTTCAAGCCTCCCCCCCACAAAACATGGCAGGTAGTAGGGTAAACACTGAGTACAGAGCTTGACAGAGGGCAGGACAGGAGTAAATGGACAAATAGACAAGGGCAACAGCAGGGGTGGGGTTAAAAAGGATAAAGCCAACATTAAATGGAGGACAAGGAGTACCAATGCCCGTAGTCTTGGAAACAAGCTTCCAGAGCTCGTAGCCCTGATGGAAGAGGAACACTTGGATATTGTGGCAGTCACAGAAACGTGGTACACTGAGAACCGTGACTGGGATGTCAACATACCAGGGTACACAATCTACAGAAGGGACAGGGAGGGTAAAAGAGGAGGTGGAGTAGCTCTCTACATAAGGGAAGGGATCAAAGCTACAGAACTAAAAAGTAAAGGGGGAGGACAAGAGGCACTCTGGGTCACCTTGGAGACAGGGAATGGTATCAATCTGCACAGGGGTTGTATACAGACCCCCGTCTCAAGGGAAGGAAATGGACAAGAAAATGATAGAGGGCATTCTCAAAATGGTTGAAAAAGGGGAGATACTGTTGATGGGGGACCTGAATATGCCAGTTGTTAACTGGACGACATGGACTGCAGCCACATCCAAGAGCAGTGTCATTCTCGATGTCCTACAGGGGGCATGCCTTAGATGGCTAGTGGTGGAACCCACTTGGGAGGGAGCAATATTAGACCTGGTACTCTCAAATGGAGAGAGGATCACAAATTTAGAAGTCAGTAGACATCTGGGAACAAGCGACCACTGCACAGTGTGCTTCACAATAAACACAACCATGGAGACAAGCCAGACAAAGACAAGGATACTGGACTTTAGAAGGGCTGACTTTGGCATAATTGGTGAATACCTGAGGAATGCATTAGCAAATTGCCAGAAAGGAGGGGTAGAAGAACAATGGAGAAAAATCAAAACTGTCATCTTGGAGGCAACAAGCCTTTGTGTGAAACAAATAAAGAAAACAAAGCAGAATAAAAAACCTCTGTGGTTCTCAAAAGAGGTGTCAGAGAAGGTTAAGGAGAAAATGGCTGCATTCAAAAAGTATAAGGAATCACAGAAGGAGCATGACAGGGAACTGTATCAATTAAAGCAGAAAGAAGTGGGGAAGGCAGTCAGAAAAGCAAAGGCCCAAACTGAGGAAAAAATAGCCAACTCAGTTAAGAAGGGGGATAAAACCTTTTGTAGGTATATTAGGGAGCATAGAAAGGTTAAGGAAGGGATAGTGAAGGTTAATAAAGGAGAGGGGAGGTGGGCAGAGGGAGACGGTGAAAAGGCAGAGATACTGAATGTATACTTTTGCTCAGTATTCACAAAAGAGGAGGAGGAGTTACCTAAACCAAACAATAGAAACACTCTGGGTAGTGGGGTTGACGCCAGTCCATTTACAGAAGAGAGTCCTGAAAGAACTACTAAAACTCAAGGTGGACAAAGCAATGGGGCCTGACGGGATTCACCCTAGACTCCTAAAAGAGCTAAGGGAGGACCTAGTGACACCACTAACCACACTTTTTAACAAATCATGGGAAGATGGGGTAGTACCTGAGGACTGGAGGAGGGCAGATGTGATTCCCCTTCACAAAAGTGGGAGCAAGGCAGAAGCAGGAAAATAGACCTGTTAGTTTGACCTCAGTGGTGGGGAAAATGATGAAATCACTTCTGAAAGAAAGAATTGTTGAGTACCTAGAGGCCAGCGGGCACAGGACCCAAAGCAGCATGGATTCACAGCAGGAAGGTCACGTCAGACAGATCTAATCGATTTCTTTGACTGGATGACCAAAGTAATAGACCAGGGAGGTGGTGTGGATATGGTCTACCTAGACTTTAGCAAGGCATTTGACACAGTCCCGCACAAAAGATTAATAATCAAGTTAGCCAGCCTGGGAGTGGGTCCCAGGGTGGTAGCCTGGGTAGCAAACTGGCTGCACAACAGGACACAGAAGGTAATAGTGAATGGAACACATTCTGAAGAAGGGGTTACTAGTGGAGTACCTCAGGGCTCAGTACTGGGTCCAGTCCTCTTTAACGTCTTTATTGGTGACATTGCAGAGGGTCTGGAAGGAAAGGTATGCCTCTTTGCAGGTGACACAGATCTGTAACAGGGTTGATACACAAGGGGGGTAGAAAGGATGAGAAGGGACTTGGCAAGGTTGGAGGAATGATCAGACATATGGCAACTTAGATTCAGTGCAAAGAAGTGCAAAGTAATGCACCTGGGAAATAAAAATCCAGGAGAAGAGTACACAATAGCAGGGGAGGTACTAACAACAATAATAATGGAAAGGGAGCTGGGTGTAGTCATATCGGATGACCTAAAGGTGAGTAAGCAATGTGAGAAGTCGGTAAGGAGAGCCAGAGGGATACTGGGATGCATAGGGAGGAGCATCACAAGTAGAAAAGGGGAAGTGGTTATCCCTCTGTACAGACAGTTGGTGAGACCCCATCTGGAGTACTGCATGCAGTTTTGGAGACCTCATCTACGCAAGGACATAGACAAGATGGAAGCAGTCCAGAGGAGGGCAACTAAAATGGTGCAGGGTCTACATCAGAAACCATATGAAGAGAGACTGAGAGAGATTAATATGTATACCCTTGATGAAAGGAGGGACAGGGGGACATGATAGAAACTTTTAAGTACCTCAAGGGAATCAACAAAGTCCAGGAGGGTAGCATCTTTCAGAAAAAGAGATGTGTAAGAACAAGGGGCACAATTTAAAGTTAGAGGGGGGATGGCTCAGGGGTAATGTGAGGAAATTCTTTTTCACGGAGAGAGTGGTGGACGCATGGAACCGCCTTCCTGGAGAGGTTGTGGGGTCTAAAACAGTGGGGGAATTCAAACATGCATGAGACAGACATAAGGCAATTATAGTGGGGGGTTGCAGGAAGTAGGCTGTTGGTTAACTAGAATCTGCAGCTAATCCAATAGGTAGGGAATTGGGCAGACTGGGTGGGCCAAGTGGTCCTTATCTGCCGTCAAAGTCTATGTTTCTATGCTGTGACCAACAGTCCCTGTAGAGAGAGTGTCTGTGCAGTCTGTACAATCTGTAGCAGTACTGGGTTGAAATCCTACTGGTTGAGGTCACAATACCGGGGTTTGGGATAAAGGGGTGCAGCCCCCACAGGAGGCAAGAAAACTTAAGACATGAAGCCTCAAATCTGTGCAGATATTAGACATCAGTAGGGAAAGTCAGATTAACAAGTCAGTGGTTGCCCTTCTGTGTATATATCCACAGTGGTTGAACCAGACAGACATTCAGGCATCTGCTCTCAATGCAATCCCGCCACCCAAAACTGCTGTTGAACAAGGTGAGATGGCATCAGTCTTGCCCAGTAAGCAGCCAGACCTCACAAGATGCTACAGAGTGAAAAACATGGGTGAGATGGTACTGGGGTATACACCTACTTACTTACCTGCATGGAAAAAGTAAGCCAGCAAGCAGTGAATCTTTGCTAGTTTCGACCACCTGCATGCAGTCATCAATAATGTCAGGGGTCTCAGCCCTGTTCAGGTTCTTGGTGGCAGTAAACCAGCAGAAGAAGCAACAGACATGCGGTAATAAACTTGTTTATTACACAGAATCAGACATTTGCCCTAAATAAGAGTCTTACCAGAGTAGACACTGGGAGTCGAGAGTTTCCCAATACCGCAGGGACAAAGACCCTCTCCGAGGGGATACGTAATGCAGTAACTTATATATGGTGATAATCACCATAGTAACTATTACCTTCGCAAGCTAACTAGATACATAAAACAGGCCCTATTGGCTAAAAGTTAGGTGGCTCCACAGTGTATCTAGAGATATACAAAAGTGTAAAATCTGCTAAAAATGAGAACAAAGGACTTGTACAAAATACGGCAAATAAGTGTGCTGTGCTTATGCATTACTATAATAAGCATGGTAATAATGGTAATAATCACAGTTATGTCCCTGGTAACTTACTCTTGTATGGTAAGTACTTGTGCCCTATAGGTTAATACTGATTACGTATATAACATAATGGATATTGTGAGCAGTGCACAGTGGGTTTCCAGTATGGGTGTGGGGGCCGAATGTAACAGAGTGGTTATTCTGCTTGCTTTATAGGAGAAAGAAGCAAATTTGTATGGTTAAAAAATTAACTTATTTTGGTTCCGGGAAGATAGAGCACAGAGATCTGCATCCTTACAGTTCATCTCCTCATCAATGCTCCCAGCAGTATTTTAATGTATATTTACCTCTTGTGTCATTTCTTTTAAAATACCCAATAACAAATTATACAGTATTTAAAGGGGAAAAAAAGCTACATCTTAACCAGTGAGCCCCTGATTGCAGTGAATATATACCCATTATGTAAGTCTTCCATATTTATAACATTGGATGTTATAGAAATTACAGCAAGTCTGATAACATTTTTTAACTTTTTTTTTTCTTTATAGTCTTCCCCGCTACATCAGACGCTGTTATGACACACAGACTGGTTTATCACCGTAGGCCTTTGACAATTTCCTTACTTAATGTTTTGGATTTTATTACTGATGTGTCGTTTTTGTAGGATATGTTTGAGATGTGGTTTGCAAACATACCAGATGAGCCTGTTGAAAGTTCACTTCCATCACAACTTACAACTGAGATTGGTAAATCATCTTCATGTGAAAGTAGTAGTGACAGTTCCACAGAAAGTGGAACCTCATCTGAAAAGTCTGAAGATGAAACAGCAAAACATCTTGCAAAGCTTCAGGAACAGGTAGGCCATGAAAGCTAATTATGGTACTGTAATAAAGAACTGATTTAATAACTGAGCATATCACTTGGCAGAAAATCTTCTTTATCTTCCCTAAATCATTCTAATCTATCGAGTCCAACTGATGAGTTTGGCTGGAGGCATTAGGACCCTGCTGGAGTAAATCATTTGACCAGTAGGCTGACAGTGCTACTGGTCATGGCACCTACACACCCCCAGGTGGTGCGGTGCGCCTGCTAGTAACCATTGTCAGCACCCTCACCTACCTCAGGTCTGTTCTTTCTGCTGTCCAGTACACACCATGGGAGCAGTCTCCTCAGTTCAGTTATAGTTAGGGGCTTTTCACACTGAGTTACCGCCTGTCATGGAAAATGTTATTTTCAGTTGCAGTTACTTCCATTCGAAGGATTTCAGAGCTACAGGCTCCAATGTGTGAGCCTCTATATTTGATATTTCAGTTTTTTTGCGTGCAGCTCCAAGTGTTGAAAATTGAAATTGGCAGAAAGATTTTAAGTATTTATCATTGGAGGAGGTTTTGAACCATATTTTCAAGAACATTCAGGACTGCATACATACGTATATATATTCCTGTAACTGTAAAATACAACAAAAGGGTAGAGTCCCTGTATGATTCAACAAGAACATACATAGGCTCATTAATAAAAAGAAACAATATTTTAAAAAGTATAACGATATTCCCAATCAGGTACAGTTGTTCTAGAGACAAACACAGTCAGTAAATGCAAAAAAGCAGTAAGGAGGGCCAAAACTAGGGCTGAATTAAGATTGGCAACTAACACAAATAATAAACAATTTTATAATTATATTGGTAGTTTAAGAAATGGACAAAAGCAAATAACTAAAGTTCAAGAGGTGATCATACAGTATATTGGATACAGAGGTCGCAGTGGCAGATGCCTTTTTATAGGCACTTTTTAAGCGGGTATCAAAGATCAAATGACCCAAGTGAGTTAGTGTGTGGGATACCTAACAACTCTACTTGGAAATTCAATATCACAACAGCCCAAGTCAAAGAAAAACTATCTAGGCTTGATCCCAATAAATCTGGAGGTCCAGATGGGTTACATCCCCTAAAGAGTGTTGCTGATGAACTTGCAGGACCACTTGCTGTGCTCTTTTTTTTTTTTTTTATAATCAAAGTTTATTTATTTTTCATAAAGTAAGACGTTCACACTCAGTACATCATATAATGTCATAATCTTAGGCAGTAGAGTACAGTACATATCTGTTTAGAATAGTGTTATACATAGATACAGCAGCTCAGGAGGAAACAAAAAGGAAACTACTTGGTATATCTAGGCTCTAATAAGAGTTTACAGTGTTGAAACAAATGTCTTTGCTTTTCAATGTAATCATAATAAATTTGTATTTCTTTATCACTATAATGTCTTGTCTGTTCATTTCAGGCTATCTCATAACATTTGTATCTGTTCTGCTGGTCAGGGTGATCCTTTTCCCTGTACATTTATAACTGTGAGGGGAGAAGACGT